>CM054130.1:30052281-31252281 GCA_028751855.1 Ambrosia trifida | reverse complement strand
ACATCATTTGATAGGGCCATGGTAAGGGCACCATAAGCCTTATGATCTCTCTGAAGTAACTTCTTATCAACATCAATGTAGGTGGAGGGAACAGGGTTATATCCTCCCCTGTCGCAGTTGTTCTCATAGGGATGTGTGGTCCTAGCTGGACAGAGGTCCATTGGGTAAAGTCGTTCACATAGTAGAATGATTTCATGCGGTTCTTCCAGGTTCCATAGTCATGCGCACCCATCAACTTAGGGATACGAGTTATGGTTCCAGTCTCCAGTTCAGCTTGGGTTATGGGATTAACTGTGTGATTGTTATTGTTACCAGCCATTGATTAAAGTTGATTTTAAGCTTGATTTCTGATTTTAAAGTTTAAAGTCCAAAATTAAGTCCACAATCCTAAAATTAAGTGAGCAGTCCTTAAGTGCGCAGAGATTAAGTGCGCATATTTTAAGTATGCAGAATTGTTGGTCTGATGATCTGATGGCACAAGAACTTTTGGGCAGAATAACGACTAGAACACACGAATAAGTACACTGCGATAAAGCCACAGAAGGTTAAACCACTATATCCCAAAGTCTCCTTTGGTAAGTGCGCAGAATTAAGTAGGCAGAATTAAGTACGCAACAACCTGGAAACAATAGCGATTACACTGTCAATATCTTGTCTCCTGATAAGTGCGCAGTTTTGACAAGTACACAGAGAACTAGTGTTTCTTTGATAAGTGCGCAGAAACCCTAGATAAGTACTCAAAAATTGCACAGCTTTCAGTAAGTGCGCAGACAACTAGAAATTACTGATTAAGTGCGCGAAAACCCTAGTTAAGTGCGCGGAGACAGAAAAATCTTAAAATTCTGAAAAACTTGAGTTAAGTACACAAACCACGAAATAAGTACGCAACTTATGAGTTAAGTGCGCACATCAAGACTTGGGATAAGTACTCAGAATAAGAGACAAGTAAGCAGTTTTATGAGTTGCAAAACAAGAAACAAGTGCGCACAATATGAAACAAGTGCGCACAGACGTCTGTTGTTATGCACAAACTCAGCTGAAATTATCCAAAACTTTTTCACTCAATCTGAAATGCTTGGATGATGTTTTTACTTAAAATAAACAACTTTCAACACCCTAGAAACACAACACCACACGATTTCTGAAGCAACTTGATAAGAAACTCTCCTTTTTTTTGATAAAAACACAAAAGTTTATAAAACCTTTAAAGAAAAATTAACAAGATGAGGGTTTTGGTATCTTAAACAGATACAATCTAGAGCACAAAGGCTCTGATACCAAATTGTAAGTCCCAAATACTAGATCTTGTTAGTGCAAGAGATTGTTATCACTTAGAAACACCTATTGATTAGGTGTTTTAAGTGATGAATCTTGAAAAACTAAGAAACTAGATAAAACTTGTAAAACTGACACACAAGATGAACAAAATCATATGCTTCCATTATTGATAATAATCATTGAAACACCATGGAATACAAATAAGTACGCACCACTATTCTTGTGCTATCAAAGAAGACCAAAACCCTAACCCTTGGAGCTGCACCATGCTATGTATATATAGACTGAGCTGATGGGCCCTGCGCACTTAGCTAAGTGCGCAGGGCCCTTGTTTAAGTGCGCAGCCCACTAGGGTATTTACATAAACTATGACTAATTACATAATCAGCCCCTTGGCTTACACAAAACATCATAAACTAACAAAAAGACTTTGCTCTAGTAACTGTGGTCTTAACTAAACCCAACAATTATCGAGTCATACATACGAATAACTGACCCCGGACGTTGGTCAAATGACAAAAAAAATTATAGAATAACTCGTTTGATATTAATTGCAATTATGTGCTTACGTGAATTTATTTGTGAACTTATGTGCAATTCTGTGTATTTAAGCGAAACGCGTTACCGAGTCAGTAACCAACACCCGACGAACTGAGAAGGTAATTATGTTTTTGTCCATAAAATCTAAAGTCCTAGTCTTATCAAAAGTTGTTTTATCAATAACAAATGATTTTTAGATGATTAACATGTTTATGTGATGTGTTTTGATGATGATTTGATTATGTTACAACATAGGATGCATGTTTAATCATAAAACCTAACTTTGATTAATTTTGATAACCCTAGGTTGTATGATTATGACGTTAGATCTGACATGGATGATTTGTATGATGATATTATGTTAGTCTAGGATGATTAACATGTATTTGATGATTGATTAACATCGATTGATCCGCTGTGCATACCTTACTATAAATGGAAACTTTATTGATTTTTGGATTTCTAAGTTGAGATTAATACATGTTATGATGTATGTAATGCTATGAGATGATTAGTAATTATTATCTAAGATTGATATAACATTGTTTCAGTAGAAACCAAACTCGATTCATGTACTTACCAAAGATGGAAACTTTTGCATGTTATATGTGTTCTTGGTGTTCATAACTTACTAAGTTTGGAATGTTTACATGAGATACAAGTTGTAGGATGCATGGAATGAGTTGTATGACTTGTGGTGATTCATGACATGTTAGAAGTAGGATGTATACGCAAACTTGTACTTGCAAGCATATGTAATATGTGACACATTACGTGACAACTAACATGATAGATGCTAGGAATTGCATGAATTGTGTATGTGATGTAATTCTAGGTCTATGTGGATTAATCAAACATGAAACATTTACGGGTCACCAATGGGTCGGCAGGTCAAACTTGGTCAAATATAGTCAAATTTTGTAAAACACAAACTAAAGCATTGATCGGATTCATTGGGTTAACTGGACAAACATAAACATTGGACAAACACTTATAGGTTGTTGTATGATAGGTTTTCGGTAGTGGGATATCTATTTTGCAAAACGCTTGGTTTTATTTTAGTACGCAAAGCTAAGGTGAGTTTCACGGTCACTTTTTACTGGTTTTCCTGTTGGGGGAGAAACATGCTACACAAACACACGAACATTGTAGATCACATGTACTATTATATCAGTTTTTTATTGTAGCGCAACTCCCATTCTTACGTCCTTACATTGTAAGTGCATTATTCATGTATGTCCCTAGCTAGTGATCCGGTACTGCATGTCGGAAGTTCAGATTATCAGAAAAAGACAAAGACTTTAGCTTGAAGACCCATTCGATCAGACGAGAGGTCGAATGGAGTTCAACATAGGTCGAATGTAGAATGAAAGATATAGAAGGTTTCATTCGAACCCACGAGGGGTCGAATGAACACTTTCGACCTCTTGAAAGGGGTGAAGGTGGATGCCTATATAAAGGGAAAAGTTAGTTATTTTGAGGATGAGAGTTATCATTTGGAGCTTTTCCCGGTTTGTGTGTGTGTGTGTGATATTCTCTGTATTCGATCTAGGTTTTGATCTGTAATATCATTAATTTGATCTAATACACGAGTAAAGTTATGGAAATTGCTCGGTGATTCGTTATCTGTTTTCATCACGATCGTTTAAGTTTATTTTTGAATCATTTTGCACGATCGGGGGGGATTCCGCACCCTACGGTTGGTATTCGTGAGATCACGGTTTGTGATTACGATCCTAAAATGGATTCTCAATTGGTATCAGAGCATAGGCTCGATTTCACGATTGCAAATTGATCTGAATTGATGAAAATAGATTAGAATTCTGGTTTAAAAGCTAAAAACCCTAGAAATTTTGAAGCTTTTCATAAAAACATGGTTTTTGATTGAATTGAAGTTGAATTTGATGTTATTATCAAAAACTCTTTCACAAATGTTTGTCTAAATTGAAATCCGCAGAAAACTTATCCAAAATCATTACATTTGGTGAATATTTTGTCAAAAACCAACCAGATTCATGTTCTTGAGGTTGAAGATGATGAACAGACCTGAAAAGGTCGAATGTGAGATTTGAGGGGTTGAACCTAGCTTTTTCTGGTCGAACGTGAATCATTTTAGGTCGAACCAAAAGGTTGTGTGTGTTAATTTGTACATTCGACCAAGGTTTGGTACATTCGACCTTACGGGAGGTCGAAAGTGGAATTTTAGTGGTCGAAAGTGAGTCAGTGTTTTACAGTTTTCACATTCGAGTCAGAGGAAAGGGTCGAACCTGGAAATTTTCCACATTCGAACCCTCGATTACGTTTCTTAAGGTCGAACCAAGACTGAGATACATTCGACCCTTGTAAAAGGTCGAATAAGCCTGATTTTAGAAAATTTTTGAAATAATTTTTGTTGAAAAATGATAAATTACTTGGCTATATCAAGAACTGATGATCAGATAAAAGCTGCAATGCAACAAAAGCTAACATGGGAACAAGTTGTTGCATCTATGATTCAACAATCTGTTACACAACCAGCTGTGCAACCAACTGATAACATGGTTAATGTGAATGAGTGTGTTAACAGAGAAAGTGTTAAAAGTAATGTTGTGTGTCTTGTCAAACAAGTGGGGAATGATGATTCAAGTGAATTGTCAAAGAGTGATTTGAGTTCTGATACAAGTTCAGAAAAGAGTGAATCAAGAGGGAGTGATACATTAAATGTTGATGTAAATTCTGAGAGTGGTTCTGAGAATGGTAATAATTCAGATGCTGAGGTAAAATCTAATGCTGAATGTGCTAATTGTTCTGATTGTGTCAAATTGAAAAATGAAGTGCTGAAACTCCTTGAGGACAAACAGAACTTAACAAACAAACTTGAAAGATTTCAAATTGAAATAAAAATTTTGACAATTAATGAAAGACATTTTATGAATCAAATTGAATCTTTAAAGAAAGAGATTTTAGAACTTCATAACACTATTTCAAAGAATAATTTCACAACAGAGTTGGAAATCACAACACTTTGGGTTGTTGATTCTGAATCTAAGGTGAAATATGTGTTTGAAGAGAAAACTGAAAATGAGGTAGCAACTTCAGAACCTGAATCTGAAGAAAAACCCATATTCAAGTTTCCTAAAGAAGTTGGAGGATCCTATATGTTGGTAGGACAGGACAAATTGATTTTCAACAAAGATTTTCCAAATGATAATATCAAACAATATTTACTTAAATGTATCTTTGTTGATAACAATGATTTGATAAATCAATTTAGAAATCAATTTGGTCATCTTCATTTTGAACTAAATCCTAACCAACATGAGAATGAAAAGGATCAGCCTGGGAACAAAAAGAAAAATCCTAGGGCAAAAGGACCAAAACCAAACAAATCGAAAGGCAATGATCAGATGAAAAATTTCTCATCAATGGAATTCAAGAAGTTTTTCATCTAGATCACATGATTTTGATAATTATCCAAGTCACTCTCGATTTGATGGTTACTAGAGAAACAACTCACCACAGTATTCTCATGGTTATGTTGAATGGAGAAGTTATTTTGAATGTGGTGAAGTTGGTCATATTGTTGCTCATTGTCCCTACTGGTATTGGGATGAAGGGTATGCATGTGATTTTGTATAATATAGGTCTTGTTATAACTGCAGAGAGTGTGGGCATTTAGTTGCTGCTTGTCCGTATGGTAAACAGAAAAAGACCGAAGTGAAATTTGCTAAAAATTCAGGCAATGTCAAAAAGCCTGTATCCCCAAAACCAATCAAGAAACAAAAGGGGAACAGGTTGTGTATGACAATCGTAACAAAATTGCCTTGAATAAAAATGGAGATTGTGATAGGGTTGCTAAGGTAAGGGGGAGTTCTAAGGCTAAGCCTAAGAATAACTCTAAACCTGGATCTTCATCAGTTAAGTCTGAGAAGATTCCAAACAAAGTTCAGAAGCAGGTTTCAAATAAGAAATCTGAATAGTCAACAATCAAAACGATTTCAACAAAGTCTAAAATAAACTCTGAACGTGTTTGGAAACCCAAATCACTTTCTAAATCAATAGAAATTTCTACTTCAAATCAATCCATTGAAAACCAATAGATTTTTCAAAAGGAGAATGGATTGATGTTCCGAGGATTGATGACCTCGGACGACCCATCATTGTGAAGGGATGGGTGCCTCTCTCCTACTAATTGTTTAACAAGTGTGCAGGTGGTTCCAGACAGACTTATTAGCTATCTTTGATAGTTGATAGTGGAGCATCTGTATACAAGCTATTTGGAGAGGTGAAGGTGAAGGAAAGGATTTTGAGAAAGAAAGAATGATTTCAATAGAGAGGAGAGTGTTTGTCGTCCGTTTCCTACCTGTGAAGCCAGAAAACGTTGCAATCTCATGCAATTGCTCTCAGGTTTTGGATTTCTACAACAGATGCGACTTAACGGTTTATTCTAAACTCTCTTATCTTTGTTAATGGATTTACTAATTGAAAGAACAAAGTAAGTCAAGTAGTCTAAGTGGGAAAATTGTTTTTGAAATTCAATGAGTAAACCGCATCGGATATCATTTTATTTTGTTTTTCTTCAAAAGTTGAAAAATTCAAAAATACGCTTATTTTTAGATTTTTAGAGGGAGAAAATTTCAGAAAAATCAAAATTAGAAAATTAGAAAATCAAAAATGAGTTTTCTTGGAGAAAAAGAGGAGATGATAGTACATCAGTGGACTGTCAGACTACTTTGAAAACAAAATGATGTTACAACATTGAGTAGCCACTACAATTATATATTGGTAGGCTTGAAATCAATGGTTAAAGTTCAGCATGGTGATATAAACCTAAAAACATTAACTGATAATCATGTGGATCAACATCTCGTTGACATATGGTCTTAGTACCGAAATTTCATTTGATAGATTGTCAAAATCGGAGGTTTCGGGTCGTTATATTGAAAGTTATCTGGGGATAGCCTAACTGATCTTTTGTCGTATTGATTTATGGACCTAGATCAGTCAGGGTATCTTAATAAAAGATCTTTAATGACAAATCCTTAAGTTACCGAATGAGGAACTTAACATGTGTGATGATAGTCAAAGATTATCTAATGCATCGTATCAGTACTATGATGAAAATCATGTATGATATTAGTCCTCACCCTGGTTGAGTGCATAAGTCGGTTTGAAGCATTGATTTGCTGACCTGTCACCGTTGTGCCTCATACCTTGTAACTTACAGATAACTACAATATAATCACGTGTTACGATGAAACTTTGTGCAATTCTTGATACGGGAATGTGTCGCGTGTGCGGGGACCATAGATTTTTCAGTATCTAATATTACCATAATGTATCTGAAGTGCTAAACAATGAATAATGATTTTGAGTTTAAATGGACAAACATACTGGTAATGATTGTAGAATGCTAAATGTCAAAAATAGAAAATTGATCAAATAGAGTTTTGACTGACTGTTCCAATACTGATATGATCCTCATACCGGAAAATTCGCAAAAATATGTTTAGTTTTCTTTTGTGAAATCTATTTGAAAATTCAAAAAGATTTTTGGTGTGTTTTAATATAAACTTTGAAAAAAAAAATCAAAATGTTTTTATTTCAATTTTATTTTCGATAACCGATGATGAGATACTTAATGTGAATGCTCAGACACTTAAAAGTTGAAAAAGGCTACATATTTTCAAGTTTCTGGTGCATATTAAAAATGTTTAATAGTTCAGGGGGGGAGAATTATTGAGGGTCAAAAGGAATGCGAAGAGTACTTCCGAGATTTTTGCCGTGTCTAACGCTGGTTGTAGTTTGTGCAGTTTTTAGTAAATTTTTCTGCAGAATCAAACACAACAGGTGCACTACTCAAGACTCATCGACAATGCATGTAAATGAACAAGACCCAAAAACCTGAACATCAAGATCACCAGAATAACAGAAACCAGTCAGAGGTTGTTAAAGAAATGATTTAAGATCGAAGAATTCAAATTTGCTGTCTGTCTTCATCTATGGACCAACAAATGACAAAGCCAAGATTTCTTGAGTCTGTCTGAGATTTTGAAGCTTATTGCAGAGACAGACGAGAACCTCGACACAAATGTGCATGAAGATGGAAAGTTTTCAAGTCGTTCAAGATGATGAGATCAAGACTTGAAGAATTGTTAACTTTCTGATTTGGTACATCACTAGCTAGGTCCAAGGGGGAGATTGTAAGTGCATTATTCATGTATGTCCCCAGCTAGTGATCCGGTACCGCATGTCGGAGGTTCAGATTATCAGAAAAAGACAAAGACTTTAGCTTGAAGACCCATTCGATCAGACGAGAGGTCGAATGGAGTTCAACATAGGTCGAATGTAGAATGAAAGATATAGAAGGTTTCATTCGAACCCACGAGGGGTCGAATGAACACTTTCGACCTCTTGAAAGGGGCGAAGGTGGATGCCTATATAAAGGGAAAAGTTAGTTATTTTGAGGATGAGAGTTATCATTTGGAGCTTTTCCCAGTTTGTGTGTGTGTGATATTCTCTGTATTAGGTCTAGGTTTTGATCTGTAATATCATTGATTTGATTTAATACACGAGTAAAGTTATGGAAATTGCTCGGTGATTCGTTATCTGTTTTCATCACGATCGTTTACGTTTATTTCTGAATCATTTTGCACGATCGGAGGGGATTCCGCACCCTACGGTTGGTATTCGTGAGATCACGGTTCGTGATTACGATCCTAAAACGGATTCTCATACATTATAAACCATAGTATGTGAAACATAGAGAGGATATGTGAATAGATCTATTGGGTCTGACAAGCCCCACCTGTGTAAACTGGAGGTTTAGCAGGTGCATATTGTCCTAGACATTTCTCACTGTGTAATTAGCGGTGGCGGGAGGCAAACAACTACCAACAGTCAGCAATGGTTTATATACGCTTAGTAACTTGTTAATGTCTAGCTAGCATTGGGATATAATTAGTAAACGGATGTGAGTCTATACAGACAGCCAGACAAATGGACAAACGGATTTACTTACATTAAAACTTGTGAACTCACCAAATTAATTGTTGACACATTTTAGCATGTTTCTCAGCTATCTAAGATAGCATCAACTAGGATGCATGTGGAGTCACATTTGCATGCATACAAGCACTATATATTAACTGGTTTTAAAATATTCCAATTGTTATATTGGTTTTGGTAGCTCGCGAGTGTTGTGCGAGATGTTTTATATTTTGATTCTCTTAAACTTTTAAAACTCAAACTGTATGGTTTATTCATCTATGATTTTGAAAACACGTAGAGGTCGTTCATTCGACCGTTGACTGGATCTTGGTATGTCACGCGCCTCGTGGTAAAACCTCACAGTGGAAATTTGAGGGTGTGACATTAGGTTATGCGATTTTGTAGATTGTAAGATGGTTCTTGTGGATTTGAGGAATCATAGGCAATCAGTTGGTGTATCGTGTTTACACCCACCTCATGAAATAGTTAATGCTGCTAATTATCTTTCTAATTTAGTTAAAGCTCGAGATTGGAGCTGGACTGATGTTGTTTTGGGACATTCCATGGGTGGTAAGGTGGCTTTGCAATATTCGTTGAGTTGTGCCCGTGTTGATTATGGTAGCGCGGCTAAGTTGCCCAAACAAGTATTTTCGTACGAAAGTTTGTATTACGTAGCCGACAGTGTAGAAATATCCATCACTTTTGCTAACTGAAATGATACAGTTTGATGTGTTTGTACAATATTTGGTGTCTTTTATTTTTTTTACTAGGTTGTTGAAGTGCTTTATAGGGTAGACCATTTTCTTGATGTAGGAACTGTACTTGAACTTTGTGTTATATGTAAGGGTGGATAAAATTATTAAGTCGTCAATTGCTTGTTTGTTGGTAATTAGTTTTAGGTTTGAGATTGAATTTATTGCATCTAAATTTTAAACATTTTCTGCTCTTTTAGTCTCTTTCTTGGCATATGTGAAGTGGGTTAGGCTAATAAGCTATTAGTCGTTTTTCAGGTTTTGTCTTCTGTGTTGTATATGCAGTTTCCTTACCAGTGATTGTGGGACTTGGTATAGAGATGTGATAAGTTTTTTAATGGTTGCAACTTTCAACTTAAGTGATTGTTTAGTTGATTAGGTTAGAAATTATAGGAGTCATTAGAATGTGAGAGATTAGAGAGATGTGATGAGTTTTTAAATAGTTGCAGCTTACTTAAGTAATTGTTTAGCTGATTAGTGATTAGGTTTTAGCTTAGGAAATATGAGTTATTATTGATTAGAATACCATGGACATGCCCTGATTGAGTGTGAGGGATTGGACTGATGTGATTATGTTTAGGAAAAATTACATAATTCGTCCTATAGGTTTGACCCATTTTTCACTGGATGTCCTTTCGCGTTTCAGTTGATGAGATTCGTCCTTAACGATCTAAAATCTTACACCCACTGTCCTAAGGGCCTAACCCAGTTAAAAATTTCTGTTAACTTTGATCATATGCCTTGCACATGAGGGTAAATTGGTAATTTTACTTCTCTCTCTCTCTCTATATCTAACCACCACCACCACTGCCCAACAGATGATTGACTTACTCACAGGTGCCGCCATCAATCAACTTTCCCTCCATTAATTCCAAACCTGTAATTGAAAACCATGGATTCTGCACACCAAAATGAAAGTCACAAAAGAGTGATAGAGAGAGAGAGAGAGAGAGAGAGAGAGAGACATACCTCCAGTCACCTTCTTCACCTCCGGTGACCGGCGACCCATCTCCGACCAACCCGACAACACCACCACCCGGTACCTCCTCCTTTTTCCTTCTGCCTCTGTCACCAAACCCACACCAGTTACCACCTCCGGTCAAGTTCCGGTAACCCACCTTCTTCTCCGATCATCACCTCCAACCCTTTTGTCTGACCCTCTGTCACCAACCCATCTCAGATGAACCTTCTGTGATGACCCGACAACCACCCAATCAACCATGTCCCTCTTGTTCTGTCATCCGAACCCAAATATTGAAACCCACTGTCCATCTCCGAACCATCTTTAACCAAACCAAAAGTCATCTTTCAGTCGCCTTCTTCCCTAATCCCCTTTCTAATTATCCTACCACTTTAGCCCTAATAATACAGCATTATCGTTCGACCTCGAAAAAGCCCTAAATCTGACGAACATGTTGACGAGCTGTCATCCATTATAGAAAGGCTCTTGTAGTGGTGCAGAGACTCAGTTGTGATGGCTGATTTGATGAACTTGACCATAATGGCTGATTTGATGGGAAGCATTCTAATAGTGATTTGCAGAAAAAGGTTGCAGGGAGCAAAATTCACAATTCACAAACTGTTATGTATGGAGAGAGAGAATGAAGCTGAAAGGTCCTTTTATTTTTATATATAAGTAAAATTACCAGACTACCCTCATGTGCAAGGCACATGACCAAAGTTAACGGAAATTTTTAACCAAGTTAGGCCCTTAGGACAATGGGTGTAAGATTTTAGATCGATAAGGACGAATCTCATCAACTGAAACGCGAAAGGACATCCACTGAAAAATGGGTCAAACCTAAAGGATGAATTATGTAATTTTTCCTTATGTTTATGTACTTTGAGACTTAAATACTAATATTTGATTCTTTGAACTAGAATCTGTCTATCCCGCGACGCTTCCGGGGTATAAGCTAGTATATTAATAAAAGAAAGCACTAAACCTGACATGACGCTCAATGAGGTCATCCTCCCCTCTTGAGTGTGCCATGGGCAACCTCCCCCTTATTTCCCTCCAAATTTCTTTTTCTTTCTTATGTTTCCCCTGCAATTTTTAAATGTTAACAACTTTTATATACAAGATTTTTTTAGAAAAAAATTACACCAAATTAACGAGCATTTTATTATTTTTCCAACGAGTATCATAGTGCTATATAAAAAACAAAAAAAAATGACTTTTTTGTGGTGTTTTGTTCATACAGGAAAAAAATACAATATGTTCAGGTAACTCATTAATCATGTATAGGCAAGTCACTAATCATATTCAAACCAATAAATATGAATTTAATTTTCATCCGAAGCAGGATAGGTTAAAACCACCTTTTCAAAAAAAAAAAAAAAGTCACATCTTCAAGACCACTGACTCAATCACGCCTTACAATGGTTGTTTTTGCCTATGCTCCTCATCCAAACATATATCTTCTTTTTAATATACATTTTCATTTTTATTCGAATGATTAAAATTGTTGTTTTCTCATATTATAGTATATTATTTCTATGTTATCACAACACATATTTTAACACTTCATATTGTGTTTGTCTATTCCGAAAAGCTTCCGTGGTATAATCTAGTAAATATATATATAAAAAAGAACCAATTCAGGATAAGTCCATTCGATTTTGCACTTGGAAGACATTAGAAAGGGGTGGTTTTTTCTTCTTGTCATCTAATTGAGATTGACCCAAATCGAAGCATGAGATTTGGCCCAAATTGAAGCATGAGATAGGCAGGACCTACGACTACAACTGGACCATTTTAACACCCAAAAAGTTTTTCATGATTTCAAGTCCTTGTCACCATTTGGCCCCCAAGAAGATGACTTTTTATCTTCAATCAAACATCAATAATTTCATATTTAAATCATTTTCATGGGACCTTTTTTCTTTATATAATAACATTAAAGAAACCTTTTAGATAATTAAATATAAAGTTAAATATGATTATATATAATGGAAATCATCATAAACATATGTAGGTTAAATTTTATTACATGGATATTATATTGAATTAAATTTACACGTACCTTATAAGATACTGTTTTCTTCATATGCAATTTACTTGTTTTTTTTTTTCCTTTTGTTGTTATCGGCACCAAACTAGATTTGCAATTCTACCTCTTGTTTCTTGAAATTGATAAGGTACCAACATTGTCCTATAAATTTCTAAGCAATTACTTTTTGGATTTAATACATATAATGGTCAATAAAATACACCATAAACTTTAACGTAGTCTACTCATGTGACCAAAATTTACACTCGTCTCATGTATTTTTTTCTTACACCTTCATATTTCCCTCTTCTATCTATTATACCCGATTGCTCGCTGCTTGTTCGTATGTTTCTTTTTCCTTTTTTCCTATGACATTCACCCTTAGTTTCATCTTGCATATATGGGATACATATAATAACACCCATAAAAAAATTAAAAAAAATTAAAAAATTAAAAAAAAAAAAAAAAAAAAAAAAAAAACACAATATGGGATATGTATAACACACCACTATAACAAGAACATGCAACTATCACTAATTGGAAGAAAATCATGCAAGTCATGATTGAAAGAGAATAAGACTAAAACAAAAGAAAACAATAATGAAAAGGCAAAAGAACCATGGGATGTGGTCTTTCTTCTTCTGTGACAAATTTTGGCACATACACTACACTAGAATTATATCCTACTACACGTTATACAAGGTGTACAATCACCATCCTACAAGAGCCTTATTTTTCAAACTTGTAGGTTTTAAGTAATCTCCCACCCACAATATCACCAGGAAAATGACATTTATTATTTTTACATTCTTTTTTTCCACATAAGATCATCATCATCCCATTCAATTCCTTTTTTTGTGGTTTTGATTATTGATTGATTGATTATTTAAACCTTCTTCATTCACTTCTAGAAACACACACACACACACACAAAGTTCTGTTTTCAAATAGTAACTTGGAAGCAAAGCTTATGAGCTAACACATGTTGTCAAAGCCCTTCCTTCTTGTCTAGTTATATATCCAATATTTGCAGCTTTTCATTTCTTGATTTTATTGTATTTATTCAACATGTTCATGAGTTTTAGTTAATCTTTTACTAAAATATTAACATTCCACAAAACTCTCTATTTCCTCTCTATATTTAAAAGATTGCATATCTTTTAATTAGTTAAAAGTTGAAATACAACATTTTAATTTGTGGGGTTTGTTTGTAACTTAACATTAAATATTGGGTATCCATCATTAAGTGAGAAAAGGTTTTGATCTTGGATGATTAAATTTAATGAAATTATAGATGAAGTGTGAGTGTGAGTCTGTGGGAGTAATAATATTGGCCGGAAAAGATGGACCGCAGGAGCTGGCTGTGGCGAAGGAAGTCGTCGGAGAAGGTTACCGGAGAAACTGAAAGCTCTGGTGGATCAGTTTCTTCACATTCTGAAAGATTTTCTGATGATCAGGTATGGTCAACACTTTAACTTAATAAACTGTGGGATATTTATGTGTATATTAATGAAAGAAAGATATTGTCATCCATTTTGTTTCCTTAAAGAATATGTGGATTGTGTTCAAGTTGTAAACATGTGAGTAAAGTGGACAATTATTACAGCTTTTGGTACAGCATTTATATTTATGACTTTAGTTGATTTTTTTGGTTTAGTTGACAATAGTGGAATGTGGATCACTATATGGAGTCACTTGATATGAATGATAGAATCTACATGTTGACTTTTATGAGTCAAACATAAATTATAAAGTAATAACCAACTTATATGTTATGGTCATTTTGGAAAGGTTTAATAACATACATAGAGATATATATTATATACTTTATTTTAATTGTAATATACCTTTTTTATTATCTTAATTATTAAATTATTTATGACGCTTAAGCCGGTAGGACAGCTAGTGTTTATAACTGGCCTATTGATAATTTTAGAAATCAAACAAATCACATACTTTGTTCTTGCATATTAAAGTCTTAGTTTTGTCTGGTTAAAGAGTTAAAGCCATACTATGAAGTATTCAAATGATGTTTTATTCCTTTTGTTAAGGTTTACTCGAATCAAAATTCACAATCAATCGAAGTTGCATCAACGGTTAGTTCACGCCCGAGTGAACCTAGCAATGTAGTGAAGACCCTTTCGGATAAATTATCCGAAGCGCTGCAGACCATCAATGCTAAAGAACAGTTAGTAAATCAACATGCTAAAGTAGCAGAGGAGGCTGTCTCAGGTATACACACCATTCCTTAAATATTAACTTTCGTCACACACTCAATTAAGTATCTGATTATCACAACTTCAAACACTATTTATACAATGATCTTGTTGGTTATAGGATGGGAGAAAGCAGAACGTGAGGTCAAGGCTTTCAAGCAGCAAGTTGAGGTTCTAACTGTCAGGAACTCGACCCTCGAGGATCGAGTGATTCATCTTGATGAAGCCCTGAAAGAGTGCATGAGGCAACTTAGACAAACGCGAGAAGAAAAAGAACAAATTGCGAATGAAGCTCTCGAAAAGAAAGTTTCGGAGAGCGATAGTTCTTTGACATCCATTGATACCAATCTTTATCACAAGTTTGAAATGATTGAGAAAGAAAATTCGGATTTGAAACACAAAGTTTCATCAATGGCTGAAGAGCTTGAAATTCGAATTATCGAAAGGGATTTAAGCAATCAAGCTGCTGAACAAGCCAGTAAGCATAGGCTTGATAGTGTAAAGAAAGTGGCTAAGCTTGAAGCCGAGTGTCGTAGGCTAAACTCGGCTCTTAAGAAAGCTAATAGTCATCAACCAAAACCACGTAAAACACCATCGATTGTTGAGAATGGCGAGTTCAAAGAGACGAGTAGATTTGAGAGAAATCGGATGGATTCTGTTGCGGAGATTGATCTCATGAACGACTTTCTTGAAATGGAAAGGCTTGTGGCCTTGCCCGGAAGATCTGAAGTGGAGGAGCGGTTAAAAACTGTTGAATCGTTGGAGATTGTTTTGAAAGAGCGTGAAAACGAGCTTAAGGTGTCAAGAAAACGGCTTGAAGAGGCTGAAAATAAGTTAGCAGAGCGTGAAAACGAGCTTAAAGTGTTGAGAAATCGGCTTGAAGAGGCTGAGTCTAAACTGGTTGATCGTGAAAACGAGCATAAAGCATCAAGAAACCAGCTTAAAGAGGCTGAATATAAGCTGGCTGATTGTGAAAACGAGCTTAAAGCTTCAAGACGTCGGCTTGAAGAGGCTGAATCTAAGTTAACTGAGCGTGAAAACGAGCTTAAAGCATCAAAAAGCCCGCTTGAAGACGCTGAATCTAAGTTATTCAAGTGTGAAAACGAGCTTAAAGCATCAAGGAAGCAGCTTGAAGAGGCTGAATCTAAGTTATATGACCGAGAAAACGAGCTTAAGGCATCAAGAAAGCGGGTTCAAGAGTCTGAATACAAGTTAGCAGAACGTGAAAACGAATTGAAGGAATCAAGAACCCGCCTTGAAGAGGCGGAACTCAAGTTGGCTGAACATGAAAACGAGTTGAAGGAATCAAAACGCCGTCTTGAAGAGGCTGAATCAAAGTTGGCTGAGCATGAAAACAAGCTTAAGTTATCTAGATATCAACTTGAAAAGACCGAATCCAGGTTGGCTGAGCTTGAAATCGAGCTCAATGCATCGACATATCTACTTGAAGAGGCGGAATTCAAGCTGCATAACACCACAAATCGACTAGAAATGTCTGAAGCAGGACTCGAAGCAGCCTACGTTAAAAAAGAAGAGGCTGAATCGCGGTGTAAGGCATTAGAAGCCGAGATAGAATTCTTGCATTCAAAAGTTGATGATTTGGAAAACATCCAACACGAAGTTCAGGATACAAAATCAGAAAATCGAGCCGAAGAATTCCGATTCCTCAAAATAAAACAGGTAAGTTCAAGGCTATGCTTGTTACATGCATACCCTAAAAAGACAACAAAAATATGTATGGATATTACATTTCTTTTTTTACTTTTACGGTAAAAAAAGTCTTTTTTTTTTACGATATGCATGTCACATGCATACCCTAAATACTTGCTAGACTGGCCTATGATAAGAAAACTCTAATTTTAAGTTTTGAGTTTGTTTTACAACAATAAGACCTACAAAATGAACTCTTTGATGTGATATTTGCAGGAGGAGTTAGCGATAGCCGGGAATAAATTTGCCGAGTGCCAAAAGACTTTCGCTTCTCTTAATCGGCAGTTAAAAGCACTTGCCACTCTCGATGACTTCTTGATTGACACCAATGACTTGTGACAAGTGTTCGTGGATTGTAACGAAAACAAGCAATGATTTTGAGCTATCTACACGACGAATTTTACTTCTATTTGACTTAGAAATCATAAGTCTTTTATATACCTAGGATATTAAGTTCGGCTTGTGTTGAATGTTCTTGATATAGAAATAAAGAATGAGCGATTAATTTCCACATCCATATCTATTTTTTATACCACCTCCAAGTAGAAACAACATATTGCCCAACTAATGGCTTTGGGATGTAGCTCACGTTTGCTACAATAAGAGAACCACTATTGGACCACTCAATTTTCTCTTTATTTATTTATTTTATTTTATTTTTGAATGTACACATGTATATAGAGAGGAAGATTATGTCTATTTTTTGTTAATCGTACATGTGTTTGATAATGTACATATATGTACAAATTGTGTGAAAATGATAATGTACATATATGCACTAATTAACATATTATATAAAAAAGAAGATTATGATTCTAAACATGTCTTTTTGTTAATGTACATACTAGTTTAAAATTTAAAAGTATTACACGTATATGTTTAATAATATACACATATACACGTATATGTTTGTTAATATATACATATATACAGATTAAAAAAGAAGTTGGTTAGAGAAAATGAGTGGTCGACGATGATTCTCACGGTTCTTAATTTCAAATGGTTTTCTAGGATCCTTACCGTTATATTGTATAGTGTAAGTGTATAACTCTCTAACATATGAATATATGGATGCAAGAAACATGACACATTTTAGAGCTTATTAAGATAATATAAAAATAGTGTCATTTATATCAAGAAAAACAATGCAAATCTCTTTAGAGGATTTAGATATCTGGTAAATATAAAATATTTTTTATAGAAGAGACAAGATCTTTGAATTTTGCAAGCATAAAGCAAAGTAGAATGATGATCTATGAAAAGTAATAGGGTTAGCCATGTCCGGGAACATTATTTGATCATCCCCACCACCAAGTCAATAGTAAACAATAAAAGTGATTTTGACACTCACATGCTGGAATGCATATTATCTATCATACACAACAGATAGTTTACAAACAAAATACTATCATTGCAGTTATTGAATGCTACCATTTTTCTAAGTAACTATAGCTTCAAACCACTTACAACTTGTGGGAAGAAAGGGTGTCCCCACGAGATTGAGGGTTCAAGTCTCAAAATGGACAAATTTGTAAATTTAGGAGTAGGATTATACGGGTGCCTAGGTTAGGCGGCATAAAAGGAAAAAAACGGGTTAAACAGGTTGTGTTTATGCCAACCCACAAAAACTCGTGTGTTCGATTTTTAGGTTCGTGCCAAACTTTTAAGTTATTGTCGTATACGACCCGCCAACTGATGAACACAGCCCATTTAACACTCCTACCGTCTGACCCTCCCATTTTATTCCTCTAATAATTTTAAAAGAGAAAATGGATGTCAAACAAACACAAGCTTTTGACTGGTCAAAACAGCTGCTGAGCTTAGTTTATAGTCTTTAGAAAGGTTACTCAACTTACATTCACCCAAGGGTCATGTTCTATACTAACTGAGTAACTGACAAACAAGAAAGTAAATCCTTCTAAAAACAGAGCATACCCCATGGTTGCGGACCAAGAAACAGAGGATTTATCAAAAGACTAAATTTGGATCATTACCTGGATACGATAATCATAATAGTGCTGGATCGATCCTGTGCACTTGGGTTTGATTCATTACTTGTATTGGTTTGTTATCGCGATTTTAGTTTCGCTGAAAGCTTGATAAGTTCTTGTTCATCTTCAAGTTTCTTTCTTCTAGCAGCCTCTTCTTTTTGTCTTTGAATCAGTTCAAGTTCCCTGTGTCTTTCCTCCTCTTTTCTTTGTAGCTCAAGTGCTTCTCTTCTTTGAGCTTCTTCTACCCGCCTTCTGTTCTCTTCCAACATTCTATCAAGCTCTTCTCTCTCTCTTCTTGCTTTCTCCTGCTTATTTTTAACTTCTTCATTAGTTTAGTTTTATTGTATACAGCTCTTCTATATTGTTTTATTCAAAAAATTAAACGAATATTGTAGTAACATTGTTTTTATGATCATAAAATATAGTAAATCTCAGACCTATTGCAATCGACGGTTAATTTTGTTCAACACTAACTATTGGTCAACTGCATAAGATCACATCATCATGTGATGCACGCAATATGCGTTCCTGATGCCCACATTTTAAAACCAAGGTGTTAACCAAGCCCAACCCGGCATGTTTCAGCCCATATTATACGATGACCCGTTAACCGACCCCGCATGTATAAAAGATTGGTCACCTCTTTCTGTCTTGCTTCAGTAAGGGCAGCCTGTTTTTCTCGTTCGAGCTGAGCCACCACATCATCAAAAAGTTTCTTCTGGCCTTCTTCTACTCTCCTTTCTATTTCTTGTTTGACTTCATCTGACTGCAATTTCTCCTCAACTTTTGCCCGGATTGCTTCTTCTATTCTCCTTGCTGTCTCCTCTTCTAAGATTTTGAGCTCCATCTCCTGTTCAAGCCTTAACATATGCAGATAGTCAAATTAAATCTTTATTTTTCCAACAAATTGCTTCAAATCAGAATCATTTTAGATATTTGGTATAAAATGAAATTTGATATCAATAAAATGATTGTAACAGTTATATAACAAACAGTAAATAAAAAGAAGATAAGTCTTGAGATATAATATATAATGAAAACTAAACAAAAACCTAGAACTTTTAGATTTTGTAAAAACTCTTTGTATTCCCTTTTTCTCATTAAAACAAATACACAAAGAAATGGACAAGAGTTAAATAAAATTGAGATGATATTGAACAGAACATGGTTGGACTGATCATTTATGATGATGATCTCCCATTCATATTCGGTGAGTTATAATCCACGCAATTTTATAATTTTTAATTTGATTATAAACCCTGCATTAAGAATATGTTTCCTTATATATGGAAGAAAACTTGTGTAAAAATCATAATAAGTCATTGGCTCTCCAAAATGATGTACGTAACATGTTTTTGTAAACTTTGAGATGTCTACTATAAATCAGCATGAGACGGAAACAGGGAAATGGGTTTTGAACATTTGCTAAATCGGTTTTAAATTGTCATAATAATTATGAGAGATCAAGAAACCTTCCGCTTTCTAAATATATGCACTGCTGGAATATGTCTTTTCTGTAAGAACTAATACCGGCCCTCTTATGGTTGTGCACATATAATGTATATATGTGTGGCTCTCGGGGGGCAAAAGTAAAGGTGCACTAATTTTAACGTTATTTTACTAATTTCGTGAAAATAACGTTAAAAATGACGGACGGTTGATCATGCATCAGGTGGTGACGTTGATAGCCAAAAGACAAGGGGGTACATGCACCAATTGGGTTTGTCCCGTTTGCTAAGTGTTATGCGCCTTATGTCTAAGGCTTGATACAAAACCACTATTGAGCCGGGGTTCTCACTGGAAGCAGCCTCTCTATTCCCATGGGGTAGAGGTAAGGCTGTCTACATCTTACCCCCCTCAGACCCTACCTTAGCTTTTGCTATTGGTGGGATTAACTGAGTATGATGACGATGATGATGATGATGATGATGATGATGATGATGATGATGATGATGATGATGTAAGAACTAATACTATAGAAATCCCGTATATTTCATATAAAAGAATAAGATCTAAGTACTACATTATAAATTGATAATGAAGCTATTTAATATACAATAGTATTTGTTTGATGACATCTAATAGATTGTTTGTAACGAGCAGCTTATCCATGGAGGTAAGGACCCTGCAGTCCTGCACCTCCTTCAGTGTTACTCAATAGTCTATATGTTTTTGTTGATATTTCTTTATAACTTATTAACATGCCAGAACCTTTTTGTTGTGGAATGTGGACTAACAAAATCTTAGACAATGTTTAAGAAAAGTTGATAATGTATGTTGTTAAAAGACTACAGTGTTTAAATGTGGCAATGCTTTTGGGTTTTGTTATTTACAGCTACTGGGCAAATACAAAGCGGCACAGCAGTTGGGTTTGTAACTATAGAACCCTAGATTTCTAGACATGAGAATCTAGTGCATTACTATCTGTTTAGATATCTGATAATAGGGGTTTGGCGTATGTAAGGTGCACTCTCCCATTGTATTTATGCTACTATTGTATGTAGTTCAGTATAGAAAAACTCAAACACAACCATGCTATGTAGTTAACTCAGCCGATATATGGTGATATATCACCGATATATCGGTCATCGGTCATCAACGGATATAATATATTGGTACAAAATATCGGTCAGAATATCGGTACTGGTATTATCGGCGATACTGACTGATATTTTGCCAATATTTGACCTTTGACAGATATTCCCGATATCAATACCTTTCTTCTTAGTTCTTCCATTTGTCATTCTTTTTATTAATGCTAATAGTGTTTTAAGTCTTAATCAATTAATTGTTAAATTTTAGTGTTTTAAGTCTTAATAAGTTCCTACTTGCTACAATTGTTAGTGTTTTGCAAGTTGCAAAAGGTTAATTTGTCAATGGTAGGAGAGTATATTGAATTGTCAGTGTTAAATTGCTATATATATAAATTCAGCATGATATAAAAAATTCGGATATCTCACCCCGATAACCTATATCGCAAATACCGGTCCTTGACCGATATCCGATTTTTTACCACATTAACTACTTAGCAACCATGCCACCTATCATACAGAAATTTAGCTCCTATTGCTCCGATTTTGTTTACTCAAGACGACAAGACTCGTAAGTAGTGGTTGTATTTTATGTTGTAGCGGATTGTAAAACCATTACAATGGGTAAAAAAAGCAGCAAGACAAATCAGCTCATGTCTTGATTACTAATGAGCAGAGGTAAGAAAAACGGCAAGCTCCTAAATATCCAGAACCGTAGCCTTAGCATTGAGCAAACAGATACTAAAACAGTTGGATCACCGATGTAAACAATCTAAAATGGACTCAATACCATTACTAAGGTTCTTGTGAAACTTCTATCAATTGCTGCTATTCTGATAAATCTAATAACTGCACAGCACACATCACTTAATTTAAGAGTTAAATTTAACGAACTGAATAAGATATTCTAAGATATACTGTAGAAGCCTACAAATCAACCTATATTAGTTTGGAAACTATAATATCATTCCTCATAACTAGAAATGGCACAAAACTAGCAAAAAAAAAGAGTGAATTACTATTTGCGTCCCTGTGTTATAGTGGTTTTAACTACTTGAATCCAAAGTCTAAAACTTTAACTACTTGAGTCCCTGGTTGGTAAATCTACAACCATTTGAGACCAATTGACTAACTCCGTTAACCAAGTCAGTTAAGTATAAGGGCATTTCAGTCATCTTACACCTAGGTAAAACCCTATAATGCATAAGGTATGACTGAAATGCTCTTATACTTAACTGACTTGGTTAACGGAGTTAGTCAATTGGACTCAAATGGTTGTAGATTTACCAACCAGGGACTCAAGTAGTTAAAGTTTTAGACTTTGGATTCAAGTAGTTAAAACCACTATAACACAGCCTGGCCTGCTCTAATACCTCATTACTTTCTTTATAAAAGTTCAACATATAGTAAAAAAGATAGTTTTGTGTTACACAGGAACGCAAATAGTAATTCACTCAAAAAAAATATACAGTTTTGCCGCTCAAAATTTACAGGCACGAGATAATGTACGAGTAAAGTTTGCCTAGGTCTTCCCTTAACCTCATGTATGTTCAAAATCATAGAACAAGTAATGTACCCTTAAACTGTAACGCAACAGGTTTTAGTATTTCATATATTTACACATTCACCACAACAAAATCATAGCCTATAAGAACTTACATATTAAACCAATGATCACTAGCATGGCCTGCTCTAATACCTCATTACTTTCTTTATAAAAGTTCAACATATAGTAAAAAAGATAGTTTTGTGTACCTTTTCTTTTCTTCCATCTCCTTAATTGATTTTGCAAGGGCATTTTTGCGTTCAGCAGACGTAGTACTCGGGCTTGGAGACTTAGCAGGACTTACTGAAGCAGTCCTGCTTCTTCTCCTCCTGTGACGCCTAGGTGTTGGAGATCGACTTTTCTTGTGTCTAGAAACCGGCGATCGACTTCTGCGGCGACGAGGGGTACCAGAACGACTTCTTCGCCTAGTTAGCATAGTAGCAACATGCAACAGAACCATATAAAACATTAAAATCAAAGTCTGTTTACCCAAAACACACGGAACTAAGAAGTACATCAGTCATAATCTACCTAAAATTTTCCTTCTTTGTTTATTCAAACATAAAGGAAGAGAATTTCATGTTTAGTCACCTAAATCATGTATTACGGTCCAACCAAAATATTTTGGTCCAATCATTCTTACATTTAGTACATTTTTTCCTAGGTTTCCTTCAACAATTAAAAATGCAAAAATACCACCTAAAACATTTAACCCTAACAACGTTTATACTTCATTCTAGAAAGCGCGCAAAGGCGCAATGGCCATCGCTTTTTCACTCAAAACCTAGAGTAAAACCAAAAGGCGACAGAAAAACACATATTTTGGGTTAGTATTTTCAACATATCTATTATGAATATATAAAAAATTATATAATCGCCTTGCACCTCGGTTGTAGACCTCGTCAATTTTATACACTAAAATTAAACCTAAATTAGAGTGGTGACTTTTGAACACTTAAAAGACAACTTTCACATACACTCCAGAACTCAATGAGTCCATATATGTGTTGGTGTATGCAATTTATGACTTCTTTGAAACATATCTGTTATTAATGCATAAACTTTTTTTATGAACTAAAATTAATTAGTTGAAATAAAAAGAAGGCGAAGTCACCTGCTGCTGTGAGTAGTGGTGTAAGGCGAACGGCTCCGATCCCTTCGACGTCGGTGACTGACCGGAGACGGCGAGTATCTACGCCGGTATGACGTCGGAGATCTCGACATGCTTCGAGGCATTATTATTTATTATTACTTTTTATCAATATTGTTTTATTTATTTTTTTCTGTGTGTGAAAGCTAGTCCTGATATCCTATAAGTGAAAGAGGAAAGTCACGGATTTTGTCCTTGAACTATTGTTCAATCTACAGTTTTAGGATAAAAGTTTTGATGGTTGTAAGTCTATTTTATGAAAAGTTTTGTTTATAACAATTTGGTCCTTTAACTATCAAGACTTAAAAAAAGTGTGTTAATACATCAACCCTGCATAAGTTAGAAAAACGGCACTTGTATCTACACTCCTTACACCCAAAACTGGATTTTTGTGTAACTTGGTTTTGTCTTCAAAAATTAAGAAACGACGTTATCACTTTGATCATGTGAAGTAAGTGAAAGTGTAATTCCGAACACTCTAGATATTTTAGGGATTTTGATTTGGTGTGATATATGTTAGTTACCAATATTAGACAAAAATGTACTAGGAAAATGGATTTTATTTCGAACTTTCACTTTGGCCAATAGCACTCCCAACTTTCAACTTATTTTCTTCCATCACCTCCAAACTAACGAAGGTCTAACCTGATTAGTTTTCGTGACCAAAATGTAAAAACTAAAACTTCTACGTGGCAAAAATGTAAAACCAAAACTTAAGGGGCATTTTTGAAACTTTTTATTATAAATCCCAAACCATCCCACCCCCACCCCCTTCTCCCTCCTCTTTCTTCTTCTTCTTCTTCTTCTTCTTCTTCTAGTTACAGGGCCCAGACCACCCCACAACAACCGCCACCAACAACCACTGCTTCACCGTCATCCCCCACAACAACCGCCAGCTCCGTCGTGAACCAAACAACGTGAACCAAACAACAACAACTAATTACCACGCACCTATCCAGCTCGCCACCGCCGTCGTGAACCGAATCTCTCTAGCTCGTCGCCGTCGTCATCCCTTCCAGAAACGTGAACCCTAACAACCAGAAACGTGAACCCTAACACAGAAACGTGAACCCTTTCTTCATAGCAGCAATTGTAACAACAATTAAAGAGAGATGAAGTTTGGTGATGGTTGGACGGTGGTTTAGAAAGAGAAAGGGGGGTTTGATTGAATTTGGGGTTTTGCGGCGGTGATAGTGGTGGAGATAGCCAGTGATGGTGGGTGGTGCGGTGGTGGTGGTTGCAGGTCGATTGGGGGTTATTGAGGTTGATGGTGGTGGTAGGTGGTCAATTGGTGGTCGATTGGGGGGTTATCGAGGTCGATGGTGGTGTTTGCGGGTCGGTGATGGTGGTTGCAGGTCGATGGTGGTGGTTGAGGTCGGTTGCAAGTAGATGGTGGTGGTTGAGGTCGATGGTGGAAGGTGTGGTGGTGGTGATTTAGAGAGACAAAGAGGGGGGGTCTGTCAACAGAAATGGGGGGTGGGATTTATAAAAATTTTTAATATGTTATTATAATAATAATAATAATAATAATAATAATAATAATAATAATAATAATAATAATAATAATAAGTTTCAAAAATGTCCTAAAGTTTTGGTTTTTACATTTTGGCCACGAAAACTAACCAGGTTAGACCTTCGTTAGTTTGAAGGTGATGGAGGAAAATAAGTTGAAAGTTGAGAGTGCTATTGGACAAAGTGAAAATTTGGAGTGATATCCGCCAATAAACGTTAGTTGGGAGTATTAAAATCCATTTTCCCAAATATAATTAGTGATAGTTAGAGATAGATATTGACATATATGGGTTCCTAATTAAAACGAAACAATTAAACAAGACTTTAATGTTATGCAAACCTAATTAAAACCTTCAAAGAAGACATTGATATTACGTAATCCCTAAGAAACCAAATAAGCCTCAAGACTCCGTATTCTTTTAATCCAACAAAAACCTAAATACATTGTGATGAATATGTTATCCATTAATTACAAAACTTATTGGGATAACAAGGTTATAGACTTATAGTGCTAATTATAAACATAATGATCCCTTGTTTTGATAATGATTTAGATTACTGTGTGTTAGTTGTTGATTAAGACTACCGACCCGATTGTTATCTCAAACTTTAGACCTATTTCGCCGATTAGGTCTTTTTATAAAATATTGGCTAAGGTGCTCGCTAACAGGTTAAAGTTGGTGGTTGACAGCCTCGTTTCCTCTTTTCAAGCCGCTTTTGTGGGTGGTCGCAACATCTTAGATAACCCTATGATCATCTGTGAAACTATCTCTTGGGCTAAGAAAAATAAATCTAAACTCCTCATTTTTAAAGTTGACTTTGAAAAGGCCTATGACTCATTGAATTGGAAGTTTCTATGCAAGATGTTGGCGTTTATGAACTTCCCGGAAAGGTGGATTTTGTGGATTAAGGGCTGCCTCGAGTCCGGAAGGGAGTCGGTTCTTGTTAACGGGGCTCCTACGGAGGAATTTCGGTTTAAACGGGGTCTTCGTCAAGGGGACCCACTTTCGCCCTTTTTGTTCATCATCGCTATGGAGGTCCTCGACATGTTTATGTGAAGAGCTTTGGATTTGGGTCTTTTTCATGGTATTAAATTCTCTGTTGACGGTCCCGTTATTTCTAACATTTGCTATGCTGACAATGTCATATTCCTTGGCGAATGGTCGGATCATAATGCTAGAAGCCTTAACTGGTTCCTTAGATGGTTTTATCTCGTTACCGGTCTTAAGGTTAATCTCGAAAAAAGCAAGATTTATAGGGTGGGGGTCGATAATAACGAGATCGAGAGGGTGGCTCGGATTATGAATTGTGATGCGGGTGAGTTCCCTTTCACATACCTTGGTGTTCCGATAGGCGCGAACATGAAGCGGGCCAAGTTTTGGCTTCCGATTATAGAGAAATTCAAGAGAAAGCTTTCGAAATGGAAGGCTAGGTACCTTTCTTTTGCTGGAAGGGTTACTCTAGCTAAAGCGGTGCTCGGGAGCTTGCCTTCATATTATTTATCCATCTTTCCGGTTTCTAAAGGTGTGCTTAATACTTTGGAGAAGTTGAGAAGGGATTTTATTTGGGGGGTCACACCATCAAGCGGTAAAATTAGGTGGGTTCAATGGTCGAAGATGGTCAAACCCAAGAAGTTTGGAGGGCTTGGGATTAGTGGCATTGAAGACTTTAATATGGCGATGTTGTCTAAATGGTGGCGGCGCTATAAGGATGATCCCGACCAACTTTAGGCTAAGGTGGTTTACGCGATTCATACGTCCAATGCGAATGCGTGTGATAAGCTTATCCCGGTCAAGAATTCTATACCGTGGGTTTGGAAAGATATTAGTAAGATGGACGAGATGCTTGAAAGAATCAGGATTAATGTTGGTGATAAATTAAAGGTGGTTCTTAAAGATGGTGGAAAGACCCGTTTTTGGAAGGATCCTTGGCTGGGTTCGATGTCTTATAAGGCCAGATTCCCTGCTGTGTATAGGCTGGTTAAAGTCAAGGACGCTTGGGTTAAAGACAACTACGTGGTCGATGCCTTGGGTTTGCGCTGGAGATGGGACTTGTGTCGAAATCTGTCCTCTGCAGTCGAGTGGGACGAGTTTGGCAGCCTCATGCTTCTGTTGCAGCAGGCGAACATTTCTGTTGGGACTGATGCTTGGGTCTGGGAGAATGATTGCGACACGCTTTACGGTCTGATATAGTGGCCGCAGGTTTGGGATCGGACATTGAACCAGAATTTAGGTGGAATGCTTGGGCCCCATTGAAGGTTAATTATTTTTTGTAGAGGGATGTTTCGGGTCGGATTCCATCTAAGGTGGGGCTGCAACAAAGAGGTTTAGTGCTCGAAAATGTTGACTGTGAAAGGTGCGGCTGTCATGCGGAATCGGTGGAGCATTTAACTGTTGGCTGTTTGTTCGCGCAATGCATTTGGTGGCACATATTGGTCTGGATGCGGATCCCTTGGCTGGATAATATGAACTCTTTACAGGATGTTCTTCGGGTCATTATGGATAGCCCCGGAAGCCGAAAATGGAGAAAGATAGTGTACACGGTGGTTATGGCGACGGTTTGGAGGATATGGATGGCGCGGAACTCCAAGATCTTTGATGGCAGATTCGTTTCAGTTACGGATTCGGTAGACATGATAAAGGAAGACGCGTTTGAGTGGATCTCAAATCGATACAAGGGTGCCAAGATCAATTGGGACAAATGGGTTAGCTTTGATGTCGATCTTTTGTAATCGGTGTCCGGTTTGTTTCATTCGGGTGTCTCCGTTTTTTGTTGTATCTTTCTTTCCAGCTCCTTGTTGGGCCTTTACATACATACATATATATATAAAAAGTTTTTGGCCGTTCAAAAAAAAAGTTGTTGATTAAGGGCGGACATTCTATAACATACACTTCCCTACACACTTAATGGGTCACTAATTACAAACTTTAAAGACTATATGTAACAATAATGGTGATATTCAATCAAACAAATGCCAACAACTGAAAACCGACAACACATGAAGATGAAAGCATAAATCAACAGCCGACAACTTGAATATGTTTGGAAATTAGTGGGATCTTAAAAATTGTTTTCAAATAATATGAAATAATTTATAAAAATGAAATTTTTATATTGCTTAAAGATATTTCTAAAACCTTGGCTAAGTTTTGTAAAAATCATATTTTATAAACAATTTACAAATGTATTTGATTTTTATTAAATAGGATATGAAATTTGGGGCTAAAAAATTTTGAGTTGGCCTGCTACATACAAAACACCTTATCTAAACAAGAACAATCTCAAGTTATGCTTTAGATTGACTAATGGACATGATGGACATATTTTACTTGATGGACTGATGTGGATGAAGAAGATGACTTCTCCCAGGGTTATTTTTCTTGATCGACTGATGATGAACCTATTGGACGAGGAAGATGACATCTACTAGATTTCTTTTATTACTGATAGACTGTTAAACCTGGTGCAAATTTGGGAGCTCAAATTATTCTCAGGTGATGCTTCAATAGGTAATAGGGTTTTAACATGGTGAGATGTAGGGGTGAGCATATTAGGGCCGGACCGAAAAAGAACCGAGAACCGAACCGAATTTTGACTTGGACCGAACCGTATTTGTAGTTTAGGTTCTTCGGTCGGTTCCCGTATATCAACCCATTCGGGTATCGGGTCGGGTCGGGTCGGGTCGGGTAGGGGAAAAAACCGAGTACAAACACTTGGACCGAAAAGATAATAACAAACTAACTGATATTCAGATCTGGCGGCAATTAATGGGCCCAAAACACAATGTCTATACACCTACACAATAATTTCTAAGATAAAAACCTACCTTTACCTAAACATATCGGCTGCTGCAAACAATTCCAAGCAAATCTTTCCTGCTGCTGGCTTGCTGCAATCATACAATCAACCGGTAAGCCGTAAACACTGCTGCATATACTGATTGTCTGATACATGCTATTTATTCATATAAACACTGCTGCATATACTGATTGTCTGATACACTGCTGCAATCATATAATGTTGTATGTCTCATCTCTATATTCACATACCTGCGCTCGGCCTTGTTGCATCAAAACCATGATTCTCTTATCCTGTTCCTTTAAACCTGCGCTCGGCCTTGTTGCATCACAACCATGATGATCACAATCTTTCATAAATGTTAACAAAATATCATATGCACCTGTGTTTTGGAAGGAAACACACATAATATCTCAGTTATATTATTATTTGTTTTTTTAACAAGCTAGATGGATCGAAGAAGAATTACGTTGACTGAAGTTTGGGCGGTGTTTGAAAAGTTTACTGATGCGGATGGGAATAAAGCAGCAAGATGCAAAAATTGCGCGACAGTGTATTATGCTGACCCGACTAAATGCGGAATAGCGACATTGCAAAAACATCTTATAAAAAGTCCGAAATGCGTTGGTAATTGAAATATTAAAAGCGAATTACAATATAAAATTGTTTCATCATAATACTTATGTATATACATATTTTTTTTTTGCAGAAAAGAATGTTCACTAGCGAGCGGTTGAGTATCGATATGGAAAAGATGAAGATGAAGGCTTTTTGTTTTTGGTTTTTAATGACTAGTTGTTGATTTAATATTATGTCTTGCTATTCGTATCAACATTATGGTTTTTATTGCGACTTTAAGTTTATGAATTTGGTTAAGTGTTTATGGTATTAAAGTTAAAGTTAAAGTCTATATTTATGTTACCTGGTGCAGCGTTGTCCTATTTAGAATTAAAAGCCATTATTGGTAAATGTCCAAACGTCCATCTCAAACTGCAGCGTTGTCCTATTTAGGCGTTAGCTCTCCTGGGACCCTGTTGAAATTAGTAAAACTTGCCCAAATTAGTAAACCATGTAAAGTCACTTGGTTGTTCGTATCTTTAGTTAAATATTTGACTGCATATGTAATAAAATGCACACCAAAACACCTCCAAAAATTGGTTTTAAAACTTTTGACAAGTGCTCCGCCGATTCCAAACTTTGCTGACAGATTCCAGGTTGCACATCAATAATCCGGGCTGCAACAGATTCCAAACAACATTCTAGATAACATAGCGTCCGCAGGCTGCACATTAGTTAACTTATAGTCTTATACAGATCAGAAAAAATAAAATTATGCCAAGTATATTATCTTTCTAAATAATCATAAATCTTTTCCTGATTTTAAAAAATCTCCTATTGTTTAAACTTATCTACTCATGAATATTATTCAAATCTTTTTAAACTTATCAGTATATTATCTTTCTAACTAATCATAACTCTTTTCCTGATTAATCTCCTATTGTTTATAGATAATATCATACGTATATTATTTTTTGCTCACATATTCTAATACCAAATATAATTTTTTCCTGAATTCCTATATAAACACCTAAAATCTACGCATATCATACAACTAGAACTCTACTGCTCTATAACTTATCTGCTGTACGCCTGTACCTGCAATTCTGCTCTATAACTTATCTGCTGTACGCCTGTTGCTGCGAGCCTACGACTGATCGACTGATCCCTTCCTGTTGCTGCAACTGATCGGCTGATCCCTTCCTGAGTTCCTGGTACAAATTAAAACTTATGTTATCGTTTCTTTTTTTCTATATTACTTTAAGTGTTGGGCCAAAATAACGGGGTCAAAACTGCTGGAGACGCAGTGGTTGTTTGTTCACCTTTTTCAGCCCTGAATCATTAACCAACTAGTCTCCATGCACCGCATATGCATCATTATCATTCGTTATATTATTAACCCACACTATAACTAGAAATACTCGATGTCATCGTCCCGTTCAGGATCTGTTTTGGCAGCCCTTACCACCACTTACTGTGGTTGTTTGTTCACCTTTTTCAGCCCTGAATCACCTCTAAAATAGCTGCAAAAGATCCCAATTTGCTGCTGCATCATACCATGCAATTCTGTCTTCCAAATCACACCAGAAAGTGAAGTTGCTGTCTAGTTAATACTCCACTTTGGCAGCCCAAAACTGCTACTATTTGGTACCATTTGAGTATTAGTTTCAGCCCCGTAATACTTCCTATGCAGTCATCAAACATGCGGAGTAGCTATTGTCCCGTATGCCATGAATAGGTCCCAAAAATACAACCGAAATAGCTACCGTTGCTGTCTCGTTCGCTGCACTTTTCTGGCAGCTTTATGTCATCATTCCCGCTATCATTTTGCCACTACAATATTACCATCCATCCATATCAGAATAAGAAAATTATTAAACAAGTTCATTTAGAGTACCATCTAAGAAATAGTTAGAAACATATATGTTCATTTAGAGTACCGTTAATTGTTCAAGTTCACTTAATGAGGCGTTTAAAAAAACGCCTAAACTATATTAGTTTAGGCGTTTAAAAAGAAACGCCTAAACTAATATAGTTTAGGCGTTTAAAAAGAAACGCCTAAACTAATATAGTTTAGGCGTTTAAAAAGAAACGCCTAAACTATATTAGTTTAGGCGTTTCTAATATAGTTTAGGCGTTTAAAAAGAAACGCCTAAACTAATATAGTTTAGGCGTTTCAAAAGAAACGCCTAAACTATATTAGTTTAGGCGTTTCAAAAGAAACGCCTAAACTATATTAGTTTAGGCAAACGCCTAAACTAATATAGTTTAGGCGTTTCAAAAGAAACGCCCAAACTATAACCACAAAAACTTAAAAGTAATACAGTTTTTACTTTATATATTTATTACTAACATTTCTATTGGTTATACATAGATGGATTCAACTAATATCGAGACTGTATCAAGCGACGAGTCTCACGGAAGCCAAAAGAGGAAGTCACAACATGTTCATAAAGAAAATGCAAAAAAGAAGACTAAAACCGTTGGTACGAAGAAAAATGGAGGTTCTACTTCTAAAAATCCAGGAAAGGCAAAGTCTAACGTTTGGGCTGATTTTGAGAAGTTTAAAGACGAGGACGGGAACTAAAAGGCAAGATGCAAACATTGCTCGAAAGAATTGGCTGCTGATCCGGTAAAAAACGGTACCTCCTCACTAGGTAAACATAGTAAGAGATGTGAAAAACACCCTGATTACTTGAAAAACCAAAGCAATATATTTCTCAAAAAGAGCGATGATGGTGATGGTGGGACATGTGAGGTAAAATCTTGGAAATATTGTGAGAAAGCAAGTAGAAGAGCCATAGCTGAGATGTGCATTATAGATGAGCAACCGTTTTCATCTGTTGAACATAAGGGATTTAGAAGGGTTATACAAAGCTTTAATCCAACTTTTAAGATGCCCAGTAGGTTTACCATTGCTAGAGATATTAGTGAAATATATTTAGAGGAAAAAGCAAAGCTTAAGTCTTTCTTTGCAAAGAGTAGCAAACGAGTGTGTCTAACCACTGATACCTGGACATCAAACCAAAACTATATGTGTGTAACTTGTCATTTTATTGATGACAATTGGGTTTTACATAAACGAATCATTAACTTCAAACAAATATTTAGCCACAAAGGAGAGGATATAGGTAGGGCCCTGCTTAAGTGTTTAAAAGAATGGGATATTGAAAATGTGTTGACCATTACAGCTGATAACGCTTCGGCTAATGATGTTGCCTTAGAGTTTGTGAAAAGTAGGTTAAGCAACCTTTTGTTCGACGGGAGGTATATACACGTCCGATGTATGGCCCACATTATCAATCTAATTGTGAAAGACGGATTACGTGACGGGTCCACTAGTATAGATCGTATCAGGGACGCGATTCGCTATATTAGATTATCTCCTCAAAGGTTGGACACATTTAAAAAGTGTGTCAAGGCAGAAAAGCTCGAGAGCAAGGCATTACTTAGTGTAGATATGCGTACTAGATGGAACTCCACATGGGAGATGTTGGACAAGGCTGAAAAGTTAGAGAAAGCGTTTTACAAGTACGACTTGACGGACAAAAGTTATAGAAATGATTTGGGTGAAAATGTTCCAAAAATTACAGATTTTCAATACGCTAGACAATTAGCAGGTGTGTTGGAATTGTTTGAGCGTAAAACCACCAACGCCTCTGCTTCAAAATCTGTGACTGTTAATGTATTCTTTAATGATATTATGGGGATAGACAAGCATCTAAGGAAATTGAAAGCCGCGGATGATGCGAGTAGTAGAATTATGGGTACTACGATGCTTGCAAAGTTTGACAAGTACTGGAGAAATTTGCCGAATGGCAAAACTTTTAATTACATTTTGTACTTTGCAGCTATTTTAGATCCTCGATTGAAGATGCGTGTGATTAAATTTGGGTTTACAAGAATATTTAAGGCTGAACAGAAAGATGGTGAGAAAGAAGATGACATTCAAAAAAAGGTTAAAATTGTCATTGACAGTATAATGGGGGAACTGAATTTGGTGTTTAAACACTATGAATCAAAAAGTGAAACCCAAAGTCCTGATAAAGTTTCACAAAGTCAAGGGAACTTTGAACAAGGTGCACAAGACGATGATGACTTTTTAATAGAATTTAAAGCGGATGGTGGTTCTTCCTCATATACCACCAAATCAGAATTGGATAGGTACCTTGAGGACGCTGAGGAAAACAATTACAAGGGATTCAATATTCTTGCAATGCCCAGTCTCACCACAGTTGTAACATCCTTGTCTTCCCGTAGTCCCTTGAGTAGTAGGAGATGAGTTAGTAGTCGGGGCCTGGGTTGATGGAAGTGTAGCCCGACAATCTTTAGCAAAATGCCCTGTTCGCTGGCAGCGATGACAACGGTTACTGTCGCAGTTCCCTTGATGATGACGTCCACACTTGTTACATTTGGGCAGTTTCCCCGCATAACCACCCTGCTTGTTACCCGAAGAAGAAGAACCCCCATTATCAAACCTCTTACCCTGCTGTGCTGGCCCAGATCCTTTCCCTTCATTATCCCACTTGCGCTTGTTGTTCTCTGGGGCCTTGACAGTCGAACCCTTAGCCGGCAAAATACCCTCATTCACCTTTAAGTTGGTCATCCTATGAGCCGATCGAACCACCTCTGAGTATGTAGGATGATTTCCTGCAGCCACTAACCCTGCGATCTCAGGTACTAACCCCGAGATATAATGCTCAATCCTCCGGTATTCTGGCACATGCAGATCGGGACACAGCACTGCCAACTCATTCCGCCTCACAGTATACTTCTCAATTTCAGACCCAGACATCTTGAGGTTCCACACCTCGTGCTCTAGCTTTTGCACCTCTTCCCTTGGACAGTACTCACGCTTCAGTAGCTGCACAAAATTCTCCCAAGGCATAGCATACGCCTCCCCAATACCCATATTCTGGGTGATGTTATTCCACCAAGTCAAAGCAACATCCTGGAATAACGCAGCAGCATACTAACCCGATCTTCTGGGAGACAGTTACACATCAGAAACACTGACTCCACTTTCTCCAGCCACCTAAGCAAGTTCACCGCACCCTCAGTGCCAGAGAATTCCTGGGGCTTACAGTCCCGAAACATCTTGTAGGTACACATAGGTGGGGGTGGGTTAACAGGACCACCTGAAATGAAACGCATGAGAAACCACGAAGAATGTAAACAAGGTTCACCAATGAGGCAAGGAAAATGGATAAATCAACTTACCACCACCGTTGTGCCCTAACTGGAAGGCAGCTTGGAGCAAGTTGTTCAGATCAGCCTGCGATAGGTTAATACCTCCACGACCACCAGCACCACCGCGACCACCACCACGTCCACCATTGCGACCACCTCCACGTCCTCCTCGTACTCCAGACATGATTCTGGCAGAAAGAACGAGAAAATTTAGTTTCGCAGATAAAGATAACCACTAATGTTCACAAGATCAAAGCTAGATCCAATCCAGGACTATCCCTTCAAACCCAGAGCTCACCAGGGCTTCCATGCATTTCGGTTTATGATTTTGTGTGCACCCAAAATGATAAACCGCTCTACATGGTCCTCCAAGTGTTCTCCTAGTTCAAAGTTCAAATCACCGAACATAGACTCTTAGCTATACACCGTAATACTACGGTAGTTTATGGCAAGTGTTTCTATTGGAGTATGAAAGGGAGAAGTCCGAGCCTTGGACAAATCTCAAGAGTACACGATTTACTCCAATATACTACACTGCCTGGAAAGTAAGTAACCCGACCTAAGATAGAACGGATGATGTAACGTAGAAAGACCAAATGATTTAGAGACACCCCGACAAGACCATACGTAAACCACCATAATGTTTAGTACCATGTGATCGTCTAGTGTGTGCGACTCGGCTATAGAGTAGACTCTACATGCAGTCCTAGTTCACTATAACCATTGGCTCTGATACCAATCTGTCACACCCTCAAAATCCACTTGCGGAGTTTTACCGCGAGGCGCATGACAAACCAGTATCCAAACCAACGATCACAATAAACAAGTCTAAAATGAATATAATGCAATTTCAAAACAATGTTTAAAATTCCCGTTTACAGCGGAAGCTTATTCAAAACAATATTCAATAGTAAACCAAATGTTCAACGTTTGTAAAACCATGCGACCCTAACTAGACGCCGTGCAGACGCGTGCGCCCTAGTCCAGTCGTGCTACCTTAGCGACCTGAGAAAACATGTAAAAGTTTACGTCAGCACAAAAATGCTGGTGAGTTTACAGGTTTTGTAATCCAAGTACCAAGTCAACCTGTCCATACTATATCAAATCGAAAACCAGTGTACGCTAGCTAGGCGTATGTTTTGTTACTACCACGATTGGAAAACCATTACTAAATCACAAACCAAATGTATGCCCGATGTAGTAAACCTGTTGTTCCTGTTGTTCCTGTTTGACACAATATGCACCCGCCGACCCTCCAAGTCGACGAGCGGGGTTGGTCACTCCCAATAGCGCTATTCACATTTCCCCGTTGTGCAAACCCGCACATTCATGGTTCCCCCGGGACTTCCAAAGATCGTGTAGTACACAATAGAAACCCATAGTATGACAGTAGTTACCAAACATAAGTTTTAACACATGTTTTCTCCCCCGAAAAGTGAAACCAGTTAAAAGAGGGGCCGTAAACTCACCTTTAGTTGCGTTACTTCGTAATACGAATAACTCAGCAGCTATGCTAGTCCCGTAAAGCGGCGACCTAACATATGACAGTTACAAGCACTTAGACTAATAACCCGCAGGTTAATTAGTCCCTAGATGTCCAGACCATAACCAAGTTCGTTTGAAAACACCGTGACTGTTTAACTGACCCAAAGTACAAGACTCGACATCCCATTGGTGACCTGAGACTCCCCGTGTTATGTTTACGCTCTCAAACATACAATTATGCAATCACACTTAACATACGTTAACGCACAACAAGTTATAGCACATAGCTCACGTATCACATAAATACACCCAAACATATGTTACCAAGTTATTAGATAGGTTACGGGGTTCCTAGCATGTTCCTACATGTCAAATCGGGTCTCGGAATGCTAATTTACACTTACAGCAGCAGTACACGCGATTAGGAAAAGTCAACTAGCATTTAGGTTGGTCAACTAGCATTTAGGAAAGCTAATCGCCTATAATATAGGCGATTAGGGCTATACCACATATAATTACTAGCATTTAGGGCTATACCACATGTAACTACTAGCATTTAGGCTATACCACATGTAACTACTAGCATTTAGGCCCTACTCGCATGAAACATAGGCGATTGGCCTCCTAATCGCCTCTAACATAGGCGATTAGGATTGCTAATCGCCTGTAACCTTGCTGTTCCGGTTTTTCGCGCGTTTAACGCTCCAAATCAGATCCAGAACGTGTGTAACCATCCAATATCATCCCAACAACTATTCTAAACATGTTTAAACTAAAATCCTTCGTTTTGCCTCGTATTATCAGCCCTGCATGCAACCATGTAATCCAAACACCATACACATAGCATGAAATACCACATTAACATGCATAACTATAACCCTAATAATCAATTACTCAGATTTCATTAATCATGACATCAATATTATTCTGAACTAACCTATCAACATGTTAATCACTCATCTTTAATCACAAAAACCCTAGATATTAATCATAAACACACATAACACATGTATGATTGTTAGAATCCGATTAACAACAATTATTAACGATTTTCAGAAAGCTTTTTCGTTTTAGAACAGGTCTGGACCATTAGGGATCGAATAAAAACGTTTATAAGATTGCATGGATGGAAACCAAACCTTAGATTTGTGAAAGAATGATGGATTAAGCTTGAAACCTTGTGTTTTGATCAAAAATCGCGTTCCAGAGGTTGTGTGTGTGTTGGGGCGGGTTATGGGACGACTAGGGTTTGTATTATGAAGTTTAGGAGGTTAAACATTGTATTTATAGTCGCTTTTAGTCGTCCAGCCCGTAACACGCGATTGTGCAGCTTTACACGCGATTAGGGGTCCTAATCGCATGTAAGTTCATGCATTTGGGGCCTAATCGCATGAAACTTCATGCATTTGGCCCCTACTCGCCCCTAATACTGCCCACTCACCCCGCCTATAGGCGATTGGGCTTTCCTAATCGCCTATAGGGGCTGATTCCGTGTGTTTTGCGCGTTAAACCCCGTTTTAACATATGTTAACACATATTCACATACCGACAAGTCAAATAATGATTGCAAACACATAACACTTGTAAATACACATATTCACACTCGTTCACCAATTCCCGGGACTCGAGACTTGTATGTTCCGTATGACCTGACGATCCTACAAATCGTCACCGTTTGTACACTTGGTTAAGGACTGACATCTAATGAACCTCTAAACCAACATCCAATGATCTTCTAGACTAAACCGATAGTTCCCGAACCATAACCCGACTTAACTAACCCAGTTAAGTGCAATATACGGGTGACTCGCTAAGGTAGACTTTCATCTAGACAACGTTGTTAACCAGAATTTGCCGGGTGTCACAGAATTCTAGAGAAATTGGAAGAAAAGTGCCATAGATTTGATGAACTGAAGGTATCGGGTCGGTCTCGGGTATGTCATCTGGGAACCGAAGAACCGTAGGTACCTGGACCGAAAACCGAACAAAGTACCAGGTCTGAATGTCGGGTCTGGTTTTGAAGGATTCTCGGGTATCGGGTCGGGTCGGGTACTTGGCGGGTCGGGTCGGGTCCTGTCAAATGCTCACCCCTAGTGAGATGTGTATATAAATATTAGCAATTTTAGGCTGGTTTTTAACACAATTTCAAAATTTAGATTTATAACACAATAAAATAAAATCACGTCTACAACAAGTTAGGGCAAGGGCACCCACGGTTGGCGTAGCATATCAAAGGTAAGATACCGGCATTGTTCAATGACAATTTAAGTACCTAAGTGTTTTCAACGTCTAGTCAAACCGAAAAGTGAGTTTTGAAAATGTTTAAAACAGTATTTAAAGCAAATAAAAAATTAAATGAAAGCTATAAACAAGAAGAATCACTTGGTTCTGGCTTTCCAATAACGTATAAAGTAATTTCTTTTGTTAAAGGAATTTTCAAGCGATCATTAATCGAAAAATACCTCTTTGGTGAGTTGTTCCGAGTACTCTGTGAAGAACCCTCCTAAAATCATTCTATAAAGAAAATGGATTTGTATGTTAATCACAAAAAGTGGTAGGCCTCTTGGATAGAGATGACTCTACCCTCGGCTATATTGGTTTGGAGTAGTAGGGCGGCAATCCCACAAAGCTGAAGAAAGTTTTAAATAAATATTGATTATAAAGGATTGAAACCTTTAACACTTCCCACTATTTGATGTTATCTGCCTTAATAAAGGCATTAAGTTTAAATAAAGTCGTTGCACATCAAATTTACCACCTCTCCATGCAAGGCAAGAACTTAACCCAAATTAACCACACTTCTAACCCCTTCCAAGTAAGTAATGTTAAAGTGTTCTTATAAAGACGTAAGACGCGGATGCTTAACTCAACAAAGCATAAAGTAATTGTAAGATTAAAGAACACTTTAATATAGCAAAATCATATTTAAAGTCATTAACACACACCAAATGAAAATGGCCAAAACTAAGAGATTAAAAAGACATTAAAGGTTAATCTTTACTGAGTAATGCAATAACTTTAGCCCAAACGCCACAATGATGACCATCATCAAGCTTGTATGAATAAACAAGTTAAATAATAAGATTGAATTGTTATAAATATAAGTTCTTACAATCTTTGATCACAAGAGAAGCCAAACTCTAAACAAGATGGAAATGGTGGTAGATAGTGGTGAGAAGTGAAAAATAAAAGGTGCCAAAGGATGGAAAGAATGGCAACCCAAGTTTTCAATTTATAGGCAAGTCTAGAGGTGAGACACGACCCCGTGTCTGATGCGACGTAGGCTGTGTGACAGGATGATTCTTCTAATTATGATTTTTTTTGATGAGTTCGTACAAGTTCACGGGGTGTGTGAGGGTAGGCACGACTTAAGTCAACCTTCTAGGTCACACTGTCCTTTGATTCCATATATCTTGAAGACTTGACATGGACCCATGTGCGAATAGTTATTTTGTCCTTCTCTATGGAGGGGTGACACAAGACTATGTTTGATGAGTCACGACTTGTTGCAAAAGTCTTCTTTTGCCATTTTCTAAGGGAGATTAGCACGGGGTGTGTGGCTTGGAGCACGGAGTATGTGAACTTCCTATTTTCTTGCAAAAGTCTTGTTTTTTGTCGTGAATTTGTTTTTTTTTATGTGAAAGAAGGATCGTATCCTCTACAATTCATATTCTTTTGCTTATCATAGTTGCATTTTTGGACGTGTTTGAATCTCGCCTAATGTCCATGGATATGCTAGATTGAAAAATGTTAGCATAAATTGAGCCATTTGCAATAATAGCATTGTAGTTTTATTTAGTTTTGGACACTAATAGTAGTCCCCACGGTGCAAGTCAGTGTGTTCAATTTTGAGAACATTACAATGTTTTGAGGTGTCAAAAATGACTATGAGAAGTTTTGTAAGAACCATAGAATACATATTGGATAAAGTAGGTCATGTAGCTAGATCTCTTATGGAAGGAAGCGGCTAGGGTTTGTTTTTTTAAAGTATTTATTAGTTTAAACTTTTATTTCTTAACGTTAAGGCCTATTTTCTATTGTCATCGTATAACACAATACCATTGTCTCTCCAGGTTCAACTACCAGCTTTACAAACACATCGGCCACAAATGACCATATAATCTACTTTCGAGGTTGACATGGCAACCACATGTTGCAAACTTTCTTTCTGGCTTACTGTGCAACCCTTTGTCATGTTCTATAGCAAAAATACCAACCAAACACCCATTGCGCAACCCAACTTTTAATGAAACAAACTAATATCGACTGACTTTTCGCCAAAAGAATTCCACTAGTTAGATAAAAGGTTGAATAACTCTTTTTGATATTTCTTCCATCTAATTACCAAATTGCTACACAAAAAAGTTACAGAAGTTTCTAAAAAAGTTTTGGGTTGGTTATGGCTAACGCTTTCATTCATTAAGCATAAGAGATTTAAACATATATTTCAATTGTTGTATATTTTTATTTTGTTTCTTTGTAGAGTAGTTCTTTTATAAAGAAATTTAAGCATATATTACATTTGTTATTGTGACACCCAAAAAAAATTCAAAATTTTCTCTCACATGATAGCTACTCCATTGATAACTTGCCGAATTTCGGGACGAAATTCTTTTAAACTTAGGGATGATGTGACACTCCGCATTTTCGGGTTAATAGTTTAACCCAACTCTAGTTAACTTACACGATAGTTCATGGCATTGCACTTGACTAGGGTTAGGTAAGTGAGTCAGTCGATACATGGTTATAGGATGCGTTAATAATAAGATCTTAACATGAATAAAAAAGGACATATTGCATGTTTCGGCTTGTAGGCTCTATAAAATGATCTTAAACTACTTGTTTTGATTGTTTTTTGGTTCGAGCATGTTATTCATAATATTAGCTTTTCAGAATGTATAAGCTTGTGTTTTTTGGATGCCGTTTACTATATTTTTGGAATTTTATACCAATAAAGGTTAAAACTGTCACACCCTCAAATTCCACATGCGGGGTTTTACTGCAAGGCGCGTGACATACCAGGATCCAAGTCAACGATCACAATAAACAAACACTAAATGTATAAGATGAATCCAAAACATTAAGCTTTGAGCCATAAACCAGCAGCGGAAGAATTTCTTGTTTACAACTAAAAAGACATAATACAGTTTGAAAACATTGTTTAACATGCAATAAGACTCTAGACGCCGTGCAAGACTCCATTCGCCTAGTCCATTAACTGCTACCTTAGTGACCTGAGAAAACATGCCAAAAATGTCAACATATAATGCTGGTGAGTTCACAGGTTTTATAAAAGAGTTGTTATAAGTTTGAAAAGATCATATCCGTTACTACTAGGTTATAAGAACGTTAGCTAGACGTTAAGTGTTTTTACTACTACGGTTGGGAACCCATTACTAAACATGTACTAGTATGATGATATCCCCAAATAGCGGCGACCTATCATAAGACGTATATAAGTACTCAGACTAATAACCCGTAGGTTAACTAGTCCCCGAATGTCCAGACCGTAACCATGTACATTTGAAAACACCTTTGACTGTTAAACCGACCGCACCAGAGAAGACCCGACATCCCATTTGTGACCCAACATCCCACGTGTTATCCAAGAACGAGAAATCGAGTTATTAGACATGCCACGGGTTTCCTATCATGTTACTAGGTGTCAAATCATGCTTCGGGATGTCAAAATACACTTACAACAGCAGCACACACGATTAGGAAATCAACATGCAATTAGGAAAAGTCAACTGGTGAGTAGGAGAGTCAAACAGGCAATTGGGAGGCATACTCGCCTATAACTTCATGAGAGTAGGGCTACTCGTCTGTAAGACCCTAACCCGTAATCACGCAATCAACGCCTAATCGCACGGGTTTTGAACTTACTTAAAACCACTCCCGATTAAAACTTAGATATTTAAGAAAAACTTAAATTATCGTGATAAATACTTTTTGATTTCTACACTTTAACTATTACAACATATGATGATATTTCGCAATTTCACGGGAGACTCTTGAATTCTATTGCGGAAGCTTGATGAGTGTTCGGGCGTGTTCGGTTCTTCTCGCGACTTGATCCTTGCTCTGGGACGTCCATCAAATGTTTACCTAGCACCACCACACAAAGAATGGTTAGTGGGTCGTCAATAATACATTTAAACTAGTATGAGAGTCGTTACACGTTGAAACGGAACGAACCAGGCCAAACGGCCCTATCTTAGGAGTACAAACTGCTGCAACTTATGCGCAGCAGCTGTTCGGATCACCTTTACCCCTTCTAAAACTCAAAATCCGACTTCGACTTTCAAATAAGAATTGTTCTACGCTCCGAGAGCTTTCCAGGCATATAAAGAACACCTCCTAACGATTTTTCTACGATTTTATATGCAATTTTAAAGATCGTGTCATCATGTTGTTCTCTGTGAGCGGCCGTGCGGTCTCTGTGAGCGGCCGCTCACAGCTTCTGATGTAATTTTGGTGGTTTTTAAGCATGGGAATCATGTCGCAACCGCATTTGATGATTCACGAAGCCTAAGTATTGACTTCTCGACTAAATAAACCTTTGTTTGACTGAAATTATAGTCCGGTTCATGATGTTATGACCCGGTTCAAAGTTTTAAGTGTTTATGGCGACTTTTACCCAATTTGACCCATTTAGACATTTAACTAAACCAAAACACCATTTGACCACGTGCAACACATCTAGTTTATGTTTTCAGGTCATTAGACACTTGATCAACTAAAAGGTTTGTCTGATTTGTTCATTATGATTCCGATTATTAGATTTATCCTTTACTAAATCTTTATAAATTCCCAAAATGCCCCTCCTAGCCAAATCTTTCGATTTAGCCATTCGTGGCGACACTTCTTGGTTCAAACCCATTGATTTTGACTCATTGACTTGTTTAAAAACCTCTAAGTCCTTCCGGATTTAGATTTTCACCTTTTCTAAGGTTTTCACTTGTTTAGTAAATTATAAGCGCATTAGCGCGTATTATACATAGTTATGGAAATAACTTACTTGGTTTGCACCCACACTTAATGTGGGTAGTTTTTAGTACCCATGTTGCTTTGCCCGAAGGCGTTTAATTAGCTACGGACTTACCGGGTGCCCGTGTCCCATATTCATACCTTGTGCTCCTCCTCCATGATTCTTAGCATCAAGCAAGCATACGTAAGTGCGTTTACCTGAGTGCTTTCTAGATAGACACATTAACTTCTCGGAACTCAAATGATAATACCTTGCCATTTGATCCGTTAACCTCAAGAATCTTAATGCTTGGAAAACAAGCATCAAGTGTTGGACTCAAATGATGATGAATTCACCATATGACCCGTTTAGACCCATAGTTCATGATACTATGTTACCTAAGTTTTTATTATGGTTTAAGTGACACTAACTTGACCCATTTAACACCATGCTTAACGGCTTCATTCAAATGCTTTCATTTAGATTAAAACATCATTTTTCACATATCTTTATTTATTGACCCGTTTGATGGATTTCACCATTTGGTTATAACGCATTGTCTTGATTAAGGTCATAAACCACGTTTTGTATTGAGTGCACATAAGGCCACCCATTAATAGCTTCTACCCCTTGGGGTTTATATTTATCACACACTCAAGATTTAAGACTAATGTCACAACAATTAAGCTATGTTATAGTACATTGGTGTAAGTAAAACTTACCTCATATCCATTCTTGCTTCCATGCGCATTGAGCTTGCATCCGTTTGACCCGTTTGCATCCCTAGTTCTTGTACCTAACTTAGGGACATGTCAAACCTTGTTTTGTTAGAATACATTATATGGATTTCTTTCATTATCCATGGCATTCATGTATTCATTTTACCTCTAGCTCAACCTCACATTTCAAGTATTCATTTTCATACATGTTTACACATTTATTTCCTCATTCAAGCATTTTATCAAACACTTGGTGTGCACTCACAAATTAAATTGATTTTCATGAGTTTAAAGTTAGCCAAAGCATACCCATTTAGCTAAACATCACCATATCATGTTATCTAGACTTCTTAGTCTAATTTCTCATTATAATAACTCCTAAGAGTTATCACAACTACTAACCTTATGTAGTATCCACCTAGAGGTATAAACCCAAATTTTCACATATTACATATTCATATGAACATAGCAAGAACACATGTAAAGTGCTATTTATACTCAAATTAAACATGTTTGGGGCTCCCTAAGGTTAGGGAAACCTCCATCAACATACACATCCACGTTTTTATAAAACCCTAATTTTTCACCATGATCAAAAACGGATTTAACATCAAATTGCACCAAAAAAATGACACCTTTTTGTGTAATAAGCTTGGATAATCCGGATTTTAGCTCATGCATCGAAACCCCTTTGATTTGGCTTGGATTTGAGCTAGAATTTGAGTGTTTAGGGTTTCAGTTGTTGGAGGAGATGATCTCCTGATCATCATACGACACACACACACACACACTTTGTGTGTGTTTTTATTGTTTTATTATTATTATTAATAAAACTCACTTTGTCATTTGGCAACAACGGTCCCTCAAGTTTTGGTCTCGGTTTGCTTTTAGATTATAACATTAACTAGATTAGTATCTTGTAGTGGGTTTTAGTCTCGTTTTTATCCGTTGACTAAAACATCCACCGCTAAATTCGCTTTCGATACTTTATCAATTACGCCTAATGGCGTATTTAGGTGAAACAAGATTTCGGGGTGTTACAACTTCCCTGCATCAGGCGAGTAGAACTCCTACTCGCCTCCTGCAGCTGCATTTCGCCTTTTCGCGCGTTTAACCCTCCAAATCAGGCCCGAAACATGTAAAAACACCCAACATCAAACCCAAATCATTAACCAACCCATTCCAAGCAAAACCCCCCAATTCATCACTGGTCTAACATCCTATTTGCAATTATTTCCAAAATAGCAAAGTACTAGGTTTCATTAAATATGCATATCTTTCCTTATATGGCAAATAATCAGATTTCATCACCTACAACCTTGTATATCATCCTTCCTCTCTTATAACACCCTCCTAATGTGAATCCTAACATCAAACAATCATCAAATCATATCATAACATCCTAAATCTTCAAGAATCATTCAAATGGGTCAAAATGCATATTATCATCAAAACACCATAATAGTTGCTCAAATCCTTAGGAAAACATCCTAACAACTCCTACACATCAGAAGTACATCAATTTCGAAACATTCACGTTTTGACCATCAAAAATTGTTTCTTGCATGAATACTTCACATATAGCAAGTATAAAGGTTTAGACTTGTTTTAGAAACTCATTTCAAAGGTTTCACCTTAGATTTGTAAGATAATGAGGTGTAAAACTTGGAAATGTGGATTCTTAGCCAAAAACGTGTTCCAGAGGGTGTTTATGGTGTGAGGGAGGCTTGGTGTTAGTTAGGGTTGCACAAATGGTGTTTCACAAGTCAAGGGTTGTATTTATAGGTGTCTCTACTCGTTAAGAATAGAATAGGCGATTAGGGGCTGCAACACGCGAGTAGGAGCCCCTACTCGCCTATAATACACGCGAGTAGGCTATCTAGTATGTTGTACTTGCCTGTTATGCCCCCTACTCACCTACCGCATGCGTTTTTGGGTTTTTAGCGCGTTAAACACTATTTTAACACATACAAACACGTATTCACATACCAAAAAGTCATATAATGATTATAAACACATAATGCATGATAACTAAAACGTTCACACCCGTTCACCAATTCCCAGGACTCGAGACTTGCGTGTGTGTGTTAAACCCGACGATTCCACGAATCACCAATCCTTGTACACACACTACTAGAAAATACCCCTATCTTGACACACATTTAATGACACGCGAGAATTCATGACATGCAAAAGCGCGTGTCATTAAAAAATCGTCATCTTTTAAAAAAATTGGTCAAACAATGACACTTTTTTTTGCGTGTCAACAATCTAATGTCAAGATTTTAAAAAACATGACACTATAACAATTGAGTGTCATGTTTGGTGTCAAATATTTCACATTTTCCTTTTCCCTCCTCACGTCCAGCTCTCTCTCTTCCTTTATTATTGTGCAAACACTTAAGAAAAAAAAAAACCCCATCAAACACACATCAAACACTCCCTCTGCTAAAAATAACCCACCCCTTCTCTGCTAAAAAAAACCTTCGTAACCCAGAACCCTCTTCAGAAAAATATCTTACCATCCAACAAAACCTTCTCTGCTCGACCCTCTTCAGAAAAATATAAATTGGGACACCTCTTGACGTTTCTCCTTTTTGTAAGTAACTTCTTCAGAACGAACATTGAGTTGTTTTAGATCTGCAAATCATAACTTCTTCAGAACGACCCTCTTCAGAAACCCAGAACCCGCGCAGATCGTAACCCTCTTCAGAAACCCTGTCGCGTCTTCAACTTCAGAAGCATTCAAAATGTGATACTAATCAGGTTAGGGATTATCTTATTATGTATTGTTTTTTAGTTATTATGGTTTATTGTTGAAATGTGATACTAATCAGGTTAGGGTTTATCTTGAAAAGGTGTTGTAAGTTGTGAAATGAAGGAATTATTTTTATTCATTACCTACTTCTCTGCCTTTTGGTCGTATTTATAAGGAATCAATATTCAAAATGGATTGGACTTGAATTAAGTTTGATGTAGGCGTGAGTATTTGATTTGCTTACAATAATTGATCAGGTGTGTTCAGATATAAATAAGCCAAATGGGCAGTTTCTTTTACCTAACGATCAGACTGTTATCATGACATTTATATCACCACTTCCAATACGAAAGGTACATGTTATACCCATTGGTATGTTCATTCATACGTTTTCTCTGTTTAGTTGATGTAAGCTTTTCGTGCACACCAAGTGTTTGTGTTAGTGTTATGGTGACTTTTTTTCTGTCGGTTTGCTTTTGTTTTTATCCTTTGTTATATGTTTAAGTGAAACAAATACATGTATAGACTATCGCGATAAAACACACTCAAAAAAAGAAGCTTTTAATTTTGTTGCTTTCTAGTCAACTATTTCAGCAGGTGCAAGGGGCGGTGGCGGCGTACCCGTGCGGGTATGGTACCTGCTTAGCCTACACCCATTCTGCCCCGACCACCCTTATAGGTGAACTACTATTAATCGAATGTATATATAAATTTAACATTGATTAAAGTAGGATTCAACTATTAGCTTTTATGTGAATTTATATAAAAACAACCAAATGCAGATATAGAGAAAAAAAAAGTAGTCAATTTTTTTTATAATGTTAGTTCATATGTGAGCTACTGTTAATTCATATGTGAATTAGATTTTTAATGACCTGGTAAAAAATTAGTAAAACGTATTACATGAAGTCTGTACTTGAAAGTGAAGTGTATACTTGAAAAGAAAAGAACATTATCTTTCTTTATACAATTTGTTTGTAAGACCACCACTTGACTCATTTTTTATTTAATTAAGTCAAAGACATTACTTGGTCATTATAAGCAATGCAAGGATGACAGTTGTCATGTGTGTGTTCCTAAGCCGACATTATTCATTATGTTTCTGGTATGACTTGTTTACTAAAAGGCTCATGTCTCTTGTTTATTTCCTTTAACATTTCAGGTATGTTTACTAAAAGCCGACATTATTCATTATGTTTCTGGTATGAGTTGAGAAACTAGAATTATTTGCACTAAGGATTATGAAGAAACTGGAAGGGGTTATATAGAGAAAATCCTCTAAACGGGCCGGGTCGGATCGGGTCAGGTCACATAACATGTGTAGCGGAATAACCAAACCCTTTAAAAAGTGTTGTCACATTAGCGTAACACAGACAGAAAAGAAAAGAAAAAACAAACAATGTGACCACACCGTCCTGCTTCCCTGCTCTTACTGGAACTATTACTAAATAAGATTTAATTGTAGGTTCTTTTTCTTGATAAGTTCGTAAAGCAAGGCTAGGCTTTTGTGTGTCATCAGTCATGTAATATATATTTTCTTCGATCCTAACTTAGATAAATGAAATGATTCTGGTCGACTCAGTTTCTTGCTACTGTAGAGTTGATGTTGGTTTAAAAACAGTAGTTGATGCTGGTTTGAAAACAGGTATTTATTCGCTTTTATATCTCTATTTTTAGTCATGATAGTTGTTCTATTAGTTTCCAGTTGCATACAATAGTTATGATAGTTAGTATACATTATCTTTGTGGTTGGCTTGGTTTGTAAAAGTACGCCACACGCAGGAGGTGTTTGGGAAAACGCATTAGTGTATCGAGGTGAAGATTCTTAAACATGCCTGTCAAAATTAGTCCCGTGTCAACTCATGGTGACAACTAAGGATTTGTAATTTATATGATGCAGGGTATACTTGCCTTAAGAAAGACATAACATCAACGTTTTTTTATTTAACATGTTCTTACGTGTGTGCCTTTAATTTCTCTCAGCTATGTGACTTATCAGGTTATTTATCAGTACCCATGGAATTGTAGTCACCGATTGACATTATTGGGTTCATTTGTGCGTCTTTATAGTAACTCGATAGTAGATTTCGTGTGTGATTTTTGCCTGCTCAGTTTTCCAGCTGTTCTTTTTAACTGTTTTTTGTTTGTTTTCCAGCTTACTAGGATGATCTGAAGACTTGCTATGAATGGCAACAAATGACCAGCAGCCAAGACTGGTCTAACGTAGTTATCAGGAGACAAGTTTTCCAAGAACCTGCCCAACTAGCGACCATAGAAAACATCCTGAACCATTAAACACTTAGATTGTTAGCTATGAGAAGTTATTCAAACTACTTACCCAAAATTACACTTTTGCCCCTGTATAAACTTATACTGATGTTGTATTTGTTAGGCATATTCAAGTCACTTAACTTTCGGCGCCGCCGCAACGCGCGGCGGGTCGCAATTCTAGTTGTTTACTATTAGGTAATTATTTATTTCCATCAATTGTTTACTATTAGGTAATTATTTATTTCTTACACAAGTTGATATATAGGTGCCTTTCATCTTATTAATTTAATTGTGTCTCAGGTTGGGGGAGGAGTTGATGTTTACACGGATGCGGATATTGATTTTATTCGTGAAGAATGGTCAAGTTATGCCGCAACCTTCATTTTCAAGTGATCCGTATGTTTAGGTCTAGATCGACTAACGTAATGTATTGACATAATGTTTTTGTAACTGTTAATACTTTTGGTAGGATTTAACAAATGATTGTAATGGATTTTTTTGATGGTATATATAATATATGAAGTTTTATTATCAAATCTATTGATTTTGTAATTATAAATATAAATATAAATTAAGGGATATTAATCATTTTGCAGTAAAAAAATTTTTAGGTAAAAACACCACGACACGCAAAATGCGTGTCATAAAGATGTGTCATAAATGAATGTCAAGAATGTATGTCATTAAAGAGTGTGTCATAAATGCGTATCAAAAAAGCGTGTCATAAAGGAGTGTCATGAACGCGTGTCATTAAAAGATGACACGTGCTTGCATGTCATAAAAATTTAATGACATGTTCTTCCTTGTCATAAACACCCTTTTATGACGCGCAATGCGCGTCAAGATAGGGGTATTTTTCTAGTAGTGACATAGTTATATACCGACTCCCAATGATCCCGTGGATCATTGTAATGACTCCCGATGATTCCCCGAACCATCATAAACGACTCAACTGATCCAGTTAAGTACGTAATATACATGACTTGGTAAGGTAGACTTACTAGTTTGATCAATGTTACTAACCTGAGTTTGCCGGGTGTCACAAAAACTGATGTTCGGATTAACAAATTGGGTTAACTTTAAACGACAATAACTCGAGTTTTACAAAGAGTTAGGTCACGAAACTTGGACAACAAGTTGATACATGAATAACTTGGCTTCCCCGAGTGGATTCATCCCATTTGGATGAATACTCGAGTTTTGGGAATTTTTCTCGTAAACTGATCTGATGTGAATATTTTCAGAACCTAGCTGTAGTAAATGATTTTTCATAATTTTTCTGCATGGTTTTGTCACGAGACAAAAATAGTAGCACGACGACCGGACTCTTATATAGGAATATTCACTAAAATTTTGGTAGTCTAATTCGTTGTGTAGTTATTTTTAATAAAATCGTTTTGTCAGTGCATAATTTGTCCTAAAAACGCCGATTATGACATATGTGTATATGTGCTTATTTGGAGTCTTGTATGACTTGGTTTTGACTTGAACTTGCATGTAAACTTATATGAGATGTATATGACGTGTATAATTGATATTAAGCACAACGTTCACCAACGGGTTCGTAGGGTTACTTGTCCATGTAGTCACATTAGGTGTCACTAAACATTTTCACATCATTGGATGTCTTGGACAAACGAGTCTTGTTATGTGTTGTGTATGCACATGTACTCACTTAGTGACACGTATAATATGGAGTCGGTAGCAAGTTCCTATCACGTTTGGATTGGATTTTAGCTTTTGTAACCTAAGGTGAGTTTCACTACTCTTTCTCAAAGGCATGCGTCTCGGGTTTGAGACTAACTTGTTATACTTTTCTAGTCCTGTTTGGGACTACTTTTACATCCTGGGTTTGGGATGCTTTGACTCATTGTGTGGATCGGGTTTTCGATTCATTGTGTGGATCAGGTTTTTCTAGTTTCACACCTTTTATCCTTGATGAACTAAACTGCATACTATCACGGAAGTCCTTCACTATTTACCGAATGAGTTGTCGGGTTATGGCAAGCGGGTTACTAGTTGATAGCTCTATTAGGTTTGACAAACCTCACACCGTGCTGGGAGTCGGGCGTGAACTACGACCTTAGATTTTTATCATTGTTGATAGGAAATGATGGGAAGCAAAAACCAACTCACAAGGTGAGTGCATCGTTTAAATAGCAGTTCGGTATCTCATTGTTTAGTTATCATGAATGGGTTAGCTACCCTTGGCATACGCTGAACTAGTGGTTTTGTTTATTGGTTACACGTACGGTTTGGAAACCTAAACTTTTGGAAACTTGCACTTTTACCTACATTACCTTGTGAACTCAACGACATTATGTTGACACAGGCTAGCATGCTTTTGCAGGTTGCTAGATTGGAGCACGAATTGGTCACGCATCATATATGTCATGGGATAATGAACACTTTAAATTATTTTTGTCGTTTACTTACTTATGTTTGGTTTTGGGCGCGTTTATTTTGCGCATAACAATTTACTTAACTGTTTTGGTTACAGTTCTGCATTTACTTAAAACTTATGGTTGATTTTTAAACTTGGTTTTCAATAACGAACTAAATGGTTTGGGCGTTTAAAGTCGTTCATGTGACTTATGGCTATGGGATCCTGGTGTGTCACGCGCCTCGCGGTAAAACCCCGCAAGTGGAAACTTGAGGGTGTGACAGTTATTTTATAGTAGTTGTGTGTATTTGACTATATATTTAACATATATGAGTATGAATAATATGGGGAAAACTAGGATGAAACACATTTATATGAATAAGTAGTTTATACCCCGGGAGCGTCCCGGGTTGAGAAATCTAAGTAAAGTGAATAAAATTAGAAGTATCTAAACTATAAAAATGGCATCTTCCAATATATGATTAATGAATATTATTATTATTATTATTATTATTATTATTATTATTATTATTATAAACAAATCTCTGCCATAAGTTATCATATTATAATATAAAAAAAAAGGTAATTGGGTCGGGTATCACCTAATCCCAGGCCCGACCCAAACCCACAATTTTTTTTAAACTAATTCCAAACCTGACACAATACCTGTCGGGTTACAAAAAAATAGTCGTTTTTTTCTCCGTTTTTTTATATAGCACTATGGTACTCGTTGGAAAGGTAATAAAACGCTCGTTAATTACAATTTTTTTAAACTAATTCCAAACCTGACACAATACCTGTCGGGTTACAAAAAATAGTCGTTTTTTTTCTCCGTTTTTTATATAGCACTATGGTACTCGTTGGAAAGGTAATAAAACGCTCGTTAATTTGGTATAATTTTTTTTTAAAAAACAAATCTCGTATATAAAAAATATTAACATTTAAAAGTTATGAGAGGAAACATGAGAGAGAAAATAATAAAGTTTTAATATTTACATTTAGTAGATTAGGTATTTAATTGATTATGTTAAATCATATTTAAACCATATTTATTCCTTTTTTTAATTGGTCTAGAGTTGCCACATCACATCCTATGTAGCATCTCTCAAAAGAGAGATTGCATAATATTATGACATGTCATTAAAATGGCTTTGGTTTATTATATGTATAGATAGATAGATAGATATGGGGAAAACTAGGATGAAACACATTTATTTAAGTTGAGAGGACTTTAGAAACTCTTTCTAGCCCTTATGTTACCGTATATAAAATAATGTTTTTTTATAAAAAATTTAGGTCATGTAAGATGCATGTTTTATTGGGTGTTTCTGAGATTAAAAAAAAAACAGATAAAATGCGTCGATTAGATATTCAAAAACAAATAAAGTTTCATATGTAACAAACACAGTTTTTATAAAAATGATGTTACACCCTGTTATGTAGGAATTTTATTTATTTATTTTTTAAATCCTTGGGTGTTTTTTTTATCATTTTCTTTCTACAAACAATTAAAAATATGTATATTACATTCCATAATATTTTCATAAAAGTCATATGTTAGATGATTTAAACAAGGTTTTCACGGTTTCTAAGCTAAATTAAGTTTTCGTTCTAACCCTTCCGTGAATCTATAATCTATTAATATATATAAAAGAATTGAACATTGCTGACGTGGCGTGCAATGGTGCCTTCAACCTCTCCATGAAACTGCCACGTGGCATTATAATTGAAAGATTTTAGTGTTTTTGATTTATTTCCTTTTTTAATTAAAAAAAAAAAGATAAACATAAACCCTAAATTTATCTCTCTATCTCTCAATTCTCAATTACTAAAATTAAATTGAGTTATTTTAGAAAAAAAGAATTTAAAAACAAATTAAAAATTTTCTCTTATGTTCCTCCCATAATTTTTAAACGTTAATATCTTTTATATTCGAGATTTTTTAAATAAAAAAATTACACCAAATTAACGAGCGTTTTATTATCTTTCCAATGAGTACCATAGTGATGTATAAAAAACGGAGAAAAAAACGATTATTTTTTGTGGGGTTATGTTCATACAGAAAAAAAAAAAAAAAACACAAAGTGTTCAGGTTATTCATTAATCATGTTTTTTTCTTTTAAACCAGGTTCTTATCTACGATGTTGAAATTCAGCCCAATCGCCATGCTATCATTGGAATTTCACTCTTCTAAAGATGGATTGGTATACTTCATCAAGAGAAACTAAGAGAAAGAATCGCGCAACACTGCAACACGATGTGTCACCTTATAGCAAGGTTATTTTTTTATTTATTTAATTACAAGAGTAATAATTATTACTATTAATATTAATATTATTAGAATGGTTATATTTTTCAACCCCCATCATGAATTCTACATCTATATAAGTCAAAGTGAAATTGTAACATATTTTAAATTACGTGAAGATGATTATATGTTGAAGGTTATCCTTTAATACTGTATTATGTTTAATATGGTTTATGCTTTTTATTTTTTTAACTCTTTAAATAAATGTTTTTTTAACTAAGATTGATTATATTTAAGTTATTTACTCTTTTCGTGATTTGAGTTTTTTTCTTTTTATCATTTTTATAATTTTTTATTAAATCATATTAAAATTTTCAACCCCGAGACCTTCGCGGGGTAATCAGCTAGTTTATAAATATATATAAAAGATATGATGTTTGATGACATGACATTCAATAGTGGCCTCAACCCTTCCTTGAATGTGCCACGTGGGATAATGAGGTGAAAGTTTTTTTTTTTTTTATTATGTTAAATCTAATAAAAAATTAAAACCCTATTCCCATCTTCTCTATTATTCTTCTTCTTTATTGTTTTCTGTTTCATTTTTTAATAAATTAAATATTTTTTTTAAAATCATATATCATCTTTTTTCCTCCCAAAAACCCTAAAACCCCTCCCCTCTCATCACTCCTATCATGTGATGCTTTCTTTCTTTCTTTTTTTTTTTTTTAATTTTTAAGTAGATATTAATATTGAAATCCAATCTAATTATATTTTAAATATTATTATAAATTCAAATATTATATTTATAAATAGACTTGAAATATTAAACTCAAAACAGGATTATATTGCTATTATTAATCATATTTTTTCCAAACATGTCATGTCACAAAGAGACGACGATAGACAAAATTCCTAAATTTATTTAAATTAGCGATCTTTTTATACAAATATATAATAACAACTTTATTGATATTATAAGGAAATTAGCAAATTAAGTATGTAATTTTACACTTTTAAATAATAATTTAGCATTTATATTAGGGTTTCTCTATTAAATCCCTACACCTATTCAAATCTCTTTAAGCTTGAGGTATTCCATCGTTTTGTTATTTTTTATTATTATTATTGTGGAGGATCCAAATCTGGAACTTGCGTCTAATTTGGAAAATGTTTCTGCACCGAATTCGTATGGAGCTGTTGTTCTTGGTGGCACTTTTGATCGGTTACATGATGATAATCGGTTTTTCCTCAAGGTTTTTGTCATTAATAATAATATGTATTTGTTTATTTCATGTGAATCATGTCACACACTTATTTTCTGAGTTGTGGCTGGTTATTGATATTTTTTGGTTTGAATTTATTTAGTTACTAATTTGTCTTACATTAGCTTGACTTTTAAGTTCATAGTGTATGTTGAGGTTGAATTAATTGAATGAAGTGTGTATGTTTTAGGATTGATTTTTTTTTATTTGGGTTTGAATGGATTTTGATTGCTTAGAAGTTAAATCGAAGGCGTCAACTGCCGTTGGATCGGGTTTTAATCAGATTCTTAGCATCAAATGGGCTAAGCAAGAAACTGTTATTTTTTTTTTTATTTTCATCTATTTGGTGATTAATTTATTATGAGTTTAAATAAGTTAGCTTTAGTTATGATCTATGGTTTTTGAGTTAAATAGATCAATCAAGTAGGCCCTGAGTTCTAGGCGATTTGGAATAACCGATGTCTCATGCCAGTTAATATTGTTAGCGACGAAGAGGAAGAGAGTAGCAAAGCTTTGTTGTTTTGATACTTGATCCAATGTAATGGCTTATTGGCTTAAAGCGGCTGAAGGTATATATCATTCACTCTATCTGTGTTATACTTCTATTTGTCAACCCGAGACGCTCCCGGGGTATAATATAATTGTATTGGAGTTTTTGCAAAACATAATGAATTATTTATTTTTTCAATACGTTAGGTATGTTTTCTTCTTTTATCATTTTTTATTAAGTCATATTAGATTTTTTTAACCCTGAGACCTTCCCGGGTTAATAAGCTAGTAATATATAACTAAAATTTACATACACAGTTATACCACTAGTTTAAGTAACTAATATATTCAATTCTTAACTTATATTTGTTATTTAAGAACTATCAAATATTTGTTTATAACTGTTGTAAAAATTATGATTACGCAATTTTGTTTCGTGGAAGAAAGTTTGAAACTTCAGTGCAAGTTTCACAACGTGATATATCCAAAGAAGTTGTTGACTTAAGTCTTCGATCTTATGGCAGACCGGGAAGATCAATGCAAATAAAGCTTAGGGTGATTATGGGCTAATTCTTGTTTAAATCACGTACACAAAAGAAAACGTTTACCGGGTCAAAGCCCACTTCAAAAGAAACAATAGCAAGGACGTGTATCTACGAAGGCCACAAACCGACTTATTGTGATGATAAGTCTAAAATAAGCTTAAATATGAGAGGCATTAACGCAACACCCAAAATTATTATAGGAAAAAAACACAATGCGTTTAGGCAATTCATTAGTCATGTCTAGGCAAGTCACTAATCACGTTCAAATTAGTAAATATGAATTTTATTTTCATCCATAACAGAAGCGGTTAAAACCACTCCTTTCCAAAAAAAGTCTCACCTTCAAGACCACCGCCTCAATCACGCCCTGCAATGGTTGTTTCTAGCTCTGGTACTCATCCAAACATACATTTTCTTTTTAATATATATTTTCATTCTTATTCACATGATTAAAATTGTTGTTTTCTCATATTATAGTCTATGTTACATCATTAACACATATTTTATCACGGCGTATTAGATTTATGTATCCCGAAAAGCTTTCGAGATATAATCTAATGTTTAACATAAATTCATATGATTATATATAAACTCTAACATACATATACTAGCTATCACTACCAGTTAAATTGACTAAAACCTTTAACTTTATATTTGTTATTTATTAACTATCAAATATTGTTTTGTAAATAATAACTAATTTTAATTTATAACGCGTATGAATAAGCTTTTTATGAAGTAGTTGACTATGTCTAAGTCTCCTATGATGGTCCCAACTATCGAAACTTTAAGGAAATTCACAAGTTTAAATTTGAGGTCCCATATCAAAAGTAGTTGTCACTTAGGCTACCGGGTCTGGGCCGTCTAGCGTCTTCAACGGCTTATTCAAAACGTTTTTTTTTTTTTTTTAATATGGGGAGCAATGATATGGGTAGTCTTCCATCTTAAAATTTAGTCCCCACTAACATGGTTGCTACGTCTTCTCACACCCATTAGGCTTATAAATACAAATATTGCACTTTGGATACTCTACGACCATTACAGCCTATCCTTTCACATTTACTAATCTCTTCATCACTCAAAGCTTCCAATAATTCATATTCATAATGGTTCTTCTCACAAAACTTTTACCATCTTCTTCATCAACTCATGATCACAACCATAGATATGATGTGTTCTTAAGTTTTCGAGGTGCTGACACTCGTAATCGTTTCACCGCTCACCTCTACAAAGCCCTTGTGGAGGCAGATTATGCCACGTTTCTGGATGATGAAGAGATTGAAACCGGAGAACCATTGAAACCGGAATTGGAGAGTGCCATTAAATCATCTAGGGCTTCTGTTATCGTGTTGTCTAAGAATTATGCTTCTTCAACATGGTGCCTAGATGAACTAGCATTAATCCTTGAGCAACAGAAGTCCTTTAACCAACTGGTTATCCCTATCTTCTATGGTGTGGAGCCTACTGATGTTAGAAAGCAACAAAACAGCTTTGGGGAAGCAATGGCAAAACATAAAAAGAGGATGGATGGAGAAAGGGATGTGGATAAAAGAAATGAATGGGCTCGAAAGATGGAGTTATGGAGAATGGCACTCACAGAAGTTGCTGGTTTAAAAGGGAAAGATGCAATAGACAAGTAAATGCTCTATTCTATAAAAATCCTTTTAGAAAATTATACACATCAATATACTACTAGGGGCAAATGAGCCGAGTAGCTCGTGAGTTACTCGAGATCGGTTTGGTAAAAAGCTCGAAACAAGCCGAAACTTATCGAGCCTGAGTTCGAGCCTGACATATGAAGCTCGCCAGACTTGTCGAGTCTTAGTATAAAATTAGTGTTATTAATATTTTATACTATTTACCTCACATTTAAATTGTTTAATAAACGTGCCGAGCCGAGCTTTTGACTTATCGAGCTATCAAGCCTATTATTTATTTAATTTAGTTTAATATATTAACAAATAAACACTAAACGAGCCGAGCTCGAGCTTGAGAAACTACCAACAAGCCGAACTCAAGCTCAAACTCTCATAAGTTAATCAAGCTCGGGCTCGGCTTGTTTGCACCCCTAAATTAAAGGGTCTTTTGCAAAACCTTTGTTGTTTAATGCTAAAATTAAGCTGGCGAAATAAAATAAAAATTTGTTAATAATTATTATTATAATGTAATTTGTGATACATTTTTTTAAAACGAACAAGTATATTGCTTTCACTTCTAAAACATAGAAGAAACCTTATTCGATGTATTATGTGTGAAAAATAAGTAAATCGCCTAAAATAGTTTATTATTTGAAGTCATTGGAAGGTCTTTTAGCGGTTAAGATTGTTTAACCATTGCACTCTCTCACTCTATGTATATTCTCTGTGTCTCTCTATATAGGGATGAGATGAAATGATTTGATAACTCATTTAGTTTGTGAGAATTATTATAACTCACTTTATAGCCGTACACTTATTTTATTCAATAATAAATGTGGGGTTGTAAACTAAAACCTAATAAAATATTAATTTATTTATATGGTTTAGATAGGTATGGCCGTTTAAAATAATTTATTTTATTTTTTTTCATTTTTTTATAGTGGAGTAGGGTGTTTTTACATCACTGTGTAAAAAAAATTAAAATTCACATTTTACGTCGGAGTTCTCGTGGTTTTCACAACTTGCTCGAGTTCTCAAATGATCCGGATCCTATATATATATATATATACATATAATAAACCAAAGCCATTTTAATGACATGACACTCAAATATGCATTCTCTTCCTTGAGTGTGCCATGTGTCATCCCATGTGGCATTGAGATAATTTAGAAAGAAAAGAATTTAAAAACAAAATTGGATTTTTTACTCTCATGTTTCCTCTTATAATTTTTAAACGTTAATATCTTTTATATACGAGATTTTTTAAAGAAAAAAATTACACCAAATTAACGAGCAGTTTATTATCTTTCCAACGAGTACCATAGTGCTATATAAAAAACGGAGAAAAAAAAGACTATTTTTGTGGGGTTTTGTTCATATAGGAAAAAAACACAAAGTGTTCAGGTAAATCATTAATTATGTATAGGCAAGTCACTAATTATGTTCAAATCAGTAAATACAGAGCCGAATAGGTTAATAAAGTTATACATTGTTTTAAGTTAGGTATCAATATTAGTATGTTAGAGTTGTACATTTGTTTAGGCTTTAGGATAGGTGTTAATATTAGAGTTAAATTGAAGTTCTACATTCTTTTAGGTTAGGTGTTAGCATTGGAGTTGTACATTGTTTTAGGTTAGATATTAATATTAGAGTTATATATCAGTTTATTTCATATGTAAAATTGATGTATCATATTAAATTTCTTAACCCGGGACGCTCCCGGGGCATAATCTAGTGTGTATATATATATATATATATATATATATATATATATATATATATATATATATAAATGGGTTCATGTAAAAAGTCATGTTTTCCTAAGAAGTGTAAAAAGTCTATATAGGCATTGTGTTTTAAATTTTAGGAGAAATGTTTTTAACTCTTTTGACATTATATTATATAGAAAAACAACAAAAATAACGATTTAAAACACAATCAAATATATTTTACACATTAATTGTAAAACACACTAATTAGAATTATGACAAATTAGGTGATATTTATTTAAGTTTTTACAAAGTTAAAAGACATAAAGATGTGGGTAAAATTAGATTGTGTTGTTGTAGGTAAGAAAAGAATTTAGCAAATTGAAATAGAGAAGGTGGATGTCTATTTATATGCCAACATGATGGGGCATGGCTTGTCTTTGGCTTACTTCCCCACATGAGGCGTGGTATTCGAGGCACGGGGCGTGGTCCACTTTGTGAGCCCCACAGGATCTTCGAATCTTATAAAATCTGGAGTTTTGTCATTTTATATTTGACGCATGACCTGTGTCTAGTCTAGTGAGGCACGGGGCGTGTCTCGTCTTCTTGATCTCCAGATTCTTCGTTTTCACTCACTTTGCTTTTTTTTTTTTGTTCATTTTGGGCCTGATTTATAGTTAAAATTAAAATAAACCAAACTAAGCCTATTCTCTAATATATATATATATATATATATATATATATATATATATATATATATATATATATATATAAACTGGGTATATTTTGATACGAAAAAACATGTATAATTTGATGTGTATCATGCTACCACCACTGTGTGACATCCAAAATTCAACCAACAATACTTCAGTTTCAAGTTGTGTTGATTCTTTACCCATTCCCTAACTATGTTTTTCATCAAACTTTACATCCCAACTTACATGTATTTATCTTTGAATCGAGTCGTACATAAAATAGGCATCTGAACTTGGTTTGGTTTTGAAACCTACCATTAAACGACTTTGGTCATTCTATGATGATAGATATTTGGTTGCGATCAAGCAATGCTCCGTACAAATGTTTAGATGATATTACTCGTGTGGGTACTTAATTGGGAAATAGACTGCATGTATCGTGGTTCTTCCCTAAAACTTTGTAAACCTGCGTTGTTACATACACCATACCGTCCCTATCTTGCTCGAGTAAAATCTCTGTACAAGTTTGTCTTTTCCTCAAGACTTTCTAAAGCTATGATGTGAACCTAGGGAAAAAAAACTAAATTGGTATTAAATGATATGTCATAATGATTAATTTAAACGGCGTGTATATGGAGTGATTAATTATCACTAATCAGCTAGAGATTTACCTGGTGTCTTAGAATCATAAGCTAAATTTTACTGCTTAGCAACTTTTGTAATCAATGTTCCTAGCAACACCAATCAAAATACAAAAAAAAATTTATATTCTTACCAAACTGACTACATCTACAAATATATACGTGGTTAGCGGGTTCTTATATGTAATAGTAGGTTCAAAAAACATATATTATCATAACATGATTAGTGACTCGGTTAGTCATGATTAATAAATTACCTAGACATATTATGTTATTTTTCTGTATTAACAGAAGGCATAACGTAACAATATATAAAAGAGTTAAAAGGTAGCACGCAGAGTGCATTGACACATACAAGTTGCTGATTTAAAATAGAAAGACACTAGCTGATTACCCAGGGAGTGTCACGGGGTTGAAATATCTAATATGACTTAATAAAAATGATAAAAGTAGAAAACATACCAATCGTAAACTCAGTCATACGGATCATTAAAGAAAAGAAAAGAAACAGTGCTACACGACCTGTTACATAAAGACACATCAGAGTAAGGAAAAGAAAAGAAACAGTGCTACACGACCTGTTACATAAAGACACATCAGAGTAAGGAAAAGAAAAGAAACAGTGCTACACGGCCTGTTACATAAAGACACATCAGAGTATAAGGAAAAGAAAAGAAACAGTGCTTGGAAAGGAGTTTTGAAGGTGGGAGCGAGAGACGAACACGTGGTAGGCCATAACTTAACAGCACGAAACCATGGAGCAGGGTACCCTGCGTATTCTCTAGAATACGGTTTGGTCCACTTATCAGCCATGAGGAGTTGTGGAAGGTGAGGAGCACCCTGCAAACATTATAATTTTCTAATATCACTAATAATATTTGAGAATAAATTATTCCAAAATAATCATAATCTGACTGCTAAAATACCTTGATGACATTGTTGTTGAGATCAATTGTTCCTTTTTCTATCTAAAGATTTTACCCTCCACCATACCTTTCACTTTCAGTTGGCTCAATCATGAGTATTCCTGGAACTGGCCATGACATTGTTAGGCTGCGAAACCCGTAATCTATAAGGCATTTAGCAAAATCTTCAGGTTCAATTCCAGCAGTAGTTTGAAAGTGATTGAATTTGTCCATAGATCTTATAAGCAATCAAGATTAGTGTATTTGATTTTGACTTCTATATTACCTTCAATGGTCTCAAATCAACAATGAATTCATGGGCGACTGTTCCCTTCACACCACGGAAAGGAATTGGATAGTTATTCTGCAATGTAATACAAACATTAAATCATGTTATAAGTTATTAACAATGTTAGTCTGGTATGCTAGTTAATAATTAAAGTAAGATACAAAGTAGATAACATCTAAATTCAAATTGAGTTTCAATTATATCAAACAATAATATCAAATTGAATCTATGTCACGATCATAGGTCAAGTTAGACTAGGTGAAAGGTCGAAACGTGCACATGATGTTGCCTAACGGGGCAATAACATAGATTGGTCATTTAGGATGACAATGAATATGAAAGATTGCAGAGAAAATTTGTTTTTTTAGGCAAATAACAGCGATCGTATTCTCACTGATCATCTAATTCACCTAAAAATATCTATACCCTGATTTTTCTTCACATTGGAAACCCATATAAAACACAACCACCCTTATTAAATAAGAATCATTCAAACCAAATATATATTTTCTCCTACACCCTAAACCACAAAGCAAACTTAACCTTTTAGCCATCTCTCTTTAAACCACCATAAATCACCGTCTATAACCGATGTTTACACAGCCGGGTCAACTTGTTTAGAGACCTAAAGGAAGATTTTATTTTAAGGCCCCTTAAGTTTTTAATCCAATTTTTTATACTAATATTGACCATGATTATAGTCTTAATTTCCAAATCAACTTATACGACACTTCTCCTAATGAAGTCCATGTTTACTATTTTGCATTCCCATCACTTATATGTGTACAAACATGAACCAGGTGACACTAATAATTGGATCAAAACAATCATTAAATATTCCTCTACATACACAACAAAACTCAGTCTTTCACATACCAACTCCAATGATCCAGATCCGTACACATATATAACCACTTTACGTAACACATATTAACCTCACCACATAAACTAATCTAATCTAATCTATCAATCACACAATACATATCCTACAACAACAATATCATCAAAAGTAGTTACAAATCAACATTCACTACCTTACAATTTCATATTTGTATCAAATTAAGCTATAAATTACTTTATAAATAGAAGTAGAACAAAGATAGAGTCAATGATGTATACCTTCAGCCGCTTTAAGCCAATGAGCCATTGCAATGGATCAAGTATCAAAACAACATAGCTCCGCCACTCTCTTCATCTTCTCTGCCACTGTCTCCTCCTCGTCTCCTCCTCCCTTCGCCGCTAATATTTATATACATAACCAAAATAATAGGATTGACGACATAAAGAAATTACTTTCACAATAGATGACAGATCCTTAAGCATATGGACTATAAAAGATGTTAAACTACTGAAGCCTATAACATACTTAAACCTCTGACAAATAATCTAAACGCAATAGAAAATAAGTGATTTGATTACTATACATGCAAAACATCGCTACTAAAAGAATATTCAAATCATATCATATATTTATAACATAATAAAAATCACGCAACACTGAAAGATTGAGACATGGCCGATTAGGGTTTCAGAGAAGATGAACGTGTATTGTTTTTGTAGAATAATGATTAGAGTTTGAGAGAAGATGGGGTTATATATTTATTTGATTAAAAAATGAAAAATTAAAAAAAATATACTTGCACCACATTATGCCACATGACACATTCAAGGGGGATGAGGCCACCGATGAATGCAATATGACATATCAATTTTACATATGAAATAGACTGATGCGCTTTACAGTTACATGCAAAAAAGCTTCGGGTGACACCTAACCTAAAACAATTAACAATGTATCTCCAATGTTAACGTCTAACCTTAAACAATGTATAACTCTAATATTAAAGCCTAACCTAAAACAATGTACAACTCCAATGTTAGCACCTGCTGAAAATAAAATTTATATTTACTGGTTTGAACATAATAAATGAGTTGTCTATACATGATTAATGAATTATCTGAACACTTTATGTTTTTTTTCGTGTATGAACAAAACCCCACAATAAAATAGTCGTTTTTTTCTCTGTTTTTATATAGTACTATAGTACTCGTTGGAAAGATAATAAAACGTTCGTTAATTTGGTGTAATTTTTTCTTTAAAAAATCTCTTATATAAAAGATATTAACGTTTAAAAATTATGGGAGGAAACATGAGAGAAAAAATGCAATTTTTAAATTATTTTTTTCCTAAAATCTCTCAATGCCGGATGGAATCCTACATGGTACTTTCAAGGAGGAGAATGGCCATATGAGTGCCATGAAGGATTTAGCCTTTCAATATATATATATATATATATATATATATATATATATATATATATATATATACTAGTTGATTACCCCGGTAAGGTACTGGGGTTGAAAAATCTAATATGACTTAATAAAAAATGATAAAAGAAGAAAACATAAGAAACGTATTGAAAAAATGAATAATTCATTATGTTTTGCGTTTTCTCGCAACATAGCATCTTATGTAGAACCCTCCCCTATACAAACACACATATATTTTCAAAACTAATATTATGTTGATAACTCGAAGAACCACATAAAACACATACATCATGTTATAAATAACCATACCTTTGCAAGCTGGATGAGGTCCAAGAGCGTCGGGCTAGATTTCGATTCATAACATTCTTGCTGATAGCTGCAAGACAAACAACAGTAATCAAACATCGGCTCGTATACACAAACAATATTTATAATCTAACGCCTTAACTTAAAGATCACATACTACATCTGCAATCTTAAATTTCTAGTAGGCTCATTCATGTTGGCATCAAAGGCATTAATCCGCCTACAGTTAAAAAAGCCGGAAACATGTAAATAATCAGAAGTAGAATCAGATCTATACACTAACGAAACTATACGTATAACCTAAATCAGAAATATGAGAAGATATCTATACATATAAACAACAGAAACAAATCTACAAATTAAACGATGATCGGAAAACTAAAAAACGCCTCGCGAATCACAAAAACCTAAAACCGAAAAACAAATACTGCACAAACATAAAAGAAATCCGACTAATGGAGGCGACCCGACCATAAAGAGATTATTTAAAGTGGAAGGATGATACCTTACTTTGTAGAGATACACAAGAGAAAACCGGAGAAACTCATATTTGAATGAGGAGGAAACTGGAAAAAAATATGTTAGGTTTCATACTAGGCGGTTCACGGGATTACATAAGCATAATAAATCATACCTTTTTGATGGAGGCTGGATTATTGATTATCACGATTCAAAAAAAAAAAAAAAAAAAACGAAAAAAATTAACAATCAATCACGAAAAAAAAAATTGAATAGATAACAATCGCAAGATTGGTAGACAGAATAAATCATGTACCTTTGAGATGAAGATCGAAATTGGCGGACGCAATACATAGAAGTCGTGGAGAAGAGCCGTTTGGAGATTAGGTCTGGTAAACTGAATGGAAAAGAAATTAGGGTTGATTGGAGTTTTATTTCGAGAGTAGATTGTGATGGTGAAGAGAGAAATGTGGAGATTAATTGGGTGTTTATGGTTTGGGATGAAAGAAAAGATGTTTTATAGGAAGGTTTTTTTAAAAAAATAAAATAAAATTCATAGAGAATGTCATGTGCCACATTCAAGGGGGGAGGATGCCACCAAATGCCACGTCATCAAACACCTATTCTTTTATGTTCTTTTATTATTATAGATTATAGATTATATATTATAGATTTATAGATTATAAACTATAGATTATAGATTAATAGATTAATAGATGTAATCCATTATACAACTATGCGTTTGCATTTTTGAATTTTCAAACATTTTCTCATTTAAATCTATTTTCAGGAAAGAAACTGAGTTTATTGAAGAAGTTGTTGCGGACATTCGTCATAGATTAGTTGTACCCTTATGTGATACCCCATCACTCCTTATCGGGGTGGACTATTACATCAATGACATTACTTCATGGTTGTCAGATGGATCTTGTCATACAACTGATATTCTCACAATTGTAGGCATTGGTGGGATTGGGAAAATATCTTTGGCTAAATATGTTTTCCAGTTATACTCTTCTAAATTCCATAAAAGTAGTTTTATTGAAGGTATTAATACAAAATGCACTGACCAATTTAATGAATTGCGTGATTTACGAAAGCAACTTCACAAAGTCATTTCAAAAAACAGCCCACTACAAGTTAATGATGTCTCTAAAAAGGTGTTTATAGTGTTGGATGATATCGGCAGTCTCAACCAGTTGGATGTTTTACTTGGAAACAAAGGTTTATATCCGGGTAGCAAAATCATAGTTACAACCAAGGATGCTTCTTTCACAAAAAAGTGTGCATTATTCAACCAACAAATTCAACCCAATCACAAAGAGATCAGACTTAATGGGTTACATAAATTTAACTCACTAAAGCTTTTATGCATACATGCATTTAATAGTCATACGCCTGAAGAAGGTTATGAAGATGTCTCAAAAGAGCTTGCGGAATATTGTGACGGGCATCCATTGGCTCTTCAAGTTCTTGGCAGGTCTCTACAAAAGGAAGATATAACATATTGGGAAGAGTGCATAAAAGTGCTAAATAAAGAACCACATTCCGACATACAAAAGGTCTTGCGGATGAGCTTTGACTCTTTGTCATCCCGAAATGATAAGGAATTATTTAAGCATATTGCTTGTTTTTTTGTTGGAATTGATAGAGATTTGACTAAAACAATACTAGAAGCATGCGATATTAACACAACCTATGGGATGAGGAATCTGATTAACAGATGCCTTATTAGCATCGGATTAAAAAACAAGTTGATGATGCATTCATTGATTCAAGAGATGGGAAGAGATCTAGTGCGTCAAGAATATCCTGAAAAGCCATGGAAGCGTAGTAGATTATGGCATCATGAAGAGTGTTTCAAAGTGATGAAAAACAAAAAAGTAAGACGGCATGAGTTTTTAAGTAGTTATGAATGTTCAAAGTATTTTTAATTGCATATATACATGTATATAACATTTATAATTTTGTTTGCAATCCCTTCCTTTGTAGGATAAAGACAATCTTCTCGGCCTTTCCCTTGACATGAGAATGCTTGATGAAAAGAAGTTTAGTGGACCAGTTGATCTAAACACAAACTCATTAACTAACATGCATAATCTGCTTCTACTACAACTCAATTATGTACAAATAGATGAATGTTTTCAAAGTTTTCCGTCCGAGTTAAGATGGTTATGTATGCATGGGTTCCCATTAATGTCTATACACTTAAACCTACCAATGGAGAATCTAGTTGTTCTTGACATGCGTTATAGCAATATTGTATCTTTTGACATCTCGTATAGTGACGCACAACCACCTACAAAGAAGCAAAAGGTAAGATTTTAGATTTTTGTATATTTGATTCTGAATAAGCACTATGCCACTTAGATAAAATTTGAATGGTGATGATAAATCTATCACAAAATAGAATTTTAGCCAAAGAATAGCCTATATCTTGGTAATTAAACACGAAATTAAAGGAACAACACACAAAGAATTGATAATGCTTGCTTGAATTTATGAACTTTGTTACGTACATTCTGAAATGCATACACGATTTGGTATATAGCCCTAACTTGAACCGATGGGTCCTTTCCCAAACAACACATCTATTTAGACTTTCACTTAGCTACATACAGTCATACAGCCCCCTAAACTTTACATACTAGACTTAGACATACTTTCTACATTTTGGATTTGCAGATGAGATTGGATTCTTGCTGCTTGACTTTTTCTGAGTCCTTACCTTTGGTGCATTCCTTTGAAAAGTGATCGAGTTTTCCACATTTATAACATCTGAACTTGCTTTTGTCTTTATTTCCTCGACCCATGCCTCTTCCAAATCCATTTTCTCTTCCCTTAGAGTTTCTATTAAAAGTTGGCTTCGATAATTTGCCTCTAGTTCATCGTAGCCTTTAATGCTTTCTTTAAAGGCTATAATTCTTCCAACCTCTTCTTCAAATGAAATTATATCAATTTCCTGATGCCGCTCGATAGATGCGGTATCAGGAATTGGTAGAAATTCATTGAATAATATACAAAGTTAGTTTATCATGTTTTACAAAGTTAGATGTCAGGATAACTCTTACAATTATTTTATATTGAATTAATGAATGTTTTACTTATTTTAACTTATCTCCATTTCAGAAGATGGTTGGATCATGCTCAAACAACAAACGGTTGCTTGGATCATTGAAGATTCTAGATCTCAGTTTCTGTGAACAGCTTCATAGTGTTGGTGGGTTTTTTGAACTACCTGTACTTGAGAAGTTAATAGTTAGAGAGTGCATAAGTTTGATGGAGGTGTGTGAATCAGTCGAGCAATGTGTTGAGCTTGTCTACATTGATCTGAGTTACTGCAAGAAGCTTAAAAAGCTTCCAATATCCCTATACAAGTTAAAGGTCCAAACACTAGTGCTAGATGGTTGTAATTTATGTGAATCTACCATTATAAATTCATCAGATATTAGCATAAACCCACAAACCTCTTCATCAATCTTTATAGTGGAGGCTATACCAAGTGATTTCAAGTTCTTTATGACTCTTTTACCGAGCTCGTTGAGAATTTTGTCACTTGCAGATGCTAATTTGTCAAATGAATCATTTCCCATGGACTTGAGTTCTCTAGTCATGTTAAAGGAATTATGTTTGGATAGAAATCCAATTGTTTCACTGCCCAATTGTGTGAGGACCCTTCCTCGGATTGAGGAACTTAGTATTAACAATTGTTATGATGTGATATTAGTTGAGCATCTTCCACGTACCCTAAGAGTATTCTCCATGAACACAAATGGTGAAGGTGGTCTTAGGAAAATTAAATTTGATCCAGAAATGCCTCCACTCAAATTGAGGACTCTTCCTGAGTTGGAGTTTCATTGGTCTGTGGAAATTGAAGGCATAATCAAAATTCAACATATGGCAGATGTTGAGGAAAAGTTATTAGATAGTTTGGGCTGGAAAAAGTCAGACTTTATAAAAGGAGGACACTTGGAAACTCATGACATCTGGGTATCCTCTAGTTAATTGTCAATTGTTGTATGTGGGGTGTGTTTTAAGAAAGGTACTTAACGGTTAACGTTGTATTTATTTGGCAGATGGGTTATCAATTTGGAATATTCAGCACCTTTTATTGGGAGAAAGGAATGCCAGAGTGGATAAGGTGTAGAAGTGAGGGCCCATCAATCTCATTTATCATCCCATCATCTCCTAAGAAGCTCCGAGGACTGAATTTCTGTAGTGTGAAATGGCCTCCATATTTTGGAAAACTTATGCCTACGCCAGCTACCATTATTAAAAATACTACAAAAAACCAAACCTGGAGTTATATTCATTTGCTTGACTTCGTCAAGGTAGAAGGAAAAGACTGCTTTAGTTGGTTAAGCCATTGGATGTTTGGCCCAAATGAGATGGATGCTGGTGACCATATTATAATAGAGTGTGAACATGGAATGAAGTGTGAGCTTGGTGTTGGTGTTGTGTATGATGATGGTAGTATGGAAGAAGGAGAAGATGTGTTGAGTTATTACAAATCATGGAATCATATTATCGGTGGGGACCTCTCTGCTTTTCAAGCTACAACAGGAGAATACTACCTAAATCACAATAAATTTACACATCATTACAGTTACGAGTTTGATGCACCTTTCCTTGATGAATGCAGCTATAAGGGTAAATGTCGTCTCTATATATAAAACTTAGCCAAGTCTATATATTACTTTTTGTAAAATCATAGCTAAAATAATTAATGCAAAACTTTTTATTTATTATTTTTTTTTCAGAAAAGGAGGTGATGTTTAAAGCATTCTCCCAAAAGAAATATGAAACAGATGGGTCTCTGGTACATTCGACACCCAAACCATTCTCTCATGATGATTGAAAACCAAATGTTGGAATAAAAGATTGATTCTGTATATATTTTATACATGTAGGCACAATGTTCACAAATGCATCCAACTGCAATGGCACCTGCTGAAGCTCCTTGCATGCCTATGTTCCCACATGGTTTAGGTCAACAAACGTTTGATGGTCAAGTGCAACCTATCTTCATTCCTCCCCAAGTAATCTCCCACAATCTCATCTTTAAACGTTTTCTAGAGAAGAATGAAAAATGATTTGGATTTTAACCAGAGATTTGTTGTTTATTAATAATTTTGTGGTAATACCTGGAAAGCCTGGTTCGGGGCCCCTGCAGGGTCAGCTTCTGGGTGGAAGCCGTGTTGGTGTTCCAGGGCAGCAGAATCAACAACAGCCTGTTCCTCTTATGCGGCAACAGGTGTGCTGTACTCTTCTCTTGCTAATTGTTATCTAATGTTAGAATTAATATCCAATTTTTAGGAATAATAGATGGTGCCTTATGGACTAATGTCTCATCACCCACCTGGTAGTAACATTGATGATGTGTTTCTTGAAGGGTGGCTATATTAAACCCCCCCCCCCTCCACTTCTATTTCCACCCCCCTCAAAGCGCATCGCTTTGGCCAAAGCGATGCGCTTTGGTTACTTTTTTAACTACCTCGGTATGAGGTCAGAAAAAGCTGATTTGTGACCCGAAGCGCCTCGCTTTGGCCAAAGCGAGGCGCTTCGAATCAAAGTTTTATTTTTGGTATTTTGAGTTAGTTTTTTATTATTTTTTATTTTTTTAATATAATTATTGTAAAAAATTTTAAAAAACAAAATAATAACCACCAACTTGTATCATCTTGATGGAAAAATAATTGTGAATAAAAGAGCGGGAAAGATGGAAATATTTGTGAATAACACATTCATCAAAAAGACCATCTCTTTGTTAGTCACCCACAAAGGGAAAGATGAAAAATATTTGTGAATAATACATTCATAAAAAAGACAATCTCTTTGTTAGTCATCCGCAAAAGGGAAATCAACTCTCATACAGAGTTCGTTGTATCGGTTGTGGAAAGAAATCGACAGTCGGATCGGCGCTAACAAGCAACCCATACAGAGTTCGTTGTACCGGTTGTGGCCCTCTTATTAGTATTAAGCTTTAAGAAAATTTTGGGCCTTCTGGGCCGGCCCTGACCATCCAAAGAAACATTTAAAGGTTTGCTAGTCAGATATTGATTTCCATGCTCTTGAGTCTACACTAGTCGGATCGACGCTAACAAGCAACTCATACAGAGTTCGTTGTACCGGTTGCAGAAAGAAATCAACAGTTGGATCGACGATTTTGTTTACCCTCCCATTGATTTTACACGATTTTGTTTACCTTCCCATCGATTTCAAGTATGTTCTTTTGATAAAACGTCTGGCTAACCTGAAGTTCCTTTGCAACCTACTTCCTTTCTATTATAAACAATATTAAAGGACTTGTGCTATTGCTTGCATAAGCAACATTATGGATCCTTTGATCAAAAAGTATATTCTCAATCAATTCTTAACTGTAATGATCAGGAACATTTCCAAATAACTGTTCAATTTCTGTTTTTGTTTAACTATTAAATGTTTGAGCATACCACATTGTGCATACACACACGCACCCATGGAAGATCCACCAAATCATTTCTTCAAGTTCATTTCACCAAACTCCAAGTTTAACCTCGTTAATCTTCCGATAATATATCCACACCTTTCTCCTGAATTTTACTTGCTTGCATGAAAAGTTATTTTTAATTGTTTGGGAATATATTTTCTGATCAAAAAAGGCATAACTGTAATGATCAGGAACATTCCAAGTAACTGTTTAATTTTCGCTTTTGTTTAACTATTTTAGCAACTTCCATAGAGAATTTATCAATCTCACTGTCCAGTTATCAATCTCACAATCCAACAACTGAATTTTACTTGCTTGCATGAAAAGTTGTTTTTAATTGTTTGGGAATATATTTTCTGATCAAAAAAGGCATAACTGTAATGATCAGGAACATTCCAAATAAGTGTTCAATTTCAGCTTTTGTTTAACTATTTTAGCAACTTCCATAGAGAAGTTATCAATCTCACTGTCCAACAACTGAATTTTACTTGCTTGCATGAAAAGTTGTTTTTAATTGTTTGGGAATATATTTTCGGATCATTTATAACCTTTCTGTACTTGTGGCCAAAAGAACTAGGCTTCAAACACTACTTTTTGCTAAACGTAATATTATTGTAATATAATATTCAGATTCCGATTGCACCGAATCTAGTCTTCAAGGTACCTCTTCTTTCAAGTTAATGACTTCGGGCATGGCCAGCTCCCATTTCCACCAGTAATGAGTAACCTACTAACATATATTAATAGACTTCATTTATTCTTCTAGTGGTGTGGTCTACCTTTTTGCAAAAAGACATATCGTCTTCAAGACTTCTAGGATTCAGGTATCTCGTTCGTTTTTGCTGATCCTTTTGTTAGTGCATTCAAACTAATCAGTGGCTGCCCAATGCTTGAAAGCTCCATCTTCTTTGTTTAAAGTCCTAACAAAATCTAAAGTATGCATCATGGCCATAGATCAGTTATTTCAGGTTCCCTTCATCGTTGATAGATATCTCTCCGAGATGATAAAAGTAGATCATGGAAAGTTCAACTCAGGAAACAAAGATGAAACCGATTAATGTTCTTGATATATGAATAATGTCCATCTGGCAAACCAACGACGATTTCCAGAGGGTCACTATTCATATATATGAATAGTCGGTTTCATCTTTGTTTCTTGAGTTGAACTTTCCATGGTCTACCTTTATCATCTCGGAGAGATATCTGTCAACGATGAAGGGAACCCGAAACCATAACTTATTACATTATTATTATTATTATTTACATTATTATTATATTTGAAACGTAGTTCCTTTCTATCAAAAAACAAAAACGAATTTTAAAGGCTGAACACGAGTATAATCAAACAAGGGTTCCTCTGAAAAGACATCGTACAATGATTTAGACATGCAATATTTGAAAATTATCATTTCTTGACATGCTTGGTAACACCTTGATCTGCAATATTTGAAAATTATCATTTCTTGACATGTGATTGAAAAGTAATTGTTAGTGCATGATGTCCCTAGGCTAGTATATATGTTGTTTGGACGCGTTTCGGGGTGTTTGGAGGTGTTTATAAGCGTTTTGGGTGTGTTTGGACTGATCAGGCGATTAGGAAAGTTGGTCATGTGATTACAAGCTAATCACATGTACTGTTCATGCGATTAGACACCAATCGCATGTACTGTTCATGTGATTAGACACCAATCGCATGTACTGTTCACGTGATTAGGCCCAATCGCGTGAAACTGCATGTGGTATAGCTCCTAATCGCCAATACTGGTCTGTACGTGTACAGGAGGTATAAATAGGGCCAATCATTGCCCTAACCATTAGTTCTTGCCACACACACTCTCCAAACACCCTCCCCTGGTCTGAAAGGTCTGGTCTGATCATTGTAACCACTCGAGCTCTGTTTTAATGATAAATCTTTAATCTTTTGACCCATTTGTGTGTGTTAATTACTCGCATATCATTGTTTCTTGGTTGTTTTTGTTATTAGAACATATTTAGAGGAATCCGCACTCTGAATATAAACCTCGTGATTGTCGGTTGACCTGTTCATCGATCCTACAGTAATTAAAAACACTTTAAAATGAGTTAAAACAAAAATTGTTGTGTCTTAGGTATAGTCGGAGCACCACGTACAATGATTCATCAAAGTTGTACAAAGCTGGATGTTTCTACCGAAAAACACAAACAAGCAATAAAAGAACCGAAACGCCTCAAAGAAATTTTCTTGGCTTGGAAACAACTTAAAAGAACTAAAAATGAATTAAAATTATTTTTTAGTCAATAACAAATAATTTTAAAGAATTAAAAGAAATTTATTTAAAAAAAAAAAAGGCCAAAGCGCCTGGCTTTGGCCAAAGCGAGGTGCTTGTGGTCTAATCAAGCCACTCAAGCGCCTAGCTTTGGCCAAAGCCAGGCACTTTGGCCTTTTTTTAAAAATAAATTTCTTTTAGTTCTTTAAAATTATTTGTTATTGACTAAAAAATAATTTTAATTTATTTTTAGTTCCTTTAAGTTGTTTCCAAGCCAAGAAAATTCGTTTGAGGCGTTTCGGTTCGTTTATTGTTCGTTTGTGTTTATCGATAGAAACATCCAACTTTGTACAACTTTGATGAATCATTGTACATGGTTCTCTGACTATACATTCGATACCCATATTTTTCAGAATACAATTTTTGCATGTCTAATTGATATGCTCGACTTACGTTTATCGATAGAAACATCCAACTTTGTACAACTTTGATGAATCATTGTACATGGTTCTCTGACTATACATTCGATACCCATATTTTTCAGAATACAATTTTTGCATGTCTAATTGATATGCTCGACTTACGGACTATACTATAATTGATCGTTGGTGGTTTTCAGAGCAACCCTTGTTTGATTATACTCGTGTTCAGCCTTTATCAGGTTGCCTTCATTGTTGACAGATATCTCTCCGATAACAACTGAATTTTACTTGCTTGTCTGAAAAGTTGTTTTACTAATTTCAGATTCTTGATACTTTTAACAATCGGATCAGCGCTAACGCGTAACCCATACAGAGTTCGTTGTACTGGTTGCAGAAAGAAATCAACAGTCGGATCGACTAGATATTCCTCATGATGAGCATGAATTGTTTATTGATTTCAAGTATGTTGCCTTGATCGTTGACAGATATCTCTCCAATAACAACTTAATTTTACTTATGGAATCTTTGTACGAAAATCGAAATCATCTCATTCCATGTTCTCCATATCCATACCTTGTTTCAACACACACCTTCAACCCATTCCGAATGGTTTATCCCTCAACACATCTATTTGAAGATAACTCTTCTGTTATCGGAGAGATATCTGTCAACGATGAAGACAACTTGAAAGTGGATACCATGGATCAGAGAGATTTAAGATAATCAAACTCATATCTCAAGCCGGTGCAAGTTATGTTGGAGCACTTTTCATCATGTTCTTCTAATTTCTTTCAAGTTTCTTAGAATCATTGAAGATAACTCATCTGTTATCAGAGAGATATCTGTCAACGATCAAGTAGGTTGGTGGATTCAAGCACCTGAACGGGAAGTTGAAATTTTGAATGATGTTCGTCTTTCTCATCACCTTCTTCTATTTTTTTTTTAAGTTTCTTAGAATCATTGAAGATAACTCTTCTGTTATCGGAGAGATATCTGTCAACGATCAAGTAGGTTGGTGGATTCAAGCACCTGAACGGGAAGTTGAAATTTTAAAAGATGTTCGTCTATCTCATCACCTTCTTCTAATTTCTTTCAAGTTTCTTAGAATCATTGAAGATAACTCTTCTTTTATCGGAGAGATATCTGTTTAATAATTCAAAACAGGGGTAGGAAAAGAAAGCTTCAGCTGAAAGTGGATACCATGGATCAGAGAGATTTAAGCTAATCAAACTCATATCTCAAGCCGGTGTAAGTTATATTGGAGCACTTTTCATCATCTTCTTCTGATTTCTTTCACTTGATCTTCACACTTGCTTTTGGAGCTCTGATCTTCTTCCTATTATCTTTGTTTATTACATTTGCAACACACACCTTCAACCTATTCCTCGTAAACCAGGGAAAAATGGCTATAGTAAAACACTTCAAGATTATGGTTTTGTTTTGTGGATCAGACGAGGACTTGCCTGTGTTGTTTGAGCATTGCCTAACACACAAGACGAATGTTGCAACATGAGTTCGACCAAGACGACACGCAAAGCTTTAGACTCCAAGCGGATCCCTTTATTGCCAACTCACCTCCGGTAGAACATAGGCCTCTACAAAGTTTTACTAATTCGCCCTTTTCACTTATTTAATAAAATTTAACGCGCATACCGCATTCGAAGATCAAGTTCTTCACATACTTGAAATCGATTGGAAGGTAAACAATAACTAACAAAAATTGTACAACAAAAGAAGAAAGTATTCCTCTCTATTAGCAAGCATGTTAAGAGATGATACAGGATAACAAAGATTAACGTTGTATCTTTTCCTGGAAGTAATGAATAAAAAAATAATAAAACCACTTTTAGAGTTATTAATGATAGTTTGATTAGGGTTATTACTTTTTTTGTATTAACATCTTTGAATATACGTGGTTGATGATGCCAAGTTTAAGTCGTTGATTCATTTGGAAATCGAAAACGCCTATATAGACGTTTGATTAGGGTTATTACTTTGTTTTGTGTTGAAATCTTTGACTATACGTGGTTAATGATGTCAAGTGTAAGTCGTTGATTCATTTGGAAATCGAAAACACCTATATAGACGTTTGATTAGGGTTATTACTTTGTTTTGTGTTATAATCTTTGACTATACGTGGTTGATGATGTCAAGTTTAAGTCGTTGATTTATTTGGAAATCGAAAACGCCTATATAGAGGTTTGATTAGGGTTATTACTTTGTTTTGTGTTAAATCTTTTACTATACATGGTTGATGATGTCAAGATTAAGTCGTTGATTCATTTGGAAATCGAAAACGCCTATATAGACATTTGATTAGGGATATTACTTTGTTTTTTAATTTTTTTTAACTTTTTAAATTATTGTATTAAAAAAATATAAAACCAATTTAAAACATCAAAAAGCACCCCAAAATAAAAAATTGATCCGAAGCGCCTCGCTTTGGCCAAAGCGAGGCGCTTCGCTTTAAATTTCAGCTTTTTCTGCCCCCTCGTACTAACCTCCTCGAAATGGGAGCAAAGCGTCTCGCTTTGGCCAAAGCGAGGCGCTTTGAGGGGGGTTGAAATAGAAGGAGGGGGTGAGAATAGACCATGCCTTCTTGAAAGTGAAACAATTATGATATTATATTTTAGATATATTTGTGACGTGTAAATATTGTAGATGTTGGGTGAGGATTTGTACCCACTTGTGAAACAGTCGGAACCGGATTCAGTAGTAAAGGGAACTTCCATGCTATTGAAGATGGTTCTCTAATCACATGATTGAAAACCACACAGTGAAAAAAAAAAACATTGATTTCTTTATTTTATCCATTTAGGCACAATGTTTACAAGTGGGTCCAACTCCAATAGCACTTATTGGCTTAGGTCAACAAATATTTTATGGTCAATCTCAACCTACCTTCATTTTGCCCTATGTAATCTCAATTCCATCATTATTTATAAAACATGTAACAAATGTGAGATCTGAGGATCATTTGAGGGAATGCTTGAGAGAAACTAAGTGTTTTATAAACAAAGAAAGTTTCACACATTTTACAAATGATACATATTGGCCTATTTGTACTATGTGAATTGGTGTGAGTGAAACAATACAACCGTTCAAATTATAATAACCGACTATAACTACTATGGGACACACCGGTTCCTTATTTTCTATTATAGACTTAGGATATATATATATATATATATATATATATACTTATGATAAATCAAATATTATATGCTAACATTCTCCCCCTTAATTTTGCTTTATCTTCAATACTTTGCAGTAGGGACTTGATCATCTTCATTGCGTCTTGCTTATAGCATTACTGGTCCAACTTCCTCACATTGAATTAGATGAGCTTCCTCCTTTTCTTTTAGTTTTGGACATTCGTGTTTGAGGTGTCCAAAATCATTGCAATTATATAGCTCTTGTTTTGTTGGTACCTCTTGTTGTCTTTGTTTCTCAAAGACTTCCAATTTTTAGCTTTACAACGTCCTTGATTTTCTTGACTTGAGTTCGCATGACCACAATGTTCACATTTATCTTTGAATTTTCCTTTCGCATCTTCTCTGGTGAATAAGAGTTTACTGTGTGATTCACCTTCTTCTGGTTTCTTGATGCGTTCTTCGTATGCCTTTAATCTTCCGATGGCTTCCTGAAATGGCATAGTTTTAAGATCGGAAAATTGTTCGATTGCAGCAACAATCTGAATGTACTTTTCTGGTACTGAACTGAGTAGTTTCCGAACTAGTCTTTTGTTATCAATTGTAGATCCAAGGTTGTTGGCTTGTGAGACAAATTTACTAATTTTGCCGGTAAAATCGTCTAGTGATTCTGAGTCTTTGATCTTTAGAGCTTCAAAGTCTGATTCGAGTGTTTGCATTCTTGCTTCTTTGACTCTGTCTGCTCCTACATATCTTGCTTTTAAATCTTCCCAAATGTCTTTAGCATTTGTATGATGAGCGATTTGAAATATTAGTTCTTCTGACATGGCTTGATAAAGATAAGCAATAGCTTTGGAATTTTTCTTAGCATCAACTTCACCTGTTGGTTCTATTGCTTCCCAAATTCCATGTACGTTGAAGACTGCTCTAACTTTTACTGCCCAAATAGTATAATCCGTCGGACTTAGATTTGGGCATTGGAAGGTCATTGACGTTCCTTCTTCCCTTTTGACTTCCTTAGTCATTGTTCGTGTCTTCTTTTTCTTCTTTCCAATATTGGTTGGTACACTAACGTAATTTAACTTCTTTTGTTTCAGATTGATTTGATATCCACTTTGCTAGTCTCGGATCAAATCAATATCAACCTTGCTTGAGATTGATTTGATATCAGCCTGAATGACTTCGGATCAAATTATCTTCTCCTGGTTTTTGGGTCGCGTAGCGACGCAAAACCTTACTTCCGAGAATAGTAACGGGGTCTTTCGGTCGTTTATAACGAATCAAAACCAACTATTCCTTTTATCACAACAATAACGGGGTTTTCGTTTGTAAGAAGAATCAAAACCTACTAACCGGGTCTTTCGGTCTCTACCAAATCAAACCAATTGTTGTGTGCCGAGAAGAGTAACGGGGCTTTCGGTTGCAGGACAGATCAAAACCAATAACGGGGTTCTTCGGTTGTCAAGCAAATCAAACCAACTGTTCTAGGAACAGGTCCTTCGGTTGCAGGGCAAATCAGAATCGTTCCGCCATTTTTATTTTTATTTTTTTGTTTTATTTTTCTAAATCATATACTCTCCATCCCCTTTTTTTAAGCAGTGAACAAAAACATAAAAAACACTTATTACAATTTCCTTTCACAATACACCCTCAATATAATATTGTTTTCTTTGTTTGACTTTCAAAAAGTCAATCTTCTCCCTTTTCTTATCCCATGTAAACTTCTGCCCAAACCAAAACTTTTCTTTTGTTTTGATTCAATCTAATGGACCAATATTAATCTTTGTCCCACAAACAACGATTCTAAATTCTTATCAGAACTATAATCGAATATGAAGAAAAAATTTTGATTTCGGTTCTTCTCCTTGAACCCGATAACAAAACTTAACCCTTAATATGATTTTTGATGAATTTTTGTAAAACAGATTATGTTGTGTGTATGATTGTTCGAAAAAAAAAACAACACTATGAAGTTTTATAAACTTCTTTTGATTGAAAAAAATTGGCGGGAAAATAATATCGAACAAAAAGAAACATAGTATCAACATGAACTTGATTTTTCTGATCGGATTAAGATGTACGTATTTGATTTTGACCATAAACGAGGGGCAGGGATAGATATAACCGATTGATCGTGTTTAAAAGGATCTTCTGTGAATTCCGGTATCTCGCCAGAAACTTTTGGACTCGCCGGTTTCTTTCTTTTTAGTCTGTTCCTTCTTTGAAACGGTGATATAACTTGTGTATTGATCTTTCTTAATCCTGTTTGGCCTTCTATTTGTGTTCCGATGTTTAAAACTGAATCTGTATCAGTCTATGTTTTTCTGCGGTGAAACAGAGGATCGCCTTCGGTTATCTTCTACTTGATGATCAATGGAACGATTGATGAACCTGTACTCTGATGCCAAATGTGAGATCTCAGGATTGTTTGAGGGAATGATTGAGAGAAACTAAGTGTTTTATAAACAAAGAAAGTTTCACAATTTTTACAAATGATATATATTGGCCTATTTATACTATTTGAATCGGTGTGAGTGAAACAACATAACCATTCAAATTATAACAACCGACTATAACTACTATGGGACACACCGTTTCTGTTATTTTCTATTCTAGACTTAGGATATATTTATATATATATATATATACACACACTTACGATAAATCAAATATTATATGCTAACACTCTCCACCTTAATTTTGATTTATCTTTAATACTTTGCAGTAGGGTATTGATCATCTTCATTGCGTCTTGCTTATAGCATTATTGGTCCAACTTCCTCACATTGATTAGATGAGCTTCCTCCTTTTCTTTTATTTTTGGACATTCGTGTTTGAGGTGGCCAAAATCATTACAATTGTAGCATCTTATATAGCTCTTGTTTTGTTGGTACCTCCTGTTGTCTTTGTTTCTCAAAGTCTTCCAATTTTTAGCTTTACCACGTCCTTGATTTTCTTGACTTGAGTTTGCATGACCACAATGTTCACATTTATCTTTCAATTTTCCTTTCGCATCTTCTCTGGTGAATAAGAGTTTAGTGTGTGATTCACCTTCTTTTGGTTTCTTGATGTGTTCTTCGTATGCCTTTAATCTTGCGATGGCTTCTTGAAATGGCAAAGTTTTAAGATCGGCAATTTGTTCGATTGCAGCAACAATCTGAATGTACTTTTCTGGTACCGAACTGAGTAGTTTCTGAACTAGCCTTTTGTTATCAATTGTAGATCCAAGGTTGTTGGCTTGTGAGACAAGTTTACTAATTTTTCCAGTAAAATCGTCTTGTGATACTGAGTCTTTCATCCTTAGAGCTTCAAAGTCTGATTCGATTGTTTGCATTCTTGCTTCTTTGACTCCGTCTGCTCTACATTTCTTGCTTTCAAATCTTCCCAAATGTCTTAAGCGTTTGTATGATGAGCGATTTGAAATACTAGTTCTTCTAGCATGGCTTGATAAAGATAAGCAAAAGTTTTGGCATTTTTCTTTGCATCGACTTCACGTGTTGGTTTTATTGCTTCCCAAATTCCATGTACATTGAAGATTGCTCTAACTTTTACTGCGCAAATAGTATAATTCTTCGGACTTAGAGTTGGGCATTGGCAGGTCCTTGACGTTCCTTCTTCTCTTATGACTTCCTTAGTCATTGTTCGTGTCTACTTTTTCTTCTTTCCGATACTGGTTGGTACACTAAGGTAATTTAACTTCTTTGGTTTCGGATTGACTTGATATCAACTTTGCTAGTCTCTGATCAAATCAATATCAACCTTGCTTGAGATTAATTTGATATCAGCCTGAATGACTTCGGATCAAATTATCTTCTTCTGGTTTTTCGGTTGGGTAGCGAATCAAAACCTTACTTCCAAGAATAGTAACGGGTCTTTTGGTCGTTTATAACGAATCAAAACCAACTAGTACTTTTGTCACAACAATAACGGGGTCTTCGGTTGTAAGACGAATCAAAACCTACTAATTCGGTCTTTCGGTCGTCTAACAAATCAAACCAATTGTTGCGTGCCGAGAATAGTAACGGGGCTTTCGTTTGCAGGAGAAATCAAAACCAATAACGGGGTTCTTCGGTTGTCAAGCAAATCAAACCAACTGTTCTAGGAACAGGTCCTTCGGTTGCAGGGCAAATCAAAACCGTTCCAACCTTTTTTGTTTTTTTTTGTTTTATTTTTCTAAATCATATACTCTCCATCCTCTTTTTTTAATCAGTGAACAAAAACTTAAAAAACACTAATTACAATTTCTTTTCACAATACACCCTCAATATCATATTGTTTTCTTTGTTTGACTTTCAAAAAGTCAATCTTCTCCCTTTTCATATCCCATGTATACTTCTGCCCAAACCAAAACTTTTCTTTTGTTTTGATTCAGTCTAATGGAACAATATTAATCTTTGTCCCACAAACAACGATTCTAAATTCTTATCAGAACTATAATCAAATACAAAGAAAACATTTTGATTTCGATTTTTCTCCTTGAACCCGATAACAAGACTTAACCCTTAATATGATTTTTGATGAATTTTTGTAAAACAGATATGTTGTATGCATGATTGTTCGAAAAAAACAACACTATGAAGTTTTATAAACTTCTTTTGATTGAAAACAATTGGCGGGAAAAATAATATCGAACAAAAAGAAACAGAGTATCAACATGAACTTGATTTTTCTGATCGGATTAAGATGTACGTATTCAATTTTGACTATAAATGAGGGGCAGGGATAGATATAACCATTTGATCGTGTTTAAATGAATCGTCTATGAATTCCGGTATCTCGCCGGAAACTTTTCGACTCGCCGGATTCTTTCTTTTCGGCCCGTTCTTTCTTTGAAACGGTAATATAACTTGTGTATTGATCTTTCTTAATCCTGTTTGGCCTTCTATTCATGTTCTGATGTTTAAAACTGAATCCGTATCGGTCTCTGTTTTTCTGCAGTGAAACAGAGGATCGCCTTCGGTTATCTTCTACTTGATGATCGATGGAACGATTGATGAACCTTTGCTCTGATGCTAAATGTGAGATCTCGGGATCGTTTGAGGGAATGATTGAGATAAACTAAGTGTTTTATAAACAAAGAAAGTTTCACACATTTTACAAATGATACATATTGGCCTATTTATACTATGTGAATCGGTGTGAGTGAAACAACACAACCGGTCAAATTATAACAACCGACTACAACTACTATGGGACACACCGGTTCCTTTATTTTCTATTCTAGACTTAGGATATATGTATACCTATGATAAATCAAATATTATATACTAACATTCTCCCCCTTAATTTTGATTTATCTTCAAATATTTTGCAGTAGGTTCTTGATCATCTTCATTGCGTCTTGCTTATAGCATTACTGGTCCAACTTCCTCACATTGAATTAGATGAGCTTCCTCCTTTTCTTTTAGTTTTGGACATTCGTGTTTGAGGTGTCCAAAATCATTGCAATTGTAGCATCTTATATAGCTCTTGTTTTGTTGGTACCTACTATTGTCTTTGTTTCTCAAACTCTTCCAATTTTTAGCTTTACCACGTCCTTGATTTTCTTGACTTGAGTTTGCAATGCCACAATGTTCACATTTATCTTTGAATTTTCCTTTCACATCATCTTTAGTGAATAAGAGTTTACTGTGTTATTCACCTTCTTCTGGTTTCTTGATGTGTTCTTCGTATGCCTTTAATCTTCCGATGGCTTCTTGAAAAGGCATAGTTTTAAGATCGGCAAATTGTTCGATTGCAGCAACAATCTGAATGTACTTTTCTGGTACTAAACTGAGTAGTTTCCGAACTAGTCTTTTGTTATCAATTGTAGATCCAAGGTTGTTGGCTTGTGAGACAAGTTTACTAATTTTGCCGGTAAAATCGTCTAGTGATTCTGATTCTTTCATCTTGATAGATTCAAAGTCTGATTCGAGTGTTTGCATTCTTGCTTCTTTGACTCTGTCTGCTCCTACATATCTTGCTTTCAAATCTTCCCAAATGTCTTTAGCGTTTTGTATGATGAGTGATTTGAAATACAGGTTCTTCTAGCATGGCTTGATAAAGATAAATGTATGATAAGCAATAGCTTTGGCATTTTTCTTTGCATCAACTTCACGTGTTGGTTCTATTGTTTCCCAAATTCCATGTACGTTGAAGATTGCTCTAACTTTTACTGCCCAAATAGTATAATTCGTCGGACTTAGAGTTGGGCATTGGAAGGTCATTGACGTTCCTTCTTCTCTTATGACTTCCTTAGTCATTGTTCGTGTCTTCTTTTTCGTCTTTCTAATATTGGTTGGTACACTAACGTAATTTAACTTCTTTGGTTTCGGATTGATTTGATATCAACTTTGCTAGTCTCGGATCAAATCAATATCAACCTTGCTTGAGATTAATTTGATATCAGCCTGAATGACTTCGAATCAAATTATCTTCTTCTGGTTTTTTAGTCGCATAGCGAATCAAAACCTTACTTCCGAGAATAGTAACGGGGTCTTTCGGTCGTTTATAACGAATCAAAACCAACTATTCCTTTTATCACAACAATAACGGGGTCTTTGGTTGTAAGACGAATCAAAAACCTACTAACTCGGTCTTTCAGTCGTCTAACAAATCAAACCAATTGTTGTGTGCCGAGAACAGTAACGGGGCTTTCGGTTGCAGGACAAATCAAAACCAATAACGGGGTTCTTCGGTTGTCAAGCAAATCAAACCAACTGTTCTAGGAACTGGTCCTTCGGTTGCAAGGCAAATCAAAACCGTTCCTCCCTTTTTGTTTTTTTTGTTTTATTTTTCTAAATCATATACTCTCCACTCCTTTTTTTTAAATCAGTGAACAAAAACTTAAAAAACACTTATTACAATTTCCTTTCACAATACACCCTCAATATAATATTGTTTTCTTTGTTTGACTTTCAAAAAGTCAACCTTCTCCCTTTTCTTATCCCACGTAAACTTCTGCCCAAACCAAAACTTTTCTTTTGTTTTGATTCAATCTAATGGAACAATAATAATCTTTGTCCCACAAACAACGATTCTGAATTCTTATCAGAACTATAATCGAATACAAAGAAAAAATTTTGATTTCGGTTCTTCTCCTTGAACCCGATAACAAAACTTAACCCTTAACATGATTTTTGATGAATTTTTGTAAAACAGATTATGTTGTATGTATGCTTGTTCGAAAAAAACCAACACTTTGAAGTTTTATAAACTTGTATTGATTGAAAAAAAATTGGCGGGAAAAATAATATCGAACAAAAAGAAACAGAGTATCAACATGAACTTGATTTTTCTGATCGGATTAAGATGTACGTATTCGATTTTGACTATAAACGAGGGGCAGGTATAGATATAAACGTTTGATCGTGTTTAAACGAATCTTCTGTGAATTCCGGCATCTCGCCGAAAACTTTTGGACTCGCCGGATTCTTTCTTTTCAGTCTGTTCCATCTTTGAAACGGTTATATAACTTGTGTATTGATCTTTCTTAATCCTGTTTGGCCTTCTATTCGTGTTTCGATGTTTAAAACTGAATCTGTATCGGTCTCTGTTTTTCTGCGGTGAAACAGAGGATCACCTTCGGTTATCTTCTACTTGATGATTGATGAAACGATTGATGAACCTTTGCTCTGATGCCAAATGTGAGATCTCAGGATCGTTTGAGGGAATGATTGAGAGAAACTAAGTGTTTTATAAACAAAGAAAGTTTCACACATTTTACAAATGATACATATTGGCCTATTTATACTATGTGAATCGGTGTGAGTGAAACAACACAACCGTTCAAATTATAATAACCGACTATAACTACTATGGGACACACCGATTCCTTTATTTTCTATTCTAGAGTTAGGATATATATATATATATATATATATATATATATATATATATGTATATATAGGGGAGGGTTATCTTGAGAACGCTAAATATCGTGAAAACCGTGAGAACAAGTAAAAAAATCAATCAAAATTAATTTTTTTAATACAAACCTCATTATAATCAAAATACAACATTAATAAATAAATTTTCTTTTAAAATAATACATCTTTTCTTGCAAAAACACTTTCAAATTAACTTTTTACACATGTGTAAATGAGACAGTTTACACATGTATAAACAATAAATTTACACATGTGTAAAAACAATTTATTTTCGTATACGTTTGAATTTTTACGCGTAAATTGTGTTTTTGGGATTGTATTTTAGTAATAAAGATAAGTGTAAAAAGAAATTTTGAATTTGAATGGTTATAGATGCCGTTCTCATGGTTCGCACGAAATATAGGTGTTTTCAAATTAACTTTCCCATATATATATATATATATATATATATATATAGAGGGCGGTTATTCTTCAAAAATAGAGAATCGTGCGAAGCGTGCGAAGATATTTGTACATGATAATTACGTAATGTTTTTTATGTTTATGAAAGCATTACGTAATTATCATTACGTAATTATCATGCATTTGTACATGATAATTACGTAATGATAATTACGTAATGTTTTTTATGTTCATGAAGGCATTACGTAATTATCATTACGTAATGTTTTTGTATGTTCATGAAGGCATTACGTAATTATCATTACGTAATTATCATGTACAAAGTGATCCTTCGCACGCTTCGCACGTTTATATTACTTTGCATTTGATCATGCCCCTATATATATATATATATATATATATATATATATATATATGTTATAAAACTTGTAACAAAGACTGAAAATTACTTTGTGATTTATCAATATTGTTTTGGCATTGGCCTTGGCTTTGGGTACCAGCATCAACTTGTTCCAGATATGAGCCCAGGTGGAGGCCCAATGAAAAACTCTTTCATTCCAATGATTCTGCCAGGTCAACATGAACCTCATCCATGTGGAAATTGCGTTGGTGTTCCTCAACAGCAGAATAATCAACAACTTGTTCCTGTAATGCAGCAACAGGTTTGTTCTACTCTTCACTTGATATGTTTTATTAAAGGTTAAAGTTTGTAATTAATAACTTTTGGGAATAATAGATGGTGCCATATGGACCAATGTCTCATCTCCCACCTGGTAGTAACATTGGTAATGTGTCAATGGGTTCTGTTCCATATGATTTTGAGAATGCGATGCATTTGCGTGATGCTGGTGGGATCTTTGCACTTACAAATGCTTCTCCAACCGAGCAAAGGACTATAAGCCCTTTTGATCTTAGATACATGAAAATTAAACAATTTATTATATTATGTTTTAGATATGTGTGACGTGTAAATATCCGGTGAGAATCTGTACCCACTAGTGGAACAGTTAAAGGCTGAGTCATAAGCAAAGGTAACTCCAAGCTATTGGGGATGGTTATCTCATCACGTGATTGAAACCCACGGTGCTAAAAACTGTGGGTTCAGGCCCACTACACACACAACACACACGTATGTATCTAAAAGTAATTTGGAGAAGGATGAATAATTAAAACTTAGTCTCATTAATAACATTTAAACAAATGACCTGAATAAACATGCATGACTCCTAAGTGCATCGAATAAAACTTGTTCCAAAAATAAACAGCAGGTCCACGTCTCCTTTTCTATAGCAACAAACAAACGAGCATATCCAATAAACTTGGTCCTGTTCTTCAGCTGACCCTTTGATTATCTGCTGTCCGGAGTGACCCTTTTAACCCGCTGACCCGTGAACAACTGGATTAACGCAACAAGAAGATTGATTCCTATCCTCTACCCATGTAGGCACAATGTTCACAAATAGGTACAACTCCAATAGCACCTGCTGGAGCTAGTTACATGCCAATGTTTCCTCCTGGGTTAGGTCAACAATTTTTTTATGGCCAATCTCAACCTACCTGCATTCCTCCCAATGTAATCACAATTCCACCATTGTTTATAAAACTTATAACAAAGAGTGAAGATTACTTTGGACTTATTTTTTATTTTTTGGTAATACTTGGATAGCCTGCATTTGGACACCAGCAGCAACTTGTTCCAGATATGATCCCAGATGGAGACACAATGCCAAACTTTTACATGCCAATGGTTCTGCCAGGTCAGCATGAACCGATCCCAGGTGGAAGCGGTATTGGTGTTTCTGAACAGAAGAATAATCAACAGCTTGTTCCTCTTATGCAGCAACTGTTGGTTTTATTGAACCGAAACCGTAGAAGAAATCGAGAATCACTTGGATTATACTACGAGTCGTGTAATAACTATCAGAACAAACTATTTGATCGGTACAATCAAATGTTTGAACGGATTAAACGTAGTATATACACAAGAATCGGATTTAATTTCTTTGAGTATTATTGCACCGATAATCAAATATGTGAATTGGTTTTTGTGTGTATAGAAATCCCTAAATTCCAGAGAATTCTCTCCAGGGAAAATTAGGATTGATTTTCTTAGAAGTTATCCAATATGGAAAACTCATATATATCCATGAGTTAAAATCATTTGGCCTGTAGCCTTATACAAGAGCAAGACAAGGCCCTATCCTTTATTCCATTCAATTAATAGCCCATTAATAAACTAGACTCTAGTTAATTAGGCCATTAATCCAATAGGCCCAACTCCAATGAACTTATACTTTAACTACTTAAACCAATAACACACACAATCTCATTAGTGACAACCGAGCCCGCACTCCTGCATCTCCTAACTCGGTTAATGACTAACGAGATCAAACCATTCGACAAGTTAATCCAATATCACCATGAATGTTGATAACACTAAAATTACCAACATTCCTCCCCCATTTTAGTGATATCCTTGATTAACTCAACTTAATTCTCAAAGAAACTCAAACTCATGCATAAATGGAAATGTCCTGAGGATTGAATTTCCATCTTAGTAAATTACACGATCCAAATATTCGAATATCGGGGTGTCTCTATGGATTGAACCCTTGCTATCCATTTGAATACTTGAAGGTAAAATACACATAAGTTTATAAATCCATATGTTCTTACCTGACACTATATTTTACTAGCCAGTGTCCAATCCTTCAAAGAGTATATCAAAGCCAAGTCCAAGCTTCTTGAAGCGGCTAAACTTCATACTCTTATAGGTAGTCTCTTTATTCTTGCACCTGCAAATGCAAAGGACTATTAAGAAGTTAGACTTCAGCCTACTTTATCTTGCAGTCTGAACACAAACTTTGGGATGATTTTAATCATGTGTTCCAATATCTCTATGGCAAGCTTTCCACATTGAATTCTGCATCTAACGTTGTATTAGATAGGAATTGGGTATCTTGACATAGGATATTAAATTGTGGACTTTAAACCCATCCCTTTGACTGATTTATTCACGAGATCTCTTCCTAACTATTTAGTTAGACAATCAGCCAAATTATACTCAAATTTTGCAAATTCAACAGATATCACACCATGCATGATGAGCTCATGAATCATGCTATGTATAATACTCACTTGTCTAGACTTTCCATTATACACCTGACGATAATCATTAGTCAGCACTATCATACCTAATAGATATTGGTGATACCTATTTAGACCACAATGGAATTTCATAATACAAGTTTCTTAGCCACTCAGCTTCTTTACCAGTTGCTGCAAATGCTACAAACTCACATTCCATTGTAAATGATGCAAGTACAAATCCTAATTGCCTGAGAAATGACACCTCCCCCAAGAGAGCATTCAACTCTACTTAGTTTTATAACTTGCATCAGAATACTCGTCTAAATTGAAGGAAAACCTGAATAACATAAACCACATATCATGGTTCGTTTTAGGTGTTTATATAATGCCAATACCAAGTACTTCGATTACTGGTAAATCCACTTAGTTTTCCCACAACATATAATTTACCATGCCTTATGCTAATCATAGCATACATCAAACATCCTATTGCTTTGAATATTCCAGCTAAGCAATGGGAACCTCTTGGCATAAGCCTACTATAAGGTTCTGTGGGAGTTCCAGCATGTGAACAATTTTAGACATTAAATTTCTTTAAAATCTTCATAGTGTAATAAGGTTGGGGATTGAGATACCATTATTCTCACATGTGATTCTAATACTAAGAATCAATTTTGCCTCCCCTATGTCCTTCAGAACAAATTTAGATAACAAGAATTTCTTAGTTTTATCCACTTGATCTTGATTAGTACTAAAGATCAACATGTCATCCACATATAGACAAATTATGACTCCTCTACTTGACGAGTCAAATTTGCTATACACTTGTCATCATGTTTAATAACACACTTGTTTGACAATAAAACATCATCACATTTTGATGCCACTATTTAATAAAAGACTTAGCTTTTCTTACTATAGTCCTTTTGTGGGATTCGGTATTAATAAAAGGTACATCTTTGATGTTACTAGAGTTATCATCATAGGCCTTATTGATGCGAGAATCTTTCCAACTCTAAGGCATATCCTTTAGTCTATGTACCAATGTAAACTTACTCATTACCAAAATCAGCATCTTTTTGACTCAGTTACAGAGTGAAAAGATACATAATCATTTAGTTATATTACATAGAACATGTAAACAAAAGAATGTTCAACATACCCAATTATGCAATCTACGCCTCTTTCACATGTGATTTTCATTTTAGGTTCAGTAAGCCTTTCAACAGCTGTACATTCTCAAACCCTATGATAACTCAAATCTGAAGTCTTTTATACTGAGGTTCATACAAATTACCTTAGTCCTTTTATTAAATACTCTATTCAAATGAAGGTGTTACCAAATGAAGGTGTAAAGTTAAAACACACAAATCGCCATTTACAAGGTCCACAATTTATTCCAAAGACAATAATTAAACCATTCTTAGGCACGTCATGCCTTTCCAAAAAACTTAAATGAAATAGGCAAGCAAGCTATAACATATAATTATATTTATTTAGATATACTTAAGGTCATATAAACAGAATCCTTAACCGAAACATATTTAAAATTCACCTTCACTCTAAAGATGTTATCCATATTGCACTAATATCCTAAACAACAAACATGCCACGTTGAGACACAATATATTTATTATTTCCATAACTTGCTTATTCTATTGACTACTAAAAACAATTTATGAGTTATAAGACCCTTCGGTGTGGAGGACCGGCAAGGCACGATATGAGCGGCAACAATTTGACTTTGAAGCCGGGCCATCATCTCTAATAATATTAATTTTTTTTTTTATTCTGGCCAATGAGGAGGCCCGTCATCATAGCGCACACCTCCCCCTTGGAGGCCCATCATGAAGATGCCTCTCTCCTCACTCCTACGTGACACCTACGTGAAGGCACATCATGAAAATGCCACCCCCTTCCACACCCAAATTTCTAAGTGGCATAACGATATCAAATAACAATAAATAACATTTTGGCTATTTCATGCAAAAAGATTTATAGCATTTGATCGAGCCGTACGAGGAGAAAACTTCTTATACGGTTCTAGGGGGGGTTCTTTTTCATCTACATCTATCCCGATGAGCCGTCTATGTAATCCATGTGTAATATTACCAAAATATATAGTTATTTTATAAATCAAATAGAACCATTCAAGCGGTAATTTCAAGAAATTATGGTTCTCCATAGAATCCAATATATATCTCTCTCCTTTTTTTTTCGAGAGAATACCAATATATATTCTTTCATCTTTTGTTTCAGATAGGACCACACTTGATGTTTTAATGTATGTCAAATTTTGGTGAGAAGGAAAAAACCACACATCAAGTGTTGCCCCATTATCCATCTATCAAGATCACAAAGTCAACAAAATGTTTCTCTTAAAGTTGAGGTTTACCAGAAGTAAAACAAAATCTATTTTAATTTCAAAACATGGATTCACATAATGACATTTAGTACTCCTGATACAGATTTCTAAACCACAAAACCTTGATATAAAAACTAGAGATTAATATAACAAAGATTTAGTTTTTAATTTAATAATGGACCGTCATTAGCTTCTAAAATAAAATAAAATGATGAAAACTCCAATGCCAAGAACCAAAAGAAAACAAAAACATTGGTTCTTCTGATGAATAAAATTCAACAAAACCATTTTCACCATTTATGGTTATATAAATTAACCAATCTTATCCAAAATACAATTGTTATTTAATTCCATAAACAAGAAATCTTCAAAACCATGAACCCAAAATTGGTAACCCCTTTTCCGTTTTGTTTCCAATTTACAAAACAAGTTAAAACCTTCTTGAATTAATATGGTTATCAAACGTAGACCATTTAAACTCATGGGATTAGTGTAGGCACATGTAAACCCACATGAGATTTATTCTTAAAGTGATATACCATATGATACTTTTCAAAACAAAACATCATGTCTACTAAATTCACAAATTACAACTTGTAAAATTAAATAGAATGAATCACTTACTTGTAGGGTAATATGATTGACGTCGAAGACGATCTCCTTTTGTTAGATTCTGCCAACACTGTAGGGTAATATCTTGAATAACAACGAACAAAACATTTCCCTTCATTTATTTCAGTACTTAATCGAATAATTAAGAAAATTAACTTGTTGCCTTTGAAAAAAAAGTCAAATAAACATTTGTTGGTTGGGACGCCAAGTCTAAGTACAAAATAACCTTTCTTTTACTCTTGGTTATCACAAACCCAAAGAAAAAGAACTTAAATTTTAATTCCATGAAAATTATAATCCTTCACTGATTCCTTTTTACTCTCATAAAATCCCACCAATAATGAAAACATCAAGAACGACAACGGTTAGATCAAAATCACACAAACTCGAAATCGGAATCAGTGTTGAATTAAACAACCAAATACGCTTCCTCAATTAACTATTGATTTTCCTTCGTGAATTAATAATATCCAAATAAAAGTTTTCAATTAAGAACCAAATTTGTGAATATTAACAAACAAATAAATCTGAGAATCCCGAAATTGTATAACAGTTCTTTGAAACATAACCCAACAATTTCAAACAGTAAATCCAAATTCGCAGAGAACAATTCTCGACAATTTTCGAGCAGTAACCCAGTAACCGTCACCAATTTGAACATAACAAATTAAAATACGGAATCTTTAAATTGAAAAACAAAAATAGTTTGTTCTTTGTTGGTTTTATTGAACCGAAACCGTAGAAGAAATCGAGAATCACTTGGATTATACTACGAGTCGTGTAATAACTATCAGAACAAACTATTTGATCGGTACAATCAAATGTTTGAACGGATTAAACGTAGTATATACACAAGAATCGGATTTAATTTCTTTGAGTATTATTGCACCGATAATCAAATATGTGAATTGGTTTTTGTGTGTATAGAAATCCCTAAATTCCAGAGAATTCTCTCCAGGGAAAATTAGGATTGATTTTCTTAGAAGTTATCCAATATGGAAAACTCATATATATCCATGAGTTAAAATCATTTGGCCTGTAGCCTTATACAAGAGCAAGACAAGGCCCTATCCTTTATTCCATTCAATTAATAGCCCATTAATAAACTAGACTCTAGTTAATTAGGCCATTAATCCAATAGGCCCAACTCCAATGAACTTATACTTTAACTACTTAAACCAATAACACACACAATCTCATTAGTGACAACCGAGCCCGCACTCCTGCATCTCCTAACTCGGTTAATGACTAACGAGATCAAACCATTCGACAAGTTAATCCAATATCACCATGAATGTTGATAACACTAAAATTACCAACAGCAACAGGTCTGTCTTACTCTTTTCTCGCCTTGTTTTATTAAAGGTTAAAGTTAATAACTAATTTTTGGGAGTAATAGATGGTGCCTTATGGACCAATGTCTCATCTCCCACCTGGTAGTAACATTGGTGATGTGTCAATGGGTTCTGTTTCATATGATATTGGGAATGTGAGGCGATTGCATGATGTTGGTGGAATCTCTGAACCTGCAAATGCTTTCCCGACAGCGCAAAATACTGTAAGTTCTTTTCATCTTAGTTTCTTTGAAAATGAAATATCGTTGACGTTATTATGTTTATGAGATATATTATGTATGGATATTTTAGATGTTGGATGAGAATCTATACCCATTAGTGGAACAGCTGGACATGACAGAGATTCTTGACTGGCTGGAATTACATGCACTACAGGTCATGAATACTGAATAGCGTCTCTCTGCGGCCGGGTAGCCCTGTTGATCAACATGCTGCATTGTGTTTATTTTTTAAATTTTTCTTAACTTTACTTTTAAATGAAAATGGTTGCAACAAAAATTCAATCACAAGTGGATGTGTTAAGTTCGCAAGATGTCAATGATACCAATCAAACTTTATTATAATGGCCCACCAATTGCGAGCCCATTGGGATAAAGCTCATCTAATCTAATTTACCTATAAAAGGAAACATAAGCTCTGTGAGGTTGAACTCAGACGGAAACTGAAGTAGCAAGGAATTTATGGATTAGGCCCCATCTTGCATGATGAAGGTCTTTCTATGTTCAGTATGCATTGGAACCTAAATATAAAGAAATAATGAAAAATATTATTATGAATTTGGGGTAACTTACATGATTATGTTATATTTTTGCGTGATTCAGTCATGCATGTCACATGTTTGATAAAATGTCTATGTGAGATGTTTGCTTTCATAAATAAGCAGTTAATCATCAGATTTGCCGTTTATTGCCATTAGATCATTTTTTAAATTTTGTTCAAGTCGTTTGTGCATTGGTTTATTTGTTTGCGTGTATGATGTATGATGCCTAGTTGCCTACTTTTTATTTATATTTTTTGCATGTGTTCATAATTTAGCAACTAACCTCCACAATTTTTATTTTTTTCTTGTTCTGTGTGTGCGCGTGCGTACATTTAAAATTTGGTTGATTGGGGGAGATAGTTACCTATTGATGAGTGACTGGAAACTATAGTTGATTTGAAGCCTATTGGTTGACCTGCTCAAAGTTGACCAAAAAGATCGGTGGTCATAGGTTTGAAATTATTGTGAAAAACCTTCATTGTTATCAGGGCGTATGATGTTGGACAACCCTGAATTGTTATAATTTAAGGAGGTGGTAATGATAGAAAGAGGAAAAATACTGGATTGTAGGAAGGTGAGTTCACCATTGATCAATGTTAAGTCATTCTATAATGAAATCTTGGAAAGAAGGCACTCAAGAACCATATGAAGTTACAAAATACAAAGAGAGCAAATATCTGATGCAGAGACACTACGAGATCTAGCTAACACATTGGTGAATTATATAAGATATTAAATATGAGATATTCTCGTTTTATTTAGCTCCCAATCATTCCTTTCTATTTGCCTTTTTATTAGCCATTTGTTTATTTACTTCCAAGTATAGCTCATGCTCCTTTGTATTTATTCTCGTTACTTTTCCTTTGTAATCATTCAGAAATATTGCAATCAATGAAAAGGGCTCGTACCATTGAAATTATTATGGTATCAGAGTGGTTGTAACAAAATTCTTAACCTAATCATCGCCACCCTCATCAAGAATGGCCGGCAATAAAGAAGCAGAAAACAGTACGAAGAACGACGGCGTTGTGGATGCGAGTTCACCCCTCTACATCCATCCGTCCGATTATCCGAAGCAGATGCACGTCAACGACAATCTTACCGACAACAATTATGTTGATTGGTCACAGGAAATGCTTAATTTCCTTTTCGCCAAGAACAAAGTCGGGCTCGTTGATGGCACTATAAAGAAACCAGACAAAGTATCTCCCACATACATGGCATGGATGCGTGCAGATGCTATGGTAAAGGGATGGTTGACGACCGCAATGGAAAAAGACATCCGAAACAGCGTGAAATACGCTCATACCAGTTCCGAAATATGGTCCGATCTACGCGAGAGATTTGGAAAAGAAAGCGCCCCGAGGGCGTATGAGTTGAAGCAGACCCTCACAACCGTGAAACAGGATGGGACTTCGGTCTCTTCCTATTACACGAGACTTCGTAGCCTTTGGGATGAAATCCATTCCGTTCAACTGACGCCATGATGCACCTGTAATGGTTGTACATGTGAGGTGGGGAAGAGGCTGAATGAACACATTGAGAAAGAAAAATTGTATCAATTCCTCATGGGGTTGGACAACGAATTCTCAGTCATTAAGACCCAGGTTCTAGCCTTAAAACCCACACCAAACTTGGGTAGTGCATACCATCTCGTAGCCGAAGACGAGCGGCAAAGACTTATAACTACAGAAAGGAGATCCGGGACTGAGACAATTGCTCTCAAGGCTCATGTACCGGGCAGACGTGATGCGAGCTACCGGCGTGATAAAACGGGAGCAAAGGAGTCTAAACGTGGAGAGGTGATTGAACATTGTGACTTCTGTGATAGGGATGGGCATAACAGAAATGGTTGCTTCAAAAGAATTGGGTACCCGAATTGGTGGCCAGGAAACAAAGGGAAGCGTGAGGAGGCTAAACCGAAGGCGGCTTATGTCGGGACAGATCCATGTCCTATACCAGGTTTGACCAAAGACCAATACCAAGTTCTTTTAAAACACCTTGCTGATGATGAAAATAGCACCATGGATAGTACACCACGTACGGCCAACATGGCAGGTAATAGCAACCACAATGATGATTGGATAGTTGACTCGGGAGCGACCGAGCACTTTACCCATGAAATCAAAACTCTAAAAAATAAAACAGAAAGTGGCGAAGAACCCGTCACTATTCCTAATGGAGACGCCATCCCCGTAAAAGGGAAAGGCGATTGTGCTCTAAGGGAAGGTCTCGAGTTAAAAGACGTTCTCTATGTCCCTGATTTTAATTGTAATCTTTTATCGGTTGGTCGTTTAACTGAGAATCTACAATGCTCCGTAACCTTTTTCCCGAAAATTTTTATCATGCAGAAACTTCACTCGCGGAGCTTGATTGGTGTGGGTAAACGGAGAGGCGGTCTATACCGAATGGAGATGATGAATAATGGGAGAAAAGCTATGTTGACGACCAGTAATACGTGGCATAAAAGGTTAGGGCATGCTTCTGATGAGAAACTCAATGGGATCGATTTTCTTAGAAATGTTTCTTTTAGTAAGATTTGTGACTCTTGTTCCAAATCCAAACTCACTAGAAAACCATTTCAAATTAGTACCACAAAATCGAGTGAATGTTTTGATTTGGTACATTGTGACATTTGGGGAAGATATCGTGTGCCTTCTTCTTCCGGAGCGAGATATTTTTTGACCATTGTGGACGATTTTAGTAGAAGTGTATGGCTATTTTTGTTGAAATTTAAACACGAAGCAAGTAACTCCTTAATTTTTTTCCATAAAATGGTTAAAACACAATTTGGTAATGAAATTAAGAAGATACGGTGTGACAATGGAGGAGAGTTCATTTCAAACGACATGTAACATTTTTACAAAGAAAATGGGATTTCGCTTGAAACCACTTGTCCAAACCCCCCCCCCCCCCCAGCAAAACGGGGTTGTGGAACGAAAGCATCGACACCTACTCGAAATTGCTCGAGCTCTTCGTTTTGAAGCCAATTTACCCAAAAGATATTGGGGTGAATTTGTGTTGACGGCAACCTACATCATTAATCGACTCCCGTCCAAAGTTACTAATGACAAAACACCTTTTGAGTTACTAAACAATCAAAGGCCCGATTATGAATTTATGAAGGTTTTTGGTTGTTTAACATATCATTGGAATACCGATACAAGAGGCGACAAGTTGGAAATGAGGGGAAAGCCTGGCGTGTTTTTGGGATACTTACAAGGAACCAAGGGTTATAAAATCCTAGATATTGAAACAGGGAAAATTATAGTCTCTAGAGATGTGAGATTCCATGAAGAAAAATTCCCTTTCAATAACCTTGAACAAGAAAAGGATGAACCAGATGCTTTTGAATTACCTTTCTGTAAGTCCAAGAAAAGTCACAAATGAAATTGGGCCAAATGAGGAAGTGTCGGCCCATGATGAAATTCCAATCCTAGGCCACTCATCACAAGTAGAAGAACATGGGTTGACAACCGATAATGTAACAGTGGCACAAAATGAAGAAATTTATGAAAATGAGCCCATGAATCAGAATAATGTAGGCCCAGATCCAATCGTTGAACCAACTAGGCCAAGACGAAACAAGGTGCAACCTGCCCGACTAACTGATTACGACATTAATCTCCCTCCATCGGTTGACCACGCCAATCCCGCACCACCTCAAGGTTCCTCGACGGTACACCCTCTTTCAAATTTTTTTTCTTATAACAAATTTTCTAAAAAGCATAAAGCGTTCTTAGTAGCCATCAGTTCCAATGATGAGTCGAGAAATTTTAACCAAGCCGTGTAGGATGAAAAATGGAAGGAGGCCATGGTAAAAGAGATTCGGGCCCTTGAAGAAAATGGGACGTGGACTCTTGAAAATCTACCCGAAGGAAAACGTGCCATTGACTCGAAATGGGTTTACAAAATCAAATATAAGCCAAATGGAGAAGTCGAGCGTTACAAGGCACGTCTCATTGCTAAAGGCTTTACGCAAATGGAAGGAGTAGGCTACCGTGACACTTTTGCACCGGTTTCCAAGATAGTCACGGTAAGGACACTCCTTGCTGTTGCTGTAAAAAGGAATTGGACGATTCACCAACTCGACGTCAATAACGCATTTCTACATGGAGACCTGCATGAAGAAGTATATATGAAAATCCCACAGGGGTTCTCCAAAGAGGGTGAGACGAAAGTATGTAGGCTGAGGAAATCTCTCTACGGTTTGAAGCAAGCCTCCCGTAATTGGTACCACAAGTTCACGACTTTTCTCCTCGGTCTTGGTTTCAAGCCGTCCAAAGCAGATCACCCTCTTTTTATTTATAAACAAAATGACGTATTTGTGGCAGCGCTTATCTATGTGGATGACGTAATTATAGTTGGCAATAATCCTTCCAAGATCCATGATACTAAAGAAAACCTCCATAAGCAATTTAGCATTAAGGATTTGGGAAGCTTGAAGTATTTCCTTGGCATTGAAGTGGCACGCACTTTCGAAAGTCTAGTTCTAAGTCAAAGAAAATAAACCTTGGATATCTTGGAAGATTGTGGCCTACAAGGATGCAGACCGAGCTCTTTTCCAATGGAGCAAAACCTAAAACTAGACAAAGATAGTCAAGCACCCAAAGTTGATGCAAGTCAATACAGGCGTATAGTGGGCAGACTTCTCTACCTACAGGCCACTAGACCGGACATTGCTTACTCTATTAATGTCTTGAGTCAGTTTGTTGCTGATCCAAGACAAAACCATCTTGACGCGGTACATAGGGTTTTGCGATACCTAAAGGGTACACCAGGTCAAGGCGTGCTTCTTCCTCGAGAAGGAGGTTGTGCTCTCACCGCCTACAGCGACTCTGACTGGCTTTGTGACACCCGGCAAATTCTGGTTAACAACGTTGTCTAGATGGAAGTCTACCTTAGCGAGTCACGCGTATGTTGTACTTAACTGGGTTAGTTAAGTCGGGTTATGGTTCGGGAACTATTGGTTAGTCTAGAAGATCATTGGATGTTAGTCTAAAGGTCCGTTAGATGTCAGTCCTTAACCAAGTGTACAAACGGTGACGATTTGTAGGATCGTCAGGGCATACGGAACGTACGAGTCTCGAGTCCCGGGAATTGGTGATCGAGTGTAAATATGTGTATTTACTTGTGTTATGTGTTTACAATCATTATGTGACTTGTCGGTACGTGAGTATGCATTAACATATGTTAAAACGGGGTTTAACGCGCAAAACGCACAAAACCAACCCCTATAGGCGAGTAGGAGGCCTAATCACCTATAGGGGAGGCGAGTAGGGAACCCTAAGGGTGAGTAGGACCCTACTCGTGTATAGGTAAGGGCGAATAGGCCCAATTGCCTGAACAATCAGGCGATTAGGATTCCTAATCGCCTGAAACTGCTGCATACTCGCTAGTAACGGGCTGGACGACTAAAAACGACTATAAATACCATACTTAACCTCCTAAACTTCATTATACCAACCCTAGTCGTCCCATAACCCGCCCCAACACATAAACAACCTCTGGAAGGCGATTTTTGACCAAAACTCAAGGTTTCAAGCTTGAATCATCATACTTTCATAATCCTAAGGTTTGATTTTCATCCATAACTCTTTATAAACGTTTTTAATCAATCCCTAATGGTCCAGACCTGTTCTTAAACGAAAAAGCTTTCTGAAAATCGTCAATAAGGGTTGTTAATCGGATTATAACTAATATGCATGCATTATGAGTGTGTATGATTAGAAAGCTAGGGTTTTTATGATTCATGATGATGATTTGATATGTTATTATGATAGATCAGTATTGATATTGAAATTATGATGATAGGAATCTCAGTAATTGGATATTAGGGTTATGATTACGCGTGTTAGTATGATGTTGCATGCTATGTGAATGGTGTTTGGATTACTTGGTTGCATGCAGGACTGATTATACGAGGTTAAACGAAGGATTTTGGGTTAAACATGTTTAGGATAGTGTTTGGGATGATATTGGGTGGTTACACACGTTCTGGATCTGATTTGGAGCGTTAAACGCGCGAAAAACCGGAACAGCAAGGTTACAGGCGAGTAGCATTCCTAATCGCCTATGTTATAGGCGAGTAGGGTGCTAATCGCCTATAACACAGGCGAGTAGAGGCCTACTCGTGTGAAAGTTCATGTGATTAGCCCTAATTGCTAGTAAGTTCATGTGATTAGCCCTAATTGCTAGTAAGTTCAGGTGATTAGCTCCTAATCGCCTATAATAGAGGCAAGTAGGGTTTCTAATTGCTAGTTGACCAACCTAATTGCTAGTTGACTTTTCCTAATCGCGTGTACTGCTGCAGTAAGTGTAAATTAGCATTCCGAGACCCGATTTAACATGTAGTAACATGCTAGGAACCCCGTAACATGTCTAATAACTTGGTAACATATATTTGGATGTAATTCGGTGATACGTGAACGATGTGCTATAACTTGTTGTGCGTTAACGTATGTTAAGTGTAATTGCGTTATTGTATGTTTTGGAGCGTAAACATAACACGGGGAGTCTCGGGTCACCAATGGGATGTCGAGTCTTGTACTTTGGGTCGGTTAAACAGTCACGGTGTTTTCAAACGAACTTGGTTATGGTCTGGACATCTAGGGACTAATTAACCTGCGGGTTATTAGTCTAAGTACTTGTAACTGTCATATGTTAGGTCGCCGCTTACGGGGCTAGCATAGCAGCTGGGTTTACTCGGGTTAAGGAGTAACGCAATTTAAGGTGAGTTTACGGCCCCTCTTTTAACTGGTTTCACTTTTTGGGGGAGAAAACATGTGTTAAACTTATGTTTTGGTAACAACTGTCATACTATGGGTTTCTATGGTTTACTATACGATCTTTGGAAGTCCCGGGGGAAACCATGAATGTGCGGGTTATCACAACGGGGAAATGTGAATAGATCTATTGGGAGTGACCAACCCCGCTCGTCGGCTTGGAGGGCCGGGCGAGTGCATATTGTCTCAAACAGGAACAGGTTTACTATTCGGGCACAACATCTGGTTTGCGAGTTAGTAATGGTTTTCCAATAGTTGATGTAACAAAACATACGCCTAGCTAGCGTACTTGGTTTACAAATTGATATAGTATGGACATGTTGAACTTAATACTTTGGTTACAAAACCTGTGAACTCACTAGCATTTTTGTGCTGACGTAAACTCTTACATGTTTTCTCAGGTCGCTAAGGTAGCACTACGGAACTAGGGCGCACGCGTCTGCACGGCGTCTAGTTAGGATTGCATGGTTTTCAAACATTGAATAACTTGGTTTACTTTTGGATTATGTTTTGAGAATAAGCTTCCGCTGTAATTGGGGATTTAAACTATGTTTTTGAAATTGCATATGTTCATTTAGACTTGTTTATTGTGATCATTGACTTGGATCCTGGTTTGTCATGCGCCTCGCGGTAAAACTCCGCAAGGGGATTTTGAGGGTGTGACAGATTGGTATCAGAGCCAATGGTTATAGTGAACTAGGACTGCATGTAGAGTCTAGTCTATAGCCGAGTCGCACACACTAGACGATCACATAGTACTAAACATTATGGTGGATTACGTATGGCCTTGTCGAAGTGTCTCTAAATCATCTGACCTTCCTATGTTACATCATCCGTTCCATCTTAGGTCGGGTTACTTGCTCTCTAGGCAGTGTGGTATATTGGGGTAAGCCGTGTACTCTTGAGATTTGTCCAAGGCTCGGACATCTCCCTTTCATACTCCAATAGAAACACTTGCCATAAACTACCGTAGCATTACGGTGTATAGCTAAGAGTCTATGTCCGGTGATTTGAACTTTGAACTAGGAGAACACTGGGAGGACCATGTAGAGCGGTTTATCATTTTGGGTGCACACAAAATCATAAACCGAAATGCATGAAAGCCCTAGTGAGCTCTGGGTTTGAATGGATAGTCCTGGGTTGGATCTAGCTTTGATCTTGTGAACGCTAGTGGTTACCTACAAGATGTTTCGGGACTATAAGCCCCAGGAATTCTCTGGCACTGAGGGTGCGGTGAGCTTGCTTAGGTGGTTGGAGAAAGTGGAGTCGGTATTTCTGATGTGTAACTGTCTCCCAGAAGATCGGGTAAAGTATTCTGCTGCGTTATTTCAGGACGTGGCATTGACTTGGTGGAATGGCATCACCCAGAACATGGGTATTGGGGAGGCATATGCTATGCCATGGGAGAATTTTGTGCAGTTGCTGAAGCGTGAGTATTGTCCGAGGGAAGAGGTACAGAAGCTGGAGCATGAGGTGTGGAACCTCAAGATGACTGGGTCGGAAATCGAAAAGTATACTGTGAGACGGAATGAGTTGGCAGTGCTGTGTCCCGATTTGCACGTGCCAGAATACCGTAGGATTGAACACTATGTCTCGGGGTTAGTGCCGGAAATTGCAGGGTTAGTGGCTGCTGGAAATCATCCTACGTATGCAGAGGTAGTTCGATCGGCCCATAGGATGACCAACTTAAAAGTGAATGAGGGGATTTTGCCTGCGAAGGGTTCAACTGTTAAGGCCCCAGAGAACAACAAGCGCAAGTGGAAAAATGACGGGAAGGGATCTGGGCCGGCACAGCAGGGTAAAAGGTTTGATAATGGGGGTTCATCTTCTTCGGGTAACAAGCAGGGTGGTTATGCGGGAAAACTGCCCAAATGTAACAAGTGTGGACGCCATCATCAAGGGAACTGCGACAGTAACCGTTGTCACCGCTGCCAGCGAATTGGGCATTATGCTAAAGATTGTCGGGTTACACTTCCATCGACTCAGGCTCCGACTAACAGCTCAGCTCCGACTACTCAAGGGACTACAGGGAAACAAGGATGCTACAACTGTGGCGACACTGGGCATTACAAGAAGGATTGCCCAAAACTGAAGCAGGGTGGGAACAACGGGAATGGGAACAACGGGGGCGGCGGCAGAAATGCACGTGCCTTCGTCATTGGAGCCGCTGAGGCTAGACAGGACCCTGACACAGTCACCGGTACGTTTCTTCTCAATAATCGTTCTGTTAGCGTATTATTTGATTCTGGTGCCGACAAGAGTTTTGTATCCATGGATGTTAGTCGACTGCTAGATGTAGTACCCGTACCATTAGAAACCAAGTATGTTATTGAGTTGGCTGACGGTAAAACGATTGAAGCTACTAGTGTCCTACGGGAGTGTCAATTAGAGTTGTCGGGTTTATCGTTCCCCATCGACCTTATGCCGGTACCTTTGGGTAGTTTTGACGTTGTGGTAGGAATGGATTGGTTATCTTTGTATCGCGCGGAGATCGTCTGTTATGATAAGGTTATTCGGATTCCTCTCCCTGATGGAGAATTCCTTTCGGTGTACGGTATCAAGGGTGGTGTTCCGCTAAACATCATCTCTAGCATGAAAGCCCTTAAGTGTCTTCGAAAGGGTTATCCAGCTGTTTTGGCACTTTTATCTGTTTCCTCTGTTGATGAGAAGAAGATCGACGACATTCCGGTGGTACGCGAGTTTCCTGATGTTTTTCCCGATGATTTATCTGGTCTTCCTCCTCATCGTCAAGTCGAGATCGGTATTGATCTTGTACCAGGGGCTGCTCCTATTGCTCGGGCCCCCTACCGTCTTGCACCTCCCGAGATGCAGGAATTGTCTAGTCAGTTACAGGAACTCTTGGACAAGGGTTTCATCCGGCCAAGTTCTTCCCCTTGGGGAGCCCCGATTCTATTTGTTAAGAAGAAGGATGGAAGTTTCCGATTGTGTGTGGACTATAGAGAACTGAACAAATTGACCGTCAAGAACCGTTATCCTCTTCCACGTATTGATGATCTATTCGACCAACTTCAGGGTTCTAGTTTTTATTCCAAGATCGACTTGAGGTCCGGTTATCACCAGCTGCGTGTCAGGGAGGCTGACGTTGCCAAGACTGCCTTTCGAACACGTTATGGCCATTTCGAATTCTTGGTCATGCCTTTCGGTCTCACGAACGCACCGGCGGTTTTCATGGACTTGATGAACCGCGTCTGTAAACCATATCTGGATAAGTTCGTCATTGTGTTTATTGATGACATTCTGATCTACTCTAAGAACAAGACCGAACATGAGGAACACCTGCGCTTGGTTTTGGAACTTTTGCGACGGGAACAACTTTACGCTAAGTTCTCAAAGTGTGACTTTTGGTTACGCGAAGTTCAGTTCCTAGGACATGTGGTAAATGAACTAGGAATTCATGTCGATCCAGCTAAGATCGAAGCGATCAAGGACTGGGAAGCACCAAAGACGCCAACTGAGGTGCGGCAATTCCTAGGCCTTGCGGGCTATTATCGTCGTTTCATTAAGGGGTTCTCGAAGATCGCTCAACCCCTCACCACTCTTACTCAGAAGGATAGAAAATTCTCCTGGGGTGAACCACAAGAGTCAGCATTTCAAGAACTGAAGTCTAAACTGTGTTCTGCTCCTATTTTGTCTTTACCTGAGGGTCCTGATGATTTTGTTGTTTATTGTGATGCTTCTATTCATGGTCTCGGTTGCGTGTTGATGCAACGCGAGAAAGTGATCGTGTATGCTTCTCGTCAACTCAAGGTGCACGAGAAGAACTACACCACCCATGACTTGGAGTTGGGTGCCGTGGTATTCGCGTTGAAAATTTAGAGACATTACTTGTACGGTACCAAATGCACCATCTACACCGATCACAAGAGTCTCCAACACATTTTCGACCAACAACACTTGAACATACGGCAGCGTCGCTGGATTGAACTTTTGAACGACTATGATTGTGCTATCAAGTACCATCCTGGCAAGGCGAATGTTGTAGCAGACGCCTTGAGCAGGAAGGAATCAACTAAACCTCGTCGCGTTCGGGCGTTGCAGCTCACCATCCATTCGTCGTTACCTGATCAACTCCGTTCTGCCCAGTTGGAAGCTTTGAAGGAGGAAAACCTTAAAGCTGAAACTATGCACGGTGCCGACAAGCACCTTGAGCGAAGGCCTGATGGCCTGCACTATTTCGCAGAACGTATATGGGTTCCTTTATTCGGGGGACTACGGGAGCTTGTTCTTGATGAGGCTTATAAGTCCCGGTATTCTATTCATCCTGGTTCGGATAAGATGTACCAAGATCTGAAGGTGCTTTACTGGTGGCCAAACATGAGGTCGGACATAGCCGCATACGTGAGCAAATGCTTGACCTGTGCTAAGGTCAAGGTGGAATACCAGAAACCGTCGGGTCTCTTGCAACAACCTGAAATTCCGGAATGGAAATGGGAACGGATTACTATGGATTTTGTCACACAACTTCCTAAATCACCAAGCGGGAATGACAAGATATGGGTAATTGTCGATCGGTTGACGAAATCAGCCCATTTTCTTGCTATTAAGGAGACCGACACCATGGATCGTTTGGCTCGTCTTTACTTGAAAGAAGTTGTTTCTAAGCACGGGGTACCAGTTTCTATTATCTCGGATCGTGACTCCCATTTTACTTCTCACTTCTGGAAGTCTTTGCACAAGGCTTTGGGTACCCAACTAGACATGAGTACGGCTTATCATCCACAGACTGACGGTCAGAGTGAACACACGATTCAAACCTTAGAAGACATGCTGCGGGCATGTGCGATCGATTTTGGCAAAAGTTGGGAAGCTCACCTACCGTTAGTAGAATTCTCTTACAACAACAGTTATCACACGAGCATCAAGGCGGCTCCGTTCGAAGCACTGTACGGACGGAAATGCCGTTCTCCTCTTTGTTGGGCTGAAGTGGGTGAGAGTCAACTCACTGGGCCTGAACTAGTGTACGAAACTTCGGAAAAGATCGTACAGATTCGTAACCGGTTGGCAGCGGCACGGGATCGGCAAAAGAGTTATGCCGATCAGCGTCGCAAACCATTGGAATTCCAAGTCAATGACAAGGTACTTCTAAAAGTCTCACCGTGGAAGGGCGTCATACGCTTTGGGAAGCGTGGCAAACTCAACCCGCGGTATGTCGGCCCATTTACGATCCTGGAACGGATTGGGCCGGTGGCATATCGTCTTGATTTACCGACGGAGCTCGGTAACGTACATAACGTCTTTCACGTGTCAAACTTGAAGAAGTGTCTGGCTGACGAGTCTCTCATCGTTCCACTAGAAGAGATCAAGGTTGATGATCGTCTTCGGATTGTGGAAGAACCTGTAGAGATCCTTGATTACAAGATTCGTAGCCTACGTCACAGCAAGATTCGTATCGTTAAGGTTCGGTGGAACTCGAACCGGGGACCGGAATATACGTGGGAACGGGAGGACCAGATGAAGTCTAAGTATCCTCATCTTTTTCCTAAGGAAGCGTTCGAGTCGAGACATGTCTCTTCTGCAGCTGAATGAATCTCGGGGCGAGATTCCTTTTAACGTGGGGATGATGTGACAACTCGGGTAAATCTCTCTTTTGGTTTCTATCTTTTGTTTGTTTCCTTCGTTATTTCTTTTGTTCTTTTGGTACTTGTGCAATTTTCGGGACGAAAATTCTTTTAACGTGGGGATGATGTGACACCCGGCAAATTCTGGTTAACAACGTTGTCTAGATGGAAGTCTACCTTAGCGAGTCACGCGTATGTTGTACTTAACTGGGTTAGTTAAGTCGGGTTATGGTTCGGGAACTATTGGTTAGTCTAGAAGATCATTGGATGTTAGTCTAAAGGTCCGTTAGATGTCAGTCCTTAACCAAGTGTACAAACGGTGACGATTTGTAGGATCGTCAGGGCATACGGAACGTACGAGTCTCGAGTCCCGGGAATTGGTGATCGAGTGTAAATATGTGAATTTACTTGTGTTATGTGTTTACAATCATTATGTGACTTGTCGGTACGTGAGTATGCATTAACATATGTTAAAACGGGGTTTAACGCGCAAAACGCACAAAACCAACCCCTATAGGCGAGTAGGAGGCCTAATCACCTATAGGGGAGGCGAGTAGGGAACCCTAAGGGCGAGTAGGACCCTACTCATGTATAGGTAAGGGCGAATAGGCCCAATTGCCTGAACAATCAGGCGATTAGGATTCCTAATCGTCTGAAACTGCTGCATACTCGCTAGTAACGGGCTGGACGACTAAAAACGACTATAAATACCATACTTAACCTCCTAAACTTCATTATACCAACCCTAGTCGTCCCATAACCCGCCCCAACACATAAACAACCTCTGGAAGGCGATTTTTGACCAAAACTCAAGGTTTCAAGCTTGAATCATCATACTTTCATAATCCTAAGGTTTGATTTTCATCCATAACTCTTTATAAACGTTTTTAATCAATCCCTAATGGTCCAGACCTGTTCTTAAACGAAAAAGCTTTCTGAAAATCGTCAATAAGGGTTGTTAATCGGATTATAACTAATATGCATGCATTATGAGTGTGTATGATTAGAAAGCTAGGGTTTTTATGATTCATGATGATGATTTGATATGTTATTATGATAGATCAGTATTGATATTGAAATTATGATGATAGGAATCTCAGTAATTGGATATTAGGGTTATGATTACACGTGTTAGTATGATGTTGCATGCTATGTGAATGGTGTTTGGATTACTTGGTTGCATGCATGTAACACCCCAACCGATGGCGGAAACATCGAGGTGTCACGTAGTGACGATTGTTCAATAGCTCATGGACTAAAAGTGTAAATTTGAATACATTGATTAAATAGTTTATTACAATGAAATAAAATACAACGATTCTAAATGCTAACTAATCTGAATTACAATGAACCAAAATCTAAATATAAATCCGAAAGCTTAAAGAATGCATCTCAAAATAACCTGAAACACGTACAAAATAATTTGGTCAATACAAAAATGTATTGGTGAGCATACCCTGTTAGTATACATATAATAGAAAAGTGTTTCGCAATTCATGTGTTGTATACTGTTTGCAAATAAGAAATAAATGATATCGGTCAAAATCAAGCCTTGATGAAAAATGACTAACACATGAATAACCACTGAATAATGAATTAACAAGACAATGACCAAGATCCTCTTTACAGAGTCTCAAGGGGGTATACCATAGTACTATTCACTGAAATGCTAGGCCGCAGAACGGTTAATGATTTTGACTAATTATACACACAAATTCACATAAAGCAAACACACATGAGAATTGCATTAAGAATAAGAATATCATTTGATAATAATGTACATGAGTAGCCCCAAAATAGTAAAACATGAAAAAGGGGAAAGATATACTCACAGTTAGCGAAAGCGAGCAAAATCCACTTAAGCGGTCGTGAGCTAAGTAATGGAAATTCCGAGGAATTCAACCTATAATGTGTAAGAATACTAATAAGGAAATGTCTAAAGAGTCTAAGGTATCTAGGGTCTAAGGCATTAAGGTTTGCTAAGTTGATTTGGGGAATTAGAGTTTTTATGATCAGTCGCGTTAATGTAAAAGTTGTATATCTTATATAATATATGAAAGGTTGTAAATGTGGTTTAAATAATATAATTATTACCTATTGGATATTTAGATAAAAATATGTTTGAATAATTAAGACAAAATAATTTAGTTAGTTACTTTAACTAAATTAAAATAAACACAATAATCATAAATAATTAAATAAATAATTTTGAGTTACACAATGATCCAACAAAAGGTAATAAAGACATTAAACCATATGTGTATTTCTATTTTATAAGAAAAATGTTTATAAAATAGATGTTTAAATTGTATAAATAAATAAATGTTTAATTATATCTAATTATACGTAAATAATTTTAGAAATACAAGACATGATCCAAAAATGTTATTTTTATAGAAAATGGATTCATAAAGATGTAAATAAATGAAAATAATTTTCTCATAAATTTTATAAACCTATTTATATTTAAAACTGATTTAATAGAATTTAATCATGTTTAAATGATTAAAAAAATAGCAAAATTAATAAAAATAAATGTTTTCTGAGCTAATAATTTTTATTTCAGTTCCTAATAATTAAAAATAATTTATGACAAATTTTGAGACAAAAACCATTAAAAATGAATTTTTAATCAATTAATTATGATTAAAACAATTTAAATTTATAAAATCATAAAAATAGATATTTTTCAGAAAACTAAAAATATGACAATTTTCTATGAGGTATCAAGAAGCTACACCTAAATTTTCATAATTTTTGGGTAAAAAATAGATTTATTATGAATATTCTATGTTAAACGTTTTAATAATAATCATCACAAAAATAAAATGATTATAAATGCTGAAATAAAGAAAAGAATCCCAAAAAAAAAAAACAAGTGGTTCAAGGGACTCGAACCTGAGTCTCCTTGTTCCAACTTTCAAGCTCCAACCACTACACCAAGGCTTGTTATATTAATAGTTATGAAACTAAAATTCATTTATATAATATATAGTTACCATCATCTTCTTCCCCATCACAACTTAAGAACCCTAACCCTAGGTGAAACTTTAATAACTCGATTTAGGCCCAAAACACACCCTGTGATAAAGGGCTTTTGGTCGGAAACGTAGGGAAAGTAAAACGGCATAAATACAAAGGCTTACAATGATCAAATACGTGTTGAAATCAAGTGAAAAGGTCCGCACCATGTTCCACGATTTGAGAGTCTTTCAGTCTCGTTTTGTTTGATTTAGAAGTGGGTTTATATTTCTGAAAGGTGCCGAATGCGATTGGGACTGGTGGTTTATATAATCGTTCGTTTAATTAACGTTTTGAGCCATTAAAATTTTCCGGTCGGTTACCCCCATAAAATCCGAATTAAAACTCAATAAAAACGCGTAATGATAAGTTTAATCAGTTAGTTAATGATGAAGAACGTTTGAACTTATAATTAAAACTTGAAACGGACGTGAATAACGAAGTTTATGGCTTCGCCGGAATAAATTCCGGCGGCCGGAAATGGTCTGGCCGGAACATCGAGTATCAGCAGCAGATGCATTTTTTTTTCTTTTAAAACTTTGGTAAATTGCATAATTGGTCCCTCACTTTGTAACTTAGTTAGTGCACTATGTTTAGGTTAGTTTTTCTTTATAAAAGCTTAACCAAGTTATTATAAACTAACCAAGAAAATGTTTTTAAAGCTTTTTTTTTAAAGAGAAAAAAATTATAAAATCTTTTACGAACATATTTCACCTACGCGTTTTTATAAATATAAATATAACTAATAAAAATTTTTATTCGCTTTATAAATTAAATTTGAAAACGACGAAACTTTCAGGGACTATAATGGAAATATTTGAGGGACTATTTTCGTCAATTAGATAAAAGACGAAGGTGACGAATGTCACAATGCAGGACTGATTATACGAGGTTAAACGAAGGATTTTGGGTTAAACATGTTTAGGATAGTGTTTGGGATGATATTGGGTGGTTACACACGTTCTGGATCTGATTTGGAGCGTTAAACGCGCGAAAAACCGGAACAGCAAGGTTACAGGCGAGTAGCATTCCTAATCGCCTATGTTATAGGCGAGTAGGGTGCTAATCGCCTATAACACAGGCGAGTAGAGGCCTACTCGTGTGAAAGTTCATGTGATTAGCCCTAATTGCTAGTAAGTTCATGTGATTAGCCCTAATTGCTAGTAAGTTCAGGTGATTAGCTCCTAATCGCCTATAATAGAGGCGAGTAGGGTTTCTAATTGCTAGTTGACCAACCTAATTGCTAGTTGACTTTTCCTAATCGCGTGTACTGCTGCAGTAAGTGTAAATTAGCATTCCGAGACCCGATTTAACATGTAGTAACATGCTAGGAACCCCGTAACATGTCTAATAACTTGGTAACATATATTTGGATGTAATTCGGTGATACGTGAACGATGTGCTATAACTTGTTGTGCGTTAACGTATGTTAAGTGTAATTGCGTTATTGTATGTTTTGGAGCGTAAACATAACACGGGGAGTCTCAGGTCACCAATGGGATGTCGAGTCTTGTACTTTGGGTCGGTTAAACAGTCACGGTGTTTTCAAACGAACTTGGTTATGGTCTGGACATCTAGGGACTAATTAACCTGCGGGTTATTAGTCTAAGTACTTGTAACTGTCATATGTTAGGTCGCCGCTTACGGGGCTAGCATAGCAGCTGGGTTTACTCGGGTTAAGGAGTAACGCAATTTAAGGTGAGTTTACGGCCCCTCTTTTAACTGGTTTCACTTTTTGGGGGAGAAAACATGTGTTAAACTTATGTTTTGGTAACAACTGTCATACTATGGGTTTCTATGGTTTACTATACGATCTTTGGAAGTCCCGGGGGAAACCATGAATGTGCGGGTTAGCACAACGGGGAAATGTGAATAGATCTATTGGGAGTGACCAACCCCGCTCGTCGGCTTGGAGGGCCGGGCGAGTGCATATTGTCTCAAACAGGAACAGGTTTACTATTCGGGCACAACATCTGGTTTGCGAGTTAGTAATGGTTTTCCAATAGTTGATGTAACAAAACATACGCCTAGCTAGCGTACTTGGTTTACAAATTGATATAGTATGGACATGTTGAACTTAATACTTTGGTTACAAAACCTGTGAACTCACTAGCATTTTTGTGCTGACGTAAACTCTTACATGTTTTCTCAGGTCGCTAAGGTAGCACTACGGAACTAGGGCGCACGCGTCTGCACGGCGTCTAGTTAGGATTGCATGGTTTTCAAACATTGAATAACTTGGTTTACTTTTGGATTATGTTTTGAGAATAAGCTTCCGCTGTAATTGGGGATTTAAACTATGTTTTTGAAATTGCATATGTTCATTTAGACTTGTTTATTGTGATCATTGACTTGGATCCTGGTTTGTCATGCGCCTCGCGGTAAAACTCCGCAAGGGGATTTTGAGGGTGTGACAGGCTTGGATCCCCTTTACTGAAAATCATGAACGGGATACCTTGTTTTACTTGGAGGGGCACCAATCACTTGGAAAACCAAGAAACAATCTGTAGTTTCACCCTCTTCCGCTGAAGCAGAATACCGATCAATGGCTTCCGCTGTTAGTGAAGTTTTGTGGCTAAGATGGATTCTGAGTGAACTAGACATTACTTCAAACGGACCGACCCCCTTGTTTTGTGATAACCAAGCAGGCAGACATATCGCCAACAATCCTGTCTTTCATGAAAGAACTAAGCACGTGGAAATGGATTGCTACTTCGTTCGTGAAAGAGTTGACTCAAGAGAAATTCAACCAAAGCCCATTGACACTAAAATGCAGATTGCATACCTCCTCACCAAGGGACTAGGAACACAACAACTCAAATTTCTACTCAGAAAGTTGGGCATGAAAGACTTACACGCTCCAACTTGAGGGGGAATATTAAATATGAGATATTCTCGTTTTATTTAGCTCCCAATCATTCATTTCTATTTGCCTTTTTATTAACCATTTGTTTATTTACTTCCAAGTATAGCTCCTGCTCCTTTGTGTTTATTCTTGTTACTTTTTCCTTTGTAATCATTCAGAAATATTGCAATCAATGAAAAGGGATCGTACCATTGAAATTATTATAAGAGTACATAACACATGAATGTAGCATGAAAATTGTAGTTTATGTCAAAGTTATGTGGATGGATATTTCGAGTTGATGCCTCAAAGGACCACATGAGGCCTTATGAGGTATGCAAAAGCATAGGGATTTAAGCATTTGTAGGAATGTGAGTTTGTCATTGATCAATGTTAATTTATTTTACGGATTTGAGCTCAAGACCGAGTTTTTAGAGCTGAAACAACCATTGATCGATCAATATTTGAGTTTCTTTCATGAGTTAATTTTCTGGAGTTCTAGCTAAACATGTTAGCGGTTTATCGGAATATGGACATTAACTTTGTGGACTTACACATTTTAAATGCAAAAGATATTGAAAAATGGAAGAATATGTTGGAAATGCTAAAGAAAATAAGTACACATTTTATATACTCAATACGTACCGTTACCTATACAATCTATATTGACCTAGCAAGAAAACTTAGTGAGCTTTCACATAAGGAATGGTAGACAAAATCATATTTATAAAATAAATGGAAAAGAAATTACAAGTACACAATGATAACAAGAAATCCCATAATCCAACTTCAACTAAAAAACACCTATAATTACAAAAGAAAGATCAAGTAAAATCAAGTCTTCCAAATAAATTAAGTTTTTATAAACAACTATTTTTATAAAATCAGAAAGGGGAGAAATGTAAATTTAGCCAATCCAAAAGTGAAACTCCGTGGCAAATTTCAGAACAATTATATTAAGAGTAGTTGTTGACTTTGACTTGTATCTTGTGGCCAAAACTGTAGGATCGACGAACGGGTCACCCGACAATCACGAGGGCTATATTCATGGTGCGGAATCCCTTGAATATGTCTCAATAACAGAAACGGATATCAAACAATGAAAAACGAGTAATTACAACACACAAACGGGTCAAAAGATTCACGTTTATATCATTAAAACAAAGCTCGAGTGTTACAATGATCAAACCTAGCAATCTCATACCTGGGGAGGGTGTTTGGAGAGTGTGTGTGGCAAGAACTAATCATTAGGGCAATGATTGGGACTATTTATACCTCCCGTACTCGTACAGACCAGTTTACGCGAGTAGGAGGTCAGTTCATGCGAGTACGAGGCTATCCTGCGTGATAAACTAGCGAGTAGGGCCGTACTCGCTAGAAGGTTCATGCGAGTAGGGGCTATTTGCGTGAATACTGATATGGTATAGGCTGTAAATGCCTAATGCTATCCCCTACTCACCTGATGTGTCCCAAACACCACGAAACGCGTATAAACGTCTCCAAACACCCCGAAACGCGTCCAAACATCCTATATACTAGCCTAGGGACATCATGTACTAACAGACTCCCCCTTGGACCAGGCTAGTATACGATTACGAGCCATAAACTGCCCGATTAACCTAGCCAACGACCTATAGAGACCTATCACTAGCTAGGGACATACAAACAATGCACTTACAGACTCCCCCTTGGACCTAGCTAGTGATTTACAGACTCAACCTATCATCTAGCTGGGGACACACAAGAAGTGCATTTACAGACTCCTCGTTGGATCTAGCTGGAGATATATGGTCTTCAAGTCTTCAAGTATTCATGTTCAGCATTCTTCAACTTAGGGTGACACCGCAGTGTATGACCTCTAAAGATTTGAACATATCAACTAATTTGAGCTTTAGTCGTGGCTTCATAAGATCTCGTCTTGGTCATCCATTTGCTTCGATAACTTGGACGAAGATCAATATCATCTTCACTTTCATCTCTTGACTTTCATCTTCTTCAGCTTCGATTGCTGGAGCTCTACCACGATCTGGTTTCTTCGAAGATGAAATATCGGGTTCTTGCTGTTCAGGATGATTTTGTTATTCAGGTTCGGGCCTTGTTCAGCTTCGAGCCTTGTCGTTTGAATCATGGTATGCACAGACGTTGTGTTGATCCTGCAGGAAAAATTAATAAAAAACTGCACACAAACTACAACTTGTATTAGATACGACAAATAATCCGGAGTCAATCAAATTCTTGAAGTTTATCATTTGATGAACTTTCAAGATTTGTTCATAGTGACCACCAATTTGAGAAACGAATCATTCTCCCCCCTGAACATTTAGATCCTTTCAAATTTTACCCTGACTCTCACGATTGACAATTTGTGACCCTGAAAGTGATATTTGACCCTTGAATTTTGTAAAATTTAGATTTTATTTGAGTTTCAGCTTCGGATCTGAGATTCCAATTGAAGAATACTTGTATTCCAACATCGGTCAATCAAAAATAAAGACAAAAGAAAGATCTTTTTGGGTTTTTCAAGATAATTAAACAAAAATTAAAAATGCAGGAAATGTAAAACACTATTCACTATCATATTTTTGCGAGTTTTATCTGTTAGGGAAACATATCAGTGTACGGACTAATCTAGAACCCTTAGTTCAAGCAAAGAGTTGGTGGTGGAATTCAAAGAAGGGATGAAGCAGGAGTTTGAAATGACAGATTTGGGGCTGCTCAAATACTTCCTGGGCTTAGAAGTGAAACAGACTCAAGAAGGTGTTTTTATTACTCAGCAGAAGTATGCTCAGAATCTGCTGATGAAGTTTGGTATGCAAGATTGCAATATAGAAGAAATACCCATGAGTCCCTATGAGAAATATCATGTTGCTGATGGTGAAGCTAAGATAAATGAAACAAGATACAGAAGTCTTATGGAGGGCTCATCTACTTAACACACACCAGGCCAGATGTGGCTTATGCTGTTGGGGTATTATCAAGATTTATGCAATGTCCCTCAAAGTCTCATGGTGGTGCAGCTAGAAAGGTTCTTAAATACATAGCTGCAACTAGTGATTATGGAATTTGGTACAAGAAAGGAAGCAGGATAGAACTGATGGGCTATACAGATAGTGACTGGGCTGCTTGTGTGGATGATAGAAAGAGTGTTAGTGGATATGTGTTTACTATTGGCAATGGAGCAGTGTCATGGAGCTCAAAGAAGCAAAGCATAGTGGCTTTATCCAACACTAAAGCTGAGTATATCTCAGTTACAAGTGCAGCCTGTCAATGCATATGGGTCAGTTGAATTTTAGAAGATTTGGGCATTAAGCAGTCATCTCCTACAACTATTTGGTGTGATAGTCAATCAGCTATCAACTTGTCTAAAAATCCAGGGCAGCATAGCAAGGCCAAACATATTGAACTAAAATATCACTTTATCAGGGACATGGTTAGTCAAGAGAAAATTATGTTGAAGTTTTGCAGAACTCATGATCAATTGGCAGATTCTTTAACAAAGGCATTGACAAAAGAAAAGTTCGTGTACTTCAGGAATCAAATGGTAGTCATGGAGTTAGAATCAAGAGGGGGTAATAAAATGTGATTCATAACTCCTGATTATTTGCATGAAGTCAAGTCCATGCACGTGGAGAGTTGTTTGAGTCATCCAGTATTCTAGGCTTTTACCATTTCTTATGTTTACGTTTGAATAAGTTGTTGTGATCCAGATTTGTAGGTTATTTCTGTTTCTTTCCGTTGTACTGCTGCCTATATATAGCATCCTTTTGTTTTGTTCTGATCATTCAGTTTTCAAGCAATAATAAAAGCCTAGTATTGATTCAATTCTCTTCTTATTCGTGAGTTAATTATAGTTTTGATATCTACACAAAACTTCTACGCAAAGTAGGTATCATTTACATACTGGATAGATAATCCTCGTCTTCTTCATCTCTTTACTCTAATCACTAGTAGCTTCGAACAATCCATAATGGTTCTTCTCACTGAACTTGATCCCAGATATGACGTATTTATAAGTTTCAGAGGGGCCGACACTCGTAAAAGTTTCACAACTCACCTATACAAAGTCCTGGTGGAGGCCGATTACAACACATTTCTGGATGATGAGGAGATCGAAACCGGAGAACCATTGAAACAAGAATTGGAGAGTGCGATCAAGTCATCAAGGGCTTCTGTTATCGTCCTGTCTAAGAATTATGCTTCTTCCACCTGGTGCCTAGAGGAACTGGTGTTAATCCTTGAGCAGTAGAGGAGCTTTAACCAAATCGTTATCCCCATATTCTATCATGTGGAGCCTACCAATGTCAGGAAGCAACAAAGCAGCTTCGGTGAAGCAATGGCGAAGCATAAGCAGAAGATGGAGGCAGAAACAGATGCAGAGAAAAGAAGTCAGTGGGGTCAAAAGATGGAGTTATGGAAGATGGCACTCACACAAGTTGCTGGTGTAAAAGGGAAAGATGCAAATGACAGGTATCTTCTTTTTTTATTTTTTTTTAATTTATTACACAGCGAAAGTTGGATTAATTGAATAAATAACATCATTTAGCTGGATGGTTCTTTTATTTAGAACTACAAATTTTGAAAAACAAAGTAAAATGTGATGTTCCGAGAGTTGTAATTTAAGTTTGCATATTAGGAGATGTAATGTAAATGTGTAGTGTTTTGAGAGTTCTTCACTTTTTAAGTGTATAACAATATGTTTATCAAAATATATAAATTATCTGATTGTATAATATTGATTTGAAGTTTCTCCCTTTCTTGTTAACAGTTCATTGGATTGTGTTTTAATTTCTAAATCTCACTTTATCAATTTTTAGGGTGGAGACGGAGCTTATTGAAGAAATTGCTAAAGACATCTACAACAGATTAGGTGCACCATTAGGGCAAACGACTCTACCACAACTAATCGGGAGAAAAGATCACATTGAACGCATTACTTCATGGCTAAAAGATGGATCCTTGCATACTGCTGATATTTACACTATTTTGGGTATGGGAGGGATAGGGAAGACATCTTTAGCCAAGTATGTATACGATTTACATCATTGTGAATACAGAAGCAGCTTTGTTGGAGATATCAGCAGGAGATGTGCTGAAAAATATCACGGATTGCTTGATGTACAGAAGCAGCTTTGTGACGACATTTCAAAAAAAAGTTCGTATCAAGCTCGTGATGTTTTTGGATACACCTCTAAGATTGAGAATGCCCTTGCTCTTGGAAAGGTATTACTAGTTCTTGATGACGTTGATACTCTCGACCAATTGGATGCTTTACTTGGAAACAAAGGTTTTCATCCGGGAAGCAAAATCATAATAACAACCAAGGACGCATCCTTGGTTGGGAGGTGTGCACTATTCAAAACAAAAATTAATCCCATGCATACAGAGTGTACACTTGAAGGCTTATCTGCGCATGCCTCTCTAAAGCTTCTATGTCATCATGCATTCACATGCAACAATCCCAATAAAGGTTATGAAGAGGTGTCGGAAAAGCTCGCAAGGTATTGCGAAGGACATCCATTGGCTCTTGAAGTGCTAGGCAAGTCTTTACATAATAGAGATGTGGGCGAATGGGAGGACTCCATAGAGTTGCTAAAGAAAGAACCCCATTCCCGTATAAAAAAGGCATTGCAAATGAGCTTTGACTCTTTGCCATTTAAAAATGATAAGGAATTGTTTAAGCATATTGCCTGTTTTTTTGTGGGAATGAATAGAGATGTCACTGAAACAATATTGAGTGCTTGTGGCATAAACACAGGATTTGGGATCAAGAATCTCATTGACAGATTCCTTCTTAGTATCAAATGGAACAAGTTGATGATGCATCAATTAGTTCAAGAGATGGGAAGAGATTTAGTACATCAAGAATCATCTGACAAGCCATGGGAACACATTAGATTATGGTGTCATGAGGAGTCACTGAAAGTGTTAGAACAAAAAAAGGTAACAGGGTCATGCACGCAGCACTATGCATGTTCTAAGCAGGGGCGGATTTACCTATGTACAAGCGGGTTCCCGGGAACCCAGTCGGTTTGAAATTTTTAGTAGTAATCTATACAAAAAATATTAGAAGGAACCCATAAATAAATTTTGAAGGAACCCATAAACCAAAATGTGAAGTGTTCAGGTGGCTGGGAGCGTGTTTCTTAACTTCCTGATTCCTGGTTCGAGTCCCTTTGTTTGTATCCATTTTTTCTTTTTTTTCTCTTCATTTTATTTTGTTTATTTTTTTAATATATAAAACCCACATTAGGGTTTCGTGAAAAACAAACACACCCAAACGTTAAACACTGAAAGACACCTCTTCTTTCCTCAGTCCTCCTCTATCATCATACCGTTTAAAAAAATATTGATGTATGCGTCAATGATTTCACCCCTTTCTTTGTTAGGGAATGCTTAGGCAAACCCGTAAATACTATTCTTGTAGTTGACTTCTAATTGATTTTCTTGATATTATTTATGACTTTATTCTTTCTATAATAATCTGCTATCTTTGTTATGTGGTATTCAATATTTGTATTTTTACTTTACAGCGCTAATGTAGAACAATAGCATATAGTGGCAGTGTTAATATATGGGTGTGTTTGTTCAACAATATACATTTGCAGTTACAGGAGGAACAAAAAATGATGACATTGGTTTTGAATTAGTCACGAAGCAGCCTTTGGATTGGCCAAATATAAACACTTTGAAGGTATCAACATACTGGATATTAGGTAGTATCGGTAAGACGACAAATCCAGTTCGAAATGGTTGAGTCGCCCTTTCTGATTATAAATCCAGTTCAACCATGAAATGTTGAGTCCGACCCGACCCGACCCGACCTGAAAATTCCGATATTTGGCCATGAAAAATCTGACTACTGAAAAAAGGGAACCCATAGGATTAAAATCCTGGATCCGCCACTGGTTCTAAGTTTTTTTTTTTTTATTTGACTATATACGTATAAAAGAACTCTTTTTGTTGCATTTCCTTCTTCTCAGGGCACCGAAAATGTTCTTGGTCTTGCTCTTGACATGAGAATGCTTGGGAAGGAGAAGTTAATTGGTTCATTACAGCCGAAAACAGAAGAAATAAGTGAGATGAATAATCTAAAATTTCCACAACTCAATTATTTGAATACAGATGCATTAAATAAGATGGATAATTTAAAACTTCTACAACTCAATTATATGAAAATCAATGGGTCTTATAAGAATATTTCAAAAGAATTAAGATAGTTGTGTATGCGTGGTTTCCGTTTCAAGTACATACCTTCAGAATTACCAATGGAGAATCTGGTTGTTCTTGACATGTCACATAGCAATATAGAATCATTTAACATGTCTTATAACGTCCCACAACGATTTGTGAGCAGGCTAAAGGTAATTAAGAGTTTTTGGCGAATCTACTTGAATTTTTATTGGTATTAGGTGCTAACTTAATGAAATCCACTAATTATATACTTTAACTTATATTCACTTCAGGGATGGATTGGATCAAGCTCAAATTATAAGCAATTGCTCAGATCATTGAAGATTCTTGATCTGAGTTACTGTGAGCAGCTTCATCATGTTGGTGGTTTTTTGGAACTCCCTAAGCTTGAGAGGTTAATACTTAAAAGCTGCATAAGTTTGATTGAGGTGTGTGAATCTGTTGAGAAATGTGTTGAACTTGCCTACATTGATCTGAGTTACTGTTACAAGCTTAAAAAACTTCCTAAATCCCTAGGAAAGTTAAAAAAGGTTAAAACCCTATTGTTAGATGGTTGTAATTGTCAAGCCTCTTCATCTCATGTTATGGAGGTTGTACCAAGTGATTTGAAATTCTTAGCAATTTCTTTACCAAGCTCATTAAGAGTGTTGTCCGTTGCAAATAATAATTTGTCTAACGAATCCTTTCCCGGGGACTTTAGTAGCCTATCTTTGTTGAAGAAGCTGTGTTTAGATGGAAATCCAATTGTTTCAATGCCCACTTGTGTGAGAACCCTCCCCAGGCTTGAGGAGCTTAGTATGAAACATTGTGAATGGTTGATAACAGTTGAACTTCCTCCACGTACGCTAAGAGAATTATCGATCTCTTCTTCCAATCGTAATAAGACTTGGCTAAGGATAATTAAATTTAATCCAGAAATGTCCCCACTCAGATCTGAAATTGATTGGAGTTTATCATCAGCTTATTCATTTGAAATTGATGGCATTCTAAAATTCCAACCTATGGTCAGTGTTGAGGAAAAGGTATTAGGTAGTTTGGGATGGGCAAATTTAGACTTTATTAAAGAAAGAAGCTTGCAATACCAAAATTATACAGAATATAGAGGCTTAAAGATTGTAGGATGGTAACTTTTCATGTCTCCCGACTATTTTCTCTGGTCATACATAATTTTCGTATCTATTTCAATAATCACCACATGTCAGTCGATTTCAAAGTACATACATTAAAAATGATTTAAGAGGCGTGCATGATGGCTGATTAATTATTACTTATTAGTTTGAGATTTACCATGTGTCTAAGAATCATAGGCTACATCTTACCGGCTTAGCAACCTTCATAATCAATGTTTCTAGCAATACCAATCAAAATACAAAAAAAAAAAGATTTTTACCTGACTACATGTGTGAATATATATGTAGTTAGCGGGTTCTTATATGTAATATATGTTCAAAAACATATATACTATCTTAACATGATTAATGAATTAATCCAATAAAAGAAAAAGTCATTTTTTTTCGTTGTTTGTGTAGGGCTATGCCACCCATTGAAAGATAATAAAGACCTTGTTAATTTAGTGTATTTTTTAGAGGTCTTATATAAAGGTTATTAATGTTTAAAATTTATGGGGAGAAGTGCATGTGTCATGCACGTGAAAGAGAAAAGGACTTTAAAGGGAAATCAAATCAAAAAGTGTAGGCTTCACATAGGGCATGTTTGGCTCTCCAACTAACTTATTAACTTATCTTCTTTTCCACCTCTTTATCTCCTTAATAAAAAAGTTACAATTTATAACTTATAACTTATCTCTTTTTCAACCCACAAAAACTCTTTTTTCAAACCATTACCCAAACATCTTTTTTTCTCCTTATTAACTTTTTGAAAAGTAATAAGTTATAAGGGGGACAAATAATAAGAGCCAAACATGCACATACGTCATATCCATTTTCGTTTATTATATATATAGGTTTAGGTTCCTGTACAAAAGACATATTTCGTGAGAAGTGTGAGAAGGATATATATATATATATATATATATATATATATATATATATATATATATATATATATATATATATATATATATATATATATATATATAGGGTCAAGATCCTGTATAAAATGTTGTTTTTGTGAGAAGTGTGAGAAGGTGTTTTAGCCATGGGATCATCTTAATCTATGGTGTGGATTAAATAAGTGTCATTTTGGTAATTGATATTATATTATTAATAATAAATTAGATGGTTGGGGGTATTAAGGTAAAATTATCACTCACATTTAATTCACATTTAAATTGAAATTTATTAATAAAAGGAAACATTCAATCAATTCTCTCACCTCTCTCAAAACTCATTTAGATTTGCTACGGACAGGTTAGTTTGGAAATAATTAAGATGGCAGAATTAGTTTGGATTTTGTTGCAGGAGTTGACGCCGTGGTGAAAAACACGGTGGCTAAACTTCGTACTCTCCTAATCTCTACAAACTACAAGACAACATTGAATATTAATATATTATTCTTCTTTCATTTTTAGTTTTTAATAAATATGTGAACTTCTTTATATACAAAATGAACATGATTGAGATGTGAATTAGTGTGTTTTATCTTTTTTGGTGTGTTATATTTTTATGGTGGTTACTGTATTACAGTGTGGTGTTTTATCTTCATATGGTCATATAAGTTGGCTTTATGTTTGTACACTTTAAAAATTTGTAATTGGTAAAACACTATGTAAGATTAACATTCTTTACAAGACTATAAAAAAACACCATACCATGTATAAAGAATAACTAAAAAAATACCTTAAACATAAAACACTACACATTGATTGTTAAAACACTATGACGTTAGTAATGACTATGATGATGGTGACCAGAACCATTCTCCCTCTCTCTCTCTCTCTACCTATTTTTATGTTTTCTCTCACCTCTCTTACCAAAATTATAATTTTAATGATTATTTAATAGTATGTAAAAATTACTAGAATGCCCAAACACCTTGTGCCACATGTCACTCCAATATTGGTTCTCACACTTCTCACAAAAAAGTTGATTTGTATAAGAACCTAAACCTATATATATATATATATATATTAGAGAGAGAGAGAGAGAGAGAGATAGAGGTTTTTTAACTTGCACTTAGCCTAGACGTATACAAAAAGACAACACTCAAAGACCTTAAGAAAGGTTTGCACAAACAGTAATAAAAAATGAATTTTAGAAACATATATATGGTCAATGAGAATGTACTAGATTGGAGTTAATGGGGACCGGGCACTATCAGAATAGGGCACGGGTATCTCACTACCAGCACGGTAACACCGTTGTCACCTGTGCTGGTAGAGGTCCCGTGAACCAATTTCTGATTCTATCTAACGGATGTGAATCCGTGAATTTATATAAAATATTATTTCTTTCTAATCTCTTCTCTCCTATTTTAGTCTCTTCTCTCTCTATATATATTCTTTTAAATTGTAAAGTTATTTTGATTTTTTTTAAGTCTAAAGTTGCAAGCATATTGAGGAAGGAGATCAGGGACGTCTTCGAAAACGCTAAAAAAAAGTTGGGCCTCGAGCGAAAAAAAAATTGGGCCCAAAATTTTGTAAAGAGGATTGAATTTAAAAAAAAAAAAAAAGAATATGGTGCTAGAGTCAAGGCTTGAACTTGAGACCTCTACATTAAATTTGCATGGTTTTTTCAACTCCACTAACAAGCCTTTTATCTATAAAACACAAATATATATATATAATAAATATAGAATTTAATATATATTATGTATATTTTTTAAAAAAGTTCGGGCCTATGCTCAGGGCCGGCCCTGAAGGAGATAGATATATAATATGTATAGGTGTAGTGTGTGGAATAAATAATATTAAAAAATTAGAATTTTTGTTTTTGTTTTTGTTTTTTTTTTTTTTTGAATAGTGAACTTCATTAAAGAAAAGAGGCGGGCCTTCAAAGCGAAGACCGCCGGGAGATTACATCATATACAGAGGGTTCTTAGCCCAACAATACCACACTATATCATTAAAACTAGATCTATTCTTAAGCCATAAAAACGAGCAAGCCTTAACTTTCACCACCACTTCGGCTATCTTCGGATTAGTTCCCCTAAACACTTTATCATTCCTAGCTTTCCAAATCTCCCAGCAAGTTATCATAGCAATACCTTTAATAATCCTTCTACTCCATTTGGAACCACTTCCAGCAAGATGGAGTTTCAAAATATCTTCAAAATCGAATAACCAAATAGGCTCTAAGTTGCACCATTTGCCTATAGATGTCCAAACTCCACAAGAGAAAAAGCAACCTGTAAAAAGGTGTAGCGAACTTTCCTGACCTGTATCGCAAAGAGGGCAAGCAGAATCAACGATAGAATTTTTGTTAATATTAGGTTGGTCCAAGTGTGTAGATTAATTATATTAAAAATAATAGAATTTTTGTTTTCAAACACAAACGTATACTATGGATTAATTTTGAAGATTGACTATTTACAATTTCTTACTTTTGAAGATTGACAATTTTTTTTATCCACTAGCCTTAATTTTTTTTTGAACGGCCAACAAATTGGAATCACTCACGAAACACTGGAGTATCATCGTGCCACCAGTGTTGCCACGCGATCATATTCCACCACCAAGTCACCAATTCAGGAGGAAACTCATAATTATGAGAAAACCCCCTTTTGTGAGATTCGAACCCAGGACCTTATGGTCCCTAAGTCTTAATATGGATTAATTTAAAATTTTGTTTTTCAGATACATTAAATGAATATGGATTAATTAATGTTTATTTAAAAAAATATAAAAAAAAACATTTTAGTGAAGTGAATCAGTGGAGTGCTACCTCCAAAAAACTGTTTTAGTGAAGAAAATCAGTAAAGTAATATGACAGTGCAGGATTGGTTAAAATCAGTGAAGTGAAAAAAAAACCGGGGTAGCACCCCTTCCCCCCTAATAGCAAAAATAGTCCTGTGGTTTGGTGGTTTTTACCAATCCAGCCCAAAGTTAAAATAATTGTTTGAACAGTCTCTTTAGTTTCACGAAATACGTCAAAACGGTCCAATTATTTAACGGGCAAAATTGTCCATTTACCTTCTGATTCAGCTAAGGTCGCTAATACCTATATTTTAGCCCTAATTTAAACTTAATTAATAAGAATCATCAAACGTATAAGACTAAAAAAAGAAATTAATCAAGACATAATAGGACAAAAATAACTAACGCATCTCCTACCTTAACCTTCTTGATGAAGGTTCGACAGAAACAACGAGAAATCTGGCGATGAACTCGGCCGTCCTCCGGCAACCTCCAGTCAAGCTCTAAGCTTACCAAATTAATTCTAACACCTGCCAAATAAAAATCCCAACCTCCAATTGTGAGTTAGCCAATCAACTACGCGTATCAAGTTGTCAATAGCTTCCTATATTGAGTTCAAATCACCACCCGTAATAGAGGGAATAAACCAAAACAAATATACGTGCCTAAAGTCTACAAAAAGAACTGATGCCACACCCATTTTCACACACCACACAATCATCCTTCTCTTGTTTCCTTCACTATGCAACTCTAACCACTAACTTCGGCCAAACATAATGAACAACACAACCACATTCCCCCTCACCCAAATACCTCATGCATCTCGGTCATTCCCCTGTTTCCAAAAGTTCTAACATCCAACAAATAAAACCCAACACACAACTTTTCCCTGCTTCTTCGACCAATTCCCGGGGACAACAACCACTGCCATATTTCTGTCAGATGATGGTGGGTGGTGCTTCACAAGAACATATGTTGGGGGTTGTGCTTCACCGGAGAAGTGTTTAGAGAAGAATGGTGATGAAGGTGTAGTGGTGGTGCTTGTAGATGATAAATGGTAGAAAAATTAGGGTTTATATTTTGGTCTAGATTGGTGGTGGTAATGGTATGGTGGTGCTGATAATGGGTAGAGAGAAGGTAAATGGACGATTTTGCCTCTGACTTAGCGAGGTTCAGTTAACCCCAATAAGTAATTAGAACGTTTTGGCCTATTTCGTGAAACTAAAGAAACTGTTCAAGCAATTATTTTGATTTTGGATAGAAGTTGTAGTGAAGGTTCATCAAGGACAGGGTGGGCTCAATGGTGGGCTCAATGGCAGACCCAGGAATTTTATTCATGGGGTGCGAAATCTCTAAATCCTTGGGTCGTTTATCCATCATGTAGCCCGGGTCGGGTCGACTCGTATACCAAAAATAATAATATTAAAATAATATAATCCTTAAAAGGAAACCAAAAGCCAAAAGTAATTTAAGCGTCGTTACATATGCATAACAAAATTTTAAAATCTAAAGTTGTAGATACATCTCGATTGACCGTAGTAGTGTTGGAACATCAAACGCATCAAAATTATCACAAGGACTCAAACTATTAATACAAACATATAACCCAGATGTTACCTAATTAAAACAGTTTTCAAATTCTTAGATTTACATATCTAGAATCAAACCGAATAGTTAGATTCATTTTAATTATCTACACTAGACTATAGTTCACTCATTGTACTTGATCCTATCTTATTAAACCATTAAAAAATAATAGACAATAAACTAAATGAAAGTACAAGTAAAAGAAATTAAATAAAAAGAAAAGCATATTAAAAGTTATCGTGACTTTGCCTGTCACCATTACATATTTTAATTTTTTGCACTTAAAAGAATAACAAATATTCAATCTTCTTCACATCAAATTAAGAGATGAAGGCTTGTTTCCCTGCTTTTCCTCAGTTTCAAAAATACAACGGGTGTGATTGAAAATTTTTACGGGGAACGGACGGGATAAACGCATATATATGAACGCTAATTTTTTTTTTTCAAGGTGGGCACCCGCACCCTTGGAGTGGGTGTGGGTCCGCCCCTGGGTGGCTAGGTCCCCCTTGCTCTTTCGCACAGAATTGCACAGAAGTATATTTTATAACGAAAATTTTCAAAATATCTATATTTATTAAGTTCAGTCGCCCTGATTTTTTGAGTTCGACCCACCCTAACTTTTTCGTTAAAAAATTATAGTCTAAGCTCAAACTCTCTAAGCTCGATAACCTACAACCATTTACCTAATATAAACCTAAAGCCACCTACACCAAAAGACCAATATGGCAACAGTAAGCCCATTTCAGAAGTGTAGAGAGATGATATGTGAGCTGGTGTTTTTAGCAGAGAAAGACGAGATGCAATGTGTTGTTGCACATACGAAAAATATGAGATGGTTGTGTTGTTGGTCGTGCTAATGTGTTGAGTGCCGTCTGCTTGTTGTCAGGAAGAGAAGAGAGAAGGCTGTATTTTTTGGTATATACTGGTTTCACGAGTTGATTTCCTGTATGCATGCTCTCCTAGTCCCATATAGGGACAATTTCCTTTGAATATCTAACTTTGTCATGTATGGAAATAAATCACCAGAAAAGTACTCTAGATTCTTTTCTTCTTTACCGATGAACTTACCATCTCAAATTTGGCCAGGTCAGATTATGAGAATCGTGGAGGTTAAAGAAAATCATAGGTTTGATTTAAAGCTTCTAAAGCGTGCAGAGGCTGGGGTCGCTTCCGTTGCAGTTGAGGATGACACGGCTTTGTCCGGCGGTATATAGAAAATCCACTCCCCTCCCTTAGTTTGTCTCTTTTGCCTCTACACAGTACACAGCACACATATAAACGTGTTTGTAAGAAAGGAAAACAGTGGGCATGCCCTCCCTAAATGTTAGCTCATCGACCATACTGCTTCAGATCCCAAATGCCCATCCCATTTCGACCCTTACCCGATTTGATCAGAACCTGTTCTGATCCGAACCAACCTGACTGGTTTTTTAAATGATCCGAACCCATTTGACCTGTTACCCCATCAACCCGCCTCACCCATTTTGCCAGGCGCCTTGGCGTAATCTAAAATGAATACAATACATTACTAAGGGTCATACAATAGAGGTTAAATAAAGATTCTTCCAAAACATCTAGCTACTGTTGCTATTCTGATAATTAAAACAACTGCATACATCATCGTTTAATTTGGAAGTTAAATTTGACTTAGACTGAGACTAAAGAAATCTTGTAGCAAGTTAACAAACTACATGCATGGTGTTTTCATCAGATGGTATATATCTCACTCCTTTGGAAATAATTTTATCTTTCCTCATAACTGAAAATGAATGTTCAGTTTGAAGTTTGAACCCTATACTTGTAATTAGGATACTTGGATGACGCATGATACAATAAACTGAGTACAAAACAAGTAATGCTCCAATTAACCTTAACAGGCATGGGATACATAGGTCTGCCCTTAACCTCATATATATGTTCAAAATCACCAAACTAATGTCCCCAAAAAAGTTTAAAGTGGTTTTAATATTTCATATATTTACACATTCACCCCAACAAGTTCATAGCCTATAAATAAGTACTTACTTATTGAACCAATAATAACTAGCACTGCCCGCTCTAATACGATTTTACTTTTTTTTTTTTTATGAAAATTCAACATGAAGTACAAGAGACAGTAGTAGACAAGAAAAACATAGTTTTATGTACCTTCACTTTTCTTCCATTTCCTTTCTTGATTTTGCAAGGGCAATTTTGCTTTCAGCAGATGCAGTGCTCGGCTTGTTCCTAGAAACTGGTGATGAACTTCTGCGGCGACGAGGAGTACCAGTACGACTTCTTCGGCAAGTTGGCAAAGTAAACAGCATGTTACAGAACCATAGCATCAAAATAACAGTATGTTTGCCCAGAACACAAGGAACTAACCTGTAAATTATTAACAATCTACCTAAAATTTGTTTTCTTTGTTTATTCAAAGATAAATGAAGAAAATTTCATGTTTAGTCACCTAAAACTGTATGTCATTCTACAGACAATGATCACACAATCATGTCTAAGTTGAAAGAGCTCTTGGAGCTGATTCTTTAGTTTAAAGAGCTGTTGACAGGTTTGTGCGTTGACCCGTTTAACCTGTTTATTTGTCTTGATTAAAATACACTTTATGTAAAAACTTAAACCAATTTGAGTTTATGTCATAACTTAAACTGATCAGGTATTTTATGTTAAAATTTAAAGATATAACAGAAACTAGAATCAAGTTTTATATTTTTAAACATACATATTTTGCATACATTTGTATTTTTATTTTTTGTAACTTTGTAATTTTAGGATGTCAATATGCAAAAAAAAAAAAAAAGAAACAGGTTGCGTTCATGTCAACCCACGTATACTCATGCCGTGTCTGGGTTCATGTCCCTAACACGATTTTCATGTTCATGCCCATATTTTCAGATTCTTGTCGGGTCTGCCCCCCCCCCCCCCCCCCCCCCCCCCCCCCCAAACCAACGAACACGACCATTTTGATATCCTAATAATTTAACAACATGAAAAAGGATGCCAGACATACAAAAACTTTGAAATTGTCAAACAAAAACTGCTGAGCTTAGTTTATAGTCCTTTAGAAAGGTTTTTATTAACTTACATTCATCCAAGGGTCATGTTCTTCACTATACTATCAACTATGTAACAAACTTGAAAGTAAATCCTTTAAAAAACAAGCATATTCCATGGTTAAGGCCCAACAAACAGAGGAATTGTCAGAAAATAAAAATTAGATCATTACCTGAAGATAATAATGATCATGCTGGATTGATCCTGTGGACTTGAGTCTGATTGACTACTAGTATTGGTTTGTTATCGTGATTTTAGTTTCGCTGAAAGCTTGATAAGTTCTTGTTCATCTTCAAGTTTCTTTCTTCTAGCAGCCTCTTCTTTTTGTCTTTGAACCAGTTCAAGTTCCCTGTGTCTTTCCTCCTCTTTTCTTTGAAGCTCAAGCGCTTCTCTTCTTTGAGCTTCTTCTACCCGCCTTCTATTCTCTTCCAACATTCTATCAAGCTCTTCTCTCTCTCTTCTTGCTTTCTCCTGCTTATTTTTAACTTCTTCATCAGTTTAGTTTTATTGTATACAGCTCTTCTATATTGTTTTATTCAAAAAGTTAAACGAATATTGTAGTAATGTTGTTTTTGTGATCATAAAATATAGTAAAATAGACATAAACGGGTTTTTGTGGTCATATTTGTTCAATCAGATTTGAAAATCGCAGACCTATTGCAATCGACGATCAAATTTGTTTAACTATTGGTCAAGTCAACTACTCAACTGCGTAAGGCACCACATCACGCATAAGATCCGATCATCATGTGATACACGCATTATGCGCTCTTGATGTGCACATTTTAAAACCAAGGGGTTATCCAAGCCCAACCCCGGCATGCTTCAGCCCATATTATACGATGACCCGTTAACCCAACCCGCATGTATAAAAGATTGGTCACCTCTTTCTGTCTTGCTTCAGTAAGGGCAGCCTGTTTTTCTCGTTCGAGCTGAGCCACCACATCATCAAAAAGTTTCTTCTTGCCTTCTTCTACTCTCCTTTCTATTTCTTGTATGACTTCATCTGACTACAATTTCTCCTCAACTTTTGCCCGGATTGCTTCTTCTATTCTCCTTGCCGTTTCCTCTTCTAAGATTTTGAGCTCCATCTCCTGTTCAAGCCTTAACTATTTGCGTCCCTGTGTTATAGTGGTTTTAGTTAACAGAGTTAGAAATTTGGACTCAAGGTGTTAGTTAATTTCGGTTTAGGGATGCAAGTAGTTAAAGTTTTCAACTTTGGATTCAAGTAGTTAAAACCACTATAACACAGGGACGCAAATAGTAATTATCTCTAATTTAAGAGTTATATTTGACGGACTGAATCTGAATAAGAGATTCTAAGATATACTGTAGAAGCCTACAAATCAAGCTATATTAATTTGCAAACTATATTATCTTTCCTCAAAACTAGAAATGGCACAAAACTAGGGGAAAAATACACTTTTGCCCCTCAAAATTTACAGGCAAGAGATAATGTACCAGTAAACTTTGCTTAGGTCTTCCCTTAACGTCCTCATGTATGTTCAAAATCATGAACAAGTTAAAAGTGGTCTATCGTATATTGATTGAATGAATAATAATCACAATACAAGTCTCCTTATATAGGGAGATAATTAAAGAGATAAACATGGCAACTCTATCTATACATGGTAAATTTGAATTATTCTAAATATGTGATAAGCCTATCGCTAAGATCCCCCCGCAGTTTGAGCGGCGCGCGGAGCAGACGGTTAAACTGGACCGAAAAGTCTGAAACAGCTCCCGAGAGAGACCCTTCGTGAAGATGTCAGCGTACTGAGCAGAGGACGGCACGTGAAGAACCCGAATATGGCCGACCCCGAACTTTTTCACGAACAAAATGGATGTCGATCTCTACATGTTTTGTACGTTGATGTTGCAACCGGATTATTTGACAAGTAAACAGCAGAGACATTATCACAATAGACCACAGTAGCACGCTGTAAGGGAACTAAAAGCTCGAGAAGCAGGTTGCGTAACCATGTAGCTTCAGCAACGGCATTAGCGACTCCGCGATATTCAGCTTCAGCACTTGAACGAGAAACAATAGGCTGACGTTTGGAAGACCACGAAAGAAGATTATCACCCAAGAAGACACAATATCCACTGGTGGAGCGGCGAGAATCTGGACATCCGCCCCAATCGGCATCAGAGTAAGCGATTAGAGAATGAACCGCAGATTTGACAATGCGAATACCATACGAAATTGTTCCTTGAAGATACCGTATAATTCGCTTCATAAAATTAAAATGCGGATCACGAGGCTCATGCATGAACAAACAAACTTGTTGAACGGCGTAAGAGATATCCGGTCTCGTGAAAGTGAGATACTGAAGCGCCCCCGGCAAGACTGCGATATAAAGTGGGGTCATGAAATAATGCCCCGTCTGACGCACTAAGTTTGCATGAGAGATCAACAGGAGTGACGCATGGTTTACATGATGACATCTTTGCTCGGTCAATAATATCCTTGGCATATTGGGACTGAGAGAGAAATAAGCCATTACTCTGATGTGTAACCTGAATACCCAAAAAATGATGCAAGCGTCCCAAATCAGTCATAGCAAACTCTCGTGAGAGTGACTGAATAATCTCCTGTAAGAAAGCATCCGTGGATGCAGTGAGAATAATGTCATCAACGTACAGTAATAAATATGCCGTATGAGGACCCTTGTTGTAGATGAACAAGGATGTATCACAAGCACTGCTTCGAAAACCCTGTGACAAAATGTAAGTAGCAAATCGAGTGTACCAAGCTCGAGGTGCCTGTTTTAAGCCATAAAGAGACTTCTTCAACCGACACATAATTGGGGCACCGCTTGTCCACAAAGCCAGGTGGCTGATGCATGAATACTGTCTCCTGCAAATGTCCATGAAGAAACGCGTTCTTGACATCCAATTGATGGATAGGCCAAGACCGCGAGACAGCCAAAGATAACACAGTGCGTATCGTAGCCGGTTTAACAACCGGACTAAAAGTGTCCTCACAGTCAATACCAACCGTCTGTGATTTACCATTAACAACCAGACGTGCCTTATATCGTTCAAGGGACCCGTCCGACTTAAATTTGTGGCGAAACAACCACATACAACGAATAACGGGACTATCGGTCGGACGGGGGACTAAATCCCAAGTTTCATTTTCCTGCAATGCATTAAATTCAGCCTGCATGGCATGTGTCCAATTAGTATCTGAAAAGGCTTTGGCATAGGTTGTGGGTATGGGAGAAATCGGGGCAGTGTGGAGGTTGAGAGGAGGTTGCGGTTTTAAGGAGCCAGTTTTAGAGCGGGTGGACATGGGGTGGGTGTTTGATGGGGCTGAGGATGAGGCAGAGGCTGGACCGGGCTAGTTAGGCTGTAGTGGTGGAAAACCGGGTGGTGCAGGAAGATTATTGGGCCGGTTTGGGTGGGCTGCAGTGGGCTGGGCCGGGGTTGGTTGTTTGGGTCTGCGAGAATATGTGATGGGAGGGCGTGAGTTGGGTGGCCGGTTAGATGGGGCAGCGGAGTTGGGGGCCTGTTGTGGAGTGGGTTGATGATGGGCCGGGTGTGGTGGACATGTAGGCAGTGGTGTAGTGGGCTGGATTGGTGGCTTAAGGGCCGGATTTGGGTTAAAGGTAAAGGCCGGTGGTAGTTGGTCATCAAGAAAGGTATAGGAAGTGGGGGATGAAGGTATGGTAAACGGGAAGGTGTTTTCGTCAAAAGTGACGTGACGTGAAATGTGGACTTTACCCGTGGTGGGGTCAAAACACCGGTATCCCCGGAAATCTGGAGGATATCCAAGGAAGATGCACCGGATGGCTCGGGTATGTAACTTGTGGGGTTGGGTAGCAGATGTATTTGGGTAACATGCACACCCGAACACTCGTAAGTGGTCGTAGGTGGGGTGGCGAAGGTAAAGGGCAAAGGTGGGAGTGAAAAAATTTAGCCTTTTTGTGGGTAAGATGTTATGGAGGTAAGTGGCGGTGTGAAGAGCTTCCACCCAAAAGGAGGGAGGAAGGTTGGCGTGTATGAGAAGGGCACGTATGACGTCATTAAGGCGACGGATCATACGCTCCGCACGGCCATTTTGGGAGGAGGTTTGGGGACATGAAAAACGGAATAAAAGGCCATTTTGGTTGGCGAATGTTTTGAAAGCATTATTATCAAATTCGCCTCCCAAGTCACATTGAAAGGTTTTAATTAGGCGGTTAAATTGGGTATGAATAAGACGGTGAAATTTAACAAAAGTTGTGAAGGTTTCGGATTTATATTTCAAAGGATATACCCACACAAAATGTGAAAAATTATCAATAAGTACCATGTAATATTTGTACCCCGTTTTACTAGGTACGGGTGAAGTCCACAAATCACAGTGTATAATATCAAAGGGAGCAAACGTGTAAGTATTAGACGAATAAAATGGTAAACGTTTACTATTAGAAAGTTGGCAAGAATTGCAAAAGTTAGACCGGTGGTCTTTATTACAAGGCAAATTAAAATTACGAGATAATAAATCTAAAACATGAGCTCCTGGGTGGCCAAGACGGTCATGCCAGGGTTCAGAAATAGTAGTTAAGAAACAGGCTTGAGACGGCAATTGAGGTGCAGTGAATGGATAGAGGTCCCCGGTGCTATTGTGGCGAGAAAGAATTCTTCCATTGCGAAGGTCCTTCAAAGAAAAACCAAACGGATCAAATTCAATGGAAACCCAATTATCACGTGAAAAACGTCTAACGGATATAAGGTTTTTGATAATTTGGGGACTATAAAGGACATTGGGAAGTATGTAAGTACGGTTGGGTAGGTTGTAAAAGGCAGTTCCAGATTTAAGAATTGGAATACATTCACCATTACCGACTAACAATTTATTGCATGTAGTAGATGAATTAGGGATTTTAATCATACCTTGATCATGAGTCGCATGAGCCTCAGCTCCGGTGTCCATGTAAGATGTGGGGTCTTGAGCTTGCATATGCATGGCTGAGAAGGCTGCACTCAAGTCTGATGGACACAACGCATTATAACCGTAGCCAGAAGGGGGAGCCGAGGGCTGTGGGCTCGAGTAGGCCGCATAGTGGGCCGATGCAACCTGGTCCGAAGCTTGCTGCTGACCTGTGGGGCTGAAACCCGAGTTAGAATGCTGACCCGTAGGTGGTTTGGAGGAGTTGTTGGGCTGCCAGGGTTGGGTGGGATACGGGCAGGGTGGTGTGTTCCACCAAGCCCAGGTAGGGTACATCTGTGGGAACCAGCCGTAGGGATTACGACCAGCACCACAGCCTCGGCCACCTCTGCCGGACCCGCGTCCCCGTCCCCGTCCCCTGCCCCTCGAAAATTGCGACGGGTAGGGTTCGAGTTGGGTTGGCTGGCCGAAGAGGGAGGCTGTTGGGTGTTGGACTGCGGTTGGTGGTGTTGTTGTTGGGTTACAAGAACTGAAGATGTGGTAGGTTGTCTGGCAGCCAAGCGGATAACCTCATCCTGTAGCATGGTGCGAGCCGAGTCCCATCAGCATTGTTCTGATGGATGAGCGAAGCTGTGGTGTCGTATTCCTGTGGGAGTCCCCGAACCAGCTGAAGCACCAGCCTAGACTCGGTGACAGGGTGATCTACGTCTTCGAGTTGATTTGCCAGGTCGCTAAGTCGCTGGCAATAGTCATCAACCGAAGAGCAATTGGCTAGGGTTAGGTTACAAAATTGAGTCTCCAATGCAGCAGCTCTGGCGGCCTTGTTGCTGAGATAAGTCTTTTCGAGCCGAAGCCAAGCGGCCCGGGCTGTCGTGACTTGTCCCAACAAGCGAGGCAGATTCGAGTCGGATACAGTATTCAGAATCCACTGGAGGACCAGGGCATCAATCTCGACCCACTGCAGGTATTCAGCGGACGACGTTGCAGGTGGTGGTTCGGTGCCGTCTATGTGATCGAGCACCTTGTAGGCCACGGCATGTAGCCGGAATAACTTGACCCACGATGTATAGGTCACAGTTTTGCCGTCTAAGGTACGTATCTTGCTCTGAATGTTCGTCACGGAATATGCGGGATGGAGAGAAACTGGTTTGGCAGCCGGGCCGGATGATTCAGACTGGTCGTCTTCCTTTGCCATTGATCGTAACCTAGAAGACGAGTGGGATGTGGCTGCCGGCGATTAGGCTGCTGTCGAAACAGGAAAAAAAGAAAATTAGGGTTTGAGCCGTAGCTCTGATACCATAAAAGTGGTCTATCGTATATTGATTGAATGAATAATAATCACAATACAAGTCTCCTTATATAGGGAGATAATTAAAGAGATAAACATGGCAACTCTATCTATACATGGTAAATTTGAATTATTCTAAATATGTGATAAGCCTATCGCTAAGACAAGTAATGTACCCATAATTTTTAACGCAGCAGGTTTTAGTATTTCATATATTTACACATTCAGCCCACCAAAATCATAGATTCATAGCCTATAAGAACTTACACATTAAACCAACGATCATTAGCAAGGTCTGCTCTAATACCTCATTACTTTCTTTATACAAGTTCAACATATAGTAAAAAAAGATAGTTTTGTGTACCTTTTCTTTTCTTCCATCTCCTTAATTGATTTTGCAAGGGCATTTTTGCGTTCAGCAGACGTAGTACTCGGGCTTGGAGACTTAGCAGGACTTACTGAAGCAGTCCTGCTTCTTCTCCTTCTGTGACGCCTACGTGTTGGAGACCGACTTTTCTTGTGTCTAGAAACCGGCGATCGACTTCTCCGGCGACGAGGACTACCAGAACGACTTCTTCGCCTAGTTAGCATAGTAACAACATGTAACAGAACCATATAGAACATTAAACTCAAAATTTGTTTGCCCAAACACAAGAAACTAAAAAGTAAATCAGTCATAATCTACCTAAAATTTTCCTTCTTTGTTTATTCAAACATAAAGGAAGAGAATTTCATGTTTAGTCACCTAAATCATGTATTACGGTCCAACCAAAATATTTTGGTCCAATCATTCTTACATTTAGTACATTTTTGCCTAGGTTTCCTTCAACTATTAAAAATGCAAAAATACCACCTAAAACATTTAACCCTAACAACGTTTATACTTCATTCTAGAAAGCGCGCAAAGGCGCAATGGCCATCGCTTTTTCACTCAAAACCTAGAGTAAAATCAAAAGGCGACAGAAAAACACATATTTTGGGTTAGTATTTTCAACATATCTATTATGAATATATAAAAAAAATTATATAATTGCATTGCACCTCGATTTTAGACCTCGTCAATTTTATACACTAAAATTAAACCTAAATTAGAGTGGTGACTTTTGAACACTTAAAAGACAACTTTCACATACACTCCAGAACTCAATGAGTCCATATATGTGTTGGTGTATGCAATTTATGACTTCTTTGAAACATATCTGTTATTAATGCATAAACTTGAAATAAAAGAAGGCGAAGTCACCTGCTGCTGTGAGTAGTGGTGTAAGGCGAACGGCTCCGATCCCTTCGACGTCGGTGACTGACCGGAGACGGCGAGTATCTCCGCCGGTAAGACGTCGGAGACCTCGAAATGCTTCTCGGCATTATTATTTTTTTATCAATATTGTTATGTTTTTGGTGAGTGTGAAAGCCAGTCCTTGTTAACTTAAGAGGAAATTTACAGTCTTCGTCCTTGAACTATTGTTCAATCTAGATTTAGGATGAAAGTTTTGATGGTTGTTTTTTACTTTATGGAAAGTTTGTTTATAACAACATGGTGCTTTAACCATCACAAGACTTAAAAACAGTTTGTTAATACATCAAGAATGCATATGTTAGAAAAACGGCTTTGTGAAATAAGACTATTTGGTGTAGTGCCTTTTTCCCCCAACTCCCACATCAGCGTCACATTATTTCCCTCATTTTCTCCGTCAAAGTTTGGCAATGGTTTCCTCCATTCCCCCTTCCTTTTTAAATCTTTTTCTTTTTTATTTAATTATTTAATTGACCAATGGGACAGCTCAGTAAGTGAAAGTGTACTTCCGAACATGCTCTAGATATTTTAAGGAATTCGATCTGGTGTAATATAAGTTAGTTACCAATATAAGACAAAATTAAAATTAGTGATAGTTAGAGATAGATATTGCCATATATGGGTTCAAACCTCATATTGTGGATCACACAAGAATAGAAAACGCTTTAGAGAAAGTATACGGTACAAAGATTATTAACGTATAGAAGTGTAAGAAGCAACCAAATTATGCCACCTGTCAACTATGGTTAAGTTTACTTAACCTAAACCTGGTTGATTAAAGGGGTAAATTAGTCTATCTACGTTCCTTCAACCACGTTCTAATTAACGTTTCAATTAATACGATCGAATTCTTAATGAGATTCAATTCATGATCAATAATATTTTTTAGAACGAACATCTAATCAAACGAGGATTCAATCAAACCCAATTATAATTATCTATTACAATGATGCTCTGTTTTTTATCGAACTAGATGTTGAATACTGTTTTTTATTTGATCGAAATAATATGTCTGTTTATCATTTTTTTTGATAGTTTTAGATCGTTGATTATAAGTTTGGAGAGTTTGTTATTTAAAATCAAGTTGTGGATGTGTTTTTTGTCAGAATTAAGTTTGCAGAGTTTGTTATCCGGAGAAGATGATCATACTAGAGTGCGTCTAAAGGTTTGGAAAATAGATTGAACGTGCGTTTGTTTTTAAATGGTTTTGTTTTTTTATTCTTGTTTAATGAGTGCGTCTAATATAATAAAGAGTGCGCCTGTATGTATCAGTTTTTAATTATTATACACGTGTTTGCACAGATCAATTATTGGGAACCAAACAATAACAGTAATTCTCGTGAGTAATTTATTGTCACTTTGTTATTATTGTGTTGTTTATATATTTGATGTATACACAATTATTGTGTTGTTTATATAGCTGTTACATACGTAACATCGCTGTTACATATGTAACAGAACAAACTTTGTTTATTTTTTTAAAAAATATCCTATCGGCGCTTTTTTTATTTTTTTTGCCCAAAACGCTTTAATACATGTATGTTACGTTGTATATTTTTTTCAAAAAAAAAATAAAAAAATTTAGATGGTTTTTACAAGGGTTTTCTTAGTTTTCTTAACTAAAGTGGGTTTTCAGTTTATAATTTCCCTAAGTGCGTATATATATATATTTTAGATACGAAACTATTGCGACTCGCGAAACGAACAGCCATTGATTATTTAATAAGCTATATTGTATATTAAAGACGGATTTGATAATATTGTATATTGGACTGACCGTTGGACTATATTTTATAAATATATTTATATATATATATACACACACATATTATGATGTATATAATTATACAAGTATAATTTATATAAAATGGCGAAATGTATAAAGTCTCGTTCATTGGAAATACGGATTAATATATGGAATATCATGCGTTTGTAAATTGATTTTTGGGTAAACTATAGACAACTTGTGTTGTCTGGATTGTATAAAAACAGAGAAAACTCTGCCAAAATTTTATAAAATCCAAAACACAACGAGTGCAATATTGATTGAGGTTTTTATAACTTTCCATGTTTATTGCACAGTATACTTTCCTAGAAACAAATGTACAAGACAAATATATTTATCCAATTCTACGATTAATGATGAGCTATACGTTTCGTAGCACTAGTCCAACGTAGGTTACACAAGAGTGGTAACAAGTGCGTAACTTGAGTACTACGTTGTATGTTAACACCTAAACTAAAATAAATCGTGATTGGTTCGTTGAGTCACACCACTTTCTAGACTCGGATTCGTACATACGCTTGAATCATTAGATTCAAGTGGTGTGACTCACGATTGCTAACAAGTGCTATCAAGTATGTCTTCCCCCCGAGTCACACCACTTTCTAGACTTGGATTCGTACAACGCACTCATAAATCAGTTCAAACGCACTCTTTATTTTACCATACAAAATATCATAAACATTACAGACGCACTCATAAAGCATGTACAGACGCACTTATATACTAGTTTAGATGCACCCATGCACTAGTTAAGATGCACTCATGTTTTAATTAACATAAATGAATCTAAACATACAGACGCACTCATAGGTTAATTGAGACGCACTTTTTACTGTTTTATGTATCATTTTAACATAAAACTAACTGAGTGCGTTTCATCTAAAATTACCTAAGTGCGTTTTATCTAAAAAAACCTAATGTAATTAAAAACTGATTGAAATAAAACAATGATATGCACATGCAAATAATCTAAGTGCGTTTCATACCTTTACTCTGTTTTGATGCTGGTTTGTCATGCTTGATTTTGCTTCTTCTTTCCCCTTCTTTATCTATTTTCATTTTGAAGACATCGAGATGAAATTTTGAAAATGTAATCATAAAAACCCACCTGATTTTCGTTTTGAAGACATGATTCTCTCATTTCTCTGTAATCGTCTCTATTTTGTGTTTTTTTTGTCGTCTCAATTAATGTTGAAATACAAAAACTGGAGCGTATTAAACCCTAATTAAATATAGTGTCTTTTATAACAATCATTTAAACATTTCAAAAAACTTAAGTTTTAACAACCTAGATTATGAACAAAACATACCTCCAGTTGGTTACCTATGTTAACAACAAAGGCATTAGGAAGGGCTCCAATTTTGATCCATTGATCATCCTTCATAAACTGAAGACCTGTCGACTCCCCTTGATAAAGGATGGTTATAAAACTAGATGATTCAAGCGTTGATAGCTAACTTAGCAAGAATATCCAGGTGAGTTCATGACCCCACTTTTTACTATTTTATAACCGTTTTCGTGGGGGGGGGGGGGGGGGAAGACATACTTGTTTTATGAAAACCTGTTTACTATAAAACGTAACAAAGATTGAGATATTAATTGGTATTAAAGGGATAATTTGTAATGGATTATACAAATTGGTATTAAAGGGATAATTTGTACTGGATTATACAAATTGGTATTAAAGGGAAAATTTGTACTGGAGTATACAAATTGGTATTAAATGGATAATTTGTACTCGATTATACAAATTGGTATTATAGGGATAATTTGTACTGGAGTATACAAATTGGTATTAAATGGATAATTTGTAATGGATTATAAAAATTGGTATTAAAGGGATAATTTGTATTGGAATATACAGATTTGATATTAGAGGAGATTAACATGCGTGTATGATGAATAAACTAGAAATATAGAATAATTGATGCCCTTTGGTTTGTGCGCCGGTGGCTACGATTCTTTCGTGACACCAGTGTCAACCGACGGGTTGCCACTCACTCTCCCAGCACATCTTAATCATTAGCCTTCGGAAAAGGCCGTTGTTTATGTTGTAGTACTATTAGGTTGACACCCCCGTTTTCATGATTTAACTGGGTTGAAATCTGCTTGGAAAATAAACATAACCTCCAAAAAGTATCTCTCACGGAGAGGCCACCACGGGAACAAAGTTATGGTTTGATTAGGAGCCTTAGGATACATCATGCTTGTAGGACTTTGCTACCCTAATTGGTTCTATTCTAGTAATACGGAAATCATACGCCTTTTTTTCTTAAAAGCTAAGAAATGTGAGTAATTACTTAAAAACCTGTAAATGCGATAATCGCTTTACAGGGTCATATCATAGATTCAAGTGTCTTTTTTCTTGTTCAAGTCCTAATCCTTCACAAATCATCTCTAAAATCCTTGAGCTCAGTTTTTGTATTTCAACTAAATACGCTCCAATTACCTCCCTGAATGCGATTATTACAATAACAACATTAACAAGTGTATTTATGGAGGGAAAATCTTAAGCATCCTTGTCATCCGTTGGAGGAATGCATTCCTCTATGGCCGGATACACCACCTCGATATCAGTAAGTTAAAACATTTCATTTTGAAGACATGATTCTCTGTAATCGTCTCTATTTTGTGTGTTTTTTTGTCGTCTCTATTTTTGATCGTCTGTGTTTTGTGTGTGTTTTTTATTTTTTGGTGAAATAAACCCTAATTGAATGAGGTGATGCTTTTGTTTCTCAATTTTAGTAACCGTCGTGTTAATGGAGATCACGCCTCACTTACGGTGTGCGCATATAATGTATATATGTGTGGCCACTGGGGGGGGGGGGGGGGGGAAGTAAAGTTGCACTAGTTTTAATGTTATTTTACTTATTTTGTGAAAATAACGTTAAAAACGACGGATGGTTAATCATGCATCATTTGGTGGCGTGGATAGCCAAAAGACAAAGGGGTACATGCACTGATCGGGTTTGTCCCGATTGCTAAGTGTTATGTGTCTTATGTCCAAGGCTTGATACCAAACCACATCGAGCCGGGAGTCTCACTGGAAGCAACTTCTCTAGTCTTAGGGGTAGGGGTAAGGTTGTTTACATCTTACCCTGCTCAGACCCTACCTTAGCTTTGCTATAGGTGGAATTAACTGAGTATCATGATGATGATGATGATGACGTGTTAATGGAGATGAATTGGCGGTTCGAATTAAAAAAAATTTAAACGAGTTTATAATTTTCATTGACTAATTTACCCCTTGGTTGATTTAAACGCGTTAGTTAGATGTTTAGTTAGATGATTTGATCTGCTTATGATCTAATGGTCCAGATTATTTCTTACACTTCTTATATTAAGACGTTTTGTACAATATCTCTTCCCAACACTTTATAGGTTCTTCACAGAATCAGAGTACAAAGTTCGGGCAAACATAATGTCTGTTAGGATCTGAGTTTGATTGTTTTGATATGTTTAAGTAAAGATGAGAAGAATGAGTCGAATATAAATGGACAGTGCAACGGAATGATAAACTATAATCAAAACATGAGAGTAAATGTTTTCTGATCGAAAGCTTTCATTATATTGAAATGATTACAATCAATTACAAGTACTCCCCCTCAGCCTGATCACACAGTGATTGTTTGTCTGAGAGAATGTTTGTGTGTGATGTAATAGAACAGTACAAGCACTGTTCTATTTATAGACAAACCTAAACCACTGGTGACATGTGCTGACGTCACCTAAGATAGTGACCTCTAATAGATTAACAACATAAAACATCTGCCCTATACGAACTACTGTTATATTACAAAACTCTGTAAAGTAAACTACTGCTAAGGGAAAACTGTGATGGTCTTGCAACATCTGTTGGAGTCTAAGTGTTGTTGACTCCAACAGACCTTTAGTCTTCAGTTGTTTCTTTATCAGACCTTTGATCAGCAGTTGTTCTCTATCAGTCCTTTGATCAGCAGTTGTTCTCTATCAGTTCTTTGTATCAGCAGTTGTAACAACAGTTGTTTGGATGGAACAATTGTTAGGGTCAGCAGTCTTTTGGGAAGAGTATGGTGTAAAGATTGTTTATTTGTGTGAATCAACTGTTAGCATATTTTGGCTTTTCAATCATCTGTCTTCTCCAGGTCAGCAGACCCAACAATCCCCCCTAGAATAGATGATGCCAAAACTAAGCTTTATTACTGATCTTTATTTCTCTTCAGACTTTCTCTGATTTGTCCTTTGAATTGAAGTTCAAAGTTCAAAGCAAATAGGTCTTCTTCATCTCTTTCAAGCTCAAGGTTCAGCAGTGTTTGAAGATCATTTGCACATAGGCTATATGCATCATCCATGCTTAACTTTTGAACTTTTCCATCTGACCTGAGCAGAGTCAATTCATGGTTGTCTTTATTGACTTTCCATTTTAGAATTTTTGAGTCAGTGGATTTGCTGAGATGAACTTTTATTGTTGATGAGTTTGGTGATGGAGGTCTCCCAATGAGTTCTCTGAGCTTATCAGTAGTGGGATCTGAGAAAAAGTGCACTTGATTGAAGAGGCCCTCTTTTATGTAAGTATCAGCAAACTTCTTTTGATCTTCTTAAGACATTTCTTTCTGTTTCTTGAACTGTCTTCTAGCAGCAGCTGATAGATCAGAAGTGTCCAGTAAGATGTCTAGAGTAAAAGTCTGTTGAGGTCTCTTTATCAGTGGTTCATCAGAGTAGACTGGTTTTCTAGGTAGGGTGGGATCTTTCTTCCTGTTTTCTTCTAGTCTCTTGTATGTTTCAACCAGCCTCAGCTCAGACCATCTTGCAACTGACCTCATCTCCCCATAATCAGCAGCCACAATTTCTTGTCTCATCCTCTTAAACTTCAAGGCTCTGGCTGGGTCTCTGCCTTTACCAAAATCAGGAGCAGAGACTTTAGCTTGGGGATTCTTGGCCAACTCTTCTATTCTTAAGATTTCTTCTCTCAGTGCATGAGTGGTCCAGCCTACAAACTGTTTCTTGTTTGCTTTGTAAGGCATGGTTGCCAAGATCTGTTCAAGAAGGGATTCCCTAACCTCCTTTTTCATGTCACTGCTGAGAGGCATAGCAGACATGGAATTGCTCAGGGTCTTAGCAAAATCTTCAATCCTTCTCAATTTGCTAAGTTCTGCTGAGTGGATGCCCTGAGCAGTCCTGTCATCCTTCCCTTTGCATTTCTCTTTTATGATGGCATCTTCCTGTTCACCCTTGTATTTAAGATATGTATCAATGTTTAGGGGAATAGGGAAATGTGGAAGAGAAGGGAAGGATCTATCAGATGGTTGTTCAGTATTATAGAAGGATTGCATTTCCCCCTTGAGTAGATCAAGTTCAAGGGGATACTGAACAACGAATGGTGTAATGGTTGGTGGTGGTCTATGGGATCTGAATTGTGATGTGTGTGGTGAAAATGATGAGAGTGGAATAGCTATTATAGGGGTGGATTGTGTAGTTGAAGTGGTGAGTGGTGATGTATGTATGTTTTCATCCTGTAAAACAAAGGTTGATTTCCTCTTCCTTGTGTACAAGATTTTTGGTGATGGTGGTGTGGAAGTAGTGGTTGTGTTAACATCTGTTGGCTCTTTAGTGTGACCAGCAGATGTTTGGGATTTGGTTGGTGATGTGATTGTAGGTTCTGATGTAGGTTTGGTGATTGCAGGTTCAGATGTGTTTGTAGGTTTAGGTGTTGTGGTTTTATCAGTGGTTTGGTTGGCAACAGTGGTTTTATCAACAGAGGTTTTTAGTTTAGATGGTGTTTTTCTGGCATATTTAGCAGGCATCTTCTTCCTTTTTGAGGATCCCACATCTTCAACTTCCTGCTGTTGTTCCCTTTTCAGGTTTACCACCAACTCTGCTTTGGTTTCCAAGGTGTCAGCCCTTTTTTGTTTGGCTTCAGCAACTTTTTCAGCTTCTTCATTTGCAGAGTTGTCTACTGCTTTATCTTTGCTGGTTTGTTGTTGTTGTTGTTGTGGTGCTGTTTGAGTAGACCCTGGTTTGTTGGCAGACTTTGATTTACCTTTTTGAGAAGGTGGACAACCAAAGGGATCTAGCTTTGGCAACCTATCTCTGCCACTCTCCCCCTTTTTGGCATCATCAGCTGTGAAGTCATCATCATCTTCATCCCTGAGAATGGTGGTAGGGGCAGAGCCAGTGGTCTTCAGCAAATGGTCTTTGATGGCCTGAATGTCTGCATGGGTATCTTTGTACCTTGCATCTACCATGTTTCTGATTTTAGCCATGTAGGTTTCATGAGTCTGATCAGCTAGTTTTCTGTGAGCTATGATGATGGGGGAAACAGATTTACATAGCTCGCTAGCAATATCAGCTGTGGATGGTTGACTTTTGGAGAGAGTTGCCAAGGATTCCAGTATTAACTTGACATCAGATTTGATGTCAGCTACAGAGGTTTCAATTGTTTGGACTCTGGCCGTCAATTCTTGGTATTTTAACCCATCACCTAAGTTAATAGGATCATCTGAATTCCTACCAGTGGTAGTTTTAGCTCATTCAGTCCTAAGAGGTGACTCTAAAGGATGAGAACCAGATGCCCCTTTTTCTTGGTTCTGGGGACTTCCAACTGATTTTGGGGACACTATAGTGGCCTTATCAGTTGTTGCCTTCATGGGAGTCTTAGTTATGTAACCACTGTCCTGAGGCGAGACAATGGTCTCAACATCAGTAGTGGCTGCTCCACTTGAAAACTCACCTAGAGTTTCATTGAACTCTAGTGGTGTAACCTCCTCTTCTGCTTGTGGGATGGCTGATTGAATTTCCTCAGTCCCAGTCACTTGTGGAGGTATACTCTCATTGATAGGTGAAAGAGAGGAACTGGGATTTTTCTGAGTCTTTTCAATAGCCTCAAACAGAGGTTGCATGGTTTGTGGGACATGCTATGGTGAAGGTGGAGGACTAAAAAGAGAATTAGCCCTGGGAGAGGGGCTTGTGAACATATGGCCAAGTGACTCAAATGTATCATGATGTGGTTCCCCTTGACTTACAACATGATCCTTTTGTGAGGATGCATGAGGAGTTTGGTCAGGTTGAGGTATGTCCAACTATTGTGAGGAAGTAACAACAGTGGTTTCTAGTTGCTTTTGTGTTGCAACAGAGTTATCTTCTGGTACCTCATCTTCCAGAAGTCTCTTTTAGGGTTGAGTGGTGGTTTTTGTGGATGGACGTTTTCTTTTGGAAGTGGCTGGTGTGGGTTTCACAGCACTGGATGTAGTGCCATGATCACCAGGAGTAGTGGGCTCAACAACAGAGGTTTGGACAACAGTTGTTATCTTGGTCCTCTTTGTTTGTGTTTTTGAAACCTTTGACACTTTTAATACTTTTTCTTGGGTGTTTCCATCTAGCATTCTTGTGAAAGTTTCATCAGTTAAGCTTTTCATTTGCATAGGCTTACCCTTTTTGAAAACTTTTACTGGTAAAACCTTTTGAAGGATTACACTTAAGATTTTTGGGTAAATTAGAAAAGCATTATTTGACCCAGACTTTATGGCTTTCACATTTGACACTAAATCCATAAACAGTCCCTGGGATAGATTGAAGTCAGAATTTGATAACATAGCATAACCCAAATACTGAATCCTCAATAGGATTTCATTAAAGGATGTGGACTTAGCGGAGACACAGAGAAGAAGGGTATGGAAGAAAAATTTCATGACTGGTGGGAAAAACTTTTTGAAAAGTGTTGACCCAGTCATCTGACCATCATACCCCCTTTCCTGAAACTCTGTGTGAAGCTCTGTTTTAGAGAAAGAGTCTTTACCTGTTAGGTCATTAAGTGAGAAGGTTGTGGATATGAGTTCAGGGGTAATGATGATACCGGTTTCTCCAATTTTTGAGATAATGGAAGTAGGCGTTTTGTCTTGAAGTAGAAACTCAGTATTCAACCAGAATTCTTGAAGAGTATCAAGATATATGGGGGTGTCAGCGGTTAGGATTGCCAGGTATTTGGATTTTAGGATGATATCGATGGTGGAATGAAATGGAGTATTTTCATCTGTTTTTACCAGATATGGAAGGCAATTGTGGGTGGCTTTAGCTTGAAGATCCATTGTAATGGATTCTGAAGGTGAGAGTGAGTGAAATTTTATTAAGGGTTTGAGAACGAAGAAGGCGGTTTCAGTATTTTGAATACAATGAGACAGTGTAACGTCTGTTGTGATAAAACAGGGTTTTTATAGGCTCAGGTGAAACCGCTGATGTGGCCAAAACTCTGCTTGTAAGAGCAGACGTGGCAGTCATCTGATGGTTAAACATCTGGTGGAGAACAGCTGTTTTGGCAAACAGCTAATGCAAACAGTTTTTTTTATTATGGATATATGTATATATATATATATATATATAGAAATATGGATAATAAGACAGTTGTTTTATCTGATCAGAGGTTTGAAACAGATTTTTCAACCAACAGTGGATAACATGAATGAAACAGTGGTTGTGTTATCTGATCAGAGGTTTGACAGGTTGTGTGAGGGATAGGAACCCTGCAAAAAGACAGATATTTGAGGATTGACTTCTTGTTAGCACACCCTCTTTGATGTTGCCAATGATCTGATCTGGTGGATGAGCTCTAAGGTAGATTAGATCTCCTTGATATGGTATGATGGCATTTTGAGGTGAAGGACTGAGGTTTGGTGACTGTGTTGTTGTAACATCTGTTTGCACTTCTGTAGTACCATCAGATGTTTGAAATGGATTTGGGGGAATGGGTCCAAGTGGTGTAAAACTGGACTGACTTTTGTCAATAGATGTTTGACTTTTGTCAACAGATGATTGAGCAGTGGTTGTAAGAGGCGAAGCAGTTGTTTGAGGGTAAGACTGGCCAATAGTGGTTGACTCAGCTGTGACAGAGTTTTGACAGTTGTTTTGAACAGCTGTTTCCTCTGATGCAGGATAGATTTTGTAGTGACTAGGGATCACAACATTTGTTCTGTAATCTTGTTGTGGAGACTGTGGAATACCTGCATTGTTAGTTTTAACAGTGATATCTTCAAATTTGAATTTATCTAAATCAAATAGTTCAGCATGATTTGCTGGGATTTTTAAGGATGAAAGTTCATTGAACTTTACATTCAGAGTTTATTCTATTGTCTTGGTCGTTGTGTTAAACACTTTATAAGCCTTGGCAGTAGAAGAATATCCCAGAAAATAACCACAATCTATTTTGGCTGCAAATTTTGAAATGGAATATTTGAGATTTAAGATGAAACATGGGCAGCCAAACACTTTGAAAAATGAAATTAATGGTTTGATTTTGAACAAAATTTTATAAGAAGTTTTTTGATGTCTGGGGTTGATCAAAACTCTGTTTTAAACATAGCAAGCAGTGTTTACAGCTTCTGCCCAGAAGGACAGTGGCAAACCAGAATCTGCTACCATGGTTCTTGCAGCTTCTATAAGAGTTCTATTTTTCCTCTCAACCACCCCATTTTGCTCTGGTGTTCTTGGGATGCTGTACTGCCTCACAATCCCTTTTGACACAGAGAAGTCATCCAACTCCTTATTTTTAAACTCTGTTCCATTGTCACTCCTGAAGACTTTTACTGGCAAGTCATATTGTTTTTCAACTTTGGTGACAAAGTCTTTCAAAATACCTGCAGTCTCATCTTTAGAATGTAAAAGTAAGTCCATGTAAACCTAGAAAAATCATCAACTATGACAAGACAAAATCTTTTTCTTCTTAGACTCATGATTTTAACAGGGCCAAACAAGTCCATGTGCAACAATTGTAGACATTGACTGGTTTTGGACTCATCAATGGATTTGTAAGAGCTTTTATGTTGTTTCCCTTTTAAACAGGAAACACAATGCTCATCACATTTGAATTCTTTTGATGGTAAGCCTTTGACAAGACTTTGTTTAGTGAGAGTGTTGATAGTATTAAGGTTGGTGTGACCCAGTCTCCTATGCCACAATTCTGTCTCCTTTGTGGAGGCAGCAGAAAACAAACAGACGTTTGCCATAGGATTGTCCTTTAACATATCAACAGCATACACATTGCCACTTCTATGAGCAACAAGTTGTGCTTTGTTCTCAGCAATGATGATATCAATCTTTTTCACCACTTCTGGTCCAATAATCTTACAAGTTTTCTTTGTGAAAAATGAGCCATAACCTTTGTCACTCATTTGTGAAACACTCAGAAGATTAAACTTGAGATTATCAATAAGATTGACATTTTCAAACTTGAGTTTTCCAGCTTGTACAGTCCCTGAACCCAACACCTTACCTTTTGAATCATTACCAAAGGATATATCACCCCCTCCATGAGCTAAGAAGTCCAGAAGAAGGGCTCTACATCCTGTCATGTGCCTGGAGCCTCCACTATCTACATACCAAAGATTATCTAAACAAGCAGAAGCTCCCTGCACAATAGTAATGAATTAGTTTTGGTGAGTGTCCAAAGCCAAGTTGGCTTTGGATGGGTCCTCAGACTTTTCAGACTCAAGCTTTGGAATATGATTAGTGGTTTGAACTAATTTTTGAATTAAGTTCAACAACTGCTGCTGACCATATGCCAGTGCTTGAATGTCAGCACTTGGGGCAGCAGTTGTTTGATCACTTCCAGACAGATGATAATACCCATAGGGATTTTTGTTCACTCTTGGTTTAGAGGGTTTTTTAGGCTCCTCATAAACATGTGACAGACTATGACATGGTGGTTGTCCATATCCTCTTGGGTACTTGCTAGTGGGTGGAGCATCTGTTACTTGTACATCCCTAGGAGCAGATGTTGCAAGAATTTTAGTAACAGATGTTTGGACAGGAATGAAAGTCTGTTTGGGCTTTCCTTTTGAAGTACTTGCCACCTGACTTGCAAGAGTTTTAGCTTTGTACTCTTATATCTTGACATCAAAAATTTTGAGATACAAGCACTCTTTGGTTTTGTGATTCTTTTTCCCACATATTGAGCATGTGGCTTTGGAATCACATCCACTTGTTTCTTTGCTAATATCATATGCTTTTAGAAGAAATCAATTTTTGGTAACATGATTCTTTTTTTCACAGAAATCACAGAACATGTGGACAGACTTTTCTTTCTTTTTCCCTTTTTCAATCTTCTTTTCAACAGATGTTTGAGCATCTGCTGGATGGTTTTTCAAGGGAATGATTTTAGCCTGTGGTGCTTTCTTACCATCAGGAGTTCTAAAATCAACTGGTTTGAAGTTTTCAAGAGTATCACACTCATCAGACCAAGTAGGTTTAAATTCATATTTTTCAATTTCAGCACATGATGAGGGACCTTCTGGTTTTTCAAGAATGATCTTTTTACCATTAGGTTCAGTGATTTTAATCTCTTGACCTTTCAAATTTGTTGGTACTACCTCAACAAACTTTTGATCCTTTTTGTCAGTGTTTTCAGGAGTTTGAGCAGTGGTTTCATAACCAAAGCCAAACTTCACATGACTTTTAGTCTGTTTGTTGAGGTGTTAGGACAAAGAGGATTGGTGAAACCACTTTTGGAAACCTTAGTCTAATTCACTTCTGTCATTTTGGCTAAGTATAGAAGTACTGAAAAGAAAACAAAGAACTGCTGAAGAGAAGATAAGAGAAATGCTGAAGAAGAAACTTCATCAGAAGTTCTGAAGTCCAAACCAGACAAGTTCACTTCAGAAGTACTGAAGACAAACTACTCATCAGTAGTTTGTCATTCATCAGCACTTAGCATCAAATATTTTCCACCGCCTTTTGCATCAGTAGTTTATTGTTTATTATTACTTTTAGCTGTATTTGTTAGTTTCAATGTTGCAACTTGTGCAACTTGTTTCTGTTGTTTCTGTACTTGCTTTTTGGCAAGATACATGTATGTAAACGTCTATAAATAGGAGGCTTCAACCTTCTATTTTAGACATTGATTTCAATAGAAAAATCCTTCAAAAACTCTCAACTGTTCTATTCCATTTCAGTATTTATTGTGAATCTGTCTAAGTATCTAATTCTCATTTACTGCTTAGATTCATAATAAATACTTGTCATTTATTAGTTTCAATCATCAAGGGGGAGTAATAACTCTTCCTTAGTATAAAAAGTGTTGCTTTAACTTATACATTCCGCTGTGCTTATAATCTGATTTACAAGGGCTTGCTAAACACTTAAGTGTCAAGATAGCAAGTTCTTACTTAGTAAAAAGAGCAAACTGATCCAACAATTGGTATCAGAGCATTGGTTTATCTGATCACATATCAATCTAACAAATTGAGAATCAGACACAAAGCTCTTATTGATACTCAATAAAAAGATCAAAAGTTCACTTTTTATCAACATCCATCACTTAAAAGAGTCATCTGACAAATCTATACTCTTTAAAATGGATCCACATAATACTGGTTCTGCCACTAAACCTGCCATGCTTGTTAGAAATGAATACAACATATGGCAAAAGAGAATGGCACATACCTTGTCACAAACCAACACAGGTTGGAGATCTGTGATATATGGTCCTCACAAACCAGTAAATGTTAATCTTGAAACTAATGTTAAGGTCCCTAAGGACCCTAAAGAATATACAGATGATGATTTCCTAAAACTTGAGCTAGATGCAAAAGCATTCTCTATGTTGGCAATGGCTCTCCCAAATGAGATATACTCTGGCCTTTTACATTGTGAAAGTGCCAAAGAACTCTGGGATTGTCTTAAAGAACAGTTTGGAGGAACTGAAGAGGTGATTGCCAACACCAGAGAGATTTTAGCTCAACAATATGAAACATTTGCTCATATTAATGGGGAAACTTTAACTCAACAATTTGAAAGATTCTCCTCATTAATATCTGAGCTAAAGTTAAATGGTCAGACCTATACAACAGTGTCTATGCTACATAGATTTCTAAGGTCTTTACTAGACAAATGGGAAACATACTCCATTGTTTTAAGATACTCACCAGATTTTAGCTCCCTCACTCTTACAAAACTCCATGGGAGATTACTTACTTTTGAGAGAGAAATTGATCAAAAGAAGAAATTACAATCATCTGGTAAAACTGCTGATGACTACCTACCAGGTAGTACAGCACTTTTGGGACAAGATTCACCAACTTGTTCCTATGGATCTTATGACAATATTGACATAACCACTGGGATCTCATCAGAAAGATCTTTCCCAGGTTATGACAATAATGACCAAAGTCAAACTGCTGATAATCTATGTTTTATCATGGATGATTTGAAAAACTTTAGCAGTGATGACTTAGAAGAAATGGACATATTACACCAACTGGCCATGCTAAGCATTAAAACTAACAAGTTTTATAAAAGGTCAGGAAGGAAATTTCCAGGATTGACCAGTAATACAAAAATTGGTTTTGACAAATCTAAATTGAGATGTCACAAGTGTCAGAAGTTGGGACACTTTGCTAGAGAGTGTAGAAGCTCTAGCTTTAACCAATCACAATCTGGAAATAACTATAACCCCAATTATAATAGGAATAATGGAACTCAAGGGAGTGCTCATTTTGTACAGGCACAAGCTCCTCAACAGCAATACATGCCACAAGTACAATATGTTCAAGTGCCTGCTCAACAGATGCAGAGCCAACAATCAATCCCTCCCTTTCCAGCTGCTCAACATCCTCCACAGCCTCAACAACCCTCTCAACAAAGTCTTTTTACCTCAGGGTATGTTGACTGGAGCAGTCTCCCTTTTGACACCACAGAGTGCAATCCTGATGCAGACAACAAAATGTTTGACATCAACTGGGGAGAACCAGACAATGGCAGAAAGAACTTTGCCTTAATGGCATTTGAAGGTTGTACTTCAAAATCTGGATTGTCACAGGTATCAAAAGAATCTTTGACAAAACTTTGCTCAAATTCTTGCAAAGAAACTTTTGCTCTCATAAGAGAGACAAATCTGCACTTACAAGGTAAAGCCAATGATTTAGAAAGAAAATACACACAGATAAAATGTGATTTAGAAAGAAAACTGTGTGCTAAAACAAAAGAAGTTTCTAAATTAACTGACTCAGCTATTGAAACCCAAGCACAAATTAAAATCATGCTAAATGACCTGGGAGATGTCAGACAAGAGCTTGCTGACACCAGGATCACTTGTGAAAAATGGGTGGAATCTTGTAAGGGGTATCAATTATTGCTAAACAAACAAAGTGCTTCAAATGTTAAGTTTGGCATAGGATACCATCATGTTGAAACACCAACAGATTTTTCTCCCAAAACTACTGAAGATGGGAGAAGAATTGTTTCAAATGAAACTTCTGAAGGGAAAGAGTGCACATCTTTCCATGAAAACTTTCTAAACAGAAATCCTGGTATTTTCAAAGAAAGTACTTCAGAAGTATTAACTAAATCTGACAACAAGCCATCAGTAGTTTCATCTACATCAGGAGTTGAGACCCTGAAAACTACTGATGAGCAAAATCTCTTCACAAATGTCAGAAATTTGCCTTTAGATCAAAAACAAAAGGCAAAAGAGTGTGAAATTTGTGGTCTGTTCAACCACAAAACTGAATTTTGTAGATACAGAAAAGGAATTCAGTTCAATCAAAAATTTAAACAACAGGTTGTGGGAAATCAAATCAGAAATGATTATGAAAGAATCTTTAAACCCAAGAAACAACAACCTGAAAACACCTTTTCTCAGAAAAATATAAAATCTCAACCAAAATCTTTTTCTCAAAATTCCTTGTCAGTAGTTAGACCAGAATCATCAGCAGTTTCACAAACTGCTGAGATACAAAATCTAATGAACATGGTACAACTACTGATGACCAAGGTTGATGGTGGTCCTGAAAAGGATACCACCATGGTTCTTAATGAAAAATCCATTGCCAAAAAGACATGGATTTCTCAACCTGGTCAAGAACAAACTGTAACTGTTCTCAAGAGCAAACCCAAAGCCAAACAGGCTTGGGGTTCCTAGATCTAACTAATTTTCTTTTATGTGCAGAGAGTTTCCAGGGGCTTAAACAGCATATGGTATGTTGATAGTGGAGGCTCTATGCACATGACTGGATGCAGATACCTGATAAACAACTTTATCAGCCAAAGAGAAGGATCTGTATCCTTTGGGAACAATGCTAAGGGATATGTGCTAGGACATGGCAATGTCTCCTCTGGCAAAATACAGTTTGACAAGGTCAATCTGGTGGAAAACCTTGAATACAACTTGCTGAGTGTGTCACAAATGTGTGATAAAGGATATTCTTCCTTTTTCACAAAGACAACATGCAAGATCATCTCACCAGAAGGCCAGAAGTTGATAGAGAAGATCATTGAAGATCATACTTTGCTGATTGCCAAAAGATGTGGCAATGTCTATGCAGTGGACATTGAGAAAGACAAAGTATTGAACAACACTGCCTGTTTCTTCTCAAGGGCATCAACTTCAGAAACAGATCTCTGGCATAGGAGACTTGGCCATGTGAACTTTAAAACCATAAATAAAGTCACAAAAATGGGCTTGGTCAGAGGTCTACCTTTGAAAGTATACCAGTGTCAAGAACACTGTGTATCCTGTTTAAAGGGAAAACAGCATAAGTCCTCCTATAAGTCTATTGAAGAATAAAAAACAACTGCATGTCTTCAACTACTCCATATGGACTTATTTGGACCTGTCAAGATTATGAGCCTTGGTAAGAAGAAGTACTGCTTAGTCATCATTGATGACTACTCAAGATTCACATGGGTATTCTTCTTATTCTCCAAGGATGAGGCTGCTGAAATCATCAAGTTCTTCATTCTACAAGTAGAGAAACAATATTCTCTATCTGTCAAAACCATTAGAAGTGACAATGGGACAGAGTTCAGGAACAAAACTCTGGATGAATTCTGTTTGTCTAAAGGGATTATTAGACAATACAGTGTTCCCAGAACTCCTGAACAAAATGGTGTAGTAGAAAGGAATAACAGAACATTGATAGAAGGAGCAAGAACAATGTTAGCTGATTCTGGACTGCCCTTGTACTTTTGGGCAGAAGCAGTTAACACATCATGTTATGTTCAGAATAGAGTTCTTGTGGTCAAGAGACACTCCAAGACTGCCTATGAAGTTCTTCATGGCATGAAGCCCCTTATCACCTTTTTCAGGGCTTTTGGGTGTCAATGTTTCATCTTGAACATCAAGGAATCTATTTCAAAGTTTGCTGCCAAAGTTGACTCAGGTTACTTTATTGGTTACTCTTCAACTAGAAAAGCCTACAAGGTTTTTAATTCTCACACCAGGATAGTAGAAGAAACATTGAATGTGAAGTTCAATGAGTCAAAACACACTCTTATTCCAGCACATCCTGCTGAACTCTTTGACCTTGACAACTTCCACTTTGGACCTGAAAAGACTGTTACTTCTTCCAAACCTACTTATTATGGTGATCAAAGGTTTGAAGATGAGGATCCTACACCATGGACTCCTCAAACAGTCATTAAGTCAACTTCAACATCATCAGAAGTTTCACAAACTTCTGATCCAACAAATACTGAAGGCCAAACTCAAACATCTGCTTCAGCACCTGCAACTACTGAAGAAGCTAAAACTGCTGAACCAGATATTATAGACCTCAGTAGTTTGTTTGAAGAACAAGAGCCACCTACACCTGTCAGTGGTTTACAACAACTGATTGAACACAAAGATCATCCACTTGATCAAGTCATGGGTGATATAGCTTCAGGTGTTCTTACCAGAAACCAGCTCTCCAACTTTTGCCTATTTTCAGCCTTTATTTCACAGTTGGAACCAAAGAAGTACCAGGAAGCCCTCAAAGACAATAATTGGGTGCAAGCTATGCAAGATGAACTGCTTCAGTTCAACAAGCAACAGGTCTGGGAAATCTGTCCCTTACCTCCAAACAAGCAACCAATTGGCACAAGATGGGTTTTCAGGAACAAACAAGATGAAGCTGGTATGATAATCAAGAACAAGGCAAGGCTGGTAGTTCAAGGGTACTCTCAAGAAGAGGGAATTGACTATGATGAAACCTTTGCTCCAGTTGCAAGGCTTGAGGCCATCAGGTTATTTCTGGCCTATGCCATTTCCAACAAAATTAAAGTTTATCAAATGGATGTGAAAAGTGCATTTTTGTATGGAAAAATAAAAGAGGAGGTGTATGTCTGTCAGCCACCTGGGTTTGAGGATCCTTCTCATCCTGAGTGGGTGTACAGACTGGACAAAGCTCTTTATGGGCTCAAACAGGCTCCAAGAGCCTGGTATGATACACTCTCCACCTTTTTACTCAAAAATAACTTTACAAGAGGTGCCATTGATAAAACTCTTTTCATTAAACATGTTGGAAATCATGTCTTACTTGTTCAAATTTATGTTGATGATATCATTTTTGGTTCAACAAACACAAAACCGTGTGATGATTTTAAGAAACTCATGCAATCAAAATTTGAGATGAGTACCATGGGAGAACTGCAGTACTTTCTAGGACTGCAGATCAAGCAACAAACAAATGGAACTTTTATACATCAATCAAAATATGTTAAAGAATTATTGAACAAATTTTCTTTAAATGACTGTAAATCATGTTCGACTCCCATGACACCAATCACACAAGTTGAACCTGATGATCAAGGAAAACAGGTTGATCAAACCATGTACAGATGCATGATAGGTTCCCTTTTATACTTAACTGCTTCTAGACCAGATATTATGTTTTCAACATGTGTCTGTGCTAGATATCAATCAGCACCAAGGGAATCACACCTTATAGCAGTCAAAAGAATTTTCAGATATCTGAAAGGAACTCCAACACTTGGAATTTGGTATCCTGCTTCAAGCAATACCAAGTTATCAGCTTTTTCAGATAGTGACTATGCAGGGTGTAAGATGACAAGAAAGTCAACATCTGGTGGTTGTCAATTCCTGGGTAACTGTCTAGTGTCATGGCAATCAAAGAAGCAAACATCTGTTGCAACTTCAACTGCTGAAGCTGAATACATTGCAGCTGCAAGTTGTACATCACAGATACAATGGCTCCAATATCAACTTCTTGATTATGGAATCAAAGAGACCAAGACACCTTTGTTTGTAGACAGCAAATCTGCCATTAGCATCATTCAAAATCCGGTACAGTTCTCAAAAACAAAACATATTGAGATCAGGTACCATTTCATAAGAGATTGCTATGAAAAAGGCAAGATTGAGGTGAAGCATGTAGCAACAGCTAATCAAATAGCTGACATCTTCACAAAACCCCTTGACACATCAACATTTCAGAAGTTAGTATCCATGCTTGGGATGCTAAATTTGTAAGTGTTTATTATATTATTCTGCAATTTTTCATTTTTCACTTACAAAACAGACAAAAAAAATCTGAAACAAAACTTCTGAAAAAGAGAGAAACTGCTGATGAACAAAACATCAGTATGGGGATAATTTCTGAAAAGTGTGTAACTTCTGATAAAATAAACTTCAGAAGTTATGAATAAAAGTATTTATAAAAACATTTCTCATCAGCTGTTAAAACTACTGAAGAGGAAATGGGAACTACTGATGAAGTAATCCTTCATCAGCAGTTTAAGTCAAAAGGGCAAATCTGACTTTTCCCATCATCAGAGGTTTGACCTAATCAGTATAAAACCTCTGATAAAAAAGATTTTTAACCAAAGGCGGTTCAAAAACTTCTAATAAAGAAGATTCAAGCGGTTAAAACTTCTGATAAATACCTTTTTCTCCACACTTATCCTTTCAAACTCAAAATATCCCTCCTTCTCTCTCAAAAACTCTGTCAATAACCTAAACCTGCAAATCAACTGTTCGATCAAAACCCAAACCACATGGCTCTAGTTCTAAAGCAGGGACACAATCAAAGGGCCTTTCTTGAAAAACAAGAAGGCTGGTCCCAATACGATGAGATCATTGATCTTGTCGTAAAATCCCAATATTTTACTGCTCTCACAATAAACCCACCAATTCACACTGAAACTCTGAATGAGTTCTGGGCAAATGCTGAGACTGTGACAACGGATGATGAGGTCATTTCCCTCAACTCAAGAATAAAAGGGAAACCACTGACCATCACACCGGCCACACAGGCAACAAGACTGGGTCTGGATGATGTAACTGCCCCTGACCATGTTGCTAATTCTGATATTCATCTAACCATGACTGAGTGTGGTTATCAAGGTACTCTCTCCCATGCTACAATCTTCAAAAAATATTTTGAACCAAAATACAAGCTTTTGTTTCATTATATTATTATGTGTTTGAGTCCAAAAACAGGGTCTTATGACCAGATGCCCTCCACTTTTCAACCAATATTTCATTCCATTATGAATGAAACTAAATTCAGGGCATCAAAACTATTTTTCAATGAGTTGGTGTTACATCACAATAATACCATGAAAAAGTTTTTGTTGTACCCAAGGTTCATTATGCAATGCATAATAGGGGAACTGGGTAATGAGGTGCTTGTGGGAAAAATTTCAACTTTAAATCCTTTAACATCACAAGCATACTCAAGACATAACAAACCGGCTGCCTGGCCAGAAGATGATCAGGGAGAACAACAACAAGTCCCCCTGAAGCCCACATCTTCCAAACTCACACCACCAAAAGCCAAAAAGCCCAAGCCAACAAAGACTAAAACCCACCAACCCAAAAGAAAAGCTGTTCAGGAGGTTGAGATGCCTGAACATGCTCATGAGCAGTCTGCTCTTCAAATAGGTGATACTGAAACACCCTCTCAGTCTCATCCATCTCAAACCCCACCAAGAGCACCCATAACCATTTTATTCAAAAGAAAAAGACTTAGAAAAACTATTGAAACACACTCATCTTTTGAAACTGCTGAACAACAAATTTCACCTATTGCCCAAACTACTGAACCTACCCCACAAATTTCTGAACAAGAGGCAATAGATATTGCCAAACTTCTCTCTGGGCTAAAAGAGAAGGTCCCATCTGATTATGTCAGTCCCCTACAACCACAACAAACAGGGGACATAACCACTACATCAGACATGGATGTGGACATCTCTAGCCCTATCCCAAGAGATGAGGGTGGACCAGAGTCTTTAAGCCCAATTTTAGAGACTCTTGGGGCATCTGAGGCTGCTACTACTCAGTTACCACCCAGTGGTGGATCTGAGGATAGAAGTAACATAGCTAAGACCTCAGATGTGGCAACTACTGATGAAGGCTTAATGCCTGAAGTAGGAAATCCTCAGAACCAAGAACAAGAGGTTCATGAGAGAACTGAGTTGGGCTCAGCTCATGATTTAACTGAGACAGTCCTCATTGAGGGCAACATCAGGGATTCAGATGATTCCATTAATTTGGATGATGTTTCAAAAACACAAACTACTGAATTGACGGCACATTATGAAGGTCCTGTTTCAGGGGTATCCAGGCTCAAGAAGCCAGTCACCCCTGCACAGGTTAAAGCCCACTCAATCCCTAAAACTCCTAGAGTGGCATCCTCTGTACAACATGAGGATCTCCCAAAATCACCCCCTTCACAACAAATGCCTACCCAATTCCCTGGGCAAACAAGCATAGACCTGAACCAGCTATGCAGCCCAGAGGGTCCCCTGTACCACATGATGAATACTCTCATCAGAAATCACTTCCAAACATACAAGGACAATTCTCCCAACCCTCAACTTCAAAAGTTAAAATTGATGAATCCAAAAAGGGGGAGAAGATCAGGGAACCTAAGGAGTCATTCCAAGCCAGGATAAGGGCATGAGTGGCCATCCTTGAAAGAGATCAAAAAGATCAGGCTAGGAAAGAAAAACTGGCCAAACAGTTTGGTGTCTCAATAGAAGAGATTGAAGCAGCAGAAAAAGAAGATGAGACCCAAACATCTGAAGAATCCCTAAGGCACAATGAAGAAACTTCTGATGGCAAAAGTTCTGATGAAGAATCAGAAAGTACTGAAGACAATCCTTCAGTAGTTGACAAACCATCAGCAGTTGTCAACCCATCAGAGGTTAACACTTCCAAACCTCAAACTGCTGACCCTTCCAGAACCACTGCTCCCATTCAACCAACATCTGATCCCATCAGGCCTACAACTGTTACAACAATGACTGTACTAAACCCTTCTCCTATCTCTCAATCAGTTGAATTATTAGAGAAGAGCTTAGTTGCAGCCAACAAGAAGGCCAGAGAAGATCTGATTTGGAAAATTCTGGAAGAAAGGGATGATCTAGATTTAAGCCATGAAGAAAAACTTCAGGCTTATGAAGCTGAACTACAAAGGCAGGCTAGCCTTGATGAGATTGCTGAACAAGATAAAAGACAACAACTGGTGTCTTACATTACCAAGAACAGCAAGACTAAAGCCTATACACTCAAAGGACTCTCCATGCAAGAGCTGACAAGAAGAGCACAACTACTTGCAGACAAAATGGCCACAAGCAAAGAAGGAAAGGCCAAGAGAGCCCAGATAATAGAAGAGTTAGTAGCAGAAGGCTATGGTTCAAAAGCCTCAGTATCCAGATGGAAAGAAGAAAGACTAATGGATACTTACAAGAAATACTTGGCTGCCAAGGCTGCAAATCCAGAGAAGTTTCAAACTACTGATCCTTCAAGATCAGTAGTTAGAACTTCTGGTGTATCAAGAAGAAGAACTGCTACTCAGAGAAAGAAGGCAGAGGACAATGTCAAAACTGACTTCAAAATGGTACTACTTGAAGGAAGTTCAATAGTCCATTCAGATTTTGACATTGAGGAGAAACCTCTGTTAACACAATTCAGGGATCCTTCCACTTTTGCCTACCAAATACAAAAGATCATCAAAGAAAAGTTGCATACCAGAGTAGTGACTGAACACCATCTCCCAACTGTTCAGATGCCTGATATGCAACAACAACAAGGAAGAGACTCCCACCTGAGGCTAACTGAAACTGAAAGCATCCAGCACTCAGGACCATCAACCCAAGGGACAAGTCTGGTTCCCTATTCTTCTGACTTTAACAAGTCAAAGATACCTATCATCAGATGGTCACTTACTAATAACAACTCAGTATTGTTGACAAGAAGAGACCTCTCAAGCAGGGCTTACAAGAAGATCAGTGATCTGAAGAAACTGTCAACACAAGACCTGCTCACAATTCAACATCTAGAACCACAGAGAGGATCTCTATCTGATGGTCAGTTAAACCAGCTCAAGAACACCATGTACAAAGAGATATGGAAGATTGTTCAAGACAGAAGAAAAACATAAGGAATTAGTAAGGTTTTGGCTTCATCAATCCAGGGGGAGATTGTTAGGACAAAGAGGATTGGTGAAACCACTTTTGGAAACCTTAGTCTAATTCACTTCTGTCATTTTGGCTAAGTATAGAAGTACTGAAAAGAAAACAAAGAACTGCTGAAGAGAAGATAAGAGAAGTGCTGAAGAAGAAACTTCATCAGAAGTTCTGAAGTCCAAACCAGACAAGTTCACTTCAGAAGTACTGAAGACAAACTACTCATCAGTAGTTTGTCATTCATCAGCACTTAGCATCAGATATTTTCCACCGCCTTTTGCATCAGTAGTTTATTGTTTATTATTACTTTTAGCTGTATTTGTTAGTTTCAATGTTGCAACTTGTGCAACTTGTTTCTGTTGTTTCTGTACTTGCTTTTTGGCAAGATACATGTATGTAAACGTCTATAAATAGGAGGCTTCAACCTTCTATTTTAGACATTGATTTCAATAGAAAAATCCTTCAAACACTCTCAACTGTTCTATTCCATTTCAATATTTATTGTGAATCTGTCTAAGTATCTAATTCTCATTTACTGCTTAGATTCATAATAAATACTTGTCATTTATTAGTTTCAATCATCAAGGGGGAGTAATAACTCTTCCTTAGTATAAAAAGTGTTGCTTTAACTTATACATTCCGCTGTGCTTATAATCTGATTTACAAGGGCTTGCTAAACACTTAAGTGTCAAGATAGCAAGTTCTTACTTAGTAAAAAGAGCAAACTGATCCAACATGAGGAGCATCTCAAAACCTTTTGAAGATTCCACCCATTTCTGACATTCAACTTGGGTGGATTCAAGCTCATTTTATAACTATGATATTTTGTTATCATAGTTTGGAGCTGGTCTTTAGTTATTGTTGCTTCATGTTTTAAGCTGCCTATTTCAGATTCTTTTTCAGCCAATTTTGATTTTAACTCTCTTGAAAGTTTTTCAAAGTGAACTTCATCATCTAAAATTTTCTTCCTAAGGTTTTCATTCACCTCTTTGATGTTAGCAAATGCTATTACACATTTGTCTGAACATAAATCTTTTAAAATTTGAGGAGATACCTTAGTAGCAGCCATCAATGCACAATCACACTTGCACTCACAATCATCAGATGCACCCCATGGGTCTGAGAGATTCACAACCTCTTCTTCAGATTTTTCACCTGCAATTACCTCATCAACAATATCATTAGTCATAACTTTAGATTCAGTCACCACCTCCTCAGATTCAATTTCCTCTACCATAGCCATGAAACAAAAAATTTCTGGTTCATTTTCAGCTGTTGCAACTAATGCAAAATTTTCATCTGTTAACTCATCTGGTAGATTACTCCAGTCAACAAAACCTTGTGTGAAGAAGCTCTGTTGACTGGTCTCTGCAGGAGCAGAGGGTGGAGTAGCAGTCATTTGCCCAGGTGCTTGAGCAACAGGTGTTCGCACATAGTGGATCTGAGGAACAGTGGTTTGGACATACTGGACAGGAACAGTGTTTGAGGACTGTGCAAAATGAACAGTGTTTTGCACATTTGGTCCAGGGGTAATATAGGAATTTTGATAAGTGTTGGTCTGAGGTCTTTGATTTGGATATGTGATTATAGGTGTACTATGTTGACTCCTACATTCCCTAGCAAAATGACCAAGTCTATGACATTTATAACACTTTATCTTTGATTTATCCAACCCAACCTTTGATCTGCCAGTTAACCCTGGAAACCTTCTCCCAGTTTTCTTGTAAAAATTGTTGGTTCTTACACTGAGAAGGGCCAATTGGTGCATAATGTCCATTTCCTCCAAATCATCAGGGTCAAAGTATTTCAGGTCATCATACTCAAAGGATATGTTATCAGATGCCTGGATATCACCACCACTTGCTGTGAAGGCATAGTTTGGTGAATAAGAATCAGAGTTACAACTTGAGTTAAAACCTGAAGTTATGTCAATGAAATGATCATAACTCTGATCCTTAGTGTTTCCAGGCACCTCATCATGACCCAAAAGTGCTGTATTCCCAAATACATAATCATCAGACACTTTTCCAGCACTACTAGAAAAAAGCACTTTCTTGACACGCATTGCGTGTCAAGAAAGGGGTCTGATGACAGGAAAAAGAATGTCAGGGATGGCGGTGTCATAAATTTAACATGACATATTTTCGCGTGTCATCTGTTTATGACACACATTTATGACAGTTTTTATTGACACACGTTATGACACTTTTTAATGACACATTTTTATGACAGTTTTTAACGACACATTTTATAACAGAATTTTATGACGTTTTTTGCATGTCATAATTTTTTAATCTAAAAAAAAAAATTCTTGTAAAATTACATATTTACCCTCCTAGATTTATTGTCATTTTATTATATGCAAAATAATTAGCACACTAATAACAAAAACATCATTTCATTATATAATCCATATTTATCTAATTATACACTAATCCAAGACAACGTTTAACGTTTACAAAAATATATTGTATCGACATTACATAGCCTTCAAACAAGTTTCGATCATTTGAAAATAAATGTCGCGGCGTAGCCTAACCATTCTTCCCGTACGACATCCTGTCCTTATCCCCGTAATGATCCGCTCCTCTCCCAACCTGAGACAACAATAAAACTAATACATTAGTCGAGGCCGGCCAAATATTTTACATAAATCATAACGCATCGCTACGTTTATTTTGCCTTAACGAAAAAATGCATACAGTAATGATCATCAGTGTTTAATTAATGCACATTATTACTAAATCAACAATTTTAGTAGGTATGTTACTAGTCAAAGAAAGAAAGGATTGCTTTTATGCTCACTTTAAGTGCAGTTCTTCACCAAATAATAGCCTAAGGGATAAAACAAAATTCTTTTAGAAAATAATGCTTAAAGAAGACCACTCTTTCTCTAATGAAGATAGAAATCACCTTTACAGCTTCACCCTATTATTGGTAAGGTCTAGGGATCACCACTAACAATTACATATAAACTAGTTCTATACCTGCATGCGTTGTGGCGCACTAAATCGAGTTGTTCTCATTTTGATAACTTGTACGTTTATGCTTCGATTACCTATACATTACTACAAACTACATGATAAATTTATGTATAAAACTTAGATAAAAATATACTTAACAAAGAATTTTTTTGTTAATTATTAGGAACTATAGAGTAACTGTTTCTAGCTCTTCCAGAGTGGTATCTCACTGATGGCTCGGACCCCCCGGAAGGAGGCCTTCTTCGCCTTCTTTGGATGCTATACTAAGCGTGTTATCCTCTGTATTTTTATCCTACTATATTTCTATAAACATATAATGAAAATCAGATAACATATAATGAAAATAATAAGAAACGCATAATTTAGAGCATTCAAAGGTAAATCAAGAGACTTACAAATAGAAAAGCATTTAACTCAACCGTTCATCAAGCATCTATGACAGTAGCCATTCACCCTCAAAAGGTGACTCAGATCGAACCGACTGTGTGCAATAAGTAATGCCTCCAATGGAAGCCTCACCTTCAACCGATAATCAAACATATTCATGTCACCATCAAAGATTTCCCAAATCTTTTGTTATTGCTGAAAAGTTTACCATCGTTCCTGCTGTTAATAAGACCAAATGCGTGCAAATATCAACTACCATTTTAACAAATATAAGATTGAAGTGCATATATGAAGAGGTAACTTCTCATATTGTTGAAAACCCGTATAATAAATATAACAAATATCAACTTATTTCCCATTTAGCTATTATCGATTTATCATTCGCTTTCAAGTTATGTTCAATAATACGGTGTGTACCTGTTATCTTTTCGATCTTCATTATATTTCTAGCCATCATAAGTACACTGTAAAAATAGAAAAAAAAATCAAATTACTCAGTGGCAGCCAATGATCAACCTGAGAGAGCAATGAAGGACTTTTTAAAATACAAATATTTTTATTTGCTGGTAAAGAACAATAGGGACTGCATTAGAATTTCTCAATGAAGCTCCATTTAGAGAACAAACGTTTACATGGTAGCTTCAACTTTACTTTAAAAAAGGTCCACGTACCAATACCTGTAATAAAAAACCCAAATTGTCACATGAGTAGAAAAAAACAAAAGTTTCAAAAAAATAAATGCTCTAACAAATTACAAAAGTTACTTCATTCACGCCCAAAATTAGTTTAGTATTTTACTTCTTTCCAAACAATCTAAGAAAACGTTTCATTATATACCACCGCACCACTACTACTTGTTAACAATCGTTGTCATCATCACCATGCCCAACTCATTCCTACTTTTTTTATTTGTTTCAGGCGCATGTTTCGCGCCTTGTCATTCTGCCAGCCTAGAACACCGCTACGCAGCTGAACCTCTATAAGTTTCCTCCTGTCTGCCCATAAGTACATTTGAAATGTCGTTACACGACACCAAATCAAACACGAATGGGATTTAGATCTATCGTTTGTCAAAAAAAAAAAAAAAAAAGAAAAACACTGAATCAAACACGAAACATACACGAATAGGATTTATGAACCTGCCCATTCAATGATCGTCTAAAGATACATTACAATGTTTAAATACAAAGCGCGATGGATTTTGTTGCTATCATGAAAGCAAGCAAATAGTGAATACTATAAATACAGACTACATGCCTCCTTAATACAGCTTCAATAGGGAAAAGTACATTGAACCACCAACTCCTACAGCCTAATTTATGTCATTTGAATATTGATCACCTTATTCGGATTATTCAAATCATAAAATCACTTCAGAAGTACACATCAGGTTCGTTTTGGGCCAAAACTGAACCTACAACCCATGTTTTGGTTTTTCACATTTTATAAACAATTGGGTCCGATTACAAACTGTACGATTATTTCGGTTATCGGGAAAGGTGATTCAGTTAACACATGGGTTTGCTAGGTGAATTGAAACCCATTCTATGCAGTCAAAATTTCTATAACCGACCCATCAATTTCTCAACTAGTTTGGTTATCAGGTTCATTTTTATCAGTTCTAACCCTTGAATCTTTCAAACACACATACAAACATGTTGTTTAGGTCATGAAACATATATGAAACGTTCAAAGACAGAAGATAAACCGTTGATACGTCGGAACCATAAAAATGATGCAAACGATAAACCGTTGATACGTCGGCTTCGTATAATTCAAGAGGTGCCTGTAAATATGAAGAAGCGCTAATCCAATTGCCCCAAGAGTACAAGCGCCACTAATATGTAATAAACCGGCCGCATCACACTCTTCACAGGACACACACAGCCTTATCCCCCTGAAATCCAGAAACAACAAGCATGTGTTAACAAGAAACCCTATACAAAACAGGTCATAAGCAACTTAACTTATATGACCAAATAGAGTTAATAATGAATAAAGTTGATAAAATGAGAAAGGGTACTTTGCATCTGAACCAAGCTCCACGAAAGTCGTGCTCAAATGTTTTCATTTCAGCGAATTGGCCAACTTTAAAGTTGAGAGCACCACCAGGCTGCTTCTCCATTTTGGTAGGCTGGTAGCTGCACTGCACCATTGAAACTATGGTCAACAATCTAATCTCCTTTATGAGGATAATAAAAAAAGTATAATAGTTTACAACAATTTTGTCATGACCATTAGGTGTGGAGGGGGGTGGCATCTTCATGATGGGCCTCCACGTAGGCGCCACATAGGAGTGGGGGAGAGGCATCTTCATGATGGACCTCTAAAGGGGTGGTGTGCACTATGATGACGGGCGAACTCATTGGCCAGAATTATTAAAAATAATAAAAAATCTATTAAAAATAATAACATTTGGCCCGGCACAAAAGTCATGTGGTTGCCGCTCATGCCGATGCCGGAAGAGGGGGGTGGTGTATGCCGGCCCATCAACACATTGCCGGGCCTTGCCGGGGCTATGCCGGCTTCCACACCGTAAGGTCTAATAGGCAAAAAATTGCAGAAAACCAATGCATACGTCGGTCAGTATCTCTTTATTATTAATGTAGCAATAATAAGGTATGCACTACAGTAGAGGCAACGGCATTAGGGTTGTTGGTTTACTAATATTTATTTATTATTAAACAACAAAATGAATAAGTTAAACCTTCGAAAACAGGGAGCCCTAGCTACCTGCTTTATTGCTTCAATTTGGACGGAAACCCATCACTGGTGCGACCATCAGAATAACGCATCACAAAAACCTTAACATGTCAATAAGTCAACCAATACAGCCTAAATAAAGTTTCCTTTAAGCAACTTTATGAACAACAATTGTATGTATTATGTAATCGGCATTATCATGACATACCAAGATGACACTATTATGAAAACCTAGTTTAAAAAATAGTAATATGACAACAAATATTTCAAACACATTAATAGAAATAAATAAAAATGTAAGTGGAATGAAGTTTAGTAACATACCTCGTTAAAAAAACAAAAACAGATCTTGAAAATAAGAAGCAATTTGGGGTGAAAGAATTGCCACTTTTTAGCGGTGTTAATCTGATTTGAGGGTTTGGATCATTGATAAATGTAATGAAGGAGAAGGAGGGTTTGATTTGAGAAGGAGGGTTATGGATTTGAGTAGATCATCCCTTACACTCTGTTCCAGAGTTTCATTAAATGATGGAAGAGACGGTATTGGGAAGGAAGTGGGGAAAAAATGTGTTCCAGAGTTTTTTATAAGATGGAAAGGGAGGGAATGAGAGGGATAATAAAAAGGATATTAGTGTGATTTTCAATCTTTCCAATTTGGAAGGAATTGGAGAGAAGGGAAGAGGAGGGAGATCCTTTCTCTTTCATCCTTTAATGAAACTCGGGAACACAGTGTTAGGGTTTGATTTGAGTAGATTACATGTCTGATGTGTTTATTTTTTATGAGAGAGAGGGGGAGGTTTATGCCTTTATGGGGAAGCGTGCCAAGAGAAGGATTTGAGATTATGACACAAAATTATGACACGCTGATATTAAAACCGTCATGTTTTTTATTTTATGACAGAAAATTATTGACACGCATAAAAAAAACGTCAAGAAATTATCATTTTTTATCAAAGATGACATTTTTTTTATGACATGCATTTTTGCATGTCATTAAATAGGGTATGTCATAAAAAAAGTGTCAATAAAGGGTATTTTTGTAGTAGTGCAGAGTCTTGGAGCTTCTTTTTCTGGTTAAGCTCTCTCTCATAAGTCAAGAGCTTACCATGAAGCTGGGTCAGTGATAGGTCCTTAAATCCAATTGAGTTTCTCATAACAATAGCAATAGTGTCCCATTTGTCTGGTAATGATCTTAAAAACCTATGGTTCAAAGTTGAATGGGGGTAAGTAAGACCAACCAGTTTTAGTTCACTAATGAGACAGTTAAACCTCTCAAATTGTTGAGTTAATGACTCTCCTTTGACATGACTGAATGTTTCATATTGTTGGTTAAGTATTTCACGATTGTTTTCAATAACCTCTTCAGTCCCACCAAATTGTTCTTTTAGTGCATCCCACAACTCTTTTGCATTGTTACAGTGTAACAGCCTAGCATATATATCATTGGGTAGAGCCATGGCCACAATACTGAAGGCCTTAGCATCTAACTCAATTTTCTGAAAATCCTGGTCCGAGTAGTTTTCAAGTTTCTTTGGCTCCTGAACCTTGGGATCTTCAGTACTTGGCACCATCGGAACATGTGGTCCGAAGATAACCGACTTCCAACACCCAGTGTTCTGTTAAGCTAGAACATGGCTCATCCGACGTTGCCAGATATTGTATTAAGATCTGACAAGCATTGGTGGCTTGTTGTTCGTGCCAGTGTTATGTGGATCGTGATTGATTGAAGCCATTCTCTGATTTTTCAAAAACAAAGTCTGTTTAAAAACGGTTGAATCGAAATTAAACTATTACTCTGTTTTCAATCCGACAGACAAACGATATCAATAATTGTGAGCTGATCTGTTTATATTAAATTGATTGGTTAGATCGAATTTAATTGACCAAGCTCTGATACCAATTGTTAGGATCTGAGTTTGATTGTTTTGATATGTTTAAGTAAAGATGAGAAGAATGAGTTGAATATAAATGGAAAGTGCAGCGGAATGATAAACTATAATCAAAACATGAGAGTAAATGTTTTCAGATCGAAAGCTTTCATTATATTGAAATGATTACAATCAATTACAAGTACTCCCCCTCAGCCTGATCACACAGTGATTGTTTGTCTGAGAGAATGTTTGTGTGTGATGTAATAGAACAGTACAATCACTGTTCTATTTATAGACAAACCTAAACCACTGGTGACATGTGCTGACGTTACCTAAGATAGTGACCTCTAACAGATTAACAACATAAAACATGTGCCCTATACAAACTACTGTTATATTACAAAACTCTGTAAAGTAAACTACTGCTAAGGGAAAACTCTGATGGTCTTGCAACATCTGTTGGAGTCTAAGTGCTGTTGACTCCAACAGACCTTTAGTCTTAAGTTGTTTCTTCATCAGACCTTTGATCAGCAGTTGTTCTCTATCAGTCCTTTGATCAGCAGTTGTTCTCTATCAGTTCTTTGTATCAGCAGTTCTAACAGCAGTTGTTTGGATGGAACAGTTGTTAGGGTCAGCAGTCTTTTGGGAAGAGTATGTTGTAAAGACTGTTTATTTGTGTGAATCAACTGTTAGCATATTTTGGCTTTTCAATCATCTGTTCTTCTCCAGGTCAGCAGACCCAACAATGTGTAAATTGGCACGGTTAGAAACTTTACTATAAGACCTGAGTAGGGCTGTACACGAGCCGAGTTGAGCCGAGCCAGACCCAGCTCGAGCTCGAGCTCGAACTTAAACCGAGCCAGCTCGGCTCGGCTCATTTTTCTGGTCGAGCTGAAAAGTCGAGCTCGAGCTCGGCTCGTAAATGTTCTTTATTCAATTTAGGGTGATTAATAGGAAAAACCTTGTTTTGTCAAACACACGAGTCCTGCATCCCGAACGTTGGTGATTTATCTGGCAAACATAATAATAAGTACAATTGAATTATGATGAACGTAGTGTTACATGTTTGTGTGGAGTACATGCTTATGGGAATTATCGCTTGACTGAAAATGTATACGTAAACCATGCAAATTACGTGCACCTTTTGATTGATATGTTACGAGATAATAAAAACAATAGTTTTTATGCAATTTAGGGTGATTAATAGCATCGGGCCCGGTATTGGACTAGAACATGACTAACAGGCCCGGTTAATGGACTAAAAGGGGCCCTAATACCCAATTACTTGGGCAACAAGCCAAATTCTATTATAATTATAAGATCAAAAAAATAAAAAAAAATAAAACCCTAACCCTAACCCCTTTGCGCCGTGAATACCCACACACCCACACACTCTCAATTTTCAATAAACATCAATCTTAATCATCCCTTCAAGCTAGTTGTGGTATAATCTCTAGGCCTTGGGGACTCTTGCTTTGAAAGGTATAATCTTTACATGCTTTATGATGATTAATAATGTTGAAAAGTTAAAAAAAAATCATAGGGCATGCATATATATAATCGCATAACATGAGTTAATGAGAGTTCTTGAATGTTGATTGTGATTTGATGATGATAAGTGTTGCTAGTAATCATAATTAAGGTTTTTATATGATCATATAGGTGTTTAATCAGAATAATATGAGTTATGCATGTATTAGAGATTTTTATGCATGATTAGGGTTTGTGAATAACTTGGGGAGTAAGTTTCAGTTTCTGGCAGATTCGTTAGGGTGTTTTGTAGGGGCTGTATCTTGATGTTAAATTGATTCTTTTGATGGTTTCTTTACATGAATGGATTGTACATAGTTTTAGCTTTTTAAAATGGGCAAAATCATCTGATTTGGATGTCGTTTGATATGTTTTTGGAATTTTATTTGTTTAAAGGTCATATCAGATTTTCGGAGTTAAAAATTGGGTCAACTTTAAACGGGTATAACTCGAGTTTTATAAAGAATTAAGTCATGAAATTTTTACAGAAGATTAACATTCGAATAAATTGAGTTGTCCAAGTGGATTCACCTCGTTTGGTTGAATACACAATATTTGGGAATTTTCTACTAAACTGCCCTGTTGTGGAAATTTTCTGGACATAGCTGTGTTGTAGAAATTTTAATAATTTTTGTGTTTGGTTTTGATACAAAAAAAAAAAATATGGGTTATCAAATGAATCCCAAATAATATTCAGTAGAAATTTGGGAGTTTAACTCGTTCGTTAAGTATTTTAAATAATTTGTTTTTCATAGCGCACAATCTGCCATGAAAACGTAGATTGTGTAAGGGATGTTTACCTGACTATTTGGAGTCTTATAGGGTATGTATTTGACATGAACTTGTATGAATACTTATATGAGATGTGTATGAGGTATAAAACTGATAATAATCAATATGATCACCAACGGGATACGTAGGACTTACTTGTGCATGTAGAGTCACTAGGCGTCACTACACGATTGGAACTTTAGAAGTTTTGGACAAACGAGTTGCATGATGTGTTGGTTATGCACGTATACTCACCTAGTGACACTTGTAATAGGGAGTCGGTAGCTCGTTAATGTTTGAGGGATTTGGATCATTCACGTGCAACCTAAGGTGAGTTTCACTACTCTTTTCTCAAAAGCATGCGTCTTGGGTTGAGACAACGTACTTAACTTTTTCTAGTCCAGGTTTGGACTACTAATTTTCTAGTCCAGTTTGGGACTACTCAGGTTTTGACTCCTTGTGTGGGTCGGGTTTACGATTCCCTGTGTGGATCGGGTTTTTGATCAGTTTAAAACTTATTGGTCCTTTGTGAACTAAACACTCTATCATTTGGAAAGTCCTTGCATATTATTGGGTTAATCGCTGGAGGCGAGCAGGGTATTAGTTGATAGCGCTATTAGGTTGTGTAGCAACCTCATGCCTGAGGTGCTTGAGGCACAGGCATGAACTTCTGACCACATTTTAGAACTGGTGTTGATAGACACCAGTTATTGAGGCAAATTATTATGTTACTGAAGGTGTCCCAATAATTCTGTTTAGTTGCAATGAGTGGGTTAGCTACCCCTGAGACGCTTAAACTGATAACTCTTGAACGTTTTGGTCTGGAGGACCTACGCTTTTATTTGGTTATGTGGTTTTGGAAACCAGCGCATTTGCTTACTCACCTTCCTACTTAGTGAACTCACCAACATTGTTTGTTGACCCACGATTTACCTGCTTTTGAAGGTAGTTAGCTTCTGGTGCTAGGATTAGAAAGCATTGCACACTTCACTGTATTTGGGGTCTTGGGCATTCACCTAAATTACATATTATGCTTTTACATTTTCTTTCATATGGTTTTAATTTGGGCGCTTTGTTTTGCGCATGGATTTAAAAGGTTTAAATTTGGTTTACGCTTCCACAACTTAACTAAACTTGATTTTTGAAAACGAACTAAATGGTTTGGGCATTCAGAATTCGTTCATATGACTTATGGCTATGGGATCCTGGTTTGTCATGCGCCTCGCGGTATAAACCCCGTAGTGGAAATTTGAGGGTGTGACAGATTGGTATCATAGCCATTGGTTATAGTGAACTAGCACTGCATGTTGAGTCTAGTCTATAATCATCATAGCATAAGTACACTTACAACTTAAGTGCACAACTAGATTTTAGCTACATATATCTACAACGTATGATTTCGAGAGATATGTTATCTTCTAGTTCTAGACCTAATTCTGAACACTTCAATGGTGGGAACCCAGGGTTACACCAGGTGGCGCATTACTGGGAGTAGTATCTTAACAAACCTCATGGATGAGGAAACAACAATAGTACAAGGGAGGGAGCCCTTGCGAGCGTTGTGGCGCATGTACACAGGAAGCTGCACGATGCGCATGACGTGATACCATTAAATCGAATCAACTATGAAGAAACTCAAATACTGAGACTTATCCTCTTTCGCTGAGCAAGGAGAGAATTAGTTTCTGTTCCTTGTTACTTGATCTTTCTTACTCCCATTCGAAACTCAGACAGGACTGGGTTACGCATATAGAACTTATTTCTTACCTTAGTACCTTACGCCTAGCATGAGTGGGCGGACGTATGACTACATATCCCTGTTACTCATAAGTATATGGTAGATTCATGGGAATACATTAGAATCAGGGCTTGTTACACACACTCTTGGGGAGTTACATAAGGCATGCGATGCAGTACAACATCTCAAAGGAAGACGAAACCTACCAGTGACTGACAATCACGATTGTAGGAACGAATGGTGATGTTGACCATCGAGCTGACTTACACAGGATCGAAGAAGGAGACTGTACGAGACGAGAACCATATAACACTGACATCGCAAAAGAGGGAGGATAAGGGATGGAAGGGGAACCTGAGCAGGACGAGCATATGGAAAGTGAGGATGAAGGCTCTACTATCTAGACAGAGCATGGCGACGATTGGCTCTTACCTTTTCTTACCTATTATTTCTTTCATTTCCCTTTGCTAACTTAAATAAGACTGAGTTCTTATGATCAAAGATAGGGTGGTTGAGGCCCTCGCATCTTTCCAAGCTAGTAAAAATCTATTTTGCTCAATCATTCTTTTCCCCTGACTTCCACATTTGAACTCTCTTATACCTTGAACGCACATCGTATTTTCAAGCCTTTTATTGGACGTAAACCTCGATAACTCCAACGGAACTGAAGGAGACCGTCTGATTGCTTCGATAGTATAAGTCTTTGCTATGTGCATTTTTCCCAGGCAGGATGGGGTAATGTATGCAACATGCATACTCAATGAGTTACAGATACTTGGATGGAGAACGTAACACCCTGTGATGAAACTTAGAAATTTGTTATATAAAGACGGATGGGTCTGAGATCGATGCCTACACTACCAAGCTACAGGAGTTAGATACTTTGTGCTCGAATCTAATTAACCAACTTTACCAGCGGATCGAATTTCATACCAAAAGGGTGGGTCCCTCATATTCATGGCTTGGCCACTGCAGCTCACCTACCCAGAATATAACAAATCTTTCACCTGGCTCGCAAACTCATTGATGAAGCTGTTGAGCATGGTACTTTTCCGAAGCATGGAGCTTCATCTTCTACTTTTGGCGATAGCAAGAGAACGTGGGGTAGTGTGAGGTATAAGTCCTTCAACAACGACAACAACAACGGCGACAACAACAAGGCGGGTCGTGGGAGAGCATTTGTGATTGGCTCTGGGGAAGCTAGGACTGATAACAATGTCGTGACGGGTACGTGCTCCTTGAATGACACTCTTGCTTCTATTTAATATGATACTGGTGCGGACGATAGTTTTGTGTCATCAAAACTTAGCAAGTAATTAGGGATGGTTCCCACTCTTCTTGACACCCCGTACTCTATAGAATTGGCTGATGGGAAGCCTGTTGAAGTGACCCGTATACATCGTGATTGTAAGCTCGAATTGGATGGGCAATTGTTTGCCATGAACCCCTACCTATCACCCTAGGTAGCTTTGACCTCGTAGTTGGCATGGACTGGTTGTCCAAGCAACACGCCGAAATTCTCTGTCGGGAGAAGATTGTTCGTATCCCTCTCCCAACTGGAGAGCTTTTATCTATCCAGGGTGATCATGGTGGTGCCATGGTGGGCATCATCTCCTTTTTGAAGCCCGGAAATGTATTCGTAAGGGCTGTCCAGCCATTTTGGCTAACATATCTGACACTCGAGTTGAAACTGAAACCAAGATTGAGGACAACCCAGTCGTCCGAGATTTCCCAGATGTTTTCCCTGAGGAATTACCTGGACTTCCACCTGTTTGTCAAGTAGAGTTCCAAATTGATCCTGTACCTGGAGCAGCTCCAGTTGCACGCGCACCATACCGCCTAGCACCAGGCGAACTACAAGAACTGCCTACCCAACTCCAAGAGCTATTGGATAGGGGTTTTATTAGACCTAGTTCTTCGCCATGGGGAGCTCCAGTTCTGCTTGTTAAGAAGAAAGATGGGAGTTTCCTCATGTGTATTGATTATCGGGAGTTGAACAAGGTGACGGTTAAGAACAGCTACCCTTTGCCTCGTATTGATGACTTATTCGACGAGCTACAAGGGTCGAGTTTCTATTCTAAGATTGACTTGAGGTCAGGATATCATCAGCTGAGAGTCCGAGAGGAGGATGTGGAGGAGACAATCTTTCGAACTTGTTATGGACATTATGAGTTTTTGGTGATGCCATTTGGGCTAACCAATACATCGGCTGTGTTCATGGATCTAATGAACCGCGTGTGCAAGCCCTATTTGGACAAATTCGTCATAGTGTTCATAGATGACATACTGATTTATTCCAACAGCAGGGAAGAGCACGAGCAACACCTGCGGCTGATCTTGGAACTATTGAGAAATGAGCAGTTGTATGCAAAATTCTCTAAATGTGAATTTTGGATTCGAGAAGTCCAATTTCTTGGACATGTGGTTAACAAGGCAGGAATACATGTCAATCCCGCCAAGATTGATGCTATTAAAAAGTGGGAGGCTCCAAAAATCCCACAGAGGTGCGCCAGTTTCGTGGTCTTGGGGGATATTATTGTAGATTCATTGAGGGATTCTCTAAGATCACTCAACCCCTCACTGCTTTGCAACAAAAGGGTATTACTTACAAGTGGGGAGATGCCCAAGAATCTGCTTTTCAATTATTAAAGTCGAAACCTTGCAGTGCACCTATACTATCACTACCTGAGGGTATAGAGGACTTCGTGGTGTACTGTGATGCGTCTATCCAAGGGTTAGGGTGTGTGCTGATGCAGCGTGATAAGGTGATCGCGTATGCCTCACGTCAATTAAAGGTTCATGAGAAGAATTACACCACCCATGACTTGGAACTGGGAGCAATGGTTTTTGCTCTAAAGATCTGGAGGCATTATCTCTATGGGACGAAGTGTACGATATTCACTGACCACAAGAGCCTCCAACTCATATTCGATCAAAAGGAGCTGAACATGCGACAACGTCAATGGGTCAAGCTTCTGAATGATTATGACTGTGCCATCAAGTATCATCCAGGGAAAGCTAACGTAGTAGCTGATGCCCTCAGTCGTAAGGAAACGAAACCCAAACGAGTGCAAGCTTTACAACTTACCGTACATTCTAATCTTCCTGATAAGATACGTGAAGCCCAGGGCGAGGCTTTGAAAGAAGAAAACATCGGGCTTGAAACTTTACATGGTGCGGATAAGCACTTGGAACTGAAGACGGATGGTTTTCAATACTTTATGAATCGAGTCTCGATACCACGTTTTGGGGATCTCAGACAACTGGTGCTCGATGAAGCTCACACCTCTCGATATTCGGTACATCCTGTTTCGGACAAGAGGTACCAAGATCTTAAAACTCTTTACTGGTGGCCAAACATGAAAGCTGAAATAGCCACTTATGTTAGTAAGTGCTTGACTTGTGCGAAGGTTAAGATTGAATATCAGAAACCTTCAGGCCTACTCCAGCAACTAGAAATCCCTATGCGGAAATGGGACGGAATTTCTATGGATTTTATCACAAAGCTTCCTAGAACGCCAACGGGCCATAACATGATTTGGGTTATCGTGGATCGTTTAACCAAATCGGCACACTTTCTGGCAATAAAGGAAACGGACTCGCTGGAGAAACTAGCAAATCTCTACGTCAAGGAGGTAGTCTCTAGGCATGGGGTGCCTACTTCTATTATATCTAATCGCGATGCGCGATTCACTTCTCATTTTTGGACTACTCTCCAAAACGCTTTGGGAACTCGCTTAGATATGAGCACGGCCTATCACCCACAGACGGATGGACAGAGTGAACGAACCATCCAGACATCAGAAGATCTGCTACGAGCGTGCGTGGCGAATTTTGGCAACAGTTGGCATAAGCACTTGCCTTTGATTGAATTCTCGTATAACAACAGTTACCACACTTAGATACAGTGTGCGCCTTTAGAGGCAATTTATTGACGCAAGTGTAGGTCTCCCATCTGCTGGACTGAAGTTGGGGATAGCCAGCTAATAGGTCCCGGACTTGTGCACGAAACTTCTGAGGAGATAGTGCAAATCAGAAATCGGATGGCTGCTGCTCGTGGATCGATAGAAAAGTTACGCTGATAAGCGTAGGAAACCTTTGGAGTTCCAGGTTGGGGACAAGGTTCTATTGATGGTGTCACCTTGGAAGGGGGTGATACGCTTTGGAAAACGGGGAAAATTGAACCCACGATACGTTGGACCATTCGAGATTGTCGAAAGGATTGGTCCGGTAGCTTACAAGTTAAACTTGCCTGATGAACTTAGTGGAGTGCACAACGTATTCCACGTATCAAACTTAAAGAAATGCTTATCGGATACAACATTGGTGGTGCCACTGGAGGAGATCCAGTTGGACGATCAGCTACGGTTCATGGAAGAACCGGTGGAGATTCTTGAGCGGGGCGTCAAGAAACTCAGACAAAACACTATACCTATTATTAAGGTACTATGGAACTCCCGTCTAGGCCTAACATATGTTAGATGCTATTAACATATGTTATAAGTAGGAAAAACCTTGTTTTGTCACACACACGAGTCCTGCATCCCAAATGTTGGTGATTTATCTGGCAAACATAATAATAAGTACAATTGAATTATGATGAACGTAGTGTTACATGTTTGTGTGGAGTACATGCTTATGGGAATTATCGCTTGACTGAATATGTATACGTAAACCATGCAAATTACGTGCACCTTATGATTGATATGTTATGAGATAATAAAAACAATAGTTTTTATGCAATTTAGGGTGATTAATAGCATTGGGCCCTGTATTGGACTAGAACATGACTAACGGGCCCGGTTAATGGACTAAAAGGGGCCCTAATACCCATTTACTTGGGCAACAAGCCAAATTCTATTATAATTATACGATCAAAAAAATAAAAATAAAACCCTAACCCTAATCCCTTTGCGCCGTGAATACCCACACACCCACACACTCTCAATTTTCAATAAACATCAATCTTAATCATCCCTTCAAACTAGTTGTGGTGTAATCTCTAGGCCTTGGGGACTCTTGCTTTGAAAGGTATAATCTTTACATGCTTTATGATGATTAATAATGTTGAAAAGTTAAAAAAATCATAGGGCATGCATATATATAATCGCATAACATGAGTTAATGAGAGTTCTTGAATGTCCATTGTGATTTGATGATGATAAGTGTTGCTAGTAATCATAATTAAGGTTTTTATATGATAATATAGGTGTTTAATCAGAATAATATGAGTTATGCATGTATTAGAGATTTTTATGCATGATTAGGGTTTGTGAATAACTTGGGGAGCAAGTTTCAGTTTCTGGCAGATTCGTTAGGGTGTTTTGTAGGGGCTGTATTTTGATGTTAAATTGATTCTTTTGATGGTTTCTTTACATGAATGGATTGTACATAGTTTTAGCTTTTTAAAATGGGCAAAATCATCTGATTTGGATGTCGTTTGATATGTTTTTGGAATTTTATTTGTTTAAAGGTCATATCAGATTTTCGGAGTTAAAAATTGGGTCAACTTTAAACGGGTATAACTCGAGTTTTATGAAGAATTAAGTTATGAAATTTTTACAGAAGATTAACATTCGAATAACTTGAGTTGTCCAAGTGGATTCACCTCGTTTGGGTGAATACACAATATTTGGGAATTTTTCTACTAAACTGACCTGTTGTGGAAATTTTCTGGACATAGCTGTGTTGTACGAATTTTAATAATTTTTGTGTTTGGTTTTGAGAAAAAAAATATGGGTTATCAAGTGAATCCCAAATAATATTCAGTAGAAATTTGGGAGTTTAATTCTGTTAGGATCTGAGTTTGATTGTTTTGATTGTTTAACTAAATATGGTAATAATGAAATGAAAATAGAATGAAAGTGTAGCGGAATAATAAACTGTTAATCAAAACAAGAGAGTAAATGTTTTCTGATCGAAAGCTTTCATTTATCTAAAAGATTACAATCGTACAATTACTCCCCCTCAGCCTGATCACACAGTGTTTGTCTGAGAGAATGTTTGTGTGTGTGATGCAATAGAACAATACAAGCACTGTTCTATTTATAGACAGACTCAAAGCACTGATGACCTAAGCTGACGTCAACTAAGACAGTGATCTCTAACAGAATAACAAACATAAACATCTGCCTATTACAAACTACTGTTACATTGAAAGCACTGATATTAAACAGCTGTTGTAGATAAACTCTGATGGTCTTGTATCCACTTCTAGAGCCTAAGTGCTGTTGGTTCCAGCAGTGCTTTGGTCTTCAGTACTTGTATCAGCAGTTGTTGTTCATCAGACCTTTGGTCAGCAGTTGTTTTTCATCAGTTGTTTATTCAGCAGTTCTTTGTATCAGCAATTGTTGAGCAGTTGTTTGGATAGAACAGTTGTTAGGGTCAGCAGTCTTTTGGGAGAAGTAAGTTGTAAAGACTGTTTATTCAAGGATCAAACTGTTAGCATATTTTGGCTTTCTAATCATCTGTTCTTCTCCAGGTCAGCAGACCCAACAATCTCCCCCTAGAACAGATGATGCCAAAACTCAGCTTTATTTATTGATCTTTATTTCTCATCAGACTTTCTCTGATTTGACCTTTGAAGTATAATTCAAAGTTCAGAGCAAACAAGTCTTCTTCATCTCTTTCTAGGTCCAGATTTAGCAATGTTTGGTGATCTTCTGCACATAGGCTGTAAGCATCATCCATGCTGATCTTTTGAACCTTTCCATCTGACCTGAGCAGTGTCAATTCGTGGTTGTCTTTGTTGACTTTCCACTTTAGAATTTTTGAGTCAGTGGTTTTGCTGAGCTGAAGTTTTATTCTTGATGAGTTGGGTGAAGGTGGTCTTCCAATGAGTTCTCTGAGCTTCTCTGTTGTGGGATCAGAGAAGAAATGGACTTGATTGAAGAGCCCTTCCTTGATGAATGTATCAGCAAACTTTCTTTGATCTTCCTCTGACATTTCTTTCTGTTTCTTGTACTGTCTTCTTGCAGCAGTTGTTAGGTCAGAGGTGTCAAGTAAGCTGTCCAAGGTAAAGGTCTGTTGGGGTCTCTTCATCATTGGCTCATCAGTGTAAATTGGTTTTCTTGGTAGGCTGGGATCCTTCTTCCTATTTTCTTCCAGACTTTTGTAGGTCTCAACCAGCCTTAACTCAGACCATCTGGAAACTGACCTCATCTCCCCATAGTTGGCAGCTACAATCTCTTGCCTTATCCTTTTGAACTTCAAGGCTCTGACTGGGTCTCTGCCTTTGCCAAAGTTAGGAGTAGAGACTTTAGCCTTGGGGTCTTTGGCCATTTCTTCAATTCTGAGTAGTTCTTCTCTCAAAGCATGTGTAGTCCAACCATTGAACTGCTTTTTGTTTGCTTTGTAAGGCTTGGTTGCCATAATCTGTTCAAGAAGAGATTCCCTTACCTCCTTTTCCAAGTCTACACTGAGAGGCATGGAGGACATGGGATTGCTCAGGGCCTTAGCAAAGTCTTCAATCCTTCTGAGTTTGCTAAGCTCTGCTGAATGGATGCCCTGAGCAGTCCTGTCATCCTTCCCTTTGCATTTCTCCTTAATGATGGCATCCACCTGTTCACCCCTATATTTCAGATATTTATGAAGGTTGAGGGGAACAGGGAAGTTTGGGAGAGATGGGAAGGATCTTTCTGATGGCTGTTCAGTATTGTAGAAGGATTGTAATTCCCCCTTGAGTAGATCAAGTTCAAGGGGATACTGAACAACCAATGGTGTAATGGTTGGTGGTGGTCTGTGGGATCTAAACTTGGATGTGTGTGGTGAGAATGATGTGATTGGAATAGCTGTGATAGGAGGAGTGGATTGGGCAGTTGAGGTGGTGTTTGGTGATGTGTGTATGTTTTCATCATGTACAACAAAGGTTGATTTTCTCTTCCTTGTGTACATGATTTTTGGTGATGGTGATTTGGTAGCAGTGGTTGGATTAACATCTGATTTTCTCTTCAGATGTTGGGGTTTTGGCTGGTGATGTAGGTTTTGTGGTTGTTTGTTCAGGTGTGTGTGTTGGTTTGGGTACAGTGGTTTGGGAAGCAGTGTTTTGGGTAGTTTCAGTGTTTTGGGTGGCAGTGGTTTCAGTAGCAGTGGTTTTGTCAACAGAGGTGTTTAATTTAGATGGTGGTTTCTAACATGCTTAGCAGGTCTTTTCATCCTTTTAGAGGATCCCACATCTTCTATCTCCTGCTGTTGTTCTCTCTTGAGATTCACCAGCAACTCTGCTTTAGCTTCCAAGGTGTCAACCCTTTTTTGTTTGGCCTGAGCAGCCTTTTCAGCTTCTATGTTTGCAGAGTTGTCTACTGCTTTGCTTTTGTCAGTTGTTTGTTGTGGTGGTGCTGTTGGTGTTGCTTGTTGTTGTGGAGCTGATTTGGTAGACTCTGGTTTCTTGGCAGACTTGGCTTGGCCTTTTTGAGAAGGAGGACAACCAAAAGGATCTAGTTTTGGTAGCCTATCTCTGCCACTCTCCCCCTTTTTGGCATCATCAGCCGTGAAAGCATCATCATTTTCATCCCTGAGGATGGTGGTAGGGGCAGAGCCAGTAGTCTTCAGCAGGTGGTCCTTGATTGCTTTAATATCTGCATGGGTATCTTTGTACCTTGCATCTACCATATTCCTGATCTCAGCCATGTAAGTCTCATGAGTCTGATCAGCCAGTTTTCTGTGAGCTATGATGATGGGGGAAACTGATTTCCATAACTCCTGGCTATATCAGCTGTTGATGGTTGACTCTTGGAAAGGTCTGCAATTGAGCTCAGTATAAGCTTGACATCAGATTTGATGTCAGCTACAGAGGTTTCAATTACAGAAACTCTGTCCGTCAATTCTTTGTATTTTGACCCATCTCCTAAGTTAATAGGATCATCTGAGTCCCTACCAGTGGTAGTTCTACCTGATTCAGTCCTAATAGGTGAATCAGATGCCCCTTTTTCTTGGTACTGGGGACTTCCAACTGTTTTTGGAGACACTATAGTGGCTTCAACAGTTGTTGCCTTCAAGGGAGTCTTAGCTATGTAATCATTGTCCTGATGTGAGACAGTGGTCTCTACATCAGTAGTGGCTGCTCCTCTTGAAAACTCACCTAGAGTTTCATTGAACTCAGGTGGTGTAACCTCCTCTTCTGTTTGTGGGATAGCAGATTGTATATTCTCAGGACCAGTCACTTGTTGGAGTATACTCTCAGTGACAGGTGGAAGAGAGGAACTGGGATCTTCCTGAGATTTAGCTATTGCTTCAAACAGTGGTTGCATGGTTTGTGGGACATGATGTGATGGTGAGAGTGGAAGAGTAACAAGAGAATTAGCCCTGGGAGAGGGGCTTGTGAACATTTGGTCAAGTGACTCAAATGTATCATGATGTGTGTCCCCTTGGCTTACAACATAATCCTTTTGAGAGGATTCATGAGGAGTTTGGTCAGGTGGAGGTATGTCCAACTGTTGTGAGGAAGTAACAACAGTGGTTTCAGGATGCTTTTGTTGTGCAACAGAGGTTTCTTCTGGTACCTCAACATCCAGAAGCCTCATTTGTGGTTGAGTGGTGGTTTTTGTGGATGGATGTTTCTTTTTGGAAGTGGCTGGTGTGGGTTTCACAGCACCGGATGTAGTGCCATGATCACCAGGAGCAGTGGGCTCAACAACAGAGGTTTTGACAACAGTTGTTGCCTTTGTCCTCTTTGTTTGTGTTTTAGAAACTTTTGACACTTTAGACACTTTTTCTTGGGTGCTTCCACCCAGCATTCTTGTGAAAGTTTCATCAGTTAAGCTTTTCATTTGCATAGCATCACCCTTTTTGAAAACTTTTTCAGGTAAGACTTTTTGTAAGATTACACTAAGAATTCTTGGGTAAATAAGAAAAGCATTGTTGGACCCAGACTTGACTGCTTTCACATTTGATACCAAGTCCATGAACAATCCCTGGGAAAGATTGAAGTCAGAGTTTGACAACATAGCATAACCCAGATATTGCATCCTTAATGGAATTTCATTAAAGGATGTGGACTTAGCAGAGACACAAAGAAGAAGAGTATGGAAGAAAAATTTCATGACTGGAGGGAGAAACTTTTTGAAAAGAGTTGATCCAGTCATCTGACCATCATACCCTCTTTCTTGGAACTCAGTGTGAAGCTCTGTTTTAGTAAAGGAATCCTTACCTGCCAGGTCATTCAGTGTGAAGGTTGTGGATATGGTTTCGGGGGTAATGACAATACTGGTTTCTCCAATTTTGGAAATAATGGAAGTAGGCTTTTTGTCTTGGAGTAGAAACTCAACATTCAACCAAAATTCTTGGAGTGTATCAAGATAAATGGGGGCGTTAGCGGTTAGGATAGGTAAGTATTTGGAGTTAAGGAAAATGTCGATGGTGGAATGAAATGGAGCGTTGTCATCTGTTTTAATCAGATAGGGGAGACAATTGTGTGTAGCTTTGGCTTGAAGATCCATTGTAATGGATTTCGAAGGTGAAGATGATTGAAATTTGATGGAGGGTTTGAGAATGAAGAAGGCGGTTTTCAGTATTTTGAATACAATGAGACAGTGTAACGTCTGTTGTGGTAAAACAGGGTTTTTATAGGCTCAATGAAACCGCTGATGTGGCCAAACCTCTGCTTATATGAGCAGACGTGGCAATCATCTGATGGATGAAACATCTGGTGGAGAAACAGCTGTTTTTGGCAAACAACTGATACAAACAGCTGATGGAACCAACTGTGTTTTTTTTTGTATAGATATAGTATATATATATAAGGAGACAGTTGTTTTATCTGAACAGATGTTCTGAAACAGATTTTTCAACTAACAGTTGTTTTATCTGATCAGATGTTTTGAAACAGACTTTTCAACCAATCAGTGGATATGAATGAAACAGTGGTTGTTTTATCTGATCAGATGTTATAAACAGATTTTTCAACCAAACAGCTATTTAAAAAATTTGATTTTTTTTTGAAACATTTTACTATGATTTATTGAAAAATTTACTTGTTCAATCCATGTTTAACATACCAATTCTGGAAATCAGATTTGTAAAGGTAGATGTGTCTAAAGCTTTTGTTAACACATCTGCCAACTGATCCTCTGTTGGAACATGGTGCAAGGAAATCAAACCTTTTTCATAGCTGTCTCTGGCAAAATGATGTCTTATGTCAATGTGTTTGGTAGTGGAATGAGAGACTGGATTCTTGATGATATTTTCAGCAGCTTGGCTGTCCAACATGAGTGGAGTCCTAAGTGCAGTTATCCCAAAATCCAGTAGTTGATTTTGAAGCCACATGAGTTGGGCTGTACAGCTTGCAGCAGCAATGTATTCAGCTTCAGCTGTTGAAGTTGAAACAGCTGCCTGCTTTTTGCTTTGCCATGAAACTAAGGCATTCCCTAGAAATTGGCACCCTCCTGATGTGGATTTTCTTGTGGTATGACAGCCAGCAAAGTCACTATCTGAATAACCTGAAAGCTCAATGTTTCCATTAGCAGGATACCAGATACCAAGTGTGGGAGCACCTTTGAGGTATCTGAATATCCTTTTCACAGCAATAAGGTTTGTCTTTCTGGGTGAAGCCTGGGATCTGGCACAGACACAGGTAGCAAACATAATGTCTGGCCTAGATGCAGTTAGGTACAGTAAAGACCCAATCATACATCTATAATGTGTTTGATCAACCAGTTCATCCTTGTCATCAATAGTGAGCAGCTTGACTGTACTCATGGGTGTACTACATGGCTTACAATCATTCATCTCAAATCTGGTTAATAAATTCTTTACATATTTGTTTTGGTGAATGAATGTGCCATTTTGCAGTTGTTTCACTTGAAGACCAAGGAAACACTGAAGCTCACCCATGGCACTCATCTCAAACTCTGCTGTCATGAGTTTTCTGAACTCTTCACAAATTTGGTTACATGTGGATCCAAAAATGATGTCATCCACATATATTTGAACAATCATTAAGTGTTTCCCTTTCCATTTAAGAAATAAAGTTTTGTCAATTTTACCTCTTGTGAAGCCAATGGATAAGAGAAATGTGGAGAGAGTTTCATACCAGGCCCTTGGTGCTTGTTTGAGTCCATACAAAGCTTTGTTGAGCTTGTAGACATAGTCAGGATGGAATGTGTCTTCAAAACCAGGTGGCTGACATACATAGACCTCCTCCTGAATTTTGCCATAAAAGAAAGCACATTTAATGTCCATCTGATACACCTTTATGTTGTGGTTGACAGCAAAGGCTAAAAAGAGTCTGATGGCTTCTAGTCTTGCTACAGGAGCAAAAGTCTAATCATAATCTATTCCTTCTTCTTGTCTGAAGCCTTGTACCACAAGCCTGGCTTTATTCTTGACAACAATACCCCTTTCATCAGTCTTGTTTTTGAAGACCCACTTTGTTCCTATAGGACAAACATCCTTAGGAAGTGGTACAAGCTCCCATACTTGTTGTCTTTTGAATTGAAGGAGTTCTTCTTGCATGGCTTCTACCCAACTGTTGTCTTTCAGTGCCTCTTGGTACTTGACAGGTTGTGTAAGAGATAAGAAACCTGCAAAAAGACAGATATTTGAGGATTGGCTTCTTGTGAGCACACCCTCTCCGATGTTGCCAATGATCTGGTCTGGTGGATGAGCTCTTAAGTAAATAAGATCTCCTTGATATGGAACAATGGCATTTTGAGGTGATGGACAGAGGTTTGGTGACTCTGTTGGTGTAACATCTGTTGGTACTTCTGTAGTGCCATCAGATGTTTGAAATGGTAATGGAGGAATGGGTCCAAGTGGTGTGAAACTTGACTGACTTTTGTCAACAGATGATTGACTTTTGTCAACAGATGATAGGTCAGTGGTTGTGAGGGGTGAAGCAGTGGTTTGAGGATAAGACTGGCCAACAGTGGTTGACACAGCTGTGGTAGAGTTTTGACAATTGTTTTGAACAGCTGCTTCCTCTGAGGCAGAATAGACTTTGTAGTGACTGGGGATCACAACATCTGTTCTGTAATCTTGCTGTGGAGACTGTGGAATACCTGCATTGTTAGCTTTAACAGTGATATCTTCAAATTTGAATTTATCTAAATCAAATAGTTCAACAGGGTTTGCAGGGATTTTTAGAGATGAAAGTTCATTGAACTTTACATTTAGAGTTTCTTCTATTGTCTTAGTCCTTGTGTTAAACACTTTGTAGGCCTTAGCAGTAGAAGAATATCCCAGAAAATAACCACAGTCTACTTTGGCTGCAAATTTTGAGATGGAATCTTTGAGATTTAAAATGAAACATGGGCAGCCAAAGATTTTGAAGAATGAAATTTATGGTTTGATTTTGAACAAAATTTCATAAGCAGTTTTTTGATGTATGGGGTTGATCAAAACTCTGTTTTGAACATAGCAAGCAGTGTTTACAGCTTCTGCCCAAAAGGACAGTGGCAAGCCAGAATCTGCTAGCATGGTTCTTGCAGCTTCTATAAGAGTTCTATTTTTCCTCTCAACCACCCCATTTTGTTCTGGTGTTCTTGGGATGCTGAACTGCCTCACAATCCCTTTTGACACACAAAAGTCATCCAACTCCTTATTTTTAAACTCTGTTCCATTGTCACTCCTGAAGACTTTTACTGGCAAGTCATATTGCTTTTCAACTTTGGTGACAAAGTCCTTCAATATACCTGCAGTCTCATCCTTAGAATGTAAAAAGTAAGTCCATGTAAACCTAGAAAAATCATCAACTATGACAAGACAAAATCTCTTTCTTCTTAGACTCATGATTTTAACAGGGCCAAACAAGTCCATGTGCAACAATTGTAAACACTGACTAGTTTTGGACTCATCAATGGATTTGTAGATTTGTAAGAGCTTCTATGTTGTTTCCCTTTTAGGCAAGAAACACAATGCTCATCACATTTAAATTCTTTTGATGGTAAACCTCTGACAAGGCTTTGTTTGGAGAGTGTGTTGATAGTATTAAGGTTGGTGTGACCCAATCTCCTATGCCACAATTCTGTCTCCTTAGTGGAGGCAGCAGAAAATAGACAGACATTTGCCATAGGATTGTCCTTTAACATATCAACAACATACACATTGCCACTTCTATGAGCAACAAGTTGTGCTTTGCTCTCAGCAATAATGGTATCAATCTTTTTCACCACTTCTGGCCCAATAATCTTACAAGTTTTCTTTGTGAAAAATGAGCCATAACCTTTGTCACTCATTTGTGAGACACTCAGAAGATTAAACTTGAGATTATCAATAAGATTGACATTTTCAAACTTGAGTTTTCTAGCCTGTACAGTCCCTGAACCCAACACCTTACCTTTAGAATCATTACCAAAGGATATATCACCCCCTCCATGAGCCAAGAAGTCCAGAAGAAGGGCTCTACATCCTGTCATGTGCCTGGAGCCTCCACTATCTACATACCAAAGACTATCTAAACAAGCAGAAGCTCCCTGCACATCAGTAAATGATTAGTTTTGGTGATTGTCCAAAGCCAAGTTGACTTTGGATGGGTCCTCAGACCTTTCAGACTCAAGCTTTGGAAGGTGATCAGTGGTTTGGACCAATTTCTGAATTAAGGTCAACAGCTGCTGCTGACCATTTGCCAGTGCTTGGATGTCAACACTTGGGGCAGCAGTTGTTTGATCACTTCCTGACAGGTGATAATACCCATATGGATTTCTGTTCACTCTTGGTTTAGAGGGTCTTTTCGGCTCCTCATAAACATGTGGCAGACTATGACATGGAGGTTGACCATAACCTCTTGGGTATTTGCTTGTGGGTGGAGCATCTGTTACTTGGACATCTCTAGAAGCAGATGTTTCAAGCCTTTTTGTAATAGATGTTTGGACAGGGGTGAAGGTCTATTTGGGCTTTCCTTTTGAAGTACTAACCACAGGGTTTGCAAGAGTTTTTGCTTTGTATTCTTGTATTTTAACATCAAAATTTTTGAGATACAAGCACTCTTTGGTCTTGTGATTCTTTTTCCCACATATTGAACATGTGGCTTTGGAATCACATTCACTTGTTCCTTTGTTAATATCATATGCTTTTAGAAGAAAACAATTTTTGGTGACATGATTCTTCTTTTCACAGAAATCACAGAACAAGTTGACAGTCTTTTCTTTCTTCTTCCCCTTTTCAGCCTTCTTTTCAGCAGATGTTTGAGCATCTGCTGGAAGATTTTTCAGGGGAATGACTTTGGCCAATGGAATGACCTTTGCCTGAGGAGCTGTCTTTCCCTCAGGTGTTTTGAAATCAACAGGTTTGAAATTCTCAAGAGTATCACACTCATCAGACCAAGTAGGTTTAAATTCATACTTTTCAAGTTCAGTAAAAGATGAGGAACCTTCTGGTTTTTCAAAAACAATTTTCTTACCATTTGGTTCAGTGATTTTAATCTCTTGACCCTGCAGGTTTGTTGGTATTACCTCAACAGACTTTTGACTCTTTTTGTCAGTATTTTCAAAAGCTGGAGCAGTGGTTTCAAAACCAAAGCCAAACTTCACATGACTTTTAGTTTGTTTGTTGAGTAACATTTCAAAACCTCTACATGATTCCACCCATTTCTCACATTCAACTTGGGTGGTCTCTAGCTCACTTTTGCAACTTTGATATTTTGCTATCATAGTTTGGAGCTGGTCTTTGGTTATGGTTGCTTCATGTTTTAAGCTGCTAATTTCAGACTCTTTTGCAGTTAAACTTGTTTTCAAATCTTTTGTGAGTTTTTCAAATTTAACTTCATCATCCAAAATTTTCTTTCTAAGGTTTTCATTCACCTCTTTGATGTTAGCAAATGCTATTACACATTTGTCAGAACACAACTCTTTAAGAATTTGAGGAGATACCTTAGCAGCAGCCATCAATGCACAATCACACTTGCACTCACAGTCATCAGATGCACCCCAGGGATCTGTGAGATTCACAACCTCTTCTTCAGGTTTTTCACCTGTAACAACTTCACTAACAACATCATCTGTCACAACATCAGATTCAGTTACCACCTCCTCAGATTCAATCTCATCCACCAAGGCCATGAAACAAAAATTTTCTGGTTTATTTTCAGCTTTGGCAGCTAGTGCAAAATTCTCATCTGTTAGCTCATCAGGTAGACTGCTCCAATCAACAAAGCCTTGTGTAAAGAAGCTCTGTTGACTGGTCTCTGCAGGAGCAGAGGATGGAGCAACAGTCGTTTGCACAGGTGCTTGAGCAACAGGTGTTTGCACATAGTGGATCTGAGGAACAGTGGTTTGGACATACTGGACAGGAACAGTGTTTGAGGACTGTGCAAAATGAGCAGTGTTTTGCACATTTGGTCCAGGGGCATTATAGGAATTCTGATAAGTGTTGGTCTGTGGTCTTTCATTTGGGTAGGTTATCATAGATGTACCATGTTGACCCCTACACTCCCTAGCAAAATGACCAAACCTATGACATTTGTAACACTTGATCTTTGATTTATCCAACCCAACCTTAGATCTGCCAGTCAACCCTGGAAACCTTCTCCCAGTTTTCTTGTAAAAATTATTAGTTCTTACACTGAGAAGGGCCAATTGGTGCATAATGTCCATTTCTTCCAAATCATCAGGGTCAAAGTATTTCAGGTCATCATACTCAAAGGATATATTGTCGGATGCCTGGATATCACCACCACTTGCTGTGAAAGCATAGTTTGGTGAATAAGAATCAGAGTTAAAACCTGAGTTAAAACCTGAAGTTATGTCAATGAAATGATCATAACTCTGATCCTTAGTGTTTCCAGGCACTTCATCATGACCCAAAAGTGCTGTATTCCCAAATACATAGTCATCAGACACTTTTCCAGAGTCCTGGAGCTTCTTTTTCTGGTTAAGCTCTCTCTCATAGGTCAAGAGCTTACCATGAAGCTGGGTCAGTGATAGGTCTTTAAATCCAATTGAGTTTCTCATCACAATAGCAATAGTGTCCCATTTGTCTGGTAATGATCTTAAAAACCTATGGTTCAAGGTTGAGTGAGGGTAAGTAAGACCAACCAATTTTAGTTCACTAATTAAGCAATTAAACCTCTCAAACTGTTGAGTTAATGACTCTCCTTTGACATGACTGAATGTTTCATATTGTTGGTTAAGTATTTCACGATTGTTTTCAATAACCTCCTCAGTCCCACCAAACTGTTCTTTCAGTGCATCCCACAACTCCTTTGCACTGTTACAGTGTAACAACCCAGCATATATGTCATTGGGTAGAGCCATGGCCACAATACTGAAGGCCTTAGCATCTAGCTCAATTTTCTGAAAATCCTGGTCGGAGTAGTTTTCAAGTTTCTTTGGCTCAAACACCTTGGGATCTTCGGTACTCGGCACAGTCGGAACATGTGGTCCGAAGATAACCGACTTCCAACACCCAGTGTTTTGTTGAGCTAGAACATGGCTCATCCGACGTTGCCAGATATTGTATTCAGATCTGACAAGCATCGGTGGCTTGTTGTTCGTGCCAATGTTATGTGGATCGTGATTGATTGAAGCCATTCTCTGATTTTTCAAAAAACAAAGTCTGTTTAAAAACGATTGAAACGAGATTAAACTATTACTCTGTTTTCAATCTAACAGACAAACGATATCAATAATTGTGAGCTGATTATTAAATTGATTTGTTAGATCGAATTTAATTGACCAAGCTCTGATACCAATTGTTAGGATCTGAGTTTGATTGTTTTGATTGTTTAACTAAATATGGTAATAATGAAATGAAAATAGAATGAAAGTGCAGCGGAATAATAAACTGTTAATCAAAACAAGAGAGTAAATGTTTTCTGATCGAAAGCTTTCATTTATCTAAAAGATTACAATCGTACAATTAAGCCTGATCACACAGTGTTTGTCTGAGAGAATGTTTGTGTGTGTGATGCAATAGAACAGTACAAGCACTGTTCTATTTATAGACAGACTCAAAGCACTGATGACCTAAGCTAACGTCACCTAAGACAGTGACCTCTAACAGAATAACAAACATTAACATCTGCCTATTACAAACTACTGTTACATTGAAAGCACTGATATTAAACAGCTGTTGTAGATAAACTCTGATGGTCTTGTATCCAGTGCTGGAGCCTAAGTGCTGTTGGGTCCAGCAGTGCTTTGGTCTTCAGTACTTGTATCAGCAGTTGTTCTTCATCAGTTGTTTATTCAGCAGTTCTTTGTATCAGCAGTTGTTGAGCAGTTGTTTGGATAGAACAGTTGTTAGGGTCAGCAGTCTTTTGGGAGAAGTAAGTTGTAAAGACTGTTTATTCAAGGATCAAACTGTTAGCATATTTTGGCTTTCTAATCATCTGTTCTTCTCCAGGTCAGCAGACCCAACAAATTCGTTCATTAAGTATTTTAAATAATTCGTTTTTTATAGCGCACAATCTGTCCTGAAATCGTAGATTGTGTAAGGGATGTTTATGTGACTATTTGGAGTCTTATAGGGTATGTATTTGACATGAACATGTATGAATACTTATATGAGATGTGTATGAGGTATAAAACTGATAATAATCAATATGATCACCAACGGGATACGTAGGACTTACTTGTGCATGTAGAGTCACTAGGCGTCACTACACGATTGGCACTTTAGAAGTTTTGGACAAACGAGTTGCATGATGTGTTGGTTATGCACGTATACTCACCTAGTGACACTTGTAATAGGGAGTCGGTAGCTCGTTACTGTTTTAGGGATTTGGATCATTCACGTGCAACCTAAGGTGAGTTTCACTACTCTTTTCTCAAAAGCATGCATCTCGGGTTGAGACAACGTACTTAACTTTTTCTAGTCTGAGTTTGGACTACTAATTTTCTAGTCCAGTTTGGGACTACTCAGGTTTTGACTCCTTGTGTGGGTCGGGTTTTGACTCCTTGTGTGGGTCGGGTTTACGATTCCCTGTGTGGATCGGGTTTTTGATCAGTTTAAAACTTATTGGTCCTTTGTGAACTAAACACTCTATCATTTGGAAAGTCCTTGCATATTATTGGGTTAATCGCTGGAGGCGAGCGGGGTATTAGTTGATAGCGCTATTAGGTTGTGCAGCAACCTCATGCCTGAGGTGCTTGAGGCACGGGCATGAACTTCTGACCACATTTGAGAACTGGTGTTGATAGACACCAGTTATTGAGGCAAATTATTATGTTACTGAAGGTGTCCCAATAATTCTGTTTAGTTGCAATGAGTGGGTTAGCTACCCCTAATACGCTTAAACTGATAACTCTTGAACATTTTGGTTTGGAGGACCTACGCTTTTATTTGGTTACGTGGTTTTGGAAACCAGCGCATTTGCTTACTCACCTTCCTACTTAGTGAACTCACCAACATTACTTGTTGACCCACGATTTACCTGCTTTTGCTGGTAGTTAGCTTCCGGTGCCAGGATTAGAAAGCACTGCACACTTCACTACATTTGGGGTCTTGGGCATTCACCTAAATTACATATTATGCTTTTACATTTTCTTTCATATGGTTTTAATTTGGGCGCGTTGTTTTGCGCATGGATTTAAAAGGTTTAAATTTGGTTTACGCTTCCGCAACTTAACTAAACTTGATTTTTGAAAACGAACTAAATGGTTTGGGCATTTAGAGTTTGTTCATATGACTTATGGATATGGGATCCTGGTTTGTCATGCGCCTCACGGTATAAACCCCGCAGTGGAAATTTGAGGGTGTGACAGGTAAGATGTAGAGTATGGATTTAATTTAATTGCTTTTAAAGATAATCTTAAAGGCGAAGCCAAAGAACATTTTTCTGTTGGTTTGTTTCTTAATTTAAATTTAATATTTAGTATATTAAAAGTTTTGGTTTCATATTTTTAATTAAATTCACGTTTTATAGATGTTGTCGGTGGTCTCATCTGGCATGGAGGTCTGGATGTGTTTGGACGAACTCCAAAAGAAACTAAGAGGATTAATTTTGATATTCAAGACTTGGAGTAAGCGTTTCCCTTTTTATTGTTGTTTACTTTTACTAATTTAGTTCTATATTTTTTATAATATGTTTATCTATATTTGTGTATTGATTTTATGTAGTGATACGATATTTGCGATGTACTATGTGGAATTTTTATGCAGAACAGTTTATTAAATTCATCTCTGAAGACGTTGGTAATAACCATATAATGGTTTTTATATAGCATGGCAAGGTTAAGGAGTCCAAAGGTAATTTATTGCTAACTGCTGTTATTAATACTTTGTTATTAAACTGTGGTTTAATATATGTATATGTATATGTATATGTATATGTATATGTATATGTATATGTATATGTATGTATTTAGATCAATTTACAGTTGAAAGTGACAACTTTGGAACTCGGATGTTTCTGAATGTAGATTTAACTGAGGTGAAGGAGTTAAGGAGGAGGTACAACGTCGTTTTTTTTTTTATCTATTTATAATTAAATTAAAATATTTTGAATTCTTTTATTAACTCGAGCTATTTTTTAGTCTTGTATTGAAGCATGGACAACATGCTGCTTCTACTTCTCAAAAATTACCTTCTGAAGACTTTGTTTACCCGTTGCTTCAGGAATTTATTGTTGGTTGTGAGTATAAACATGTTGACGAGCTTATGGAGATTGATATGGTTATATTATTTTTTAGTTATGATTAATATTTGTTCTTCTTATTACAACTTTTTTTCTTAATTAATAACTTATATATTATATTTTTTTTTCAGCCAGTGTCTTGTGTTGTGGTTTCCAGAATAAAAATTGTGCGAGAAGGCTATGGTTGGTTTCATGAAGCGTGTGGCAGATGTTTAGGTGATGTGATTAGTAAATCAGAATTGTTACAGCTTCATGAAAGTGTTACTAAATAAACTCTCAACCTGCCTGCTTCTGCGTTGTTTTGTTCGAGGTGTGAATGTCTTTGTACGTCTACTGCTAAAATGTAATTAGATCTAATTAATTACATTTTTTGGCACATAAGATGATTGCTTTTGATTATTAGTATGTATGTTTTAGATAACTTTTTCGTGTATCTGTTTTAGGTTCAAGGTGCATGTCAGGGTACAGGATGAGACTGGTAGTGTATTGTTTGTGATGTTTGATCGAGATGTTATGAGAGTTGTCGGATGTTCTGCAAGTCGTATACGAGAAAGGAAGTTGAAACATGGCGATAGGGAAAGTTTGCCTCAAGAATTGTTTCGCTTGCTTGATAAGATGCTGCATTTTAAAATTGATGTTTCTGAATACAATCTTATAAATGACTCCCATGTTTACACGGTATTGAAAATATGTGATAATCCAGTCGTAATTTCTGAGTTAATTGCCGTTAATACTAATTGTGACACCCGGCATGTTCGGCTTAAACATTTTAGTAACACATAAGTCTACCTTAGCAAGTAACATTATAAACGGACTTAACTGGGTTAGTTGAGTCGGGTCATAATAGGATTGTCCAGGGTTCAATGCTCTGGAGGATCATTGGGAGTCATTTTGGGAATACACTAGTACCGGGTCCCGTTGTTGGTGAAATTACATAAACTAATTAAGTGTATGTGTAGATTAATTATCATATGGTGGATTATATTCAAAGACGTGTTTAAACGATGTATAGATAATCATACATGCTTAAATATGTTAAACATAGACTAAGGTTGCATGTTCATGTGTTAAGATGCGTTAAAATGCGATAAACACGACAAACTGGAAAACTAGAAAAACATAGGTCCTGGTTCGACCAATCGAATGGGTGAACCTGGACAATACTCCTGATTCGACCCTTACTAAAGGGGCGAACCTGGGATATGGAATTGAAAGAGTTCCATTCGACCAAGTCAGGCTACATTCGACCCTGTGAAAGGGTCGAAGGTGGTTACATTCGACCAGAGGTAAGGGTCGAATGTGGCCTAGTATAAATACCAAACTTTGTCATTTTTCACCATTTCACAAACCCTAGCCGTCTCTAAACACTCTCAAACGATTTTAAACACTAAGGAAGGAGTTTTTGCTCTGGTTTTTCATAACCTAACCTACCAACAACGTCTAATCAAGAATCCAAGGTGTGTTCTTGATCCTAAACCCTTTTTAAAGCATTTTAATTCATTTTCATCTAACCCTAAATGTCCAGATCGGTTCTAAGGATGTTTTTTACCATTAAAAACCTTTTAAACATCTTTCTAAATCAAAACCTCATCATTTAAAACATAGGTTTTCAAATCAATAAACATATGTTAATTGTGTGTTATGTGATATTATGTGTTGTTTGATGATTGCTGCTGAACTATTGCTAGAAACATGATCTATGGCTGCAATTGATGATAGTTTAGGATTATTAAAGGTTATAACTTGATAGATGATGATATTAGGTCTAAAACGGGGATTTTAATGGATCTAGGACTTGATGCATGCTAGTATGATCAATAGAACTTTTTGGGATAATCAAACACTCAACAAACTGAGCACTATTAGGTTGATTATGGATTGATTTCAAAAAGTTTCCAAATTGGGTAAAGAATCCATGCATGATGTGATGTTTTCATAATTTTTACCATTTTGGGAAAGGGCTGAAATGGACGTGTTCTCGGGTAAAATTGGTGGGGTTTTGTGGGGATATGTTAATCATGATCAACTGCTGTGTTTGATGATGTTTCGCGATGTTTTGAATGTGTTTGAAGCGTTTTTGGGGAAATTGATCTGTCAGGGTCGAACCTGGGTACATTCGACCAATCGGGTGGTCGAATGTTGAATCCCAGGGTCGAACCTGGAATAGTTTGGTAGAACCAGATCAAACGGTCGAACGTGGCATCAAACGGTCGAACGTGGCTTAGAAAGGGGCGAAGGTGGATAAATCTGCCTGGTTCGACCCTTCTGATTCAAAAATGATATTTTTGATACAAACTAAGTGTTTTGTGCTTGAGCCTTGTGTGTAATCTATGTGTACTTGATTAGTTAGGGTAATGAATCACCAACGGGATGTCGGGTCGGTCTAGTGTGTCGGTTGAACACTTAAACACGTTTTAAAACATACTTGGTCACGATCTGGACAATCGGGGACTAGATAACCTTATGGTTATTAGTCGAAACACTTACGTGAAAATTTTGATAGATCTCCGGTAGGGGGATTATCAAGGGCGTGGCATTTATTATTTACTGAAGAACGCAATCTAAAGTGAGTTCACGGCCCCACTTTTACTGCTTTTACTTTTGGGGGAGAAAACATGCGCTAAACTATTTTGGTAACATATGTCATACTATGATTTAACTTTGCGTTGCTATATGATCTTTTAAAGTCCCGAGGGAAACCATGAATGTGCGGGGATGCACAACGGGGGAAATGTGGATAGATCTATTGGGTTTGACAGACCCCACTCGACGGCTTGGAGGGCCGGGCGGGTGCATATTGTCTCGAACTGGTAACACTGGTAGCATGGCTACACACACATCGGGCTGAACAATGGTAACAGTCTAGTAATGGTTTTCCAATTGTAGTAGTAACAAAACATACGCCTAGCTTGCGTACTTGGTAACTCTGATATAGTATGGACATGGTAACGCTTTGGTAACACGTGGTAACATTTGGTAACACATTGAAAAAACCTGTGAACTCACCAGCATTATATATGTTGACGTCTTTTGGCATGTTTTTCTCAGGTCGCTAAGGTAGCAACTATTGGACTAGGCGCACAGGTCTGCATTGGCGTCTAGGCTTAGTTCATGTTTTGTAATAAACATTTGGAACATATTGGTTTATGGTTTGTAACTGGTCAAATGCTTCCGCTACTGTTTTATATTTACGAAAATTACGTATTTTTGGATGTCATGTATTTTCATATAGTTTTGTTTATTGTGACCGTTGACTTGGATCCTGGTTTGTCATGCGCCTCGCGGTAAAACCCCGCAAGTGGAATTTGAGGGTGTGACAGATTGGTATCAGAGCCAATGGTTATAGTGAACTAGGACTGCATGTAGAGTCTAGTCTATAGCCGAGTCACACACACTAGACGGCCACATACTTGAGTCGGTTTTGGAATGCGTACTAACTTTGTCGGTGTGTCCTTACAACATCATCGCACTTCTGTGTTACATCATCCGTTCTTACTTTGGCTTTGTATACTCTTACCTTCTTCTTCGGGATTTGAGTAAGAGAGGTTGACTAGTTGAATCTTGTACAGCGGTGTCGTGTATTGGAGTGGTGTTTGCGTACTCTTGAGATCTGTCCAGGATTCGGACATCTCCCCTCTATGCTCCAATAGACGCACTTGCTTACACATGTCCTTGTACACTTATGCTTGTAGTAGCATGTTGCTAGGTACCGGTATTCGGTGACTTGAGTTCAAACTAAGGGAAAACTTGGAGGACCATGTAGAGCAGTTTATCATTTCGGGTGCACACAAAATCATAAACTGAAATGCATGAGAATTCTGGTGGACTCTAAGCTTGGATGGATAGTCCTGAATTGGACCTAGGTTTAACTTTTGAAGCTACTAGTGGTTGACACTAGCAGTAAATTTGAACCTCTCGATTTCTGATTTGTCAGATCATGTCTGGCGCTCGTGGTGGTGGACGTCGTGGTGGTGGCCGTGGCGGCGGTGGTGGTCGTTGTAACATCAACATGACCCAAGCGGAGCTGAACAACTTGTTGCAACAACAAGTGAATATAGCCTTGGCTGCTTTCCAGGCTGGGCACAACGCTCTAGGTGGTAAGTTGGTTCTTATCAACTCTGCCTCATTTCTTGGGTGTCATGTCTTTTCTTTTGTGGTTTATCCGTGTGTCGTGTCTCAGGTGCTGCTGTTAATCCACCTCCACCTTAGTGTTCCTATAAGAAGTTTATGGACTGTCAGCCCCATAGCTTTGCTGGGACTGAGGGAGCGGTGGGATTACTCCGGTGGTTGGAGAAGGTAGAGTCTGTGTTTCTGATGTGCAACTGTCCTGCTGAGGACTGGGTTAAGTATGCTACTGCTACATTCGAGGGTCATGCGTTGTCATGGTGGAACGCTACAGCTCAAAACATGGGTTTAGGGGAAGCTCATGCTATGCTTTGGGCGGATTTTGTGCAGCGTTTGAAGAATGAGTACTGTCCAAGGGAGGAGGTGCAGAAGCTGGAATATGAGGTCTGGAACTACAAGATGGTTGGGTCCGAGATTGAGGAGTACACTTGTGAGGCTTAACGAGTTGGTGGTGTTGTGTCCTGATATGCACACACCTGAGTATAGGAGGATCAAGCACTACATTTCTGGGTTGGTGCTGGAGATAGCAGGATTGGTGGCTACCGGGAATCTTCCCACAGTTGCTGAGGTCGTCCGTTCGGCTCACAAGATGACTAACATGAAGATGGCGGAGGGTGTTTTGCCTCCTAAGGGTACTGCTGTGAAGAGTTTTGAGGGTAACAAGAGGAAGTGGGATAATGTGGGGAAGAGTGCCGTACCAGCACCGTCTCAACCGGTGAAGAAGTTTGATGCATCTGGATCGTCTTCGGGGCAGAAGACGGGTGGGTATATTGGGAAGCATCCCAAGTGTAATAAGTGTGGTTACCATCATTCGGGGAGTTGTGATAAGGCACGCTGTCATCGGTGCAACCAGTTTGGACACCTTGCTAAGGATTGCAGGGCGTCACTCCCATCGGCCCAGGCTCGTACTCCTACTCCTGCTCCCGCTCCTGCTGCTTAGGGTACTCAGGGGAGGCAGGGTGTTACAACTGTGGTGACACGGGGCATTTCAAGCCCGATTGTCCCAAACTGAAGCAGGGCGATAATGGGAAGGGTGGGAATGGTAACGGGAACAACGGAGGTGGCGGCGGGAATGCGTGCGCTTTCGTCATTGGCTCTGCAGAGGCCAGACAGGATCCTGACACGGTTACCGGTACGTTCCTTCTTAACGATCGCTATGTTTCTGTTTTGTTTGATTCTGGTGCCGATAAGAGTTTCATATCTGTGGACATTAGTCGATTGCTAGATATAGTACCAACACCTTTAGAGGCTAAGTACTTAATAGAATTGGCTGATGGTAAGAACATTGGAGCGACGCATATCCTTAGGGAGTGCCGCTTGGAACTTGTAGATGCATTTTATGCAACTAGTGCTTTGGATTGTACTTTAACATATGTTTTTCTCTTTGGTCGATTGGTCGAAGGAGGTTTTATATGGTCGAAGGAGACTTTCTAAAGGTGCGAAGGAAGATTAAAGGTGCGAAGGAGAGAAGGAGGTTGAAGGTAGTTTAGATGTTAATGTATAGCTTCGTTCGACCGGCATGAATGGTCGAACCTGCACATTCGACCAAGCAATATGGGCGAATGTGCAGGCCTATATAAAGGTCGAGCTCATTTTGAATGTAAGTTTTGGTCATTTTGCTTCCCTCCTGTTTTGAGTCTCTCCCTAGGGTTTTGAGTCAACTTATTTCACATCTTTTACTGATTGTATACATTGATTTAACGTGTAATTGAAGTTGATAATTAATGAAATGAACCTTTTAATGATGATTTCTGTGTTTTGATTGTATTGTTATTATTTTGTGATTGATTCAGGGATTCCGCACCTGAATCAAACTTGTTTGATCATTATCTTTGTAGATTTGACGATCCTAAGCGCATACAAAGTGGTATCAAAGCCATTATGGATCAAACAACCACAAATTGATAATTTTACAGCTGATTTGGACCCTATTTTGATAAAAAAAACTTTCTGTTTTCATTGATAAAACTGAATTGATGATAATTTGATTGATTAGAGCTTGTTTTCATGGTTAAAATGCATAATTCTCTTTGATAAACTTGTTTCAAATCAATTCCGAAGCAAAACCTGATTAGAATCATCAAATTCTATCAACTTTTGAAAAACTTGATAAAAAATAAACTGATTTTCAAAGAATAACTGTTTTTGAAAGTGCAGGGTCGAACCTAGGGAGAATGGTCGAATGTGTGAGTTAGTTTGGTCGAACGAGGAGATTTTTGGTCGAAGGTGGTGTTTTAGTTGGTCGAATCTAGAGTTTGCTAGGTTATTGTTGTTCATTCGACCATAGTTGTTTCATTCGACCAGTCGGGCGGTCGAAGGTGAAACAAAACTGTCGAAAGAGAGTGTAGAGGGTCGAAAGTGATTAGTATTTGTCATATTCCACATTCCTATCTTTTCAAACGGTCGAAGGAGAACATTTTGACTCATTCGACCACATGATAGTGCGAAAGTAGAATATGTTAATAAAATTTTCTAATCTTTTTGTGTTTAAACATTTTCAGATCAAGATGTGGAACTTTCCAACTACACCTCGACCTAATCCAATACCACAGCAGCAGAAAACCAGAGATCCATGGTCGGCTGCAGCCCAAAAGTCTAGTCAACCATCACAGCCAATCAATTATATGGCAATGACTAGTACTATTCCTCAACACGTTGCATAACCACAACCGTAACCGATTGGTGACTATTGGGGAGTAGCAGCAGCTGCGGTTCACTCACAGACGACTAATGCCATATCAACTCTTATCCAGGACTTGTCATCAGGGAGTGGAAACCGTCCACCTAAGCTTATGGAGATGGTCGATTACAACTCGTGGAAGACAAAGTTCAAAATACATCTGGAGGGACAAGGTTTAGAGGGAACTGAGGCGTGGCAGATGATAGCAAAAGGCTATGTTGCTCCTATCTTGGAGAACACTGGTGAGTCTATTCCATTGGAGAATTTGGGTGATGATGAAAAGAAGAAGTTTGCAATTGAGAAAAAGGCGTTTTCTCAATTATCTCAGGTGATCAATACTAACTTGCTTCATCAGTTTGGATGTTGTACAACTTCTAAACAGTTGTGGGATATGCTAAAGAACAAGCATGATGGTAATGAGAAGACTAGGAAGCTAAGGATGGAAGAGCTTCGCAAAGAGTTTGAGAATTTCAGTTACATGGGTAACGAGACATTGAAAGAGTTGGTCCCAAGGTATTGCCACTTACTCACAGAGCTTTCGAGCTACAAGATTTGCATACCTATGTCTGAATTGGTGGATAAATTTGCCGATGCTTTACCACCATATTGGAACCAACATATTGAGGTGTTAAAAGAAAAAAGATGCATACCAGTATTGGCCTATCAACGAGTTCATTCAAAAATTGGAGAACAAAGAGATGGAGGAAAAGAGGAAAGCTAAGAGAGCTCAAATTCCTCAGAATCCGGAACTGTATCTTGGTGGTACATCTACTTCCCATTCTACTTCCAGCTCTACTTCTAATATAGCTCCACACATTGCATGTGTATCCAATATTGTTGAACCAACCAAAACACCAATCAATTATCTTTCTCAAACATCTTCATATACCCCACCATCTTATCCAACAACTACTTACATCCCACCATTTTCACCTATGCAACAAGCTGCATGTTACACTGCAAGCCAACCTCAATAACAACCATACAATCCTCAAATGAACCAAATGCAGATTACCCAAACACAAACTAACCAAAGCCCGATTATGTTGGAGACATCAAACCTAAACAATGTTACTGTTGAGATTGCTCAACAACACGTAGCATTGGTTTCTGCAATGGTAGCATCGTACAATGGATTAGTTGCTAGTCAGATTGGGAACAACAACTTGACCAATGAGGACTATGCACAGATTGACAAGGAAGAGATGGAGCTTATGGATATTCAGTGGGCGTTTGCAAGTATCATGAGAAGAGCCACTGATTTTATACAAAAGACTGGGATAACTGATCTTTCTACTTCTCCAAACACCACTCATGGCTTCAATAAAGCCAAAGTTACTTGTTTTAACTGTGGTGAGAAAGGTCATTTCAAAAGAGAGTGTACACAACCAGCACAACAAGGTAATAGAAATCCATTCAACTCTAACTACCAAAACCGACAAAACCAAAATCAAGTATCATATCAAAGTCCAAACATTTCAAGTTTTCAACCTCAAAAAAACTATCAAAACCGTCAAAACACCCAACAAAATAACAATGCTAGACAATCCACAACACAAAACCAAACACAACAGAATGCAAACTGAACAATCATTCCCATTTCTACACCTAACACTCAAACCCAAACCGAGAATCAAAACCAAGCGTTGGTGATACAAAAGGATGAAGGTTTTGATTGGAACGGTATGCAGTTAGGAGTTGAAGAAATCACAACTGGGAATGTGGCTTGTGTGGCACAGAAAATGAGTTTGGATGAACCGGTAGAGGTTGAAGAAGAAATTGTGACTGAGAAGATGACTGAGTTGAAGATTGAAGAGTTGAATGAAGAAGTGAATGCTGAGTGTGAAGAAAAGAAGTCAGGAATGATTCTTGACTCTGTCACAGATGTTGCAGAACAATATGATTCAGCTTACTCTGATATGGAAAGTGATTCTGATTCAGAAGCTAGTGTGAATTCACTAGACGATGATATTGATCAGCTGCTTGCTGAAGCTGATTTCTTGATGACTCGCAAATCATGCATGGTAGATGACGCTTGCACCAAGATTGATTATTCAAAATTCTTTGATGGGAAGGAAGCTCATTTTGCATTGATGGCGATGACAGAACCACCGAAACAGGTAAGTACTGAATCTCATTCTAATAAAAATTGTGATAAATGTCCTGAATTTGATAAATTGACAGAAGCGAATAAGCAACTCAAAGTCCAACTTGAGAGTGCTAAAATTAACTGTCAAACTTATAAAAAAGAAGCACGAGAATTCAACAAAGTGTTTGATGGTTATAAAAAGGATGTTTCATATTTGAAAAAGACATTAGTCTTGAAGCAACTTGCCATAAACAATTACATAAATGATTTAGAAAACACAAAACTAGAAATGGCAACCATCAAGTGCTTCGCTGAAAAGGTGAACAAGAAGTTAGAAAGTTATAAGCACATTGCTTATGTTGTCGATCACATAATCGAGGAGCCTTCACAGCCGAGTAGTGCAAACTACAAAGCTGTCCCGGCTCCGGTGTTGTTTGAAAATCACAACTTGCATTCAGTAACACCGGAGAGTTCAGTTAAGTCTGACTCTACATCGGATGACGAGTCAAACACATCCATTGTGAGAGACCCGAATTCTGATGTTAGACCAGTATTGGGAAATGATGAAGGCGTTGTGGCTGAAAATGATGATTCTGATTCTAATGATGAACAAACTGAGAAGATGAGTGATATTCCTGATGAAAATCACATCATCACAAATGAACCTGTTTCACCATCTCAGTTTGTGCATCCATTGGCTAATGCTCACAGAAAGAATCAGTCATGTAAGCCTAGTGAGAAAAATGTTGTTAAAAATGTTGAGAAAAAGAATGTGTGTGAAATTCTTAGAAAAAGAATTCTGGTGATAAACCTATTAAAGTGTTTTATCGGATGGAAGGATCCGATAAGATCATTTCTGATGAAGAATATCCAATCAAGTTTGCCAATTATTCGAAAATTGAGAAAATTTGGCAGGAGAGTACAATTTGGTTTCCTAAACACGAGAGATCAAATGATGTACCTCCAGAAGTTTTAAAGAAACTTTATTTGGATGTTCCTAAGGAAACCAAGGTCCATGTCACAGAATTCGAAAGACCGAAAGAAAAATCAAATAGTTTTCTTGAACCGACATACTCAAAGGATCCAACTCCTGAGAGTCTCAGACGAAAATGTGTAGAAGATCAATATCCGATCAACACATATGCTAAGTCGAGTGTCAAGAATAACTTTGAAGAATACCGTGCTTGCTTTAAATGTGGGGAGAGAGGGCATTTACTTGCTCACTGCCCATATGTAAGGCATAAGAGGCACGAAGTTGAATTGAAGCATTCATATCAACGTCCGGTCGATAATCATTGTTATCAACAAAGACGTTTTGTCCCTCAGCAAACACCTGTTATTAATCAAAACTATTTTTCTCAAAAGAGGGATATTTGTCCTATGACATATGATCGTCGAAATCGGATTGCTTTTGAAAAACAAATCAAGAAACCAATGATGAACACAACTGTTGAAAAGAAAAGGGTTACACCAAAACCTGTAGTAAACTCAACAGTTGGACCTGTTCCTGTTAAATTAGGAAAGGTAACCAAGAAAGTATCATTCAAAGATGAAGTAAAGAAACCGGTTGAGACCCCAAAATCTCAAATCCGGATCTTGAAAAGATCTGAACAATCTTGGTCATCGTATGTGAAGCAAATAGATTACAATCTGCTCAGTGTCAGCCAGATTTGTGATAAACAATTTTCTGTTCACTTTGACGACAAATCTTGCTACATACTCAAGCCAAGTTTCGAACTACCAAAAGAGTGGGTGATGCTAAATGCACCGAGAGTGAACAACCTGTACATTCTCGATATGTCTAAAGCAATGACAACCCGAGGCCAAGTCACGTGTTTTCACTCCAAGGCTACAGAAAAAGAATCAATCATGTGGCATAGGAGGATGGGACACATTCATCTAAGAAAGATGAACCAGTTAGTAAAGAATGAACTTGTCACAGGCGTGAATGTGAAACATTTCCACTTAAATGACAAGTGTGTGAGTTGTAAAAAGGGTAAGCAGCACAAACAATCCCATAGACAAAAGAAAGTCAATTCCGTTGAACTACCACTTGAACGTTTGCACATGGATCTATTTGGCCCAGTCAAGCGTAAAAGTCATGTTGGTGAATTGTACTCTCTTGTGGTGACTGATGATTTCTCAAGATTTTCATGGGTTATGTGCTTACACCATAAAAGTGACACGTTTAACAACCTGAAAGTTCTGTTCACTCGTTTGGAAAATATCTATGGTCTCAAGATCAAAAGAATCAGGAGTGATAATGGGACGGAGTTCAAGAATGCACAGATGGACGATCTTTGTGAAAACAAAGGAATTCATCACGAATACAGTGCTCCGTATACACCCCAACAGAACGGTGTCGCCGAACGCAAAAACAGGACTCTAATCAAAACGGCGAGAACAATGCTTGCGGACTCAAATCTTCCAGTAATGTTCTGGAACGAAGCAATTTACCCAGCTTGTTATACTCTAAATCGTGTTTTAACAGTGAAGAAGTTTGGCAAAACTTCTTATGAGCTGTTGAATCGTAGAAAGCCGAACTTAGAGTATCTAGAACCGTTTGGAGCTCCATGTAGAATGCTTAATCCATCTGAGAAGTTTGCATCGAAGGCTGAAGAAGGTTATTTTGTTGGATATGCAACCCCACTCAAACGGGTATTCAACAAAAGAACTAGACAAGTCGAGGAGTGGGCTAACGTCGAAGTACAATGATACACTCAGAATGTACAGGGAGGCGGTCCAGACTGGATGTTTGATTACAAAGATTTCTTTGAATCATTCAACCTAGATAGCATGGTTGAAGAAGCTGTTTTACGCTTATATTACGAGGTCGAAAATGCAGTGACTTCACCGTTAGTGCGTCCGATCACCGTGAATCCTCAAGCAGCTTCTAATGATACCAATGCTCCTATGATTGATGAAGTATTCCAAGAAGCTTCAACAATGCTTAATTCATCAGAATCTGAAGATGAAGACGATGATGCTACAAGTGAAGTTATTCTGGATAATGCTACAGTGACACCACCAGTGAACCCAATTCCACATGGTGCTTCATCATCAAATGTGGGTAATGATCTGGTTTCGGCAGAGAACTTAACTACTCAGACGGGAGTCCAAGTACCCGATTATCCGGAATCTCGGATACATCGAATTCACCCGCCTGAACAGGTTATTGGTGATCCTGGTAGCAGTGTAATGACGAGAGGTCAATTGAGGAATGCTCATGCACCAGAAAACATTGGCAACCTTGCTTCATATGCCAAAATACAAAAATCTGGTTTTCAGAATGACTGGTCTTTCGCTTGTTATGTTTCGCAGGTTGAGCCGCGGACGTATAAGGAAGCTCTTTTGGATGATGCTTGGGTAGAAGCAATGCAGGAGGAGTTGTTGCAATTTCAGAAACTGGGAGTATGGACGCTGACAGATCTGCCTCCAGGAAGAAAGAAGATTGGAACTAAATGGGTGTTTAAATGCAAAAAGGATGACAGAGGAGTGATAGTGAGAAACAAAGCTCGTTTGGTTGTACAAGGATTTCATCAAGTTGAAGGAATCGACTACAACGAGATCTATGCACCTGTTGCACGCTTGGAAGCTATCCGAATGTTTCTAGCGTTTGCATCCTGGAAGAAATTTAAGGTGTATCAGATGGACGTCAAGAGCGCATTTCTTTATGGTGTGGTCAAAGAGGAAGTATATGTAGGTCAACCACCAGGCATTGAATATCCTATTCACCGGGATAAGGTCTACGTCTTGAACAAATCTCTCTACGGGTTTCACTAAGCTCCAAGACAATGGTATGAGGAGCTGAGCACATATCTTCTCTCTAAAGGATTCAAACGAGGTTTGGTAGATTGCACACTGTTCACAAAAGGAACAGGAGATGACTTGCTTCTAGTGCAGATTTATGTTGATGATATTATATTTGGTTCTACTAACGAACTTCTGTGCAGGGAATTTGAAAAAGTAATGCAGGAAAAGTTTGAGATGAGCGCAATGGGAGAGATGCAGTTTTTCCTAGGCTTGCAGGTGGAACAAAGACCAACGGGGATCTTTATTCACCAGACGAAATATGTTTCTGAAGTCTTGAGCCGATTCCAGATGGAAGATTCGAAGCCGATGGATACCCCGATATAACCTAATCACGGGATTGGAGTTGACGCTAAGGGGGAGCTAACTGATCCATTTACATACAGAGCAATCGTTGGATCTCTGATGTATCTCACCGCGTCCAGACCAGATATAATGTTTGCCACATGTCTCTGTGCACGGTATCAGTCGAAGCCGAAATAGAGTCATCTTGCAGCTATCAAACGTATCCTTAGATATCTGAAGGGTTGTCCGTCGAGAGGACTATGGTACCCTCATGATGATAATTTTGACCTAATCGCTTTTAGTGATGCAGATTGGGGTGGGTGTGACAAAGACAGCAAATCCACAACGGCTGGATGCCAGTTTATGGGGAGCAGGCTCGTGACCTGGAAGTGCAAGAAACAGACCGCAGTTTCCTTATCCACATGTGAAGCAGAATATGTTTCAGCATCGAGCTGCTGCTCACAGGTTCTTTGGATACAACAACAGATGGTGGACTACGGTTTGCAATTTCTTGAAACCCCTATTCACTGTGATAATGAAGCCGCAATTGCATTAACAAAAGGCTTAGTAAATCACTCAAAGGCTAAACATATCCGGATCAAATACCATTTTATCCGTGATTGTTACGCTAAAGAGTTGATCGATATGGTCAAAATGCACACTGATTATCAACGCGCAGATCTTTTTACCAAAGCTTTTGATAAATCAAGATTTGACTATCTTTTAAAAGCTAACGGTATAAAAGAAAAACAAGACTGATCACCACCTCAGTCTATCGCTTTTTAGTTTAGTTTTTACTTCTTTTCAGAAAAATATAAAAATCCAAAAATATGTTTTCAATTTTTAGATAGAATATATTTTCAGAAAATCCAAAAACATTAAAAAATTTCAAAATCCATAAAAATTAGAAAAATTTTGATGACTGCTATATCTTCTTCCCTTAGATTAATGCAGTCAGATTTCTGTGAACAAACGATATCTTGGGCAGTCACATATTTGAAATGCTCCAGCTTATCTTTGGGAACAGTAAATTCAAAAATTTATAAAAATCAGAAAAATCCAAAATGATTTCCTGGAGAAAAAGGGGAAATGATAGTACATCAGTGGGGATCTGACACATTCTAAAGAAATGAAATGCAATATAGGGCGTGTATCTGAGTCTGTGTGATGTGCTGATAGGCTTCGTAGATCTATTACTGCGTGCCTGATACATACATATCAAACGAATTTGTTGTGTGGATGAACTCCTCATGGACATATGGTCTTAGTACCGTAATTTCGTTTGATAGGGTATTTGTACAAAACTCGGAGGTTTCGGGTCGTTATGTTACTAGTTGTCTGGGGATAGCCTTTCTGATCTTTTGTTGTAAGTCATTACGGACCTAGATCAGATAGGGTGTCTGTATAAAAGAGCTATAAAGCCAAATCCTAAAGTTACCGAATTGAGGAACTTTCCATAAATTATGATAATCAAAGATTATCTATTACATCATATCCAATCAATGATGCAAATCATGATTGATATTAGCCCTCAACCTGGTAGAGTGCACATGTTACTTTGCTGCATTAATTTGTTGACCTGTATACCTCTATGCCTCATACCTTGTAAATTACAGACGACAAAAGCATACTCACGCTTAACAATGAGTATTTGTGCATATACTTCTTGATACGGGAGTATGTCGTGTGCGTGGGAACCACAGACAATTGAGTTTATACTATAAATAGCTGTATCAGTATAAAGCACTGCACAAAAGTCTGCATGCGAGTTTATGTGGATCACAATATCAGCAGTTGCCAGATCACACATTGTCTTTAATGATAATAAATCAAAAGATCAACGGTGTGATCAGATTTCTCAATAACTGATATGATCCCTTTACCAGAAATCCCAAAACATTTACTTTTCCGCATTTTATATTTTTCGTCAAATATTACAAAACTCAAAAAGTTTTAGGTGTGTTTTAACATAAACTTTAGAAAATCCAAAAAGATTTTACATTTCTATCTTATTTTTGATAGCTGATGGTGGTTGATTATGATTTTCTAAAACTTGATGGACCATTTGAGCTTTGTAATCTTTAAAATGAGAAAATATGACTGTAGGATGCTTAAAAGTTGGAAAACATTTTGAATGGGATTCGATTTTGAGATTTGGAAAAATTTTCAAAAAAATTCCATATCTCTTTCGCCCTTTCGTTAGGTCGAAAGTGGGATTTTATGTTCATTCGTACGTTTCATATTAGGCGAATGTGAGTGTTAGTGGATGGGGCCGGTGCGTGGCGAATGGAATGGAGCTGCCTTGTCAAAGGAAAGCAAAGGTTGAGCCAAGCCGACTTATTTCTGGGGCATCAACTTTCGTTTTTGCTTAGTCAACTTGGCGAGAAAAATCTACATTCGAACCCTTATGTCTCATTCGAACCTTTAATTAGGGTCGAAGGAGACAAAAGCTTCACATTCGACCGGTATGAACGGGCGAATGAGCAGCCTATATATACTTTTCTCTGCACATTCGAACCCATTTCAAATTTTTTCAAAATTTCTGACCTTAAGTCCACTTATTGCTCGTTGATTTTACACCATACCATTGTGTTAGTCTACAAACACTGATCATTTTGCCTGTACTTTCACAGGTTTTCATCCGATAATCAGTCTTTAATCGGCAATTTTGTTCTCGAACCCTAACTGATTAAAACAGGGATCTAGAGTTGTTAATTGGACGGATTTTTGTTACGGAATCATTCATTCATTGTTTTAGGGGGAGATAGTGCAAAAACAATGGTTTAAACAGTCTCAGGTTGTATAATCGATTGTTTGAATACTTTAAACCCTAGTTTTTCAATTAAAACAATGAATAAATGAATAAAAGATGAAATTGATGGTTAGGAAACATTAATCGGAGGTTGTAGTTGCTTGATGAATCAAAATGACATGTTTAAACTCACTGAATTTCAAAATTGAAATTTGAAGAAGATGAACTGTCACCTTCGTCCATTTTCGAACGGTCGAACGTGCAGATTTGGGCGAAGGAGAAAGTTGGTTTGGGCGAATGAAGCTGAATGGTCGAATGAAACAATTTTTCAAAAACTCTTACATTCGAACCTTTGAAAATTCACATTCGCACCCAAAAACTCTCATTCGAACCTTCGAATGGTCGAATGTAGAGATCAAATATCAAATTTTCAATTTTTGTTTATTTTGTTTGTTTCTAACGTGTTTACTTGATTTGTTTTGCAGTATTAACCATGTCTGAACAGGAAGGAACTAGTGCTCAAGCTGGATCATCCTCACAAGCTGCCGAGACAGAGAAGGAAGCTATTTTACCATTCGAGAATGCGCACAACTGTTGTGCATATCTTGGAGATGTGAAGAAGCACACTGAGTTTACCGGGATAATAGAGTTCTTGAAGAGGAGCCGGGTGATCGATGCGATTGCTACACCCGCTATCATTTACAGAGACTTGTTACAGGAGTTCTAGACAAATGCTAAAATGGACTTCTGGGATAATGAATCCTCTCTGGTTAGCAAGATTCAGGGGGAGCTGATCATTGTGTCGGAGAATGATATTAGAGAGGCGTTGAAGTTTGAAGACGTCAAGACAGATCCCAGAGAACTCAGCTGGACTGAACAAAGGAAGTGCTTTCTCAGGATGAAGTATAACGGACCGATTACTGATGGTTCGTTACACAAAGGAAAGATTTGTCCTCAGTTCAAGTACTTAGCACACGTCATGATACATGTCTCCGGGTCAGCAGCAGGAGGTTATGATCTGATGAGTAAAAGCATAAGCTCTTTGATGGTAGCACTGATATTGAATAAACCGTTCAATGTATCACGAATGCTTATGGATCATTTATTAAAGCCAGTGAGAGGTACAAGGACTAGGAAATTTCTATTATATCCTAGATTCCTTCAGATGATTTTCGATTCTAAGTACAAGTAGTTGAAGAGAGACCCGAAGCAGATTATTGTTCAAGAGCACATGAACATTAATACTTTGGCAAGGATGAAGGCTTATAAAGGTGTGCCTGTGAATGAACGACCACCAGTGAGACGTTTATTTGGTCACTTGGCCAAGATAGATTATGTAGACCCTGGTCAAGATAAGGTGAGGCATGCTGACAGTGCATCTGACGAAGACAATCTGTTATTTCCAGTGGACCCTGAGGCTAAACAAAAGCGTCAGGTAGTGAATGTGGGAGCTAAAAGTGGAAAGTCTAAAGAAAAGGAGATTAGGATTGAAGTTCAGACTGAAGCTGAACCAGCAAAGAAGAAAAGTGTGTCTAGAAGGCATAAAAGTATGGCGAAGAAAGGATTACATCTTGTTGATGAGGCGTCGGTTGATTCTAAAGAGACGCAAGAAGACGAGCGATGGGATTCTGAGACAGAGACTGTAAAGAGCACCACGCCCAAGGCCACTGTGGCTGGTGAGTCTGCTAGTCTGAATAGATCTTTGGAGGAACAGAGAAACAAGGCCACTTGGTTTGGGATCTGAGGATTTTCATGGATCTCCAGAACAGGGGGAGAAACAATAGAAACCCCAGTATAAGAAGAAGGAGAAAGTTTTGAGACCAATGGAGAATAGAGCGAGAGAGATTGAATCTCTAGTTGCAGGTAAGAAGTTGCCACGTGCATCAAGCTCTAAGTCACCGGTTACTGCTCCAGCGACTAAGAAGCAGAAAACCACTTCTGGTACTGAACAAGGATCTAATTTACCTGTTGATGCTTTTAACGATGCATTGGATAAAGTACTTCAGAAGTTGAAGAAAGGCAAGATGCCTGAAGCTGCTGAAGCTTCTGCATAAAAGGTTACAGTAGATAGTGATGTGATGAACACTGTGAACCAAAAGCTTACTGATATGATGAAGATTATCAACAAGCAGCAATCAGAGATTGATCAGTTGAGAAAGAACGATAGGAAGATGCTGGATGTCGTTGAAATATCTCATGAAAACAGTGAAGAGCTTAAAGAAAAAATTAAACAACTGCAGAAAGATAATAAGAAGTTGTTAAAACATGAGCAAAGAAACACCAGACGGTATATAGCTTTGAAAGAAGAAAACAAGAAGCTAAAAGAGAGTAACAAAAACATGGATAATTTGATAAAAGATTTGTACTCTCGAGCTCCTTAATTGAAAGAATGTGAAGAGGACAAAGAACAAGAAGAGGAGCAGGTTGACTTTGAACCGTCAGATAATGAGGAGGAGGATGATGAGGATCTTTATGAAGATGCAGGAAATGCTCCTCAGAAGAAGAAGAAGAAGAAAAAGGATGATGGAGATGATGATGGTTCGAATGATGAATCTGGTGATGGAGACAGCTCTGCATTTGATAGTGATGATGATGATGACGATAATGCCGATAAATATAAGTATGAGAAACGTGGATCTGGGAAAGGGGGAGAATCCAGTTCTAAAGCTCCTGGAGGAAATGTTGACGATGATATCTTTTGGAACGAGAAACTGAGGTCATTGTCTGAGGATGACAAGCTGATGTATCGCCAGATTCTTACTGATCGAGTCTGGACGATAGACATGACCGGTAGATTTCCAGAGATTTTCAAATCCAGTGATACGAGATATGAATTGGAATAAAATGATCCAGATCTTGAAGATGGTGAAGTTTCTGCGGCAATGACGAAAGAGATTTTAGAAGGTTTAGCAAAGCAGGTTGGGAAAACATTGGAAGAATTGCTGATTGATAATCAAATTCCTAACATACCTGAGAAGGAAGCCGGTAATCATTCTGATGACCGTGATGTTCTTGCTTTTGAGGAAGTTAAAATAGAAGATATAACCAGCGAGGAATATCCAGAATATTTCAAGAAAAACAAAGATTCTGGATTTCCTGGGTTTACAGAAGAGTTGCTAAACGAGGCCGAGAAACTTGCGAAAGAAAAGAGTAAGAAATTTGAAGAAGAAGTTTTCAAGGGGCATGATAAACCGCATTTTGAACAATCAGATAGTTTGAAGGAGTTATTGAGGAGATTAAAGGAGAAAGAAAATAATCGTCCGAAAGCTGAGATTCAGGGAAGCTTTTACAAACTTCACAACGAGCTATTCAAAGGTAGAGCATTGGGTTGGAAGTTTGTTAAATAGTTGAGATGCGTAGCTGTAAAGTGGGAGAAAGGGATTTATATTTCAACAGATTTCACGATATGGAGACTCTTCCGTATTGGGCTATTCGTGACATTTGTAGACATCGTTTGACTGGATCTTCAAATGATCATATTGCTTATTTTGCTTATAGAATGGTGAGGGAAAGCAGGACGAAATGGGATTTGTTTGAACCTCAGTATCCGAAGCGAATTGTTCACAAGAAGGATATTGATACTATTACAGGAATGCCCAAGGTGACGTTGAAGTATAAACCACCGAAAGTGTTGAAGTAGATTCCTTTGATGCCAATTCCTCAACACTTTGCGAAAGATTTTATCTGGTGGTGTTACGACTGGAAGATTGCAGAGGCTGTAATTGTTCTGAAAGATGGTGAGAAGAATTTCAAGAAAATACACATATTTGATCCCATGTGGTTGATTAACTGTTCACATGAGGATATCATTATGTTGTATTACAATCCGATATACAGTGAGGTGAAGGATGCTGAACAAGCAAGTAAATACCAACGTGTGGTATTTCTGTGCTTTGCTCATGATATTAACGCTGGATGCGATTATGACAAGAAGCTTGGTATGTTTGTTAAGGTTCAAGACGTTCCTGAAGTTAAGAAGAAAAAGCCTAAACAAACTTATGAACCGGTGATGACCAAGGAACAAAAATCTCAATTGTGTTTCAAGCTGATGAATAGGAGATTGGATGAAGAACAACGACTAAAACAATCCAAGAAATAGTCGAGGGGGAGTTTGTAGATGCATTTTATGCGACTAGTGCTTTGGATTGTACTTTAAAATATGTTTTTGTCTTTGGTCGATTGGTCAAAGGAGGTTTTATATGGTCGAAGGAGACTTTCTAAAGGTGCGAAGGAGAGAAGGAGGTCGAAGGTAGTTTAGATGTTAATGTATAGCTTGGTTCGACTGGCATGAATGGTCGAACCTGCACATTCGACAAAGCAATATGGGATAATGTGCAGGCCTATATAAAGGTCAAGCTCATTTTGAATGTAAGTTTTGGTCATTTTGTTTCCCTCCTGTTTTGAGTCTCTCCCTAGGGTTTTCAGTCAACTTATTTCACGTCTTTTACTGATTGTATACATTGATTTAACGTGTAATTGAAGTTGATAATTAATGAAATGAAGCTTTAAATGATGATTTCTGTGTTTTGATTGTATTGTTATCATTTTATGATTGATTCAGGGATTCCGCACCTGAATCAAACTTGTTTGATCATTATGTTTGTAGATTTGACGATCCTAAGCGCATACAGAACTGTCGGGTTTGTCATTCCCCATTGACCTTATGCCAGTACCTTTGGGTAGTTTTGATGTCGTTGTGGGTGTGGATTGGTTATCTTTGTATCGTGCGGAGATTGTTTGTTTTGATAAGATCATCCGAATCCCTCTCCCTGATGGAGAGACTCTTTTGGTTCATGGCGAAAGAAGCGGTGCTTCGCTAAGCATCATTTCTAGCATGAAATCCCTTAAGTGTATTCGGACGGGCTGTTCGGCCATGCTGGCACTTATTTCCGTTTCGACTGATGATGAGAAGACGATCGAGGATATTCCTATGGTTCGTGACTTCCCTGATGTGTTTCCCGACGAATTGCCTGGTCTTCCTCCCCATCGTCAGGTTGAGTTTGGCATTGATCTTGCGCCTGGCACAGCTCCTATTGCTCGAGCCCCGTACCGTCTTGCACCTCCCGAGATGCAAGAGTTGTCCAACCAGTTACAGGAACTCTTGGAAAAGGGTTTCATCCGACCGATTTCGTCCCCGTTGGGAGCTCCTATCTTGTTTGTGAAGAAGAAGGACGGAAGCCTTCACATGTGTATCGATTATCGTGAGTAGAACAAGATGACCATCAAGAATCGCTACTCTCTCCCTCGCATTGATGATCTCTTTGACCAGCTCCAGGGGTCTAGCTATTATTCGATGATTGATTTGCGATCTAGTTATCACCAGTTGCGCGTCCAGGAGGCCGACGTCGCGAAGACTGCTTTTCGTACTCGTTATGGCCATTTTGAGTTCTTGGTCATGACTTTCGGTCTCAGTAACGCACCGGCGGTGTTCATGGATTTGATGAACCGCGTTTGCAAGCCTTACCTCGATAAATTCGTCATCGTGTTTATTGATGACATTTTGGTTTATTCTAAGAACAAGACAGACCACGAGGAACACTTACGGTAAGTCTTGGAGCTTTTGAGACGAGAGTAGTTGTATGCTAAGTTCTCAAAGTGTGACTTTTGGTTACGCGAAGTTCAATTCCTAGGGCATGTTGTTAATGAATTGGGAATTCATGTCGATCCGGCTAAGATCGAAGCTATTAAGGACTGGGAAGCACCAAAGACGTCATTTGAGGTGCGGCAATTCCTAGGCCTTGCGGGTTACTATCGTCGTTTCATTGAGGGATTTTCGAAGATCGCTCAACCCCTCACCTCTCTTACCCAGAAAGACCAAAAGTTTGACTGGGGTGAACTACAAGAATCAGCATTCCAGATGCCGAAGCTTAAACTTTGTTCTGCACCTATCCTGTCCTTACCTAAGGGTACGGACGATTTTATTGTGTACTGTGACGCTTCTATTCATGGTCTCGGTTGCGTGCTGATGCAGTGCGAGAAGGTCATTGCTTATGCTTCTTGTCAACTTAAGGTTCACGAGAAGAACTATACTACCCATGATTTGGAATTGGGTGCGGTGATTTTTGCGTTGAAAATTTGGAGACACTACTTGTACGGTACCAAATGCACTATATATACCGATCACAAGAGTCTCCAGCATATTTTCGGCCAGAAGGTGTTAAACATGCGACGGCGTCGCTGGGTTGAACTCCTGAATGATTATGACTGTGCGATTAAGTACCATCCTGGCAAGGCGAACGTTGTAGCGGACACCTTGAGCAGGAAGGAATCTGCGAAACCTCGTCGTGTTCGAGCTCTGCAGCTCACCATTCATTCCTCTTTGCCTGACCAAATTCGTTCTGCACAACTGGAAGCTTTGAATGAGGAAAACCTTAAAGCTGAAACTATGCACAGTGCTGACAAGCATCTTGAGCTTAGGTCTGATGGCCAACATTACTTCGCAGGGTGTGTTTGGGTTCCTTTGATTGGGGGATTACGGGAGCTTGTTCTAGATGAAGCTCACAAATCCCGGTATTCTATTCACCCAGGCTCCGACAAGATGTATCAGGATCTGATGATACTCTATTGGTGGCCGAACATGAAGGCTGATATAGCCTCCTACGTGAGCAAGTGCTTGACATGTGCTAAGGTCAAGGTGGAGTATCAGAAGCCGTCTGGTCTCCTGCAACAGCCTGAGATTCCAGAGTGGAAGTGGGAGCGAATCACGATGGATTTTGTCACCAAACTACCGAGATCACCAAGTGGTTGTGATATGATTTGGGTGATTGTCGACAGGTTGACAAAATTGGCACATTTCATACCTATTAAGGAAACGGATGGGCTCGAGCGGTTGGCTCGACTTTACCTTAAGGAGGTAGTCTCTATGCATGGGGTGCCTGTTTCTATTATCTCTGATCGTGATTCTCGCTTTGCTTCGCGTTTCTGGAAGGCTCTACACAAGGCTTTGGGTACTCAGTTGGATATGAGTACGACTTATCATCCGCAAACTGACGGTCAGAGTGAGCGGATGATTCAAACTCTGGAGGACATGCTACGGGCATGTGTCATCGATTTTGGTAAAAGTTGGGAAATTCACCTACCGTTGGTGGAATTCTCCTACAACAACAGTTACCACTCTAGTATCAAGGCAGCTCCGTTCGAAGTTCTTTACTGGCGGAAATGCCGATCTCCTTTGTGTTGGGCCGAGGTGGGCGAGAGCCAGCTCACTGGTCCGGAACTGGTGTACGAAACTTCGGAGAAAATCGTACAAATTCGTTACCGTTTGGCAGCCGCACGGGATCGTCAGAAGAGCTATGCCGATCGCCGTCGCAAACCTTTGGAGTTCCAGGTTGGGGACAGGGTACTTCTGAAAGTTTCACCATGGAAGGGCGTCATACGCTTTGGGAAGCGTGGAAAGCTTAACCCTCGTTATGTCGGATCGTTTGCAATCCTGGAACGGATTGGACCGGTGGCATACAAACTTGACTTACCGGCGGAGCTCAGTAGTGTTCACAACGTCTTCCATGTGTCTAACTTGAGGAAGTGTTTGGCTGATGAATCTCTTATTGTACCATTGGAAGAGATCAAGGTTGATGATCGCCTTCGCATTGTGGAGGAACCTGTTGAGATTCTCGACTATAAGATTCGTAGCCTTCGTCGGAGTAAAATCCGCATCGTTAATGTTCGTTGGAACTCGGATCGTGGACCGGAGTTCACATGGGAACGAGAGGACCAGATGAAATCTAAGCATCCTCATCTTTTTCCGAAGCGTGCGTTCGAGTCTAGGCATGTTACTGCCGAAGCTGAATGAATCTCGGGGAGAGATTCCTTTCAACGTGGGGATGACGTGACAACCGGTAAATTTTCTTTTCGTTTGCTTTGTTTTCGTCTCTTTCATTTTTGGGCTTCGTGCAATTTTCGGGACGAAAATTCTTTCAACGTGGGGATGATGTGACACCCGGCATGTTCGGCTTAAACGTTTTAGTAACACATAAGTCTACCTTAGCAAGCAACATTATAAACGGACTTAACTGGGTTAGTTGAGTCGGGTCATAATAGGATTGTCCAGGGTTCAATGATCTGGAGGATCATTGGGAGTCATTTTGGGAATACACTAGTACCGGGTCCCGTTGTTGGTGAAATTACATAAACTAATTAAGTGTATATGTAGATTAATTATCATATGGTGGATTATATGCAAAGACGTGTTTAAACGATGTATAGATAATCATACATGCTTAAATATGTTAAACATAGACTAAGGTTGCATGTTCATGTGTTAAGATGCGTTAAAATGCGATAAACACGACAAACTGGAAAACTAGAAAAACATAGGTCCTGGTTCGACCAATCGAATGGGCGAACCTGGACAATACTCTTGGTTCGACCCTTACTAAAGGGGCGAACCTGGGATATGGAATTGAAAGAGTTCCATTCGACCAAGTCAGGGTACATTCGACCAGAGGTAAGGGTCGAATGTGGCCTAGTATAAATACCAAACTTTGTCATTTTTCACCATTTCACAAACCCTAGCCGTCTCTAAACACTATCAAACGATTTTAAACACTAAGGAAGGAGTTTTTGCTCTGGTTTTTCATAATCTAACCTACCAACAACGTCTAATCCAGAAATCAATGTGTGTTCTTGATCCTAAACCCTTTTTAAAGCATTTTAATTCGTTTTCATCTAACCCTAAATGTCCAGATCTGTTCTAAGGATGTTTTTACCATTAAAAACCTTTTAAACATCTTTCTAAATCAAAACCTCATCATTTAAAACATAGGTTTTAAAATCAATAAACATATGTTAATTGTGTGTTATGTGATATTATGTGTTGTTTGATGATTGCTGCTGAACTATTGCTAGAAACATGATCTAGGGCTGCTAATGATGATAGTTTAGGATTATTAAAGGTTATAACTTGATAGATGATGATATTAGGTCTAAAACGGGGATTTTAATGGATCTAGGACTCGACGCATGCTAGTATGATCAATAGAACTTTTTGGGATAATCAAACACTCAACAAACTGAGCACTATTAGGTTGATTATGGATTGATTTCAAAAAGTTCCCAAATTGGGTAAAGAATCCATGCATAATGTGATGTTTTCATAATTTTTACCATTTTGGGGAAGGGCTGAAATGGACGTGTTCTCGGGTAAAATTGGTGGGGTTTTGTGGGGATATGTTAATCATTCAACTGCTGTGTTTGATGATGTTTCGCAATGTTTTGAATGTGTTTGAAGCGTTTTTGGGGAAATTGACCTGTCAGGGTCGAACCTGGGTACACTCGACCAATCGGGTGGTCGAATGTGGAATCCCAGGGTCGAACCTCGAATAGTTTGGTAGAACCAGATCAAATGGTCGAACGTGGCTTAGAAAGGGGCGAAGGTGGATAAATCCGCCTGGTTCGACCCTTCTGATTCAAAAATGAGATTTTTGATACAAACTAAGTGTTTTGTGCTTGAACCTTGTGTGTAATCTATGTGTACTTGATTAGTTAGGGTAATGAATCACCAACGGGATGTCGTGTCGGTCTAGTGTGTCAGTTGAACACTTAAACACGTTTTAAAACATACTTGGTCACGATCTGGACAATCGGGGACTAGATAACCTTATGGTTATTAGTCGGAACACTTACGTGAACATTTTGATAGATCTCCGCTAGTGGGATTATCAAGGGTGTGACATTTATTATTTACTGAAGAACGCAATCTAAGGTGAGTTCACGGCCCCACTTTTACTGCTTTGGGGGAGAAAACATGCGCTAAACTATTTTGGTAACATATGTCATACTATGATTTAACTTTGCGTTGCTATGCGATCTTTTAAAGTCCCGGGGGAAACCATGAATGTGCGGGGATGCACAACGGGGGAAATGTGGATAGATCTATTGGGTTTGACAGACCCCACTCGACGGCTTGGAGGGCCGGGCGGGTGCATATTGTCTCGAACTGGTAACACTGGTAGTATGGCTACACACACATCGGGCTGAACAATGGTAACAGTCTGGTAATGGTTTTCCAATCGTAGTAGTTACAAAACATATGCCTAGCTAGCGTACTTGGTAACTCTGATATAGTATGGACATGGTAACGCTTTGGTAACACGTGGTAACATTTGGTAACATATTGAACAAACCTGTGAACTCACCAGCATTATATATGTTGACGTCTTTTGGCATGTTTTTCTCAGGTCGCTAAGGTAGCAACTGTTGGACTAGGCGTACGGGTCTGCATTGGCGTCTAGGCTTAGTTCATGTTTTGTAATAAACATTTGGAACATATTGGTTTATGGTTTGTAACTGGTCAAATGCTTCTGCTACTGTTTTATATTTATGAAAATTACGTCTTTTTGGATGTCATGTATTTTCATATAGTGTTGTTTATTGTGACCGTTGACTTGGATCCTGGTTTGTCATGCGCCTCGCGGTAAAACCCCGCAAGTGGAATTTGAGGGTGTGACACTAATGCATATTGTAATGTGGACGAGGTATTAAATTAAAACCATATTCAAGAATTGGTTATTATCTTTTAGCTTTGAATGATGTCTCAGCAGTTAAATTTTCTATTTTTGTTTTCTATGTACAATTTTTAGGTCATTTAAGTAGATTTGGAATTCTAGTCTTTTAACCAATCAGAATTTGAGCAAGGTGGTAGTCAACTGATGTTAAAGGTCAGGGTTTTGTGTAAATTTATATTGTTTGTCAAGCTTGTGTTTCTATTTAACAAATAAATATATGTTTTTGTCAATTGTTTGAAGGATGTTGTATCTGTTACTGGTGACTCGTCTGCTGTCGATGCTGTAATGGATTGCACTATAACTCCTAATGGAAAAAGAGGTTTTGAAGAGCTTGATAAACTAAACGTTGGTGAGCTATCTTCTACATGCAAAGGACCCCGGAAGAAGCGATGTAAACTTAAGAGCTGTCAACTGTTTGAGTAAATGCGTATTTTTGTACACAAGAATTTATTTTTTTATAATATTTTTGTATTAAACTTTTTTGTATATCAGTTGGAAACCTTACTTTTTAGTATAGATAGTCTGTTAAGTAATATCTGTTTTGATCAATTTCATATTAATCAAAGGCTGTTTGTGCCATAATGTGAAATTATCAAATATATAAGTGATATTTAGTATCATCAGAAATATAACATATTGTGTTTAAACAGATCTTATATTCATTGTTAGTCAATATTAGCAGAAGTATAACAGATGCTATTTAAACAGATGTTATCTAAACTGCTATTGTTTACCATCTGTGGGCCTTTCAACTGTTAGCTATTCAACAAACTGTTGGTCTTCATTATCATAATTTGGCTTTGGTGGCAGAGTTGGATCAACTTTCCTTCGTTCCTCAAGCTTTTTGTAAATCTCCATCACTGTTGATTCCTTCTAGTGACAAACTTGCTCCTTCAATCCATAACCAACATCCACCAACTCCTGTCTTTTTCTTTTTAAATTTAAAAGTCTTTTAGGGTCACTTTGTTTTCCCTTCTTCCAATTTGGTGGAGTTTGTTTCTGGTTTGGGTTTTTAGCCATCTCTTTGATTCTATTAAGTTCATTCTTCAATGAATCAGAATCCCAACCCGCAAATTGACTTTTAGTGGCTTTGATTCTATTAAGTTTTGGTTTTCATTATTTCCTTAAGATATCCTTCTCTGAAAATATTTTCCGCATCAGAATCTGGTTCCCTGTTAGACATTTTCTTCGACAGGTTGTTTGAGTATTCTTCTAAAATTGCTAATTTACTTTCTAAATCCTGCAATATTAGTTGGATTTCCCTGTCATCTTTTCCTACACTTTTCTGCTTTAAAAGGATGTCATTCTGTTTGTCTTTCAACTCCATAAACTTCTTAAAATTCAATGGCTTTTCAAAACCTTCAAGAGACGGGAAAGACCATGACAATGGATCATCTGTTGAGTAAAAAGAGTCATCTCAGGGTTGACCGATTCTAAGTCAAGTACACGTTCTGAAAGCCCTTCTGGTACTCTGAAGATACATGCTTCATCTGTTGTCGGCACATTACTATGGACATTTTCAATTGGAACAGATGTTGTTTGTTAGGATCTGAGTTTGATTGTTTTGATTGTTTAACTAAATATGATAATAGTGAAACGAAAATAGAATGAAGTTGCAGCGGAATAATGAACTGTTAATCAAAACAAGAGAGTAAATGTTTTCAGATCAAATGCTTTCATTACAATCGTACAATTACTCCCCCTCAGCCCGATCACACAGTGTTTGTCTGAGAGAATGTTTGTGTGTGTGATGCAATAGAACAGTACAGGCACTGTTCTATTTATAGACAGACTCAAAACACTGATGACCTAAGCTGACGTCACCTAAGACAGTGACCTCTAACAGAATAACAAACATAAACATCTGCCTAATACAAACTACTGTTACATTGAAAGCACTAATAGTAAACAGCTGTTGTCGGAAAACTCTGATGGTCTTGTATCCACTGCTGGAGCCTTAGTGCTGTTGGTTCCAGCAGTGCTTTGGTCTTCAGAACTTGAATCAGCAGTTGTTCTTCATCAGACCTTTGGTCAGCAGTTGTTCTTCATCAGTTGTTTATTTAGCAGTCCTTTGTATCAGCAGTTGTTAAGCAGTTGTTTGGATAGAACAGTTGTTAGAGTCAGCAGTCTTTTGGGAGAAGTAAGTTGTAAAGACTGTTTATTCAAAGGATCAAACTGTTAGCATATTTTGGCTTTCTAATCATCTGTTCTTCTCCAGGTCAGCAGACCCAACAATCTCCCCCTAGAACAGATGATGCCAAAACTCAGATTTATTTATTGATCTTTATTCCTCATCAGACTTTCTCTGATTTGACCTTTGAATTGTAATTCAAAGTTCAGAGCAAACAAGTCTTCTTCATCTCTTTCTAGGTCCAGATTCAGCAATGTTTGGTGATCTTCTACACATAGGCTGTAAGCATCATCCATGCTGATCTTCTGAACCCTTCCATCTGACCTGAGCAATGTCAATTCATGGTTGTCTTTGTTGACTTTCCATTTTAGAATTTTAGAGTCAGTGGATTTGCTGAGCTGAATTTTTATTCTAGATGAGTTGGGTGATGGAGGTCTTCCAATGAGTTCTCTGAGTTTCTCTGTTGTAGGATCAGAGAAAAAGTGTACTTGATTGAAGAGCCCTTCCTTGATGAATGTATCAGCAAACTTCCTCTGATCTTCCTCTGACATTTCCTTCTGTTTCTTGAACTATCTTCTTGCAGCAGTTGTTAGATCAGAGGTGTCAAGTAAGCTGTCCAAGGTAAAGGTCTGTTGGGGTCTCTTCATCATTGGCTCATCAGTGTAAACTGGTTTTCTTGGTAGGCTGGGATCCTTCTTTCTGTTTTCTTCCAAACTTTTGTATGTCTCAACCAACCTTAGTTTAGACCATCTAGAGACTGACCTCATTTCCCCATAGTTGGCAGCTACATTCTCTTGCCTCATCCTTTTAAACTTTAAGGCTCTGTCTGGGTCTCTGCCTTTGCCAAAATTAGGAGTAGAAACTTTAGCTTTGGGGTCTTTGGTCATTTCTTCAATTCTGAGAAGTTCTTCTCTCAAGGCATGTGTGGTCCAACCATTGAACTGCTTCTTGGTTGCTTTGTAAGGCTTGGTTGCCATAATCTGTTCCAGAAGAGATTCCCTTACCTCCTTTTCCAAGTCACCACTGAGAGGCATGGAGGACATGGAGTTGCTCAGGGTCTTAGCAAAGTCTTCAATCCTTCTGAGTTTGCTAAGCTCTGCTGAATGGATGCCCTGAGCAGTCCTGTCATCCTTCCCTTTGCATTTCTCCCTAATGATGGCATCCACATGTTCACCCTTGTATTTCAGATAAGTATCAATGTTGAGGGGAACAGGGAAGTTTGGGAGAGATGGGAAGGATCTGTCTGATGGCTGTTCAGTATTGTAGAAGGATTGTAATTCCCCCTTGAGTAGATCAAGTTCAAGGGGATACTGAACAACCAATGGTTTAATGGTTGGTGGTGGTCTATGGGATCTGAATTTGGATGTGTGTGGTGAGAATGATGTGATTGGTATAGCTGTGATAGGAGGAGTGGATTGTGCAGTTGAGGTGGTGTTTGGTGATGTGTGTATGTTTTCATCATGTACAATAAAAGTTGATTTTCTCTTCCTTGTGTACATGATTTTAGGGGATGGTGATTTGGTAGCAGTGGTTGGATTAAGATCTGCTGGCCTTTTAGTAGAACCAGCAGATGTTGAGGATTTGGCTGGTGATGTAGGTTTGGTGGTTGTTTGTTCAGGTGTGTATGTTGGTTTGGGTACACTGGTTTGGGAAGCAGTGTTTTGGGTGGTTTCAGTGTTTTGGGTGGCAGTGGTTTCAGTAGCAGTGGTTTTGTCAACAGAGGTGTTTAACTTGGATGGTGGTTTTCTGACATGCTTAGCAGGCCTTTTCATCCTTTTAGAGGATCCCACATCTTCAGTTTCCTGTTGTTGTTTCTTCTTGAGTTCTACTAATGACTCTGCTTTAACTTCCAAGGTGTCAGCTCTTTTCTGTTTTTCTTGAGCAGCCTTTTCAGCTTCTATGTTTACAGAGTCATCAACTGCTTTGTTCTTGTCAGTGGTTTGTTGTGGTGCTGTTGGTGTTGCTTGTTGTTGTTATGGAGGAGCTGTTTTAGTAGACTCTGGTTTGTTGGCAGACTTGGCTTGGCCTTTTTGAGAAGGAGGACAACCAAAGGGATCTAGCTTTGGTAGCCTATCTCTGCCACTCTCCCCCTTTTTGGCATCATCAGCCGTGAAAGCCTCATCATTTTCATCCTTGAGGATGGTGGTAGGGGCAGAGCTAGTAGTCTTCAGCAGCTGGTCCTTGATGGCTTTAATATCAGCATGGGTATCTTTGTACCTTGCATCTACCATATTTCTGATCTCAGCCATATAAGTCTCATGTGTCTGATCAGCCAGTTTTCTGTGAGCTATGATGATGGGGGAAACGGATTTCCATAGCTCACTGGCTATATCAGCAGTTGATGGTTGACTCTTGGAAAGGTCTGCAATGGAGGCCAGTATAAGCTTGACATCAGATTTGATGTCAGCTACAGAGGTTTCAATTACAGAAACTCTGTCCGTCAATTCTTGGTATTTTGACCCATCTCCTAAGTTAATAGGATCATCTGAGTCCCTACCAGTGGTAGTTCTACCTAATTCAGTCCTAATAGGTGAATCAGATGCCCCTTTTTCTTGGTACTGGGGACTTCCAACTGTTTTTGGAGACACTATAGTGGCTTCAACAGTTGTTGCCTTCAAGGGAGTCTTAGCAATGTAATCACTGTCCTGATGTGAGACAGTGGTCTCTACATCAGTAGTGGCTGTTCCACTTGAAAACTCACCTAGAGTTGCATTAAACTCAGGTGGTGTAACCTCCTCTTCTGTTTGTTGGATAGCAGATTGAATATTCTCAGGACCAGTCACTTGTGGGAGTATACTCTCAGTGACAGGTGGAAGAGAGGAACTGGGATCTTCCTGAGATTTGTCAATTGCCTCAAACAGAGGTTGCATGGTTTGTGGGACATGATGTGATGGTGAGGGTGGAGGAGTAACAAGAGAATTAGCCCTGGGAGAGGGGCTTGTGAACATTTGGCCAAGTGACTCAAATTTATCATGATGTGTGTCCCCTTGGCTTACAACATGATCCTTTTGGGAGGATTCATGAGGAGTTTGGTCAGGTGGAGGTATATCCAGCTGTTGTGAGGAAGTAGCAACAGTGGTTTCAGGTTGCTTTTGTGGTGCAACAGAGGTTTCTTCTGGTACCTCAACATCCAGAAGCCTCATTTGTGGTTGAGTGGTGGTTTTTGTGGATGGATGTTTCTTTTTGGAAGTGGCTGGTGTGGGTTTCACAGCACTGGATGTAGTGCCATGATCACCAGGAGCAGTGGGCTCAACAACAGAGGTTTTGACAACAGTTGTTGTCTTTGTCCTCTTTGTTTGTGTTTTAGAAACTTTTGACACTTTAGACACTTTTTCTTGGGTGCTTCCACCCAACATTCTAGTGAAAGTTTCATCAGTTAAGCTTTTCATTTGCATTGCCTCACCCTTTTTGAAAACTTTTTCTGGTAAGACTTTTTGTAAGATTACACTAAGAATTCTTGGGTAAATAGGAAAAGCATTGTTAGACCCAGACTTGACTGCTTTCACATTTGATACTAAGTCCATGAACAATCCATGGGAAAGATTGAAGTCAGAGTTTGACAACATGGCATAACCCAGATATTGCATCCTTAATGGAATTTCATTAAAGGATGTGGACTTAGCAGAGACACATAGAAGAAGAGTGTGGAAGAAAAATTTCATGACTGGAGGGAAAAACTTTTTGAAAAGAGTTGATCCAGTCATCTGACCCTCATACCCTCTTTCTTGGAACTCAGTGTGAAGCTCTGTTTTAGTAAAAGAGTCCTTACCTGCCAGGTCATTCAGTGTGAAGGTTGTGGATATGGTTTCAGGGGTAATTACGATACTGGTTTCTCCAATTTTGGAAATAATGGAAGTAGGCTTTTTGTCTTGGAGTAGAAACTCAGCATTCAACCAGAATTCTTGAAGAGTATCGAGATAAATGGGGGCGTTAGCGGTTAAGATGGGTAAGTATTTGGAGTTTAGAAAAATGTCGATGGTGGAATGGAATGAAACGTTGTCATCTGTTTTAATCAGATAGGGGAGACAATTGTGGGTGGCTTTAGCTTGAAGATCCATTATAATGGATTTGGAAGGTGAAGATGATTGAAATTTGATGGAGGGTTTGAGAATGAAGAAGGCGGTTTTCAGTATTTTGAATACAATGAGACAGTGTAACGTCTGTTGTGGTAAAACAGGGTTTTTATAGGCTCAATGAAACCGCTGATGTGGCCAAACCTCTGCTTATATGAGCAGACGTGGCAATCATCTGATGGATGAAACATCTGGCGGAGAACAGCTGTTTTTGGCAAACAACTGATACAAACAACTGATGGAACCAACCGTTTTTTTTTGTATAGATATAGTATAAATATATAAGGAAACAATTGTTTTATCTGATCAGATGTTTTGAAACAGATTTTTCAACCAACAGTGGATATGAATGAAACAGTGGTTGTTTTATCGGATCAGATGTTATAAACAGATTTTTCAACCAACAGTGGATATGAATGAAACAGTGGTTGTTTTATCTGATCAGATGTTATAAACAGATTTTTCAACCAAACAGCTATTTGAAATTTTTTTTTGATTTTCTGAAACATTTTATTATGATTTATTGAAAATTTATTTGTTTAATCCATGTTTAACATACCAATTCTGGAAATCAGATTTGTAAAGGTAGACGTGTCTAAAGCTTTTGTTAACACATCTGCCAACTGATCCTCTGTTGGAACATGGTGCAGAGAAATCAAACCTTTTTCATAGCTGTCTTTGACAAAATGATGTCTTATGTCAATGTGTTTGGTAGTGGAATGAGAGACTGGATTCTTGATGATATTTTCAGCAGCTTGACTGTCCAACATGAGTGGAGTCTGAAGTGCAGTTATCCCAAAATCTAGTAGTTGATTTTGAAGCCACATGAGTTGGGCTGTACAGCTTGCAGCAGCAATGTATTCAGCTTCAGCTGTTGAGGTTGAAACAGCTGCCTGCTTTTTGCTTTGCCATGAAACTAAGGCATTCCCTAGAAATTGGCACCCTCCTGATGTGGATTTTCTTGTGGTGTGACAGCCAGTAAAGTCACTATCTGAATAACCTGAAAGCTCAATGTTTCCATTAGCAGGATACCAGATACCAAGTGTGGGAGCACCTTTGAGGTATCTGAATATCCTTTTCACAGCAATAAGGTTTGACTTTCTGGGTGAAGCCTGGGATCTGGCACAGACACAGGTAGCAAACATAATGTCTGGCCTAGATGCAGTTAAGTACAGTAAAGACCCAATCATGCATCTATAATGTGTTTGATCAACCAGTTCATCCTTGTCATCAATAGTGAGCAGCTTGACTGTACTCATGGGTGTACTACATGGCTTACAATCATTCATCTCAAATCTGGTTAATAAATTCTTTACATATTTGTTTTGGTGAATGAATGTGCCATTTTGCAGTTGTTTCACTTGTAGACCAAGGAAACACTGAAGCTCACCCATGGCACTCATCTCAAACTCTGCTATCATGAGTTTTCTGAACTCTTCACACATTTGGTTACATGTGGATCCAAAAATGATGTCATCCACATATATTTGAACAATCATTAAGTGTTTCCCTTTCCATTTAAGAAATAAAGTTTTGTCTATTTTACCTCTTGTGAAGCCAATGGATAAGAGAAATGTGGAAAGAGTTTCATACCAGGCCCTTGGTGCTTGTTTGAGTCCATACAAAGCTTTGTTGAGCTTGTAGACATAGTCAGGATGGAATGTGTCTTCAAAACCAGGTGGCTGACATACATAGACCTCCTCCTGAATTTTGCCATAAAGGAAAGCACATTTGATGTCCATCTGATACACCTTTATGTTGTGGTTGACAACAAAGGCTAAGAAGAGTCTGATGGCTTCTAGTCTTGCTACAGGAGCAAAAGTCTCATCATAATCTATTCCTTCTTCTTGTCTGAAGCCTTGAACCACAAGCCTGGCTTTATTCTTGACAACAATACCCCTTTCATCAGTCTTGTTTTTGAAGACCCACTTTGTTCCTATAGGACAAACATCCTTAGGAAGTGGTACAAGCTCCCATACTTGTTGTCTTTTAAATTGAAGGAGTTCTTCTTGCATGGCTTCTACCCAACTGTTGTCTTTCAGTGCCTCTTGGTACTTGACAGGTTGTGTGAGGGATAAGAAACCTGCAAAAAGACAGATATTGGAGGATTGGCTTCTTGTGAGCACACCCTCTCTGATGTTGCCAATGATCTGGTCTGGTGGATGAGCTCTTAAGTAAATAAGATCTCCCTGATATGGAACAATGGCATTTTGAGGTGATGGACAGAGGTTTGGTGACTCTGTTGGTGTAACATCTGTTGGTACTTCTGTAGTGCCATCAGATGTTTGGAATGGTAATGGAGGAATGGGTCCAAGTGGTGTGAAACTTGACTGACTTTTGTCAACAGATGATTGACTTTTGTCAACAGATGATAGGTCAGTGATTGTGAGGGGTGAAGCAGTGGTTTGAGGATAAGACTGGCCAACAGTGGTTGACACAGCTGTGGCAGAGTTTTGACAATTGTTTTGAACAGCTACTTCCTCTGAGGCAGAATAGATTTTGTAGTGACTAGGGATCACAACATCTGTTCTGTAATCTTGTTGTGGAGACTGTGGAATACCTGCATTGTTAGCTTTAACAGTGATATCTTCAAATTTGAATTTATCTAAATCAAATAGTTCAGCAGGGTTTGCAGGGATTTTTAGAGATGAAAGTTCATTGAACTTTACATTCAGAGTTTCTTCTATTGTCTTAGTCCTTGTGTTAAACACTTTATAGGCCTTAGCAGTAGAAGAGTATCCCAGAAAATAACCACAGTCTACTTTGGCTGCAAATTTTGAAATGGAATCTTTGAGATTTAAAATGAAACATGGGCAGCCAAAGATTTTGAAGAATGAAATTAATGGTTTGATTTTGAACAAAATTTCATAAGCAGTTTTTTGATGTCTGGGTTGATCAAAACTCTGTTTTGAACATAGCAAGCAGTGTTTACAGCTTCTGCCCAAAAGGACAGTGGCAAACCAGAATCTGCTAGCATGGTTCTTGCAGCTTCTATAAGAGTTCTATTTTTCCTCTCAACCACCCCATTTTGTTCTGGTGTTCTTTGGATGCTGAACTGCCTCACAATCCCTTTTGACACACAGAAGTCATCCAACTCCTTATTTTTAAACTCTGTTCCATTGTCACTCCTGAAGACTTTTACTGGCAAGTCATATTGTTTTTCAACTTTGGTGACAAAGTCCTTCAATATACCTGCAGTCTCATCCTTAGAATGTAAAAAGTAAGTCCATGTAAACCTAGAAAAATCATCAACTATGACAAGACAAAATCTCTTTCTTTTTAGACTCATGATTTTAACAGGGCCAAACAAGTCCATGTGCAACAATTGTAGACACTGACTAGTTTTGGACTCATCAATGGATTTGTAAGAGCTTTTATGTTGTTTCCCTTTTAAGCAAGAAACACAATGCTCATCACATTTAAATTCTTTTGATGGTAAACCTCTGACAAGGCTTTGTTTGGAGAGTGTGTTGATAGTATTAAGGTGGTGTGACCCAATCTCCTATGCCACAATTCTGTCTCCTTAGTGGAGGCAGCAGAAAATAGACAGACATTTGCCATAGGATTGTCCTTTAACATATCAACAACATACACATTGCTACTTCTATGAGCAACAAGTTGTGCTTTGCTCTCAGCAATAATGGTATCAATCTTTTTCACCACTTCTGGCCCAATAATCTTACAAGTTTTCTTTGTGAAAAATGAGCCATAACCTTTGTCACTCATTTGTGAAACACTCAGAAGATTAAACTTGAGATTATCAATAAGATTGACATTTTCAAACTTGAGTTTTCCAGCTTGTACAGTCCCTGAACCCAACACCTTACCTTTTGAATCATTACCAAAGGATATCACCCCCTCCATGAGCCAAGAAGTCCAGAAGAAGGGCTCTACATCCTGTCATGTGCCTGGAGCCTCCACTATCTACATACCAAAGACTATCTAAACAAGCAGAAGCTCCCTTCACATCAGTAAATGATTAGTTTTGGTGAGTGTCCAAAGCCAGTTTGGCTTTGGATGGGTCCTCAGACCTTTCAGACTCAAGCTTTGGAAGGTGATCAGTGGTTTGGACCAATTTCTGAATTAAGTTCGACAACTGCTGTTGACCATTTGCCAGTGCTTGAATGTCAACACTTGGTGCAACAGTTGTTTGATCACTTCCTGACAGATGATAATACCCATATGGATTTCTGTTCACTCTTGGTTTAGAGGATCTTTTTGGCTCCTCATAAACATGTGGCAGACTGTGACATGGAGGTTGACCATAACCTCTTGGGTATTTGCTTGTGGGTGGAGCATCTGTTACTTGGACATCTCTAGAAGCAGATGTTTCAAGCCTTTTTGTAACAGGTGTTTGGACAGGGGTGAAGGTCTGTTTGGGCTTTCCTTTTGAAGTACTAACCACAGGGTTTGCAAGAGTTTTAGCTTTGTATTCTTGTATTTTTACATCAAAATTTTTGAGATACAAGCACTCTTTGGTCTTGTGATTCTTTTTCCCACATATTGAGCATGTGGCTTTGGAATCACATTCACTTGTTCCTTTGTTAATGTCATATGCTTTTAGAAGAAAACAGTTTTTAGTGACATGATTCTTCTTTTCACAGAAATCACAGAACAAGTTGACAGTCTTTTCTTTCTTCTTCCCCTTTTCAGCAGATGTTTGAGCATCTGCTGGAAGATTTTTCTTGAGGAATGACTTTTGCCAGGGGAATGACTTTTGCTTGAGGAGCTGTCATTCCCTCAGGTGTTTTGAAATCAACAGGTTTAAAATTCTCAAGAGTATCACACTCATCAGACCAAGTAGGTTTAAATTCATACTTTTCAAGTTCAGTAAAAGATGAGGAACCTTCTGGTTTTTCAAGAACAATTTTCTTACCATTTGGTTCAGTGATTTTAATCTCTTGACCCTGCAGGTTTGTTGGTACTACCTCAACAGACTTTTGACTCTTTTTGTCAGTGTTTTCAAAAGCTGGAGCAGTGGTTTCAAAACCAAAGCCAAACTTCACATGACTTTTAGTTTGTTTGTTGAGTAACATTTCAAAACCTCTACATGATTCCACCCATTTCTCACATTCAACTTGGGTGGACTCAAGCTCACTTTTACAACTTTGATATTTTGCTATCATTGTTTGGAGCTGGTCTTTGGTTATGGTTGCTTCATGTTTTAAGCTGCTTATTTCAGACTCTTTTGCAGTTAAACTTGTTTTTAAATCATTTGTAAGTTTTTCAAATTTAACTTCATCATCCAAAATTTTCTTTCTAAGGTTTTCATTCACCTCTTTGATGTTAGCAAATGCTATTACACATTTGTCAGAACACAACTCTTTAAGAATTTGAGGAGATACCTTAGCAGCAGCCATCAATGCACAATCACACTTGCACTCACAGTCATCAGATGCACCCCAGGGATCTGAGAGATTCACAACCTCTTCTTCAGGTTTTTCACCTGTAACATCTTTACTAACAACATCATCAGTCACAACATCAGATTCAGTTACCACCTCCTCGGATTCAATCTCATCCACCATGGCCATGAAACAAAAATTTTCTGGTTCATTTTCAGTTTTGGCAACTAGTGCAAAATTTTCATCTGTTAGCTCATCAGGTAGACTGCTTCAATCAACAAAGCCTTGTGTAAAGAAGCTCTGTTGACTGGTCTCTGCAGGGGCAGATGATGAAGCAACAGTCGTTTGCACAGGTGCTTGAGCAACAGGTGTTTGCACATAGTGGATCTGAGGAACAGTGGTTTGGACATACTGGACAGGAACAGTGTTTGAGGACTGTGCAAAATGAGCAGTGTTTTGCACATTTGGTCCAGGGGCATTATAGGAATTCTGATAAGTGTTGGTCTGTGGTCTTTGATTTGGATAGGTTATCATAGGTGTACCATGTTGACCCCTACATTCCCTAGCAAAATGACCAAGTCTATGACATTTGTAACACTTTATCTTTGATTTATCCAACCCAACCTTAGATCTGCCAGTTAACCCTGGAAACCTTCTCCCAGTTTTCTTGTAAAAATTATTAGTTCTTACACTGAGAAGGGCCAATTGGTGCATAATGTCCATTTCTTCCAAATCATCAGGGTCAAAGTATTTCAGGTCATCATACTCAAAGGATATATTGTCAGATGCCTGGATATCACCACCACTTGCTGTGAAAGCATAGTTTGGTGAATAAGAATCAGAGTTAAAACCTGAGTTAAAACCTGAAGTTATGTCAATGAAATGATCATAACTCTGATCCTTAGTGTTTCCAGGCACTTCATCATGACCCAAAAGTGCTGTATTCCCAAATACATAGTCATCAGACACTTTTCCAGAGTCCTGGAGCTTCTTTTTCTGGTTAAGCTCTCTCTCATAGGTCAAGAGCTTACCATGAAGCTGGGTCAGTGACAGGTCTTTAAATCCAATTGAGTTTCTCATCACAATAGCAATAGTGTCCCATTTGTTTGGTAATGATATTAAAAACCTATGGTTCAAGGTTGAGTGAGGGTAAGTAAGACCAACCAATTTTAGTTCACTAATTAAGCAATTAAACCTCTCAAACTGTTGAGTTAATGACTCTCCTTTGACATGACTGAATGTTTCATATTATTGGTTAAGTATTTCACGATTGTTTTCAATAACCTCCTCAGTCCCACCAAACTGTTCTTTCAGTGCATCCCACAATTCCTTTGCACTGTTACAGTGTAACAACCCAGCATATATATCATTTGGTAGAGCCATGGCCACAATACTGAAGGCCTTAGCATCTAGCTCAATTTTCTGAAAATCCTGGTCGGAGTAGTTTTCAAGTTTCTTTGGCTCAAACACCTTGGGATCTTCAGTACTCGGCACAGTCGAAACATGTGGTCCGAAGATAACCGACTTCCAACACCCAGTGTTTTGTTGAGCTAGAACATGGCTCATCCGACGTTGCCAGATATTGTATTCAGATCTGACAAGCATCGGTGGCTTGTTGTTCGTGCCGGTGTTATGTGGATCGTGATTGATTGAAGCCATTCTCTGATTTTTCAAAAAACAAAGTCTGTTTAAAAATGGTTGAAACGAAATTAAACTATTACTCTGTTTTCAATCCAACAGACAAACGATATCAATAATTGTGAGCTTATTATTAAATTGATTTGTTAGATCGAATTTAATTGACCAAGCTCTGATACCAATTGTTAGGATCTGAGTTTGATTGTTTTGATTGTTTAACTAAATATGATAATAGTGAAACGAAAATAGAATGAAGTTGCAGCGGAATAATGAACTGTTAATCAAAACAAGAGAGTAAATGTTTTCAGATCGAATGCTTTCATTACAATCGTACAATTACTCCCCCTCAGCCTGATCACACAGTGTTTGTCTGAGAGAATGTTTGTGTGTGTGATGCAATAGAACAGTACAGGCACTATTCTATTTATAGACAGACTCAAAACACTGATGACCTAAGCTGACGTCACCTAAGACAGTGACCTCTAACAGAATAACAAACATAAACATCTGCCTAATACAAACTACTGTTACATTGAAAGCATTGATAGTAAACAGCTGTTGTAGGAAAACTCTGATGGTCTTGTATCCACCGCTGGAGCCTAAGTGCTGTTGGTTCCAGCAGTGCTTTGGTCTTCAGTACTTGAATCAGCAGTTGTTCTTCATCAGACCTTTGGTCAGCAGTTGTTCTTCATCAGTTGTTTATTCAGCAGTCCTTTGTATCAGCAGTTGTTAAGCAGTTGTTTGGATAGAACAGTTGTTAGAGTCAGCAGTCTTTTGGGAGAAGTAAGTTGTAAAGACTGTTTATTCAAAGGATCAAACTGTTAGCATATTTTGGCTTTCTAATCATCTGTTCTTCTCCAGGTCAGCAGACCCAACATTGTTTCGATTGTTGTTTGGGCTGGTAATTTTGTTGTTTCTTGGTGATCAGTGTTTACAAAGAATGTTAGGTTTTCTTTGTCATGTTTTCCATGTACTTTTATTCTTTTTGAGTAGCCTATATCATCCTCTTTCATTTGCTGCTCTTTTCTTTTTTTAATCAATGCGGCAGCTTTGGCTTCTCGCTCCTTTTTCGCTTTCAACTTATTTAACAGCTCTGTTTCTGCCTTTTGGTTTGCAGTTTCATCAACTCTCTTCTCTAAAGCCACTGTAGCTCGATGCTCAGCAGTGCTTATGACTGCAACAGATCCTTGATTATCAGCTGTTTGCACACTAGCAGGATTTGATCTTTTAGTTTGTGCTCTCTTGTCAGGTGGCAGGTTTATTAATTTCTCCTGACCTTTCTTCTTCTTTTCGACATCATTGTTATTTTCTGAATCTTCTTCATAAATTGTTGTTGGGGCAGAGCCAGCGGTTTGGAGAAGATGGTTTTTGATGGCCTTGATGTCAGCTTGAGTATCTTTGTATCTAGCATCCACCATATTTCTTATCAATGCCATGTGAGAATTATGATTATGGTTTGCCATTTCTTTGTGAGTTTGGATGATTGGGACAACGGATTCCCATATCTTACTGGCAATAGATGCTTGTGTGCCACTGTAGAAGTCAATCATTTCTTGCATTGAAGATTCAAGTTTGTTGACTCTTTCCGTCAATTCTTGATCTTCGAAGTCATCAGATTCATTAATAGTATTATCAGAAATCCTAGCAGATGTGTTTATGGTATTTGTTTTAATGACCACAGTTGAGTCAGTGTCGAAAGATGTGGATGTTCCTTTTTGTTGCTTCTTTGGACTTTCAACCGGTACAGAGTCCTCAGGTATAGGTTCAACAGTTGTTACCTTCTTAGTTTCAAAAGGATTTGATTGTACATCTTCGAACGCTTATGAACAACCAGCTCAGACAGGGAATCCAGATGAGAATACGAATCGCTGGGTGTGGTTCACACACATGCTGCACTCGTGGGTTGTGGGATACGGAGTGCCAGGTCAGGTTCCCCCTATTATCGACTCATTGGAGAGATCTTTGGCAGGGATGGTTAGGCACGTGAACTCAGAGCTAGAGAATGCCTTTAATAATGTAAGGCAATTGCATTCTTGGAGAGAGAATGCCGATGGGACTAAAGAGAAATGGACCACTTGTTTGCTGTAGTGGAAAGGCTTAATAAGGAAGCTGCAGAGGATAGACACGAGAGGTCAATTGCTGTTCAGGAAACAACACTTTTAAGGGAGGAGTTGTCTTTGGTTCGTAAAAAGCTTGAGGAAGCTCTAGCTGAAAATGGTGCAGAGCCAGATGTAGAGCCAGAGGTAGAACCACAGGAGGATCCAGAAGAGGATCCAGAAGAGGATCCCGAGGAAGAGCCTGCAGTAGGAGAATTTGATGCTTTCGGGGCAGCGTTGGATGCGGTGCTCGAGGAAGAGCTTGAGCCTGAGGAGGAGGAGCCACTGGAGATAGAGATCGAGGATGAGAGAGAGGATGAGGGCTCATGCATCTCCATGGATCGTGAGGACGACTGATTTCTTTTTATCTATATTTTTTATACCTTAGTATTCCATATACATTCTTATTATGACTTTTGTTTTTCTTTATCGTTGTGAGACTTGAGGATTGTTTATCTTGTGATTGGATTCTTATTTACTACTATTAATTAATTTCTTTATTGTATTCTCGCGCATGTTATTTATATTCTAGTTTACTTGTACTATGTGAACGATTGTATGTGGGACATATTATTGTTTTCTCATGAGTATAGTGTAAATGTAGAATTACTATGGCGGTAAGAGGACACGGGAGAGGCAACATCAACATGACTCAAGCGAAGTTGAATGCACTTATCAACAACAGGGTGGTGGAAGCCCTCGCAGCTTTTCAACCTGGTAACTCTATCTCGCTCTAAACTTTCCTCTAGACTCCAACGTTACGCTCTTTTATTCATTCGTGGTTTCTTCGCTTTTGTACTCAGGTCAACCTGGGCATCACCCTCCAGCCTGCACCTACAAGTCCTTCATGGACTGCAAGCCTCTTAACTTTGGAGGATCTGAAGGGGCTGTCGGGCTACTGCGGTGGTTCGAAAAACTGGAATCTTGCTTTGCTATGTGTAACTGTCCACCAGCTGACGGAGTAAAGTATGCCACTGCTACTCTCAAAAATTTGGCATTAACCTGGTGGAACTCTCAAGTGCAGATGCTAGGTGTGGAAGTGGCTAATGCAAAACCTTGGGCGGATTTCAAGGAACTAATGAAGGAGGAGTACTGTCCTCGAGATGAGATCCAAAAATTAGAGACTGAGTATCTCAATCTGAAGATGGTGGGATCGGAGATTGAGAAATATACCACCAGATCGCATGAACTGGCGGCAATGTGCCCAAATTACTCCAACCCGCCCTACAAGAGGATCGAACTATACATCAAGGGCTTGGTGCCCCAAATCAAGAGCATGGTTACTGTTGCTAACCTCAACACCATCTAGCAGGTTATTCGTATGGCTCATTAGCTGGCTGATCAGAAGGTGGAAGAAGGATTGCTACCTCCTCGTGGTGCTTCATCTTCTGGTACTAATGATAACAAGAGGAAGTGGGAGAATGCATCTAGCAAACCCCCAGGGAATGGCAGTCAGCAGCAGCAACGAATAAGAGACATGACAACCATGGCAGTAGTAACAACCGCAACAACACCCAGGGAGGTTATGAGGGGACCCTACCTAAGTGCAACAGGTGCAATAGGCATCACACTGGGGCGTGTGGCAACGTTAAGTGTGATCGATGTGGCAAGATGGGTCAAAAGCAGAAGGACTACAGGGTGTATATCTCGGGAAATCCGCCAGCTGCACAGCAAGGGCAACAACAGAGTGGTGGTAAAGGTTGTTACTAGTGTGGGAGTGAAAATCATTTCAAGAGGAACTGCCCACAACTGAACGGTAATGGGAATGGTAATGGTAATGGCAACAACAGGGGTAACAACAACAACGGTGGTGGTAACAGGGCAGGAAACAACAACACCACTAATGTTGGGAACAACAACAACAACGGGAACAACAACAATGGGGCTCGCGGTAGAGCATTCGTGATTGGCTCTGGGGAGGCTAGGACTGATAACAACGTCGTGACGGGTACGTGCTCCTTGAACGGCACTCTTGCTTCTATTTTATATGATACTGGTGCGGACTATAATTTTGTTTCATCAAAACTTACTAAACAATTAGGGATGGTTCCTAATCTTCTTGATACCCCATACTCTATTGAATTGGCTGATGGGAAGCCTGTCGAGGTAACTGTAACACCCGGAAATTTTCTTTCCGTTCGTACTATTGTATAGTTCCCATGTTTTTCTCGATAAACTCCATCGTGACTTAAGAAACTTTTGTGGACTTATGACTCTATGAGAACGGTTAGAGGACCCGAGGTGTTTAAGCGTACAAGTATGTGGAGCCATTACATTATATTATGAAGTTATGGATTTTCATCTTCACAGTAGCCCCACATAGTTCCTACTCTACTCAAATCGCTTAACCACGAAAGGTTCATATACTCTAAATATGGTTCATTTATACAATGGCTAAGAGGTGAAGGACCTTATAGCAAAAGTTGTGTCATCACCAACCTTAAAAACCCTACAACCTCAACCCTAATGTGACACCATAATATAGTTTTTGTTCATTTTCTCGGCCAACAACAACATCAGCAAATCATCTTCTTTTTGGTCATCGAAAGGTAGTATTATTCCCTTCTTCTATATAATACTTCATATCATACTATATATTCTTTGTCCCTTTTTGTTCTTCGACAGCAAGAAGACAAGGATCTCTTATTCTTTTCATTTATTTACCATATCATTCTTTGATTCCTTTTTGTCTTCGACAGAAGGAAGGAAAATAGCAAACAAGAAGCATGATATTATCAACCACTCTCTTCTTCATATATAATATAATAGAAGACTCGACACTTGCTTTTCTTTTCTTCCGTCTATACCTGCGACAAGGAGTAAGGAAAAAGAACATCATCATTCAATCGGCCGATCTTCAGGTGCGAACGTGTTGGATCAGTATTCAGCTATTCTTGTTTATGAACTTGCTATTTAGACACTTAAGTGTTTAGCATGTTCATTTATATCAGATTAAAAGCACAGCGGAATGATTGAAGTTAAAGCTACACTTTTCAAGATCAACAGGAGTTATTACTCCCCCTGGATGTTTGAAACTAATATATGACAAGTATTTATTGAGAATCTAAGTATTGTATGAGATTGAAACACTTAGAGAGATTCTCAATAAATACGAAATGGATATAACAGTGAAATGCTTTGAAGGATTTTTTCTATTAAAATCAATGTCTAAAACAGAAGGTTGAAGCCTTCTATTTATAGACCAGTACATACATGTATCTTGCCCATAAAGCAAGTACAGAAGCAAGTTGCAACAAGTTGCAACATTGAAACTCTAAATACAGCTAAAAGTAATAATAAACAACTAAACTACTGATACAAAAGGCGGTGCAAAATATCTAATGCTAAGTACTGATGAATGATAAACTACTGATGAGTAGTTTGTCTTCAGTGAAAATGTCTGGTTTGGACTTCAGAACTTCTGATGACTTTCTTCTTCAGCACTTGTCTTATCTTCTTCTTCAGCAGTTTATTGTTTCCTCTTCAGCTCTTCTATACTTAGACAAAATTGACAGAAGTGAATTAGACTAAGGTTTCCAAAAGTGGTTTCACCAATCCTCTTTGTCCTAACAATCTCCCCCTGGATTGATGAAGCCAAAACCTTTCTAATTCCTTATTCTTTTCTTCTGTCCTTGACTATTTTCCATATTTCCTTGAACATGGAATTCTTGAGCTGGTTTAGCTGCATATCAGTGATAGATCCTCTCTGTGGTTCTAGATGTTGAATTGTGAGCAGGTCTTGTGTTGACAGTTTCTTCAGTTCATTGATTGACTTGTAAGACCTGCTTGAGAGGTCTCTTCTTGTCACTTGTACTGAGTTGTCATCAGTAAAGGACCATCTGATAATAGGCACCTTTGACTTGTTAAAGTCTAAGGTATAGGGAACCATGCTTGTCCCTTGGGTTGATCCTGAGTGTTGGATGTTTTCTACTTCAGTAACTCTCAGGTGGGATTCACTTCCTTGTTGTTGTTGCACATCAGGTATCTGAAATGTTGGAAGATGGTGTTCAGTCACTACCTTATTGTGTATTTTGTCTTTGATGGTTTTCTGGATTTGATAAGCAAAGGTGGAAGGATCCCTGAATTGGGTGATCAGAGGTTTCTCTTCTATGTCAAAGTCAGAATGGACCACTGTGCTTCCTTCTAGTAGTACCATTCTGAAGTCTGTCTTTACATTTTCCTCTGACTTCTTTCTCTGGGTAGCTGGCCTTCTTGGGTGAACACCAGAAGTTCTAACTACTGAAGTTGAGGCTTCAGCAGTTTGAAACTTCTCTGGATTAGCAGCTTTGGCAGCCTTGTATTTTCTATAAGTATCCAAGAGTCTTTCTTCTTTCCACTTGGATACTGAGGCTTTTGAACCATACCCATTTGCTACCAGTTCATTTATCATCTGGGCTCTCTTGGCCTTTCCATCCTTACTAGTTGCCAGCTTGTCTGCAACCAGTTGAGCTCTTCTAGTCAGCTCTTGCATAGAGAGTCCCTTCATTGTATAGGCTTTGGCCTTGCTGTTCTTTGTTATGTAAGACACCAGTTGTTGTCTTTTGTCTTCTTCAGCAATCACATCAAGGCTAGCCTGCCTTTGTAACTCAGCTTCATAAGCCTGAAGTTTTTCTTCAAGGCTTAGATCAAGATCATCCCTTTGTTCCAGATTTTTCTAAATCTGGTCTTCCTTGGCTTTTTGTTGAACTGCCCTTAACCTCTCCTCAAGTAATTCAGTTGATTGAGAGATTGGAGAAGGGGTTAGGACAGTCATGGTTGTGACAGTTGTTGTAGTAGGCCTTGGAGGAGCAGAAGTTGGTTGGATAGGTTCAGTTGATCTGGAAGGTTCAGTTGTTTGAGGTTTGGAAGTGTTAACATCTGATGGGTTGACAACTGCTGAGGGTTTGTCAACTACTGAAGGATTGTCTTCAGTATTTTCTGATTCATCAGAAGTTTGTCCATCAGATGTTTCTTCATTGTGGTCTTGGGATTCATCAGATGTTTTTGGAAGACTCAGACTTTTCTGTAGCCTCAATTTCTTCCACAGAGACTCCAAACTGTTTAGCCAGTTTCTCTCTTCTGGCTTGGTTCTTTTCGTCTCTTTCTTGTATGGCCAGCCTTGCCTTTATCCTGGCTAAGACTGCATCCCTTGGTTCCTTCATCTTCTCCCTCTTTTTGGTTTCATCAATTTTCAGCTTTTGAGGTTTGAGTTGATCTGTAAGATTGGCAATTTGTTTGCTGTTGAAGTCTATCTTGTTTTGCAGATCACTCATTTTGGTTTGAATCACTCCAAATTGGTTTTTGATAGACAGCTCCAAGTTAGCTGTGTATGTTTGGAAGTGATTCTTGATGAGGGTGTTCATCATGTGATAAAGGGCACCATCTGGGCTGCATAGTTGGTTCATATCTATGATAGATGGCCCAGGGAATTGGGTAGGCATTTGTTGTGAGGGGTGTGTTTTTGGGAGATCCTCATGTTGTACAGAGGATGCCACTTTAGGGGTTTTAGGGATCAAGTGGACTTTAACCTGTTCAGGGGTGACTAGCTCTTTGAGCTTGGATACCCCTGATGCAGGACCTTCACAATGTGCCATCAATTCAGTAGTTTGATTGTGTGAATCATCATCCAAGTTAATGGAATCATCTGAATCCCTGGTGACATCCTCAATGAGGACTGTATCAGTTAAATCATGAGCTGAGCCCAACTCAGTTTTCTCATGAACCTCTTGTTTTTGGTTCTGAGGATTTCCTACCTCAGGCATTAAGCCTTCATCAGTAGTTGCCACATTTGAGGTCTTAGCTATGTTACTTCTATCCTCAGATCCACCACTGGGTGGTAAATGAGTAGTTGCAGCCTCAAATGTACCTAGAGTTTCTAAGATTGGGCTTAGAGACCCTGGTTCATCCTCATCTCTTGGGTTAGGGCTAGGGATGTCCACATCCATGTCTGATTCAGAAGGCATGTCCCCTGTTTGTTGTGGTTGTTGGGGACTGACATGATCAGATGGGACAGTTTCCTTTAGCCCAGAGAGAAGTTTGGCAATCTCTATTGCCTCTGGTTCAGAATGTTGTGGGGTTGTTTCAGTAGATTGGGCAATAGGTTCAGTAGTTTGGGCAGCAGTTTCAAAAGATGGATCTATGACAATGGTTTTCTTTAGTCTTTTTCTTTTGAAAAGGATAGTTATGGGTGCTCTTGGTGGGGTTTGAGATGGATGAGACTGAGAGGATGTTTCAGTCACACCTGTTTGAAGTGCAGATTGCACATTTGCTTGTTCAGGCATCTCATCCTCCTGAACAACTTTTCTTTTGGGTTGGTGGGTCTTTGTTTTTGTTTGTTTGGGCTTTTTGGCTTTTGGTGGTGTGGGTTTCGAAGATGTGGGCTTCCACCGGGGACTTATTCTTGTTCCCCTTGATCATCTTCTGGCCAGGCAGCGGATTTGTTATGCCTTGAGTATGCTTGTGAGGTTAGCGGATTTAAAATGGAGGTTTTTCCCACAAGCACCTCATCACCAAGTTCTTTTATTATGCATTGCATAATGAACCCTGGGTATAACAAAAACTTTTTCTTAGTGTTATTGTGATGTAACACCAACTCATTGAAAAACAGTTTTGATGCCCTGTATTTAGTTTCATTCACAATTGAATGAAAAATTGGTTGAAAAGTTGAGGGCATCTGGTCATATGACCCTGTTTTGGGACTCAAACACATTATAATATAATGAAACAAAAGCTTATATTTTGGTTCAAAATACTTTTTAAAGATTGTAGCTTGTGAAAGAGTACCTTGATAACCACACTCTGTCATGGTTAGATGAATCTCAGAGTTTGCAACTTGATCAGGGGCAGTTACATCATTCAAGCCCAGTCTTGTTGCAAGTGTGGCCGGTGTAATGGTCAGTTGTCTCCCTTGAATTGTTGAGTTTAGGGAGATTACTTCATCGTCGACCATTACCGTCTCAGCGTTTGCCCAGAACTCATTAAGAGTTTCAATGTGAATGGGTGGGTCTATTGTGAGAGCGGTGAAGTATTGGGATTTGACGACGAGATCAATGATCTCATCGTATTGGGACCAGCCTTCTTGTTTTTCAAGATAGGCCCTTTGATTGTGTCCCTGTTTCAGAACTAAAGCAAAGTGGTCTGGGTGTGTGGAAATCGAACAGTGGATTTGCAGGTTTAGGTCTTTGAGAGAGTTTTTGAGAGAGACAGAGGGAAATTTTTGCTTTATGAAAGGATAAGTGATGAAAAAGTTATTTATCAGAAGTTTTTGACCGACTTAGGTCAAACTTCTGAAGTGGAAAAGTCTGATATACCCTTTTTGACCAAACTGCTGATGAAGAACAATCTTCATCAGTAGTTTCCACTTTCTCTTCAGTAGTTTTGAAACAACTGATGAGAATATAACTTCAGAAGTTTATTTTATCAGAAGTTTTACCTTTTTCAGAAGTTATTCCCATACTGATGTTTTGTTCATCAGTAGTTTCTCTCATACTGATGTTTTGTTTATCAGTAGTTTTTCTCATTTTGGTTTTCAGAAGTTTTGTTTCACACTTTTTAGTTTGTAAGTGAAAAATGAAATTATGTGCAGAAAAATGAAAGAAACACTTACAAATTTAGCATCCCAATCATGGATACTAACTTCTGAAATGTTGATGTGTCAAGGGGTTTAGTGAAGATGTCAGCTATCTGATTAGCTGTTGCTACATGCTTCACCTCAATCTTGCCTTTTTCATAGCAATCTCTTATGAATGATACCTGATCTCAATGTGTTTAGTCTTTGAGAACTGTACAGGATTTTGAATGATGCTAATGGCAGATTTGCTGTCTACAAACAATGGTGTCTTGGTTTCTTTGATTCCATAATCAAGAAGTTGATATTGGAGCCATTGTATCTGTGATGTACAACTTGCAGCTGCAATGTATTCAGCTTCAGCAGTTGAAGTTGCAACAGATGTTTGCTTCTTTGATTGCCATGACACTAGACAGTTACCCAAGAATTGACAACCACCAGATGTTGATTTTCTTGACATTTTACACCATGCATAGTCACTATCTGAAAAAGCTGATAATTTGGTATTGCTTGAAGCAGGATACCAAATCCCAAGTGTTGGAGTTCCTTTCAGATATCTGAAAATTCTTTTGACTGCAATAAGGTGTGATTCCCTTGGTGCTGATTGATATCTAGCACAGACACATGTTGAAAACATAATATCTGGTCTAGAAGCAGTTAGATATAAAAGGGAACCTATCATACATCTGTACATGGTTTGACCAACCTGTTTTCCTTGATCATCAGGTTCAACTTGTGTGATTGGTGTCATGGGAGTGGAACATGATTTACAGTCTTGTAAAGAAAATTTGTTTAATAATTCTTTAACATATTTGGATTGATGTATAAAAGTTCCATTTGTTTGTTGCTTGATCTGCAGTCCTAGAAAGTACTATAGTTCTCCCATAGTACTCATCTCAAATTTTGATTGCATGAGTTTCTTAAAATCATCACACAGTTTTGTATTTGTTGAACCAAAAATGATATCATCAACATAAATCTGAACAAGTAAGACATGATTTCCAACACGTTTTATGAAAAGAGTTTTATCAATGGCACCTCTTGTAAAATTATTTTTGAGTAAAAAGGTGGAAAGTGTATCATACCAGGCTCTTGGAGCCTGTTTGAGCCCATAAAGAGCTTTGTCTAGTCTGTACACCCACTCAGGATGAGAAGGATCCTCAAACCCAGGTGGCTGACAGACATACACCTCCTCTTTAATCTTTCCATACAAAAATGCACTCTTGACATCCATTTGATAAACTTTTATTTTGTTGGAAATGGCATAGGCCAGAAATAACCTGATGGCCTCAAGCCTTGCAACTGGAGCAAAGGTTTCATCATAGTCAATTCCCTCTTCTTGAGAGTACCCTTGAACTACCAGTCTTGCCTTGTTCTTGATTATCATACCAGCTTCATCTTGTTTGTTCCTGAAAACCCATCTTGTACCAATTGGTTGCTTGTTTGGAGGTAAGGGACAGATTTCCCAAACTTGTTGCTTATTGAATTGAAGCAATTCAACTTGCATTGCTTGCACCCAATTATTGTCTTTGAGGGCTTCCTGGTACTTCTTTGGTTCCAACTGTGAGATAAATGCTGAAAAAAGGCAAAAGTTGGAGAGCTGGTTTCTGGTAAGAACACCTGAAGCTATATCACCCATGATTTGATCAAGTGGATGATCTATGTGTTCGATCAGTTGTTGTAAACCACTGACAGGTGTAGGTGGCTCATGTTCTTCAAACAAACCACTGAGGTCTATTATATCTGGTTCAGAAGTTTCTTGGTCTTCAGTCGTTGCAGGTGCTGAAGCAGATGTTTGAGTTTGTTCCTCAGTACTTGTTGGATCAGAAGTTTGTGAAACTTCTGATGGTTTTGAAGTTGACTTTATGACTGTTTGAGGGGTCCATGGTGTGGGATCCTCATCATCAAACCTCTGGTTACCATAATAAGTAGGTTTTGATGAAGTAACAGTCTTTTCAGGTCCAAAGTGAAAGCGGTCAAGGTCAAAGAGTTCAGCAGGATGTGCTGGAATGAGAGTGTGTTTTGACTCATTGAACTTGACATTCAATGTTTCTTCTACTATCCTGGTCTTGGAGTTAAAAACCTTGTAGGCTTTTCTAGTTGAAGAATAACCAAGAAAGTAACCTGAATCAACTTTGGAAGCAAACTTTGAAATAGATTCCTTAATGTTCAAGATGAAGCATTGACACCCAAAAGCCCTGAAAAAGGAGATAAGGGGCTTCATGCCATGAAGAACTTCATAGGCAGTCTTGGAATGTCTCTTGACCACAAGGACTCTATTTTGAACATAACATGATGTGTTAACTGCTTCTGCCCAAAAGTACAAAGGTAGGCCAGAATCAGCTAACATTGTTCTTGCTCCCTCTATTAAGGTTCTGTTCTTCCTTTCTACTACAACATTTTGTTCAGGAGTTCTGGGAACACTGAATTGTCTAATAATCCCTTTAGACAAGCAGAATTCATCCAGAGTTTTGTTCCTGAACTCTGTCCCATTATCACTTCTAATGGTTTTGACAGGTAGAGAATATTGTTTCTCTACTTGTAGAATGAAGAACTTGATGATTTCAGCAGCCTCATCCTTGGAAAATAAGAAGACTACCCATGTAAATCTTGAGTAGTCATTAATGATGACTAAGCAGTACTTCTTCTTACCAAGGCTCATAATCTTGACAGGTCCAAATAAGTCCATATGGAGTAGTTGAAGACATGCAGTTGTTTTTGATTCTTCAATAGACTTATATGAGGACTTATGCTGTTTACCCTTTAAACAGGATACACAGTGTTCTTGACACTGGTATACTTTCAAAGGTAGACCTCTGACCAAGCCCATTTTTGTGACTTTATTTATGGCTTTAAAGTTCACATGGCCAAGTCTCCTGTGCCAGAGATCAGTCTCTGAAGTTGATGCCTTTGAGAAGAAACAGGCAGTGTTGTTCAATACTTTGTCTTTTTCAATGTCCACTGCATAGACATTGCCACATCTTTTGGCAATCAGCAAAGTATGATCTTCAATGATCTTCTCAATCAACTTCTGGCCTTCTGGTGATATAATCTTGCATGCTGTCTTTGTGAAAAAGGAAGAATATCCTTTATCACACATTTGTGACACACTCAGCAAGTTGTACTCAAGGTTTTCAACCAGATTGACCTTGTCAAACTGTATTTTTCCAGAGGAGACATTGCCATGTCCTAGCACATATCCCTTAGCATTGTTCCCAAAGGATACAAATCCTTCTCTTTGACTGATAAAATTGTTTATCAGGTATCTGCATCCAGTCATGTGCATAGAGCCTCCACTATCAACATACCAAATGCTGTTTAAGCCCCTGGAAACTCTCTACACATAATAGCAAATTAGTTAGATTTTGGAACCCAAGCCAGTTTGGCTTTGGGTTTGCTCTTGAGAACATTTACAGTTTGTTCTTGACCAGGTTGAGAAATCCATGTCTTTTTGGCAATGGATTTTTCATTAAGAGCCATGGTGGTATCCTTTTGAGGACCACCATCAACCTTGGTCATCAGTAGTTGTACCATGTTCATGAGATTTTGAATCTCAGCAGTTTGTGAAACTGCTGAAGATTTAGGTCTAACTACTGACAGAGAATTTTGAGAAAAAGATTTTGGTTGAGATTTTATCTTTTTCTGAGAAAAGGTGTTTTCTGGTTGTTGTTTCTTGGGATGAAAAATTCTTTCATAATCATCTCTGATTTGATTTCCCACAACCAGTTGTTGAATTTTCTTGTTATACTGAATTCCTTTTCTATATCTACAAAATTCTGTTTTGTGGTTGAACAGACCACAAATTTCACATTCTTTTGCCTTTTGTTTTTGATCTAAAGGCAAATTTCTGACAGTTGTGAAAAGATTTTGCTCATCAGTAGTTTTCAGGTTCTTAACTCCTGATGTAGATGAAACTACTGATGGCTTATTTTCAGATTTAATCAGTACTTCTGAAGAACTTTCAGTATTTGTTTTTAGAAAGTTTTCATGGAAAGATGTGCAGTCTTTCTCTTCTGAAGTTTCACTTGAAACAATTTTTCTCCCATCTTCGGTAGTTTTGGGAGAGAAATCTGTTGGTGTTTCAATGTGATTGTACCCTATGCCAAACTTAACATTTGAAGCACTTTGTTTGTTTAGCAAAAGCCGGTACCCCTTACAAGAATCCACCGTTTTTTCACAATTGACCTTGGTGTCAGCAAGCTCTTTTCTGACTTTTCCTAGGTCTTCTATCATGATTTTTATTTGTGCTTGGGTTTCAATAGCAGAGTTAGTTAATTTAGAAACTTCTTTTGTTTTTGCAGCAAGTTTTCTTTCTAAATCACACTTTATCTGAGTGAATTTTCTCTCAGAATCATTTACTTTTCCTTGTAAGTGCACATTTGTCTCTCTTATGAGAGCAAAAGATTCTTTGCACCAATTTGAGCATAGTTTTGTCAAAGATTCTTTTGATACATGTGATAATGCAGATTTTGAGGTACAGCCCTCAAATGCCATTTAGGCAAAGTTCTTTCTGCCATTGTCAGGTTCACCCCAGTTGATGTCAAACATTTTGTTGTCTGCATCAGGATTGCACTCTGTGGTGTCAAAGGGAAGACTGCTCCAGTCAACATACCCTGAAGTAAAAAGACTTTGTTGAGAGGGTTGTTGAGGCTGTGGAGGTTGTTGAGCAGCTGGAAAGGGAGGGATTGATTGTTGGCTCTGCATCTGTTGAGCAGGCATCTGAACATATTGTACTTGTGCCATATATTCTTGTTGAGGAGCTTGTGCCTGTACAAAATGAGCACTCCCTTGAGTTCCATTATTCCTGTTATAATTGAGGTTATAGTTATTTCCAGATTGAGATTGGTTAAAGCTAGAGCTTCTACACTCTCTAGCAAAGTGTCCCAACTTTTGACACTTGTGACATCTAAGTTTAGATTTGTCAAAACCAATTTTTCTGGAGCTGGTTAATCCTGGAAATTTCCTTCCTGACCTTTTATAAAATTTGTTAGTTTTTATGCTTAACATGGCCAGTTGGTGAAGTATGTCCATTTCTTCTAAGTCATCACTGCTAAAATTTTTCAAATCATCCATGATAAAACATAGATTATCAGCAGTTTGACTACAGCCATCATTGTCATAACCTGGGAATGATCTTTCAGATGAGATCCCAGTAGTTCTGTCAATGTTGTCATAAGATCCATAAGAACAAGTAGGTGAGTCTTGTCCTAAAAGTGCTGTACTACCTGGTAGGTAGTCATCAGCAGTTTTACCAGATGATTGTAACTTTTTCTTTTGATCGATTTCTCTTTCAAAAGTAAGTAATCTCCCATGAAGTTTTGTAAGAGTGAGGGAGCTAAAATCTGGTGAGGATCTTAAAACAATGGAGTATGTTTCCCATTTGTCAGGTAAAGACCTTAAAAATCTATGTAGCATAGATATTCTTGTATAGGTCTGACCATTTAACTTTAGCTCAGATATTAATGAGGAGAATCTTTCAAATTGTTGAGTTAAAGTTTCCCCATCAATGTGAGCAAAGGTTTCATACTGTTGAGCTAAGATTTCTCTGGTGTTGGCAATCACCTCTTCAGTTCCTCCAAACTGTTCTTTGAGGCAATCCCATAGTTCTTTGGCACTTTCACAATGTAAAAGGCCAGAGTATATTTCATTGGGGAGTGCCATTGCCAACATAGAGAATGCTTTAGCATCTAGCTCAAGTTTCAGGAAATCATCCTCAGTTTATTCTTTTGGGTCTTTAGGGACCTCTTCTTTAGTTTCTAAATTAACGTTTACTGGTTTATGTGGTCCATATATCACAGATTTCCAGCAACCTGTGTTGGTTTGTGATAAGGTATGTGTCATCCTTCTTTGCCAGATGTTATATTCATTTCTGACTAGCATAGCAGGTTTGTTCGCAGAACCAGTATTATGAGGATCCATTTTAAAGAGTATTGATTTGTCAGATGACTCTTTTAAGTGATGGATGTTGATAAAAAGTGAACTTTTGATCTTTTATTGGATATCAATAAGAGCCTGTGTCTGATTCTCAATTTGTTAGATTGATATGTGATCAGATAAACCAGATGCTCTGATACCAATTGTTGGATCAGTATTCAGCTCTTCTTGTTTATGAACTTGCTATTTAGACACTTAAGTGTTTAGCATGTTCATTTATATCAGATTAAAAGCACAGCGGAATGATTGAAGTTAAAGCTACACTTTTTAAGATCAACAGGAGTTATTACTCCCCCTGGATGTTTAAAACTAATAAATGACAAGTATTTATTGAGAACCTAAGTATTGTATGAGATTGAAACACTCAGAGAGATTCTCAATAAATACCAAATGGATATAACAGTGAAATGCTTTGAAGGATTTTTTCTATTAAAATCAATGTCTAAAACAGAAGGTTGAAGCCTTCTATTTATAGGCCAGTACATACATGTATCTTGCCCATAAAGCAAGTACAGAAGCAAGTTGCAACAAGTTGCAACATTGAAACTCTAAATACAGCTAAAAGTAATAATAAACAACTAAACTACTGATACAAAAGGCGGTGCAAAATATCTAATGCTAAGTACTGATGAATGACAAACTACTGATGAGTAGTTTGTCTTCAGTAGTTCTTCAGTGAAAATGTCTGGTTTGGACTTCAGAACTTCTGATGACTTTCTTCTTCAGCACTTGTCTTATCTTCTTCTTCAGCAGTTTATTGTTTCCTCTTCAGCACTTCTATACTTAGACAAAATTGACAGAAGTGAATTAGACTAAGGTTTCCAAAAGTGGTTTCACCAATCCTCTTTGTCCTAACAGAACGGTTCTACCGTAGCTTCGGTTCATTGTTCACGACCAAGAATCATCTCAGCGTTTGGATTCGGCGTGTGTGTTTGAGGTTGGCGTTTGGATTCAGTGTGTAGATTCAGCGGATCGGTTGGCATTCAGGTAAACCTTTCTCCTGGAACCCATGAGTTCTGCAAGGTCGATGCTCGGTTTCGTGTGTATTGGTCAGCGGTACTTGGCGCGGGTTGCGCGCCGCGATGATGATTGTTGCGAAGGTGATGATCATCTCGCTTGTTCGAGACCGGTACGTGGAACCTTGTTGATCTTTAAAACCACCAGAAGGCTAATAGATGGGGTAGTATAGTCGCATGGACATGGTTATGTTTTTGGTGTTCATGGCAATTGTGTCTATGGGTTCTTGTGATGGAGAATTTGTAAGGTATGATGTTGAGGATAAGATCAAACTTTCTGCCATGAGTCCGAATATGATGCTGTTTAAATGGAAAGATTTATAATGAAAGTGTATATTGATAAAACTTTATAATCAATGTATATAATTATGAAATTAACCATTTTATTCAACAAGTCTTTTATCCACTTATGCCTTGAAACCAAATGCACGAGGATTGTAAAAGATATTATGAAGAGAACAAACTTAATTAAACGGAGCGGGCGGTGGCGATATGGACAGAAGCAGTTAGAAACCATAGAAGTTTTAAAGGCCTAGCTTGTAATATAAATTGTTACTTGGCAGGTGTTTGATTGTGTGTGTCGCATCCCGATATCAATTTGCTTGTTGGGCGTTTATCCCCGCTTTCAGGTGAATTCATGTGCCCTTTTTACTCTTTTAAAACATTTTGGGCTAATATGCATGTCTTGAAAGTGTATGTGGAACCTTGCTTGTTAGATCGGGATTTGCCTTGATTTATACTTGATTAGGTTTAATTCTTTACTATACATTTATATATATAAACTGTGTATGACGGTTACTTAGTATTATAAATTGAGCCATGATGATTATAGTACGTCTGCTTTGGTTTATTATGGTCCGAGTCTTAGTAGGCGATATGCGCTTATATAGACTTGTTGTAGTTTTGTGACAAATAGGCGGAATGCGCTTATTGTAGATTTAAAAATAAAGTCTTATGTAAGTAGGCGGATTGCACTTATTCTAGACTTTACATTTGCTTAGTGAATATATAGGCGGATTGCACTTATTGTAACTCTAAGGTTAAAGCATTTTGTTAACTATTATTTTGACAATTTACTTATTGTTTAAGAAATTCATAAAACTTGAATTCACTCAGCTCGTCTGACTTTGCGTGCATATTAGCTTGATTTCAGGTATTTGAAGAATAAATGGGATGCGCTTATTGTAACTCTAAGGTTAAAGCATTTTGTTAACTATTATTTTGACAATTTACTTATTGTTTAAGAAATTCATAAAACTTGAATTCACTCAGCTCGTCTGACTTTGCGTGCATATTAGCTTGATTTCAGGTATTTGAAGAATAAATGGGATGCCCTGGCTTGCTGCAGGACTACTCAGAGGCGGTTGACATTTCAAAATAAAAGTGTCTACTTTATTTATTTGAAAACTATTTTTTTTCTAAACTTATCGTTTTGTTCTACAAATATGCTTTGACCCATCATGGGTAACGTCATGTTTGGATAACTTAACTATTTACTTTCCGCTGCGTGTTTTCTGATAATAAATAAGACTTCTTGAGTATTAATTTATGGTTTTAGCCTTGACTGCCAACTGTTTAACCCGTCGGTTTTGAGGGTCTTACAGTAACCCATATACATCGTGACTGTAAGCTCGAGTTGAATGGGCTATTGTTTGACATCAACCTCTTACCTATCACCCTAGGTAGCTTTGACCACGTGGTTGTCATGGACTGGTTGTCCAAGCAGCATGCTGAAATTCTCTGTCAGGAGAAGATCGTTCGTATTCCCCTCCCAAGTGGAGAACTTTTATCTATACAGGGTGATCGAGGTGGTGTCATGGTGGGCATCATCTCCTATCTGAAGGCCCAGAAGTGTATTCGTAAGGGCTGTCCAGCCATTTTGGCTAACGTATCTGATACTCGAGCTGAAACTGAAACCAAGATTGAGGACATCCCAGTGGTCCGAGATTTCTCAGATGTCTTCCCAGAGGAATTACCTGGACTTCCACCCGTTCGTCAAGTGGAGTTCCAGATTGATCTTGCGCCTGGAGCAGCACCAGTTGCACGCGCACGATACCGCTTAGCACCGGGCGAACTTCAAGAACTGTCTACCCAACTCCAAGAGCTATTGGATAGGGGTTTCATTAGACCTAGTTCTTCGCCATGGGGAGCTCCAGTTCTGTTTGTTAAGAAGAAAGACGGAAGCTTTCGCATGTGCATAGATTATCGGGAATTAAACAAAGTGACGATTAAGAACCGATACCCTTTGCCTCGTATTGATGACTTGTTTGACCAACTGCAAGGGTCGAGTTTCTACTCTAAGATTGACTTGAGGTCAGGATACCATCAGTTGAGAGTCCAAGAGGAGGATGTGGCAAAGATAGCCTTTCGAACTCGTTATGGACATTATGAGTTTTTAGTGATGCCATTTGGGCTAACTAATGCACCGGCTGTGTTCATTTACCTAATGAACTGTGTGTGCAAGCCCTATTTGGACAAATTCGTCATAGTGTTCATAGATGACATATTGATTTATTCCAAGAGCATGGAAGAGCATGAGCAACACCTGCGGTTAATCTTGGAACTATTGAGAAATGAGCAGTTGTATGCAAAATTTTCTAATTGCGATTTTCAGATTCGAGAAGTCCCATTTCTTGGACATGTGGTCAACAAGGCAGGAATACATGTTGACCCCGCCAAGATTGACGCTATTAAAAAGTGGGAGGCTCCTAGGACCGCTACTGAGGTGCGCCAATTTCTTGGTCTCGCGGGATACTATCGCAGATTCATTGAGGGATTCTCTAAGATCGCTCAACCTCTCACCACCCTAACACAGAAAGGTATTACCTATAAGTGGGGAGATGCCCAAGAATCTGCCTTTCAGCTACTAAAGTCAAAACTTTGCAGTGCACCGATACTATCATGACCTAAGGGTACAGAGGACTTTGTAGTGTACTGTGATGCATCTATCCAGGGCTTAGGGTGTGTGCTGATACAACGTGACAAGGTAATCACGTATGCATCACGGCAATTGAAGGTCCATGAGAAGAATTACCCCACTCATGACTTGGAGCTGGGAGCGGTGGTTTTCGCTCTCAAAATCTGGAGGCACTACCTCTATGGGACAAAGTGCACAATTTTCACTGATCACAAGAGCCTTCAGCATATATTTGATCAGAAGGTGCAGAACATATGACAACGTCGATGGGTTGAACTTTTGAATGATTATGATTGTGCCATCAAGTATCATCCAGGGAAGGCTAACGTAGTAGCTGATGCCCTCAGGCGAAAAGAAACAAAACCTAAAAGGGTGTGAGCCTTACAACTTATCATTCATTCTAATCATCATGATAAGATACGTGAAGCCCAGGGCGAAGCCTTGAAGGGAGAAAACATCGGGCTTGAAACATTACATGGTGCTGATAAGCACCTGGAACTAAAGACGGATGGTCTTCAGTACTTCATGGACCGAGTCTGGATACCACGTTTTGGGGATCTCAGACAACTGGTGCTTGACGAAGTACATACCTCTCGATATTTAGTACATCCTGGTTCGGACAAGATGTACCAAGATCTTAAGACTCTTTATTGGTGGCCAAACATGAAAGCTGAAATAACAAATTATGTTAGTAAGTGCTTAACTTGTGCGAAGGTTAAGATTGAATATCAGAAACCTTCAGGCCTACTCCAACAACCAGAAATCCCTATGTGGAAATGGGATGGGATTTCCATGGATTTTATTACAAAGCTTCCTAGAACACCAACGGGCCATAACATGATTTGGGTTATCGTAGATCGTTTAACCAAATCGGCCCACTTTCTGGCAATAAAGGAAACGGACTCATTGGAGAAACTAGCGAATCTTTACATCAAGGAGATAGTCTCTAGGCATGGGGTGCCTAATTCTATTATATCTGATCGCGATGGGCGATTCACTTCTCGTTTCTGGACTACTCTCCAAGATGCTTTGGGAACTCGCCTTGATATGAGCACAGCCTATCACCCGCAGACGGATGGACAGAGTGAACGTACCATCCAAACATTGGAGGATCTGCTACGAGCGTGCGTGGTGGATTTTGGCAACAGTTGGGATAAGCACTTGCCTTTGATTGAATTCTCTTATAACAACAGCTACCACACTTCGATACAGTGTGCGCCTTTTGAGGCACTTTACGGGCGCAAGTGTAGGTCTCCCATCTGCTGGACTGAGGTTGGGGATAGCCAACTAACAGGTCCCGAACTCGTGCACGAAACTTCTGAGAAGATAGTGCAAATCAGAAACCGGATGGCTGCTACTCGGGATCGACAGAAAAGTTACGCTGATAAATGTAGGAAACCTTTGGAGTTCCAGGTTGGGGACAAGGTTTTGTTAAAGGTGTCACCATGGAAAAAGGTGATACGCTTTTGAAAACGGGGAAAATTGAACCCACGATACGTTGGAGCATTCGAGATTGTCAAAAGGATTGGTCCGGTCGCTTACTAGCTAAATCTACCTGACGAACTCAGTGGAGTGCACAATGTATTCCACGTCTCGAACTTGAAGAAATGCTTATCGGATACGACACTGGTAGTGCCACTGGAGGAGATTCAATTGGACGACCAGCTATGGTTCGTGGAAGAATCAGTGGAGATTATTGAGCAGGGCGTCAAGAAACTCAGACAAAGCACTATACCTATTGTTAAGGTACGGTGGAATTCCCGTCTAGGACCGGAATACACGTGGGAGCGTAGAGATCAGATGCGGCTCAAATATCCACACCTCTTTACTGAACCTGAAGCTGTGCATAGATCGAATGCCGAACATAAAGTAGCTCGCTCAAAGTGAATTTCAGGGAGAAATTCCTTTCAACTTGGGGATGATGTGACATCCGGGAACCAAGCGCACACTTTTCTAGCTGGCTTTATTGTTTACTTGCTGAATTTCAGGACGAAATTCTTTTCAACTTGGGGATGATGTGATACCCCGCAAATTCAGGTTCTCACTTTAATTAAACTCTAGTTACGTTCCTTGCATTATACTTAACTAGGGTTAGCTACATAGGACACACATTGCATTGTTGTGAGTTAATAACTGCATAAGGTGGTAATTCGAGGAATTACTAGACTGAATACATGACTAGTGAACCTCGGACGTTGGTGAATAATGAAGTATAATAATAATGAGTTAACTAACTTGGATTGATTGCGATTATGTGTCTCGGTGATATTCGGTGAAATTATGTGAAAACCATACGTGATTGTGTGAACCTAAACCGAATATGTTAATAAAATCGTTAAAGGTGGACCATTAGGTTGATTAGGGTCTTAACGCATGGGGTTGCACTTATTACGGTCCGGAATAACGAAAACGTCAAACGAAAACACGTCGGGGGACGAAACGGGCCACCCACGCGGGCCGAAGCCCTGTGAGCGGCCGCTCACAGAGGCCGAGCGGCCGCGCGCGGATGCCTGACGACTCTAACCCGCCTTAAACACCTATTTAAGCAACCTTAAGCCTCTTGTAACACCTAAACACAAACCCTAATCGTCCCTACTGCCTCACCTACGAAATATTAACCCCAAACAACCTGCTAAGGCGCAAGAACATCGATTGGGAAGCTCCAAAGGCGTTCGGTTGATTATATCGAAGAGCTTGAGGTATAATCCTTAATCTTTTACACTTTAATCTTATTTTTATGTTATAAAAATCCTATAACTTAGTTTGTCCAGGTCTGAACCCTTTTTATAATTATTAAAACTTGAGGTTTTTGAAGATTAAATGAATTAAACATGATGATAGGCGATTAGTAATATAATAGGTTACTTGTTATAAGAAATTGATAATACTTAAATGTGAATTGGTTTTTTTTTTTTTTTTTTTGATGCTTTTACAATGATTTACAGCAGAATTTATACATGAAGTTACAAGCATAATGAGTCGATACAATTAATACATAGGAGGGATTTGTGAAGCATGATTTACTCCTAATCTTTGACCACATGATTTGCTCCTTAATATTGACTTTTGACCACATGATTAGCTCCTTGAGATTGTGTAGTGTGTTGACTCTTGTCTATATTGCTTATACGCCCCCGCAAGATGGAGGATGCATTGGATACTCCAATCTTGGATCTATTACGAAGAAATGGTGCTCTCGTTAATGGTTTGGTGAGCATGTCAGCTAATTGATCTTGAGAGCTAATATGAAAAACCCGTAGTTGTCGAGCTGCAACTTGTTCTCTAACAAAATGATAGTCAAGGGCTACATGTTTCATCCGTGAATGATAAACTGGATTAGCGCACAGATAGGTAGCTCCAGAGTTGTCACAAAATAAGGTTGGAGTTGCCTGTGCAGGGAAGCCTAGTTCATGCAATAAATTCTTTGTCCAAGTAATTTCGGCTGCCGCATTTGCTAGGGCTTTGTATTCGGCTTCAGTTGAAGAGCGGGAAACTGACTTTTGACGAGTAGACTTCCATGAAATAATATTAGTGCCTAAGTAAAGTATGTAGGCAGTGGTAGACCAACCAGCATCATGTACACCGCCCCAATCTGAATCAGAGAAGGCCGAGAGATCAAGTGAGGAATTTCGGTTTAGAAAGAGACCATGATGAATGGTGCCCTTAAGATAACGAAGAACACGTTTGAGAGCTTGCCAGTGTGTTTGGCACGGGTGTTGCATAAAACGAGAGAGTTTGTTAACAGCAAAGGAAATATCCGGGCAAGTGAATGCTAGATATTGGAGGGACCCTACAAGTTTTTGATATGGAGTTGCATCAACTGCAGGAGAAGAGTCAGATGTCGATAAGGGTTCAGCGGCACTGAGTGGTGTAGTAACATCCTTGGCACCATCCATTTTAAATTGGTGCAAAATATCATGGATGTATCGATGTTGTGATAAAAAGAGACCGTTAGGTGTAGGTATGACTTCAACACCAAGAAAATGATGAAGCATGCCAAGATCCTTGATAGAGAATTTTTGGCTTAGAGCCTGTATAAAATGATCAAGGAACTTGGAGTTGTTGCCTGTAAGAACAATATCATCGACATAAACCATGAAGTAACAAGTGATATCTTGATGGTTGTAGATAAAAAGAGAGGCATCAGCTTGGGATATATGGAATCCAAAGTGTAGAAGGAAGTTTGCAAGCTCGACATACCTAGCACGCGGTGCTTGTTTTAGACCATACAATGATTTTTTGAGCTTACAAACATGATTAGGATATTGTGGGTTAACATAGCCTGGTGGTGTGTGCCATGAAGAAAGGCGTTATTAACATCTAATTGACGCAATGGCCAATTTTTGGTGAGGGCTATGGAGAGGATGGTCCGAATGGTGATTGGTTTGGTGACAGGACTAAAGGTATCAAAGTAGTCCTTACCATGTTGTTGGAGGAACCCTTTGGCGACAAGACGGGCTTTGGATTTTTCAATGGAGCCATCTGGATTACGTTTGATTTTGAAAACCCATTTGCACCCAATGGGTTTATCATGTGGAGTGGGAACAAGATCCCATGTATGATTTTGAAGCAAGACATTGAACTCGGAGACCATGGCAGCACGCCATTGAGGGTCTTTAGATGCTTGGTTATGAGTTGTAGGTTCAAGATTTGATGGAAGAGGGTGTAGGGTGGTATTGTTGATCGTATGAGGGTTATAATATTTTGGATTAGGTTTGCGACTCCTTTGAGGCCGAGTGGTAGTAGGAGACGGCAGAGTGATTTGAGGGTTGGATTGAGATTGTGTGTCATCGGTTTCAGAGGTTGTGGAGTGGGTATCAGCAGGAATGGAAGTAGAATCGGCTGAGTGGGATGTGGATGATGTTTGTGAGTTGGTTGGAGTGGAAGTTGAGACAGATAGTGATGTGGATGTGGTAGTATGGGAATTGGAAGTAGAGTTTGAGGATTGGGTAGGCGAGGTCAAGGGAGAGGGATTAAGTTGTGAAGGATTGGGTATTGAAATAGGGAGGGGCATGGAAGGGGTAGTATTAGGAGGAGAAGAGGTATGAGTTGGTGATTTGTTAGAAACACTGTGAAGGAAGGTGGTAGGAGTGGGTAGAGTATTTGGAGCATTAGTTTGAGTTTGAAACGGGAAAATATGGTCAACGAATTCAACATGACGCGAATGATATAAGCGTTGAGAGGATGGATCATAACACTTAAATGAGGATTTGGAGGATGAGTAACCAAGGAAAATACATTTTGAGAAGCGATTGTGTAGTTTTGATTTGGCATAGGGACGTAGCCAAGGAAAACATAGACAACCGAAGGGTTTGAGTTTGGTGTAGGTAGGTGGTGCTTTGTATAAATTTTCAAATGGGGATAAAAAGTTTAAAATTTTTGCGGGAAGACGATTGATGAGATGGACAGCAGTTTGAAATGTGTATGTCCAAAAAGTGAAAGGGAGATTAGCATGAGAAAGTAGAGATAGGCCAGTTTCAACAATGTGTCGATGTCGGCGCTCGGCGACTCCGTTTTGTTCCGGAGTATGTGGAGGGGTAGTGTAATGAGAGATGCCATTACATTGGAGATAGGAAGCAAGTCCTATGTATTCGTCTCCATTATCAGAAAATATTGACACTAGTGATGTGCGGAAAAAATTTTCGACTAGTGTTTTAAATTGTGGAAAGAGTATAGAAACGTCCGATTTCTTTTTAATTGGGTAAAGCCAATTGTATTTAGAGTAAAAATCAACAAAAAGCACATAGTATGAATACCCATCAATGGAGGTTTGAACGGGTCCCTAAACATCCGTATAAACGAGTTCGAGAGGTTTGGACACAATAAAAGAATTTTTACCAAAAGGTAATTTATGACTTTTATTCAACGAACATGCATCACAATGAAACAAACTAGCGGACATTTTATGATAAACAAGTCCTAATTTATTTAGCAGACGTGTTAGGACTTGAATAGATGGGTGTCCAAATATGTGATGCCACAAACCGAGCGAGGTAGATGTCTTGGTGCTTGAATGAACTTGTTTAAGAGAATTGCGAGGATTGGGTTTGGCATAGTAGACATCATTGACGTTCACTCCCTGCATTAGGTGTGCCCCCGTGCGAAGATCCTTAACCAAAAAATGAAAAGGAAAGAATTCAACAGAAACTTTGTTAGTTTTGCAAAGTTTGGCAACAGAAATAAGACGATTTCGTAGTTTAGGAACAAGCAATACATTTTGAAGCAATAAGGAACGAGATGATGTAGGAATGGATGAGTGACCGATATGAGAAATGGAAAGAGTATTACCGTTACCTAGGATGATCTCATCGCCCCCCCTGTATTCAGAGAGGATGTGCATGAAGCCTTGGTCAGGTGCGGCATGGTCAGATGCGCCACTATCAAACATTAGTGAGGATGAGGAGCTTGCCATAGATGTGTTAACTTGCGGATTTGAAGATGGTGCCGAAGCAATGATAATATTGTTATTTTGTAAAAAACGTGCTAACTTCCTGCACTCTTTAGAATCATGACCAGGAATATTGCAATATTGACAAAAGAACGAGTTAAGGTTACCGCGCGAAAAATTGGCTGATCCACTAGCTTGACCTTGGGCTTTGTTGTTTCTTGGGCCATAGTTATTGGGCCTATTATAGAGGTGGCCATCATTAGGATTAGTATTATTATTAGCAGACCTAAAATAAGATTGCCCCCTTGTCTCTGTGTTTGATTCACGGTGGCAATTATAGGAGATGGCTAAGTAGAAAGCAAGGTTCTTTCATGGTTAACTAACTTATCATAGATGTCAGTGAAGGTCATGGGCGTGTCTCGCATCTTGGCAGCAGCAGTGATATGTTTGTAATCGTCCCCTAGATGAGCAATGATGTGAACAATTAGATCTTCATCTTTGATAGGGCTCTGAGCAAATGCTAATTCGTCAGCAATCGCTTTCATTTCATTCAGAAATTGAGCGATCGGTTTGTCACCTTTGGTGTGGGTAGCTAGTTGTGTTTTTAGAGATATTACGCGAGACCGGGAGTTACTAGCATAGGTGTCCATAAGCCTCTGGAATAATTCATGAGAGGTGGTTGCTGAGGAGACAATCGGCTGAACGATATCGGAGCAGTTACCAAGAAGTGCTCCGAGAAGTATTTGGTCTTGCCGGTGCCAGAGGCGATAGGCTGGATTGGGTTTGCCGTCGGAAACCGTCGGTGGTGGTAAGGTGATGCCGTCAACATACAGATCGAGGTCAAGTCCAACAAGTGTGGACATAACCTGTTTGCGCCATGCCGGAAAATTGTTACCGGTTAGTTTGATTGGGAAGTTTGTGGCTGTGGAAAGGGGAATGACCGTGTTCGAGGTCGACATGATACAAGTTTGGAAGAAAAAAAAAGGCGATTACAGGATCAAGAGTTCTCAGAGGAGAGGTTAGGCTCTTGATACTATATAAGAAATTGATAATACTTGAATGTGAATTGTTTTTTTTTTTTTTTGATGCTTTTACAATGATTTACAGCAGAATTTATACATGAAGTTACAAGCATAATGAGTCTATACAATTAATACATAGGAGGGATTTGTGAAGCATGATTTACTCCTAATCTTTGACCACATGATTTGCTCCTTGATATTGACTTTTGACCACATGATTAGCTCCTTGAGATTGTGTAGTGTGTTGACTCTTGTCTATATTGCTTATACTTGTTACGCAAGTTGTTGAAGTTTTGATCATTAAAGTTGTAATATTTGCATGTATAATGATAGAATCTGATCACAATAGGTCTTAGGAATGTTTGGTAATGGTTATTGATGATTGTTGATTGATTGCATGCACACGGGAGTCGTTTAAAGAAAGATTTATGCGTAATTAAAATCTGGACAGAATGATTAGGTGAATTTGTAGGGGCTGTAACGCCACTTTAACATGATGATTTTGGTATTTTCTTCGCATGGTTAAATCACACGTGGTCTTAGATTTTCATAATGGGTAAAATCAAATGATTTGGACGTCGTTTGAGTCGTTTTTGGAATTTTCTTTGAAAATAGGTCATATCAGGATTTCGGGTTAACAAACTGAGTCGACTTTGAGTCATCATAACTCGAGTTTTATAAAGAGTTGGGTTATGAAATTTTTACAGAAGGTTATCATTGGAGTAACTTGAGTTTTCCAAGTAGATTCATCCAGTTTTCATGAATACACAATTTTTGGGAATTTTTCTACTAAACTGACCTGTTATGGAAGTTTTCTGAACATAGCTGTGTTGAACGAATTTTAGTTATTTTTGTGTTTGGTTTGAGACAAAACAAAAATATGGGGTGTTAAGTGTATTCCAAAGAATATTCAGTAAAAATTTGAGAGATTAACTCACTGATTAAGTATTTTAAATAAATTAGTTTTGATGACGCAGAATCTGTCCTAAAAACACAGATTGTGTATTATGTGTTTATGTGATTAATTGAAGTCCTGGGTGGTATGTAATTGATGTGTAACTGAACGGGCACTTGTATGAGACTCATATGGAATGTGAAAACTAATTATAACCAACATATTCACCAACGAGTCCGTAGGGTTTACTTATGCATGTAGAATCACTAGGTGTCACCTGCAAACTTTTGAGCGTTTAAACGCCTTGGACAAACGAGTTATATGGTGTAATGATATTACGCCTATACTTACTTCGTGACCCTTATATTAGGGAGTCGGTAGCGCACTTTACTTGGGGTTTGGATTTCTTTTGCTTGCACACTAAGGTGAGTTTCACTACTCTTTTTCTCAAAAGCATGCGTCTCGGGTTAGAGACAACTTTGGTAAACGTTTTCTAGTCCAGTTTGGGACTACTCAGGTTTTGACTCCTTGTGTGGGTCGGTTTTACGATTCCTTGTGTGGATCGGGTTTTTGATCAGTTTAGAACTTATTGGTCCTTTGTGAACTAAACACTCTATCATTTTGGAAAGTCCTTGCATATTATTGGGTTAATCGCTGGAGGCGAGTGGGGTATTAGTTGATAGCGCTATTAGGTTGTGCAGCAACCTCATGTCTGAGGTGCTTGAGGCACGGGCATGAACTTCTGACCACATTTGAGAACTGGTGTTCATAGACACCAGTTATTGAGGCAAATTATTATGTTACTGAAGGTGTCCCAATAATTCTGTTTAGTTGCAATGAGTGGGTTAGCTACCCCTGACACTCTTAAACTGATAACTCTTGAACATTTTGGTCTGGAGGACCTACGTTTTTAATTGGTTATGTGGTTTTGGAAACCAGCACATTTATATACGCGTTTGCTTTACTTTGTGAACTCACCAGCTTTATGTTGACACACGATAGCATGCTTTTGCAGGTAACTAGGAACGGAGCATGGTTAGGACATGCATCATATCATGGGTTACAAACATTAAACTATTTTTAACATTTAACTATTTACTTTTGGTTTCGGGCGCGGTGTTTTGCGCAGATTTTATTTAACTTTTTTTTATCATTCGCTTCCGCTATATTAAATTTGGTTTGGTTAAAACGTTAAACTTGGTTTTACAATAACGAACTAAATGGTTGGGCATTTAGAGTCGTTCATGTGACTTATGGCTATGGGATCCTGGTTTGTCATGCGCCTCGCGGTATAAACCCCGTAGTGGAAATTTGAGGGTGTGACAGATTGTTTGAAAGATATTTGTGGTTTGAGTTATTTAAACAAGTCACGTTGTGCAATTGCTTATCTTTTAGTCATTCGCATTCGGTTTTCTTGCATCGTGAGCAGTTTGATTAACGGGGGGTAGTTGTTATTCGTGGGTTGGTAATTAAATTGTACGAGTTATTATTAAAAACTTGTGTTTGATTATCACTTAACTTAAACCGTTCAACAAAACTATGTCTATGTGGTATCCAATCATCTAACCAAGGGTAGGGTGAATCATTAAACCGGAAACCTGGAGGGGGTTACTTCTTTAATATCATTGTTTACAACTTATAAAATTCGTTTTCTTAAAACTCAAAACAACCAACAAACCAATTAGATTTTTAATTTACTAGTTAATCTACAAAACTATACTTTCCACCAATTCCCTGTGGAGACGACTCACTTCCACTTTACTACATATTTTCATTATTTTTGATTGACCCAACAACATCGATCAAAATGGCGTCGTTGCCGGGGAATTGGTGCGCTTAGTTTAGTTTTTAGTTTTTACTGTTTACTGTATTTTTTTACAAAAATCGGAAAAAAAAACCAAGAAGTAGTTTATATTTCTAGTTTAGTTTAGTTGATTTTATTCCTTTTTATTTTGTTCAGTATTACACTGGGTGTGTTAGTTTGTGTAGGCACAGTGAAATTCAAAGACACCATGATTAGCTGGGTAGAAGATGACCCATGTGATTGTTGCGGGAGCCCGTATCATTTGTTTCATGATTGTCCAGTGGCTTGTAGGAGGATTAAAATGTATAGGGAACAACAAGATCAAATCATATTCGGTTTCAAAAATTATGAAGGTTCACCTTTATCATCCTCATATCATCAGTCACTCTCGTTAAACTCTTGTTGCTATTCTCAGTCAAATGTTGCATATGACGGGAGCTCAAACTGCCAAGGGAACTACAACAACCAAAGAAATTATCAGCAAGGACCGAGAAACAATCAATGGAGTTCTCAAGGCAACTGGAGAAATCAAGGCAATCAACAGGGTGGATCTTTGGGGCAAGATGGGTTAGTGAAAGAGATGTTGACTAAGTTTATGAAGTCAACGGGTGATTTCATGAAGGAGATATGGAATGATCATGAGATTTAGGACAAGATGCATATGGAATCGGTAAAACAAGTTAACCAATTAGCAGAGGAAATCGCAGATTTAAAGGCTATGAAAAACAAGACCACACAAAATCCTCCGATTCATCAAGATTTCATAATAGAACCGGGTATGGTTAATGATGAGGTGGTAGATGAGCCTATGGATTTTCTAAACCAAAAAGATGGAAAAGAGGTTGTAGAGATCAATACCATGACAATTCTCACAGTCGTTGAAGACCCACATGAGGACAAGGTTGTGCCTGAGGATGATGGTGTAAAAGAAGTGGGAATGGAACTTGCAAAGCACGAAGCTGGTTGTTTAAATCATGTTAAAGACATAACTCAAATTCCCGCGGTTGTGATAGAAGAAGCCATAAAAGAGGAAGTTACAAACCTCAAAAATTATATGACATCTTGTGTACAACCACTTGCAGACACACCATTAAAGGCTGGAAAATGTGCAGGCACACCTCCTAAAGAACCAGTGAACCAGGTAACTCTTGCGTATTCTAACCACCCTCCTATATTTGTTATAAAAAAATGAAAAAGTTAGGGATGGTGGTTCGATTGGAAATAAGAGGAAGGTGAGTTGGGAGGACCTTGGTCAAATTATTGTGACGAGGCCCTTTAGTGATCCTACAAACGTATCTAGGCTAAGAAGGAATGTGAAGTCTCGACATGTGAACTACCGAACATACATTGGGAAATCGGTAGGTAAATGTGGATCTCGATTGTCACATGGTGATTTGATGGACAAGCTGAATGTGAAGGATAAAATAACCACTTGGAATGTCAACTACCGAGCATACATTGGAAACTCGGTGGGTAAATGTTCACTAAGACCACCATGAGAGATATAGCAAGTATGAAGTCCGGCTGAAGACTCATAAACTTAGCGCTCTCGGGAGGCAGCCCGAGGTATGTATTTTATTTTATTTTATTCGTTTTGTGTGTTTTTGTGTGTTTCATAACCATTGAAGCAGCCAAGTGTGGGGAAGTTATGCGAACATAATAGGTTGGGAGTATTCAATCGATACGCATCAGAGTCGATGCGCATTTGATGGGGGAGTGAATCAGGTCCATGTGCTCCTTCCTTTTCTTTTGTTGTTGCTTGTTTATGAAAGTGGTGGTGTAAACATTTCTTTTAAGTAGGGAATGGTTTATCTTGTTCATTTAGTATGTGAGTTTTCGTTACTTATGGGTGTTAGTCTGCTTGGGTTGGTAGTGATTAGATTGAACATGTTGAGGGATGAAGGATAGAAATGCATCAAAACACCATACATTGGGGACAATGTATCCCAAGTGTAGGGATGGGTGACCCTAGGATAGTTGGGGGGGGGGGGGGGGAACACTTACACATGTGTGAGAAAATTGAGAAATTTTTAAAATTTTGGGTTTTGAAAAATATGAATGAAAAAAAAATTCTCACAAGATGTCACCTTTTTCACTTGATCAGGCACAAAAGCCGCGTTTTCAGTTGCTAACGAGTCCTTTGCCGAGTATGAAAAATGAGACCCTTGATCATGGTCATCCCTTTAAGTTTCATGAGAGTTTTTCTGACAAACATTTTTATAGAAACTGAAAAGATATGCCTAACTAGGGGTAACATGCTTTTAGGAATTGCATATGCTACATGTCGGCAACCTATATCCCTACTTTGTGAGAATTTGAGCCTACTAGATCGATAGATATTGATATATATGTTCATTTGTTGAGAGTAGGCCAAATGTTTCCTTGTTGCAGAATTTGTGTGGTTTGATACATGCTAAAGTTGTAGGCAAAACATGCACATAGATGAGAAAGGCAATTTAGGAATCCCTTTTTGTTATGTTCGAAACCAAGTGTTCGTGTTTTGTTGACCCGTTTATCCAAAAATTACCCTTAGTAGCCCATGTTGAGCCTATACCATTTCATTTGATTAAAACTTATAACATCACCCAAATTAACCTGTTTACCTTTGTGTAATAAATTGATGACATCCATTGTGTTTGTGTTTTGTTCAAGTGTTTGAGTTATATTCAAGTTGTGAAAAAAGAAGAAAAAAATATATATATAAATGAGAAAAAAAAAAGAGAAAAGAAAAAGAAAGAAAAAAGAAGTATGTGTTATGGGTCAAATATGGCCAAAGTTGTTTGTTTAGTGTATTATTGTGTTGTATAAATAAGGATAGTCATTCAACCAAGCCTTTGTTTTTAACCCAATTGTTAAGACTAATCATTCCTACCTTTACCCTAAGCCCAAAACACGTAAGACCTTTCGATGTGTGCATAGTTTATAACTTATGTGTGATTGTCATACAAACCTATGATAACAGGGTTACATTCTTGGTTTTTGAGCGACTTATACTAGCACATTACAAGCTAGTCCAAAAATAAACCGAGAGGAGCGACCATTGTGAGGGGTGTGTAGTATATGTGTATGATGACAAGCATGTTAGGCTTAGTTAGGCAAGTCTTGATTTTAAAATGTGCAACACTTGCTTGTCAGTTTGTCAATCTCAATTGTGTAAGTCTATGGGATAGGTATGATTCGGGGCCTTGAAGAGTAGTTTCGGTATGAGTATTGGAAGTGGCTTGTTAGCAAAGCGAGTAGTGTTTTGTGATGGTTTGATTGGGGACAATCAATAATATCTTGAATGAATGAGAACAAAAAGTATTTTTAAGCTTTTAACAATATTAAAGTAAATTACATCTATCATTAATGTGACACCCGACATGTTCGGCTTAAACATTTTAGTAACACATAAGTCTACCTTAGCGAGAAACATTATAGATGGGCTTAACTGGGTTAGTTGAGTCGGGTCATAATAGGATTGTCCAGGGTTCAATGATCTGGAGGATCATTGGGAGTCATTTTGGGAATACACTAGTACCGAGTCCCGTTGTTGGTGAAATTACATGAACTAATTTAGTATATGTGTAGATTGATCATTGTGTGGTGGATTATATGCAAGGACATGTTTAAACAATGTATAAGTAATCATACGTGCCTAAATATGCTAAACATAGACTAAGGTTGCATGCTCATATGTTAAGGTGCGTTAAAATGCGTTAAACACGACAAACTGGAAAACTAGGGAAAAACAGAAGTCCTGGTTCGACCATTCGAATGGGCGAACCTGGACAATGCCTCTGGTTCGACCCTTGCAAAAGGGGTGAACCTGGGATATGGAATTTGAAGAACTTCATTCGACCAAATCAGGGCTCATTCGACCCTGAGAAGGGTCGAAGGAGACCACATTCGACCACTAGTAAGGGGCGAAGGTGGAATAGTATAAATACCAACCTTTGTCATTTTTCACCATTTCACAAACCCTAGCCGTCTCAAAACACTCTCAAGCGATTTTTAGCACTAAGGAAGGAGTTTTTGCTCTAGTTTTTCGTAATCTAACCTATCAACAGCATTTAATCATGAATCTAAGGTGTGTTCTTGATCCTAAATCCTTTTTAAAGCATTTTAATTCGTTTTCATCTAACCCTAAATGTCCGGATCTGTTCTAAGGGTGTTTTCATGATTAAAAACCTTTTAAACATCTTTCTAAACCAAAACCTTATCATTAAACAAAGGTTTTCATGATAATAAACATATGTTAATTGTGTATTATGTGGTGTTATGTGTTGTTCAATGATTTGCTACTGTATCTATGATAGAAACATGATATAGGATTGTTGTTGATGCTGGTTTATTGTTGTTTAGGGTTAGAATTGGATAGATGGTGATGTTATGGGTATTTTGGGGGGGGGGGGGGGTTTACGAATCTAGACTTGATGCATGATATTTATGATCAATAGAACTAATTGGGAAAATCGAACACTCGACAAACTGAGCATTTTAAGTTGAATATGGATTGATTTCAAAAGTTTCCAAATTGGGTAAAGAATCCATGCATGATTGTGACGTTTTCATAATTTTTACCATTTTGGGAAAGGGCTGAAATGGATGTATTTTTGGGTGAAATCGGTGGAGTTTTGTAGGGATAATGTATTCATGCTTGACTGCTGTGTTTGGTGATGTTTCGCGATATTTCGAATGTGTTTGGAGCGTTTTTAGGGAAAATAGTCTGACAGGGTCGAACCTGGGCTCATTCGACCAGTCGAATGGTCGAAGGAGAGATCCCAGGGTCAAACTTGGGAAAACTTGGGCGAACGTGATCAAACGGTCGAAGGAGATTTAAAACGGGCGAAGGAGACTTAATCTGACTGGTTCGACCGTTCTGATGCAGAAATGAGATTTTTGATACAAACTAAGTGTTTTATGCTTGAACCTTGTGTGTAATCTATGTGTACTTGATTAGTTAACGTACTGAGTCACCAACGGGATGTCGGGTCGGTCTAGTGTGTTGGTCAAACACTTAAACACGTTTTAAAACATACTTGGTCACGATCTGGACAATTGGGGACTAGATAACCTTATGGTTATTAGTCGGGACACTTATGTGAACATTTTGATAGATCTCCGATAGTGGGATTATCAAGGGCTTGGCATTTACATTTTTCTGTGGAAACGCAAACTAAGGTGAGTTCACTGCCCCACTTTTACTGCTTAAACTTTTGTGGGAGAAAACATGCGCTAAACTATTTTGGTAACATATGTCATACTATGGTTTAAACTTTGTGTGCTATACGATCTTTTGAAGTCCCAGGGAAAACCATGAATGTGCGGGGATGCACAACGGGGGAAATGTGGATAAATCTATTGGGCGTGACCTGCCCCACTCGACGGCTTGGAGGGCCGGGCGGGTGCATATTGTCTCGAACTTTGCTAAACTTGCTGAACACTATTTGGGCTGCTTAAACACATGCTAAACTCGCTAAACGCGTCTAGTAATGGTTTTCCAATCGTAGTAGTAACAAAACATACGCCTAGCTAGCGTACTTGGTGACGTTGGTATAGTATGGACATGGTAACACATGGTAACACTTGGTAACACTTGGTAACTCTTCAAACAAACCTGTGAACTCACCAGCATTATATGTTGACGTATTTTTGGCATGTTTTTCTCAGGTCGCTAAGGTAGCAATGAATGGAACTAGGCGCACTGGTCTGCATTGGCGTCTAGGGTTTAGTTCACGTTTTATATTAAACACTTGAAACATTGGAATTTTGGTTTGTAACTCGTTGAATGCTTCCGCTACAGTTTTTGGGTTATGAAAACTATGTCTTTTGAATGTTATGTATTTTCATATAGTGTTGTTTATTGTGACTGTTGACTTGGATCCTGGTTTGTCACGCGCCTTGCGGTAAAACCCCGCAAGTGGAATTTGAGGGTGTGACAGATTGGTATCAGAGCCAATGGTTACAGTGAACTAGGACTGCATTTAGAGTCTAGTCTATAGCCGAGTCGCACACACTAGACGGTCACATACTTGAGTCGGTTTGGAACATGTACTAACTCTGTCGGGGTGTCTTTACGTCATCATCGAACTTCTCTGTTACATCATCCGTTCTTACTTTGGTTTTGTATACTCTTACCTTCTTCTTCGGGATTTGAAGAAGAAGGGGTTGACTAGTTGGATCTTGCATAGCGGTCTCGTGTATTGGGGTAGTCTTGCGTACTCTCGAGATCTGTCCAGGATTCGGACATCTCCCCTCTATACTCCAATAGACGCACTTGCTTACACCTAATCTTTTACACTTATGCTTGTGATAGCATGATGCTAGATGCCGGTATTCGGTGACTTGAGTTCAAGCTAAGGGAAAACTTGGAGGACCATGTAGAGCAGTTTATCATTTCGGGTGCACACGAAATCATAAACTGAAATGCATGAGAATCCGGGTGGACTCTGAACTTGGATGGATAGTCCTGGATTGGGTCTAGGTTTAACTCTTGTAGCTACTAGTGGTTGACACTAGCAGTGGATCTGAACCTCTCGATTTCTGATTTGTCAGATCATGTCTAGCGCTTGTGGTGGTGGACGTCGTGGTGGTGGCCGTGGCGGCGGTGGTGGCCGTGGCGGTGGTCGTGGTAACATCAACATGACCCAAGCGGAGCTGAATAACTTGTTGCAACAGCAGGTGAACATAGCCTTGGCTGCTTTCCAGGCTGGGCACAACGCTCAAGGTGGTAAGTTGGTTCTTATCTACCTTGCTTCATTTCTTGGGTGTCTTGTCTTTCCTTTTGTGGTTTATCGGTGTGTCGTGTCTCAGGTGCTGCTGTTAACCCACCTCCACCTCAGTGTTTGTCACACCCTCAAATTTCCACTGCGGGGTTTATACCGCGAGGCGCATGACAAACCAGGATCCCATAGCCATAAGTCACATGAACGACTCTAAATGCCCAACCATTTAGTTCGTTATTGTAAAAACCAAGTTTAAAGTTTTAACCAAACCAATAATAGTATAGAGGAAGCGAATGAAAAATAGTTAAATAAAATCCGCACAAAACACCGCGCCCAAAACCAAATAAATAGTAAATGTAAAAATAGTTTAATGTTTGAGACCCATGATATGATGCATGTCCTAACTGTGCTCCGTTCCTAGTTACCGGCAAAAGCATGCTATCGTGTGTCAACATAAAGCTCGTGAGTTCACAAAGTAAAGCAAACACGTATAAAATGCACTGGTTTCCAAAACCACTTAACCAAGTAATAACGTAGGTCCTCCAGACCAAAAAGTTAAAGAGTTATCAGTTTAAGTGTGTCAGGGGTAGCTAGCCCACTCAATGAAACTAAACAAGATTATTGGGACACCTTCAGAAAATAGTAATTTGCCTCAATAACTGGTGTCTATCAACACCAGTTCTCAAATGTGGTCAGAAGTTCATGCCCGTGCCTCTAGCACCTCAGACATGAGGTTGCTGCACAACCTAATAGCGCTATCAACTAATACCCCGCTCGCCTCCAGCGATTAACCCAATAATATGCAAGGACTTTCCAATGATAGAGTGTTTAGTTTACAAAGTACCAATAAGTTTTAAACTGACCGAAGACCCGATCCACACAAGGAATCGTAAAACCGACCCACACAAGGAGTCAATACCTGAGTAGTCCCAACTGGACTAGAAAATGTTTACCAAAGTTGTCTCTAATCCGAGACGCATGCCTTTGAGAAAAAAGAGTAGTGAAACTCACCTTAGTGTGCGAGCAAAAGAAATCCGAACCGCAAGTAAAGTATGCTACCAACACCCTAATATAAGTGTCACTAAGTGAGTATAGGCGTAATATCATTACACCATATAACTCGTTTGTCCAAGGTGTTTTTAAACGTTCAAAAGTGTGTAGGTGACGCCTAGTGATTCTACATGCAATAGTAAACCCTACGGACTCGTTGGTGAATGTGTTGGTTATAATTAGTTTTTACATTCCATATGTGTCTCAACAAGTGTACGTTCAGTTACACGTCAATTGCATACCACTTAAGACCTCAATTAATCACATAAGCACATAATACACAATCTGTGTTTCCAGGACAGATTGTGCGCCATCAAAACCAATTTACTTAAAATAGTAAATCAGTTAGTTAATCTCCCAAATCCTTACTGAATTTTCTTTGGGATTCACTTAACAATTCCTATTTTTATTTTGTCTTGAATTCAAACACAAAAATAATTAAATTCGTTCAATACAGCTATGTTCAGAAAACCTTCCTAACAGGTCAGTTTGGTAGAAAAATTCTCAAAAATTGTGTATTCATCCAAACGGGATGAGTCCACTTGGAAAACTCAAGTTACTCCAATTTTAACCTTCTGTGAAAATTTCACAACCCAACTCTTTATAAAACTCGAGTTATGATGTTTCAAAGTTGACTCAGTTTGTTACCCGAAATTCTGATATGACCTATTTTCAATGAAAATTCCAAAAATGACTCAACCGACGTCCAAATCCCTTGATTTTACCCATTATGAAAATCTAAGACCAGGTGTGATTTAACCATGCAAAGAAAATACCAAAATCATCATGTTAAAGTCGTGTTACAGCCCCTACAAGTTCATCTAACCATTCTGTCCAGATTTTAGTTACGCCTAAATCATTCTTAAATCGACTACCGTGTGCATAAAAACAATCAACAATCATCAATAATCATTACCAAACATCCCTAATACTTATTGTGATCAGATTCTATTATTAAACATGCAAAGATTACAACTTTAGTGATCAAAACATCAATAACTTGCGCAACAAGTATCCTATGATGTTACTAATCGTTTATTATCATGTTTAATTCGTTTAATCTTCAAAAATATCATGTTTTAAAAATTATCAAAAGCTTTCAGACCTGGACAAACTTTGTTATATGATATTTATAGCATAAAAATAAGATAAAAGCGTAAAGGATCAAAGATTATACCCCTATCTCTTCGATTCGATCAACCGTACGCCTTTGGAGCTTCCCAATTGATGATCTTGAGCTTTAGCAGGTGCTTTAGGGTTAATAATTCGTGTAGGGTAGTAAGGGGGCGATTAGGGTTGAGTTTAGAGGTTGCATGGGGCTTAAGGATGCTTAAATAGGGGTTTAAGGCGGTTAAGACCCGTCTGTGTGTTTCGAGCGGCCGCTCGGGCCCTGTGAGCGGCCGCTCACAGGTCCATGGCCCGCGTGAGTGGCCCGTTTCGTCACCCGATGCGTTTTCCTTCGATGTTTTCGTTATTTCGGACCGTAACAAGTGCAACCCCATGCGTTAAGACCCTAATCAACCTAATGATCCACTTTTTGTGATCTTTATTAACGTATTCGGTTTAGGTTCACACAATCACGTATGGTTTTCACATAAGTTCATTCAATATCACAGAGACACATAATTCCAAATTATGTCATTATTCACCAATGTCCGAGGTTCACTAATCATGTACCCAGTTATTAACTCACAACAATGCACGTGTGTCCTATCTAGTTAACCCTAGTTAAGTATAATGCAAGGAACGTAACTAGAGTTTAGTTAAAGTGAGAACCTGAATTTGCGGGGTATCACATCATCCCCAAGTTGAAAAGAATTTCGTCCTGAAATTCAGCAAGTAAACAGTAAAGCCAGCTAGAAAAGTGTACGCTTGGTTCCCGGATGTCACATCATCCCCAAGTTGAAAGGAATTTCACCTCGAAATTCACTTTGAGCGAGCTGCTTTATGTTCGGCATTTGATCTATGCACAAGTTCAGGTTTAGTAAAGAGGTGTGGGTATTTGAGCCGCATCTGATCTCCGCGCTCCCATGTGTATTCCGGTCCTAGACGGGAATTCCACCGTACCTTAACAATAGGTATAGTGCTTTGTCTGAGTTTCTTGACGCCCTGCTCAAGAATCTCCACTGGTTCTTCCACGAACCGTAGCTGGTCGTCCACCTGGATCTCCTCCAGTGGCACTACCAGTGTCGTATCTGATAAGCATTTCTTCAAGTTCGAGACGTGGAATACATTGTGCACTCCACTGAGTTCATCTGGTAGGTTTAGCTGGTAAGCTACTGGACCAATCCTTTTGACAATCTCGAAAGGTCCAACGTATCGTGGGTTCAACTTCCCTCGTTTCCCAAAGCGTATCACTCCTTTCCAAGGTGACACCTTTAACAAAACCTTGTCCCCAACCTGGAACACCAAAGGTTTTCTACGTTTATCAGCATAACTTTTCTGTCGATCCCGAGCAGCAGCCATCCGGTTTATAATTTGCACTATCTTCTCAGAAGTTTCGTGCACGAGTTCGGGACCTGTTAGTTGGCTATCCCCAACCTCAGTCCAACAGATGGGAGACCTACACTTGCGCCCATAAAGTGCCTCAAAAGGCGCACACTGTATCGAAGTGTGGTAGCTGTTGTTGTAAGAGAATTCGATCAAAGGCAAGTGCTTATCCCAATTATTGCCAAAGTCCACCACGCACGCTCGTAGCAGATCCTCTGATGTTTGGATGGTACGTTCACTATGTCCATCCGTCTGCGGGTGATAGGCTGTGCTCATATCAAGACGAGTTCCTAAAGCATGTTGGAGAGTAGTCCAGAAACGAGAAGTGAATCGCCCATCGCGATCAGATATAATGGAAGTAGGCACCCCATGCCTAGAGACTATCTCCGTGATGTAAAGGTTCGCTAGTTTCTCCAATGAGTCTGTTTCCTTTATTGCCAGGAAGTGGGCCGATTTGGTTAAACGGTCCACGATGATCCAAATCATGTTATGGCCCGTTGGCGTTCTAGGAAGCTTTGTAATAAAATCCATGGAAATCCCATCCCATTTCCACATTGGAATTTCTGGTTGTTGGAGTAGGCCTGAAGGTTTTTGATATTCAATCTTAACCTTCGCACAAGTCAAGCACTTACTAACATAAGTGGCTATCTCAGCTTTCATGTTTGGCCACCAGTAAAGAGTCTTAAGATCTTGGTACATCTTGTCCGAACCAGGATGCACCGAATAACGAGAGGTATGTGCTTCATCAAGCACCAGTTGTCTGAGATCCCCAAATCATGGTATCCAGACTCGATCCATGAAGTACAGCAGACCATCCGTCTTTAGTTCCAAGTGCTTATCAGCACCAGGTAGGGTCTCAAGCCCGATGTTTTCTTCCTTCAAGGCTTCACCCTAGGCTTCACGTATCTTATCAGGAAGATTAGAATGGATGGTGAGTTGTAAGGCTCGCGCCCTTTTGGGTTTCGTTTCCTTTCGACTGAGGGCATCAGCTACTACGTTAGCCTTTCATGGATGATACTTGATGGCACAGTCATAATCATTCAAAAGTTCAACCCAACGACGTTGTCGTATGTTCAGCACCTTCTGATCAAATATATGCTGAAGGCTCTTGTGATCAGTGAAAATTGTGCACTTCATTCCATAGAGGTAGTGTCTCCAGATTTTGAGAGCGAAAACCACCGCTCCTAGTTCCAAATCATGAGTGGGGTAATTCTTCTCATGGACCTTCAATTGCCGCGATGCATATGCGATTACCTTATCACGTTGCATCAGTACGCACCCTAAGCCTTGGATAGACGCATCATAGTACACTACAAAGTCCTCTGTACCCTCAGGCAACGATAGTATCGGTGCACTGCAAAGTTTTGACTTTAGTAGCTGAAAGGCAGATTCTTGGGCATCTCCCCACTTATAAGTAATACCTTTCTGTGTTAGGGCGGTGAGAGGTTGAGCGATCTTAGAAAATCCCTCAATAAATCTGCGATAGTATCCCGCGAGACCAAGAAATTGGCGCACTTCAGTAGGGGTCCTAGGAGCCTCCCACTTTTTGATGGCGTCAATCTTGGCTGGGTCAACATGTATTCCTGCCTCATTGACCACATGCCCAAGAAATTGGACTTCTCGAATCCAAAAGTCACATTTAGAAAATTTTGCATACAGCTGCTCATTTCTCAGTAGTTCCAAGATTAACCGCAGGTGTTGCTCGTGCTCTTCCCTGCTCTTGGAATAAATCAATATGTCATCTATGAACACTATGACGAATTTGTCCAAATAAGGCTTGCACACACGGTTCATTAGGTCCATGAACACAGCCGGTGCATTAGTTAGCCCAAATGGCATTACCAAAAACTCATAATGTCCATAACGAGTTCGAAACGCCGTCTTTGCCACATCCTCCTCTCGGACTCTCAGCTGATGGTATCCTGACCTCAAGTCAATCTTAGAGTAGAAGCTCGACCCTTGCAGTTGGTCAAACAAGTCATCAATACGAGGCAAAGGATAACAATTCTTAATCGTTACTTTGTTCAACTCCTGATAATCCACGCACATGCGAAAGCTCCCGTCCTTCTTCTTAACAAATAGAACTGGAGCTCCCCATGGCGAAGAACTAGGTCTAATGAAACCCCTATCCAATAGCTCTTGGAGTTGGGTAGATAGTTCTTGAAGTTCACCTTGTGCTAAACGGTATGGTGCGCATGCAACTGGCGCTGCTCCAGGTGCAAGGTCAATCTGGAACTCCACTTGACGAACGGGTGGAAGTCCAGGTAATTCCTCTGGGAAGACATCTGGGAAATCTCGGACCATTGGGATGTCCTCAATCTTGGTTTCAGGTTCAGCTCGAGTGTCAGATATGTTAGCCAAAATGGCCGGACAGCCCTTACGAATACACTTCTGGGCCCTCAGATAGGAGATAATTCCCACCATGGCACCACCTCGATCACCCTGTATAGATAAGAGTTCTCCACTTGGGAGGGGAATACGAAAGATTTTCTCTTGACAGAGAATTTCCGCGTGCTGCTTGGACAACCACTCCATGCCAACCACGAGATCAAAGCTACCTAGGGTGATAGGTAAGAGGTTGATAGCAAACAATTTCCCGTTCAACTCGAGCTTACAGTCACGATGTATATGGGTTACCTTGACAGGCTTCCCATCAGCCAGTTCAATAGAGTATGGGGTATCTAGAAGAGTAGGAACCATCCCTAATTGTTTACCAAGTTTTGATGAAACAAAACTATAGTCCGCACCAGTATCATATAAAATAGAGGCAAGAGTGTCGTTCAAGGAACACGTACCCGTCACGACGTTGTTATCGGTCCTAGCCTCCCCAGAGCCAATCACGAATGCTCTACCGCGAGCCCCATTGTTGTTGTTCCCGTTGTTGTTGTTGTTCCCAGCATTGGTGGTGTTGTTGTTTCCTGCCCTTTTACCACCACCGTTGTTGTTGTTACCCCTGTTGTTGCCATTACCATTACCGTTACCGTTCAGTTGTGGGCAGTTCCTCTTGAAATGATTTTCACTCCCACATTGGTAACAACCTTTACCACCACTCTGTTGTTGCCCTTGCTGTGCAGCTGGCGGATTTCCCGGGATATACACCCTGCAGTCCTTCTACTTATGACCCATCTTGCCGCATCGTTCACCCTTAATGTTGCTACACGCCCCAGTGTGATGCCTACCACACCTGTTGCACTTAGGTAGAGTCCCCTCATAACCTCCCTGGTTGTTGTTGCGATTGTTACTACTGCCATGGCTGTCATGTTTCTTATTCTGTTGCTACTGCTGACTGCCATTCCCTAGGGGTTTGCCAGATGCATTCTCCCACTTCCTCTTGTTTTCATTAGACCTAGAAGATGAAGCACCACGAGGAGGTAACAATCCCTCTTCCACCTTCTGATCAGTCAGCTGATGAGCCATTCGAATAACCTGCTGAATGGTATTGAGGTTAGCACCAAGCCCTTGATATACAACTCGATCCTCTTGTAGGGTGGGTTGGAGTATTTTGGGCACATTGCCGCCAGTTCATGCGATCTAGTGGTGTATTTCTCAATTTTCGATCCCACCATCTTCAGATTGAGATACTCAGTTTCTAACTTCTAGATCTCGTCTCGAGGACAGTATTCCTCCTTCATCAGTTCCTTGAAATCTGCCCAAGGTGTTGCGTTAGCCACTTCCACACCTAGCATCTGCACTTGAGAGTTCCACCAGGTTAATGCCAAGTTTTCGAGAGTAGCAGTGGCATACTTCACTCTGTCAGCTGGTGGACAGTTACACATAGCGAAGCAAGATTCCAGTTTTTCGAACCACCGCAGTAGCCCGACAGCCCCTTTAGATCCACCAAAGTTATGAGGCTTGCAGTCCATGAAGGACCTGTAGGTGCAGGCTGGAGGGTGATGCCCAGGTTGACCTGAGTGTAAAAGCGAAGAAACCACAAATGAATAAAAGAGCGTAACGTTGGAGTGTAGAGGAAAGTTTAGAGCAAGATAAAGTTACCAGCTTGAAAAGCTGCGATGGCTTCTACTATCCTGTCATTGATAAGTGCATTCAACTCCGCTTGAGTCATGTTGATGTTGCCTCTCCTGTGTCCTCTTCCCGCCATAGTAATTCTACATTTACACTATACTCATGAGGAAACAATAATATGTCCCACATACAATCGTTCACATAGTACAAGTAAACTAGAATATAAATAACATGCGCGAGAATAGAATAAAGAATTTAAGTAATAATAGTAAATAAGAATCCCATCATAGAAATAAAGAATCCTCAAGTCTCACAACGATAGGGAGAAACAAAAGTCATAATAATAATGTATGTGAATACTAGAAAAAAAAAATATATATATATATATATATAAGAAATCAGTCGTCGTCGCGATCCATGGAGATGCATGAGCCCTCATCCTCGCTCTCATCCTCGATCTCTATCTCTAATGGCTCCTCCTCCTCAGGCTCAAACTCTTCCTCGAGCGCCGCATCCAATGCTGCCTCGAGAGCATCAAATCCTCCTACTACAGGTTCTTCCTCGGGATCCTCTTCTGGATCCTCCTCTGGATCCTCCTCTGGCTCTACCTCTGGATCTACCTCTGGTTCTGCACCATTTTGAGCTAGAGCTTCCTCAAGCTTGTTACGAACCAATGCCAATTCCTCCCTTAAAAGTGTAGTTTCCTGAATAATAATAGACCTCTCATGTCTATCCTCTGCAGCTTCCTTATTAAGCCTTTCCACTAGAGTGAACAAGCGATCCATGTCTCTTTCCGTGCGTCTGATAGTCACATCAGCATTCTGTCTCCAAGAATTCAATTGTCTTGTAGCATTAAAGGCATTCTCTAGCTCTGAATGCACGTGCCTAACAATCCCTGCCAAAGATCTCTCCAATGAGTCAATAATAGGGGGAACCTGAGCTGGCACTACGTATCCCACAACCCACGAGTGCAGCACGTCTGTAAACCACAACCAGCGATTTGTACTCTCATCTGGATTCCCTGTCTGAGCTGGTTGTTCCTGAGTGTTCGAAGATGTATTTTGCGAACTCCCAAGAGAACGAATAGAAGAGTGATCATGAGTATTAGCGTTAGTCATGTTTCCTGCAATACGTGAGATCAGTATACGTATCCAAGAAATAGTAGATGGTGTGCTTAAGATAGTGAGTGTACTAAGACTTATGCTATGATGATTATAGACTAGGTGCAAATCCTAGTTCACTATAACCAATGACTCTGATACCAATCTGTCACACCCTCAAATTTCCACTGCGGGGTTTATACTGCGAGGCGCATGACAAACCAGGATCCCATAGCCATAAGTCACATGAACGACTCTAAAGGCCCAAGCATTTAGTTCGTTATTGTAAAAACCAAGTTTTAAGTTTTAACGAAACCAATAATAGTATAGCGGAAGCGAATGAAAAATAGTTAAATAAAATCTGCGCAAAACACCGCGCCCAAAACCAAATAAATAGTAAATGTAAAAATAGTTTAATGTTTGAGACCCATGATATGATGCATGTCCTAACTGTGCTCCGTTCCTTGTTACCTGCAAAAGCATGCTATCGTGTGTCAACATAAAGCTGGTGAGTTCACAAAGTAAAGCAAACACGTATAAAATGCACTGGTTTCCAAGACCACATAACCAAGTAATAACGTAGGTCCTCCAGACCAAAAAGTTAAAGAGTTATCAGTTTAAGTGTGTCAAGGGTAGCTAGCCCACTCAATGTAACTAAACAAGATTATTGGGACACCTTCAGAAAATAGTAATTCGCCTCAATAACTGGTGTCTATCAACACCAGTTCTCAAATGTGGTCAGAAGTTCATGCCCGTGCCTCAAGCACCTCAGACATGAGGTTGCTGCACAACCTAATAGCGCTATCAACTAATACCCCGCTCGCCTCCAGCGATTAACCCAATAATATGCAAGGACTTTCCAATGATAGAGTGTTTAGTTTACAAAGTACCAATAAGTTTTAAACTGACCGAGGACCCGATCCACACAAGGAATCGTAAAACCGACCCACACAAGGAGTCAATACCTGAGTAGTCCCAACTAGACTAGAAAATGTTTACCAAAGTTGTCTCTAATCCCAGACGCATGCTTTTGAGAAAAAGAGTAATGAAACTCACCTTAGTGTGCAAGCAAAAGAAATCCGAACCGCAAGTAAAGTATGCTACCGACACCCGAATATAAGTGTCACTAAGTGAGTATAGGCGTAATATCATTACACCATATAACTCGTTTGTCCAAGGCGTTTTTAAACGTTCAAAAGTGTGTAGGTGACGCCTAGTGATTCTACATGCAATAGTAAACCCTACGGACTCATTGGTGAATGTGTTGGTTATAATTAGTTTTTACATTCCATATGTGTCTCAACAAGTGTACGTTCAGTTACACGTCAATTGCATACCACTTAAGACCTCAATTAATCACATAAGCACATAATACACAATCTGTGTTTTCAGGACAGATTGTGCGCCATCAAAACCAATTTACTTAAAATAGTAAATCAGTGAGTTAATCTCCCAAATTTTTACTGAATTTTCTTTAACAATTCCTATTTTTATTTTGTCTTGAATCCAGACACAAAAATAATTAAAATTCGTTCAATACAGCTATGTTCAGAAAACCTTCCTAACAGGCCAGTTTGGTAGAAAAATTCTCCAAAATTGTGTATCCATCCAAACGGGATGATTCCACTTGGAAAACTCAAGTTACTCCAATGTTAACCTTCTGTAAAAATTTCACAACCCAACTCTTTATAAAACTCGAGTTATGATGTTTCAAAGTTGACTCAGTTTGTTACCCGAAATTCTGATATGACCTATTTTCAATGAAAATTCCAAAAACGACTCAACCGACGTCCAAATCCCTTGATTTTACCCATTATGAAAAGCTAAGACCAGGTGTGATTTAACCATGCAAAGAAAATACCAAAATCATCATGTTAAAGTCATGTTACAGCCCCTACAAGTTCATCTAACCATTCTGTCAAGATTTTAGTTACGCCTAAATCATTCTTTAATCGACTACCGTGTGCATAAAAAGAATCAACAATCATCAATAATCATTACCAAACATCTCTAATACTTATTGTGATCAGATTCTATTATTAAACATGCAAAGATTACAACTTTAGTGATCAAAACATCAATAACTTGCGCAACAAGTATCCTATGATGTTACTAATCGTTTATTATCATGTTTAATCTTCAAAAACCTCATGTTTTAATAATTATCAAAAGCTTTCAGACCTGGAAAAACTTTGTTATATGATTTTTATAGCATAAAAATAAGATAAAAGCGTAAAGGATCAAAGATTATACCCCTAGCTTTTCGATTCGATGAACCGTACGCCTTTGGAGCTTCCCAATTGATGATCTTGAGCTTTAGCAGGTGCTTTAGGGTTAATAATTCGTGTGGGGCAGTAAGGGGGCGATTAGGGTTGAGTTTAGAGGTTGCATGGGGCTTAAGGATGCTTAAATAGGGGTTTAAGGCGGTTAAGACCCGTCTGTGTGTTTCGAGCGGCCGCTCGGGCCCTGTTAGCGGCCGCTCACAGGCCCTTGGCCTGCGTGAGTGGCCCGTTTTGTCACCCGACGTGTTTTCCTTCGACGTTTTCGTTATTTTGGACCGAAAAAAGTGCAACCCCATGCGTTAAGACCCTAATCAACCTAATGATCCACTTTTAGTGATCTTTATTAACGTATTCGGTTTAGGTTCAAACAATCACGTATGGTTTTCACATAAGTTCATCAAATATCATAGAGACACATAATTCCAAATTAATTCATTATTCACCAACGTCCGAGGTTCACTAATCATGTACCCAGTTATTAACTCACAACAATGCACGTGTGTCCTATCTAGTTAACCCTAGTTAAGTATAATGCAAGGAACGTAACTAGAGTTTAGTTAAAGTGAGAACCTGAATTTGCGGGGTATCACAGTGTCCCTATAAGAAGTTTAGGGACTGTCAGCCCCATAACTTTGCTGGGACTGAGGGAGCGGTGGGGACTGCTCCGATGGTTGGAGAAGGTTGAGTCTGTATTTCTGATGTGTAACTGTCCTGCTGAGGACCGGGTTAAGTATGCTACTGCGACGTTTGAAGGTCCTGCATTGTCGTGGTGGAATGCTAGAGCTCAGAACATGGGCTTGGGGGAAGCTCATGCTATGCTTTGGGCGGACTTTGTGCAGCGTTTGAAGAATGAGTATTGTCCTAGGGAGGAAGTGCAGAAGCTGGAGTATGAAGTCGGGAACTACAAGATGGTGGGGTCAGAGATTAAGGAGTATACTGTGCGGCGTAACGAGTTGGCGGTGTTATGCCCTGATATGCACACACCCGAGTATCGGAGGATCGAGCACTACATTTCTGGGTTAGTGCCGGAGATAGCGGGGTTGGTAGCTGCTGGGAATCTTCCCACACTTGCTGAGGTCGTCCGTTCTGCTCACAAGATGACCAACATGAAGGTAGCGGAGGGTGTTTTACCTCCCAAGGGTACTGCTGTGAAGAGCTCCAAGAGCAACAAGAGAAAGTGGGAGAATGTGGGGAAGAGTGCCATGCCAGCACCGTCTCAACCGGTGAAGAAGTTTGACTCGTCTGGATCGTCTTCGGGGCAGAAGACAGGTGGGTATGTTGGGAAGCATCCCAAGTGCAACAGGTGCGGGTATCATCATTCGGGGAATTGTGACAGGACACGTTGTCATCGGTGCAACCAGTTTGGGCACCTGGCTAAGGATTGCAGGGCATCACTTCCGTCGGCCCAGGCTCGTACCCCTACTCCTGCTCCTGCTCCTGCTGCTCAGGGGAGGCAGGGGTGTTATAACTGTGGTGACACGGGACATTTCAAGCGTGATTTTCCCAAACTGGAGCAGGGCGACAATGGGAAGAATGGGAACGGTAACGGAAACAACGGAGGCGGCGACAGGAATGCACGTGCTTTCGTCATCGGCTCTGCAGAGTCAAGACAGGATCCTGACACGGTTACCGGTATGTTCCTTCTCAACGATCGCTATGTTTCTGTTTTATTTGATTCTGGTGCCGATAAGGGTTTCATATCTGTGGACGTTAGTCAATTGCTAGATGTAGTACCCACACCTTTAGAGGCTAGGTACTTAATAGAATTGGCTAATGGTAAGAACATTGAGGCGACACATATCCTTAGGGAGTGCCACTTGGAACTGTCGGGTCTGTCATTCCCCATTGACCTTATGCCCGTACCTCGGGGTAGTTTTGACGTCGTAGTGGGCATGGATTGGTTATCGTTGTATCGTGCGGAGATTGTTTGCTTTGATAAGATCATCCGGATCCCTCTCCCTGACGGAGAGACTCTCTTGGTTCATGGCGACAGAAGCGGTGTTTCGCTAAGCATCATTTCTAGCATGAAGGCCCTTAAGTGTATTCGGAAGGGCTGTTTGGCCATGTTGGCACTTGTTTCTGTTTCGACTGACGATGAGAAGAAGATCGAGGATATCCCTGTGGTTCGTGACTTCCCCGATGTATTTCCTGATGATTTGCCTGGTCTTCCTCCCCATCGTCAGGTTGAGTTTGATATTGATCTTACACCTGGTGCAGCTCCCATTGCCCGAGCCCCATACCGTCTTGCACCTCCCGAGATGCAAGAGTTATCCAGCCAGTTACAAGAACTCTTGGAAAAGGGTTTCATCCGACCTAGCTCGTCCCCGTGGGGAGCTCATATTTTGTTTGTAAAGAAGAAGGATGGAAGCCTTCGCATGTGCATCGATTACCGTGAGTTGAACAAGGTGACCATCAAGAATCGCTACCCTCTCCCTCGCATTGATGATCTCTTTGACCAGCTCCAGGGGTCCAGCTATTACACGAAGATTGATTTACGGTCGGGTTATCACCAATTGCGCGTCCAGGAGGCTGACGTTCCGAAGACCGCATTCTGCACTCGCTATGGCCATTTTGAGTTTTTGGTCATGCCTTTTGGCCTCACTAACGCACCAGCAGTGTTCATGGATTTGATGAATCGCGTTTGCAAGCCTTACCTCGATAAATTCGTCATCGTGTTTATTGACGACATTTTGGTTTATTCTAAGAACAAGACGGATCACGAGGAACACTTACGGTTAGTCTTGGAGCTTTTGAGACGGGAGCAGTTGTATGCTAAGTTCTCAAAGTGTGATTTTTGGTTACGAGAAGTTCAATTCCTAGGGCATGTGGTTAATGAACTGGGAATTCATGTCGATCCGGCTAAGATCGAAGCTATTAAGGACTGTGAAGCACCAAAGACGCCATCTGAGGTGCGGCAATTCCTAGGCCTTGTGGGTTACTATCGTCGTTTCATTGAGGGATTTTCGAAGATCGCTCAACCCCTCACCTCTCTTACCCAGAAAGACCGAAAGTTTGACTGGGCGAACTACAGGAATCAGCATTCCAGATGCTGAAGCTTAAACTCTGTTCTGCACCTATCCTATCTTTACCTGACGGTACGTATGATTTTGTTGTGTACTGTGACGCTTCCATTCATGGTCTCGGTTGCGTGCTGATGCAACGCGAGAAGGTCATTGCTTATGCTTCTCGTCAACTTAAGGTTCACGAGAAAAACTATACCACCCACGATTTGGAGTTGGGTGCGGTGATTTTTGCGTTGAAAATCTGGAGACATTACTTGTACGGTACCAGATGCACCATATACACCGATCACAAGAGTCTCCAACATATTTTCGACCAGAAGGTGTTAAACATGTGGCAGCGTCGCTGGGTTGAACTCTTGAACGATTACGACTGTGCGATTAAGTATCATCCTGGCAAGGCAAACGTTGTGGCGGACGCCTTAAGCAGGAAGGAGTATGCGAAACCCCGTCGTGTTCGAGCTTTGCAACTCACCATTTATTCCTCCTTGCCTGACCAAATCCGTTCTGCACAACTGGAAGCCTTGAAGGAGGAAAACTTTAAGGCTGAAACTATGCACAGTGCTGACAAACACCTTGAGCTTAGGTCTGATGGCCTACACTACTTCGCTGGGTGTGTTTGGGTTCCTTTGTTCGGGGGATTACGGGAGCTTGTTTTGGACGAAGCTCACAAATCCTGGTATTCTATTCACCCAGTCTCCGACAAGATGTATCAGGATTTGAAGATACTCTATTGGTGGCCGAACATGAAGGCTGATATAGCCTCCTATGTGAGCAAATGCTTGACCTGTGCTACGGTCAAGGTGGAGTATCAGAAGCCGTCTGGTCTCCTGCAAAAACCTGAGATTCCGGAGTGGAAGTGGGAGCGGATCACAATGGATTTTGTCACCAAACTACCGAGGTCACCAAATGGTTGCGATATGATTTGGGTGATTGTCGACCGGTTGACAAAATTGGCGCATTTCATACCTATTAAGGAAACGGATGGACTCGAGCGGTTGGCTCGACTTTACCTTAAGGAGGTAGTCTCTCGGCACGGGGTGCCTGTTTCTATCATCTCTGATCGTGATTCCCGCTTTGCTTCGCGTTTCTAGAAGGCTCTACACAAGGCTTTGGGTACTCAGCTAGATATGAGTACGGCTTATCATCCGCAAACTGACGGTCAGAGTGAGCGGATGATTCAAACACTGGAGGACATGCTGCGGGCATGTGTTATTGACTTTGGCAAGGGTTGGGAGACTCACCTGCCGTTGGTGGAGTTCTCTTACAACAACAGTTACCACTCCAGTATCAAGGCAGCTCCGTTCGAAGCTCTTTATGGACGGAAATGTAGATCTCCTTTGTGTTGGGCCGAGGTGGGCGAGAGTCAGCTCACTGGTCCAGAACTGGTGTACGAAACTTCGGAGAAAATCGTACAAATTCGTAACCGTTTGGCAGCTGCGCGGGATCGTCAGAAGAGTTATGCCAATCGCCGTCGCAAACCGCTAGAGTTCCAGGTTGGGGACAAGGTACTTCTAAAAGTTTCACCATGGAAGGGCGTTATACGCTTTGGAAAGCGTGGCAAGCTTAACCCTCGTTATGTCGGGTCGTTTGCAATCCTGGAACGGATTGGACCGGTGGCATACAAACTTGACTTACCGGCGAAGCTCAGTAGTGTTCACAACGTCTTCCATGTGTCTAACTTAAGGAAGTGTTTGGCTGAAGAATCTCTTATTGTACCACTGGAAGAGATCAAGGTTGATGATCGTCTTCGCATCGTGGAGGAACCCATGGAGATTCTCGACTATAAGATTCGTAGTCTTCGTCGGAGTAAAATCCGCATCGTTAAAGTTCGTTGCAACTCGGATCGTGGACCGGAGTTCACATGGGAACAAGAGGACCAAATGAAATCTAAGTATCCTCATCTCTTTCCGAAGCGCGCATTCGATTCTAGACATGTTACTGCCGAAGCGGAATGAATCTCGGGACGAGATTCCTTTCAACGTGGGGATGATGTGATAACCAGTAAATTTTCTTTTCGTTTCCTTCCTTTTCGTCCTTTTCATTTTGGGTTTCGTGCAATTTTCAGGACGAAAATTCTTTCAACGTGGGGATGATGTGACACCCGGCATGTTCGGCTTAAACATTTTAGTAACACATAAGTCTACCTTAGCGAGAAACATTATAAATGGGCTTAACTGGGTTAGTTGAGTCGGGTCATAATAGGATTGTCCAGGGTTCAATGATCTGGAGGATCTTTGGGAGTCATTTTGGGAATACACTAGTACCGAGTCCCGTTGTTGATGAAATTACATGAACTAATTTAGTATATGTGTAGATTGATCATTGTGTGGTGGATTATATGCAAGGACATGTTTAAACAATGTATAAGTAATCATACGTGCCTAAATATGCTAAACATAGACTAAGGTTGCATGCTCATATGTTAAGGTGCGTTAAACACAACAAACTAGAAAACTAGGGAAAAACAGAAGTCCTGGTTCGACCATTCGAATGGGCGAACCTGGGATATGGAATTTGAAGAACATCATTCGACCAAATCAGGGCTCATTCGACCCTGAGAAGGGTCGAAGGAGACCACATTCGACCACTAGTAAGGGGCGAAGGTGGAATAGTATAAATACCAACCTTTGTCATTTTTCACCATTTCACAAACCCTAGCCGTCTCAAAACACTCTCAAGCGATTTTTAACACTAAGGAAGGAGTTTTTGCTCTGGTTTTTCGTAATCTAACCTATCAACAGCATTTAATCATGAATCTAAGGTGTGTTCTTGATCCTAAATCCTTTTTAAAGCATTTTAATTCGTTTTCATCTAACCCTAAATGTCCGGATCTGTTCTAAGGGTGTTTTGATGAGTAAAAACCTTTTAAACATCTTTCTAAACCAAAACCAAAACCTTATCATTAAACATAGGTATTCATGATAATAAACATATGTTAATTGTGTATTATGTGGTGTTATGTGTTGTTCAATGATTTGCTGCTGTATCTATGATAGAAACATGATATAGGATTGTTGTTGATGCTGGTTTATTGTTGTTTAGGGTTAGAATTGGATAGATGGTGATGTTATGGGTATTTTGGGGGTTTTAACGAATCTAGACTTGATGCATGATATTTATGATCAATAGAACTAATTGGGAAAATCGAACACTCGACAAACTGAGCATTTTAAGTTGGATATGGATTGATTTCAAAAGTTTCCAAATTGGGTAAAGAATCCATGCATGATTGTGACGTTTTCATAATTTTTACCATTTTGGGAAAGGGCTGAAATGGATATATTTTTGGGTGAAATCGGTGGGGTTTTGTAGGGATAATGTATTCATGCTTGACTGCTGTGTTTGGTGATGTTTCGCGATGTTTCGAATGTGTTTGGAGCGTTTTTAGGGAAAATAGTCTGACAGGGTCGAACCTGGGAAAACTTGGGCGAACGTGATCAAACGGTCGAAGGAGACATCAAACGGTCGAACGAGATATAAAACGGGCGAAGGAGATACAAAACGGGAGAAGGAGATTTAAAACGGGCGTAGGAGACTTAATCTGACTGGTTCGACCGTTCTGATGCAGAAATGAGATTTTTGATACAAACTAAGTGTTTTATGCTTGAACCTTGTGTGTAATCTATGTGTACTTGATTAGTTAACGTAAGGAGTCACCAACGGGATGTCGGGTCGGTCTAGTGTGTCGGTCAAACACTTAAACACGTTTTAAAACATACTTGGTCACGATCTGGACAATTGGGGACTAGATAACCTTATGGTTATTAGTCGGGACACTTATGTGAACATTTTGATAGATCTCCGGTAGTGGGATTATCAAGGGCTTGGCATTTACATTTTTCTATGGAAACGCAAACTAAGGTGAGTTCACTGCCCCACTTTTACTGCTTAAACTTTTGGGGGAGAAAACATGCGCTAAACTATTTTGGTAACATATGTCATACTATGGTTTAAAATTTATGTGCTATATGATCTTTTGACGTCCCAGGAAAAACCATGAATGTGCGGGGATGCACAACGGGGGAAATGTGGATAGATCTATTGGGCGTGACCTGCCCCACTCGACAGCTTGGAGGGTCGTGCCGGTGCATATTGTCTCAAACTTTGCTAAACTTGCTGAACACTATTTGGGCTGCTTAAACACATGCTAAACTCGCTAAACACGTCTAGTAATGGTTTTCCAATCGTAGTAGTAACAAAACATACGCCTAGCTAGCGTACTTAGTGACATTGGTATAGTATGGACATGGTAACACATGGTAACACTTGGTAACACTTGGTAACTCTTCAAACAAACCTGTGAACTCACCAGCATTATATGTTGACGTATTTTTGGCATGTTTTTCTCAGGTCGCTAAGGTAGCAATGAATGGAACTAGGCGCACTGGTCTGCATTGGCGTCTAGGGTTTAGTTCACGTTTTATATTAAACACTTGAAACATTGGAATTTTGGTTTGTAACTCGTTGAATGCTTCCGCTACAGTTTTTGGGTTATGAAAACTATGTCTTTTGAATGTTATGTATTTTCATATAGTGTTGTTTATTGTGACTGTTGACTTGGATCCTGGTTTGTCACGCGCCTCGCGGTAAAACCCCGCAAGTGGAATTTGATGGTGTGACAATTAATTACTGTCCATCTACTTCCTTTATGTGAATAGTTATGATGCTATTAAAGTCATAAATTCTCGACCCGTTGTAATTGAATTTGAAAAGACTAATATATTGTTTAAATTTAATGTATAATAGTAAATACTTTATAACATTATATTTTATTATTTTATTTTTTGTGCTTGAAAAAACTGATATTTTTTTACTCTATAAAAGGCGAGTATTTCGTCTTTTCAGTTTGTAAGTTTGTTTCTCTTTTTTTTTATAGTGTTTATGAAAAATAGTTTTAATTTTTTAATTAATGTAAAATACTAATTTTTAAATTTATGGTATCTTTCCATTTAATTTTTTAAATCGTTCATTTTGTACAGTGCTCCTCAAATGACCTTTAGGACTAGGTTGACTGCTTTGTAATTATGAATTTGAAAGGACTGATGTAATTTAAATTTATAATTATTTTGTTAAATATTTATTACAAGTTAAAAAGTCGAGGCCATCATCAGTAATTTTTTTATAGGGTACAACGGTGAATAAATCTACTTATGCAAAAGTTAAATTTCAAAAACTAATTTTCAAGGTTGTAGTTGAAATCCAACTATTAAATTCGAAAAGATTAATTACATGTATGCCCATATTTTCAACTATAATTACATATATACCCAACCCAAAATTTAAATTACATATACCCCCTACAAAATTTCATAAATTACATATATGCCCATTCTATTAAAAATACATTCGAAAATAACTATTATACCCAAATTCTTTTACTAAACTATATTCACGACAAGTAATACAACACATTCCTTGCGTCATACAACTTGTGTCCCATACGATCTTTCCAACTTAGTAAGTTATGAGCCCTAAGAACTTGTAACAAGCAAAATGTTTCCATGCATCCTACTGCTTGATTTGACCAAAACGAGTGTTCAAACACTCTTAAGTAATCATTATAAGCCCTTGTATCAATAAATTCATCATAATATGTAATGATATAAGGTGCTTAATAATAGAATGGGTATATTTCATATTTTTAGTTTTTGGCAATGGGAAATATGTAAAATAAAATTTTTACCTTAGTATATATATGTAATTCATGAAGTTTAAGAAGTGGAAATATGTAAATAAAATTTTTTACTTGGGTATATGTAATTTATGAAATTTGTAGGGGGGTATATGTAATTTTCGCAAATAGTAGTTATATTTCAGCCTATAAACTGGATAACTTCTCAATATTCATCTTCAGTATTGTCACTTTACATCTCTCCATTCAATATGCATTATGATACTATATTACTTTTTAAGTTTGTTTCCACAAATTATTCGAAAGATTCTTATAATCAATGGAAAGTAGATTACCAACTGTTTGTTGGTAACCATCTTTGAATTGGTGTTTTTCAATGATTCTTACAATCAAAGGAAAACATCAATTCATTATTACATATATACCTCCCCTTTTTATTTTCAATTTGTTAAGAAGAAAAGGGGAATTGATGTTTTTCGATGATTCGTACAATCAAAGGAAACATCAATCCCTTATTATTTTATTATATATATGCTGCACAGGTTCCTTATCGTCAATCATCTTGGCTTTTTCATTTATTATCCTGGATCTTGGATTTTAAATTTGGAAATATCTCGATGAATATATGTGTAACACCCCAACCGATGGTGGAATCATCGAGGTGTCACGTAGTGACGATTGTTCAAAAGCACATGGTACTAAAATGTAAATATTATTGAATAAGCCAAAATTGTCTTACATGGAAATGGAAAATACAAAGTCTAAATGAACATAATTATTGAAATAACTGATTAAAATAAAGCACTAAAAGTCCCATGCTAAAGCACTAGATCAAACTGCACCTGAAACATGTACAAAAATAGGTTTGGTCAACATATGAAATGTTGGTGAGCATTCCTAGTTTTAATATATATAGTAAGTTGGAAAGATATACAATTCAAGTGCAAGCTACAGTGCAAATATGTAAACTATGTATCATACAAATGAGCGAAATCAATCCTGTGACTGTATAATGTACTAAATGAACGGCAGTGTACTTATCCAATAAATGGATAAAAAAACTTAACAATGGCCACGGATTCTCCGATGAAAAAGGGGGGAATCAACCTAGGCGGGTTGTCAATCCAATAGCGCTATCCAATGTTAAGGTCGTCTTGTACCACGTTAATGATTTCACTAAGTACAAATGTATTCCACATGTATTGTCTAAGCATAAAGCACGTTGTAAGCAATGCACATAGTACTAGAATTGTATTGTGAAAATGTAAACTTGTATTTGAAATTTGTAATAGTGTACATGTAACACCCTAAAAATGAATAAAAGCAAAAAGGGGATAGGAAGTACTCACGGTTTACGTAATAGCTTGAAGTTCAACAGGACAACGAAATTTGAGTTGGAATTATCCCAAAGGATTAACCTAAAGAATTTGATAATGTGTAAGGGAAATAATTCTAGGATACATGTATTTATAGGGTTTCGAATTGGGGATAAGTATTTATTTGATTAATAATCAAATTGTTTATTAAATATAAGAAATTTAATAAATAAATAAACAAAAGTCTTTTTGTAAATTTTTAAGTTAAAGATGGTCACAATATGAAGTTTTAAGTATGAAAATAATTTTTATAAAATTATTTTCTTGAAAATAGAATATTTAATCTATTTATTTCAATTTGTCAAAATATAACTTTAATATCTAAAAATATTAAAATTAAAGAATTTTTGAATTAAAAATTTTATTTCTGTTCTAAATAAATAGAAATAATTTATATAAAATTTTGGTGCAAAAATACTGAAAAATGAATTTATTAGGATTTATTTATGATTAAAAATAACAAAAATTTATTAAAAATATAAAATGAACAGTTTTCTGAAATAAAAATAAATTCTGAAATGTTTATTGCTATACAAGTTTAGAGTAATTTTTGTGGATTTTTATAAAATCGTTTAGATATTTTTATTGAATTTTACAATTATAAATGAATAAACTTGTAATATTTATAATATATCTTAAATAAATTATTTTTGAAAAACTAAAAATTGTATGATAAGCTTTACCCTTAGGAGATCATACAGTAATTTTTATAGAATTTATAAACCACTTTTAGTATTTAAAACTTTTTTAAAAGATTAATATATTAAATATATATATATATATATATATATAAAGGAAAAAAAATGTTTGTTGGTAATGGGAGTCGAACCCGGGCCTCAGGCCGGTTTGAGTTTTATCACAAGCGTGGCCACCAACTGAGCCACACCCTGAGAACGAATTATTTTGGATTTAAATTAATTATATAGGTTTATTTGTGTTAATTGATAAATGTCTTAAATGAAAGAAAAAATAAAGGCTGCTCGTGGGAATCGAACCTTGGCCAAAGGCCGGTTCAGATTCCTTAACAAAGTGAGTAAACCAACTGATCTAGATCCGTTGGTTGTTTATTTTCGTTTCACAAAAACTTTATAGGTTTCTTGCAAGTCGTGTTCTTCCCCAATTCTACCAAACCGAGCCCTAGCTTTTCAATTACAACAATTAGAGATCAATAGCCCCTGGATTCTTGGGGCTATTGTTTGTTATGTGCCGATGAGTAAAACCCAACAAAAAAAAATGAACTTACAGAACCGTAAACGTGTATAAGGCCCGGTCAACTGAAAAAGTCAAACTCGACTCAAAAGCTTCGAATGAAGGATTGTTAACAGAATTTGAGGATTGAGAGAGGGATTTCGGCGATTGTAGAAGGAACGGGGAGGTCCAATTTATAGTGAGAAGCTCGAATTGATGGATTTGGTAAGTTGACTCGTCTTGAGGAGGATGACGCGTGATTAGCCGAAAATTGGAAAGTTTTAATGTCAATTGGCCGAGTAATTGGACGCGGATCAGTCAAGGCATTAATCTCCATTCCATATTTGGATCAATTAACGCGTATGGATGATTGTTGATGATGCTCGATCTGTGCAGTTGACTTTTTAGTCAAACTGGTCGAAAATAAACATGGTATATAATTAATTCGCGTGGGTTTAGAACAGATAAGTTTGTGTAGCTCAGTTGGTTGGAACGTGTGTGTGTTGTGAACCGGCTATGGACTCGGGTTCGAATCCCAGCCCAAGCCTTTTATTTTTAGGAAATTTTTCGTCGACTTTTGTATCGTTATAAGCTTATAGTATGATCATGTAAACCCGAATGTGTCATAGGATATTTTTTTTGAACGTCCGGAAACGATAAAAATGCAACGTCGTATTAATTGGAGTTTTAACGTACATAGAATGTTTAAAATAAATAAACTTGTAATATTTATAATTTATATTAAATAAATTATTTTTGAAAAACTAAAAATTGTATGATAAGCTTTACCCTTAGGAGATCATACAGTAATTTTTATAGAATTTGTAAACCACTTTTAGTATTTAAAACTATTTAAAAAGATTAAAATATTAAATATATATATATATATATAAAGGAAAAAAAATGTTTGTTGGTTATGGGAGTCGAACCCGGGCCTCAGGCCGGTTCAAGTTTTATCACAAGCGTGGCCACCAACTGAGCCACACCCTGAGAACGAATTATTTTGGATTCAAATTAATTATATAGGTTTATTTGTGTTAATTGATAAATGTCTTAAATGAAAGAAAAAATAAAGGCTGCTCGTGGGAATCGAACCTTGGCCAAAGGCCGGTTCAGATTCCTTAACAAAGCGAGTAAACCAACTGATCTAGATCAGTTGGTTGTTTATTTTCGTTTCACAAAAACTTTATAGGTTTCCTGCAAGTCGTGTTCTTCCCCAATTCTACCAAACCGAGCCCTAGCTTTTCAATTACAACAATTAGAGATCAATAGCCCCTGGATTCTTGGGGCTATTGTTTGTTATGTGCCGATGAGTAAAACCCAACAAAAAAAACGAACTTACAGAACCGTAAACGTGTATAAGGCTTGGTCAACTGAAAAAGTCAAACTCGACTCAAAAGCTTCGAATGAAGGATTGTTAACAGAATTTTAGGATTGAGAGAGGGATTTCGGCGATTGTAGAAGGAACGGGGAGGTCCAATTTATAGTGAGAAGCTCGAATTGATGGATTTGGTAAGTTGACTCGTCTTGAGGAGGATGACGCGTGATTAGCCGAAAATTGGAAAGTTTTAATGTCAATTGGCCGAGTAATTGCACGAGGATCAGTCAAGGCATTCATCTCCATTCCATATTTGGATCAATTAACGCGTATGGATGATTGTTGATGATGCTCGATCTGTGCAGTTGACTTTTTAGTCAAACTGGTCGAAAATAAACATGGTATATAATTAATTCGCGTGGGTTTAGAACAGATAAGTTTGTGTAGCTCAGTTGGTTGGAACGTGTGTGTGTTGTGAACCGGCTATGGGCTCGGGTTCGAATCCCGGCCCAAGCCTTTTATTTTTAGACAATTTTTCGTCAACTTTTGTATCGTTATAAGCTTATAGTATGATCATGTAAACCCGAATGTGTCATAGGATATTTTTTTTGAACGTCCGAAAACGATAAAAATGCAACGTCGTATTAATTGGAGTTTTAACGTACATAGAATGTTTAAAATAAATAAGAAAAGTGACGGATGTCACAGCATCCCCTACTTTTAGAAATTTCGTCCCGAAATTCCTTCAAGTGGTAGTCTCTGGAAAAAGATGAGGATACTTTGACATCATTTGGTCCTCACGCTCCCAAGTAAACTCTGGGCCTCGTTTGGATTCCCAACGAACTTTGACTATTGGAATTCGGCTTCGCTTAAGTGTCTTGACATCTCGATCCATAATCTCCACAGGTTTTTCTATGAAGCGCATCGACTCGTCAATATGGATATCCTCTAAAGGAACATGGAGGTTATCATCAGCCAAACACTTCTTAATATTAGAAACGTGAAATGTTGGATGGACATTACTGAGCTCTGGTGGTAAATCGAGCTTGTAAGCCACCTTCCCAATTCGTTCAAGGATCTTAAAAGGGCCTACAAACCGAGGTGCAAGTTTCCCTTTCTTTCCAAATCGAAATATACCCTTCCAAGGTGAAACCTTGAGAAGTACCATGTCTCCGACTTGAAATTCTAGAGGCTTGCGCCTTTGATCGGCATAACTCTTCTGTCTGCTTCGAGCAACTTGTAAATTCTCACGAATGCGAAGAATTTTGTCTGTCGTTTCTTGTATTAGCTCGGGACCGGTGATTTGTGTTTCTCCAATCTCACTCCAACAAACAGGGGAACGACATTTGCGTCCATAAAGTGCCTCAAATTGTGACACCCGGCATGTTTGGCTTAAACATATTAGTAACATCTAAGTCTACCTTAGCGAGAAACGTTTATAAATAAACTTAACTGGGTTAGTTGAGTCGGGTCATGTTAGGATTGTCCAGGGTACAATGATCTGGAGGATCATTGGGAGTCGTTTTGGTAATACACTAGTACCGGGTTCCGTTGTTGGTGACATTACATGAACTAATTAAGTATATGTGTAGATTATGGGTCGTGTGGTGAATTATATACATAGATGTGTTTGAATGATGTGTAAATGATTATCTATGCTTTAATATGTTAAATATAGACTAAGGATGCATGCTTATGTGTTAAGATGTGTTAGAATGCGTTAAACACGACAAACTGGAAAACTAGTTAAAAAGGAGTTCTGGTTCGACCACTTCGAGTGGTCGAATGAGAACATTGTGCCTGGTTCGACCCTTTGTAAATGGGCGAACCTGGGAAGTGGAATTGAAAGAATTCCCTTCGACCAGGACAGGGCTCATTCGACCCTGTGTAAGGGTCGAAGGAGGCCACCTTCGACCATTGAAATGGGGCGAAGGAGAAGTAGTATAAATACCAAACTTCGTCATTTTTCATCATTTCACAAACCCTAACCGTCCCAAAACGCTCTCAAACAATCTTAATCACTAAGGAAGGAGTTTTTGCTCTTCTTTTTCATAATCTAACCTATCTACAACATCTAAACAAGAATCCAAGGTGTGTTCTTAATCCTAAACCTTTTAAAAAGCATTTTAATTTGTTTTCATCTAACCCTAATTGTCCGGATCTATTCTAAGGGCGTTTTTATGATTAAAAACCTTGTAAACATCTTTCTAAATCAAAGCATTATCATTTAACATAGGTTTTCATGATGAATAACATATGTAAATTGCGTATTATGTGGTGTTATGTGTTGTTCAATGATTTGCTGCTATATCTATGATAGAAACTTGATATAGGATTGTTATTGATGTTAGAATATTGTTGCTTAGGGTTAGGATTGGATATGATGATATTATGGGTATTTGGGGGTTTTAACGGATCTAGACTTGATGCATGATATTTATGATCAATAGAATTGATAAGAAAAGATCGAACACTCGACAAACTGAGCATTTCAAGTTGAATAAGAATCGATTTCAAAAGTTTCCAAATTGGGTAAATTATTCATGCATGAAAGTGATGTTTCCATATTCTTTACCATTTTGGGAAAGGGCTGAAATGGACGTATTATCGGGGGAAATCGGTGGGGTTTTGTAGGGATAAGTTATCCGTGCTTGACTGCTGTGTTTGATGATGTTTCGAGTCCTTTTGAATGTGTTTGAAGCGTTTTTAGGAAAATTTACACAACAGGGGCGAACCTGGCCTCCTTCGACCGATCGAAGGTGCGAAGGAGGAAATCCAGGGTCGAACCTGGGTTTTTGTTGGGCGAACGTGGTAAAACAGGCGAAGGAAGCATCAAACGGTCGAACGAAATGTAAAACGGGCGAAGGAGATTGAAAACGGGTGAAGGAGACTTAAAACTGACTGGTTCGACCGTTCTGATGCAGAAATGAGATTTTTGATATAAACTAAGTGTTTTATGCTTGAACCTTGTGTGTAATCTATGTGTACTTGGTTAGTTAGGGTAATGGGTCACCAACGGAATGTCGGGTCGGTCTAGTGTGTCGGTTAAACATTTAAACACGTTTTAAAATATACTTGGTTACGATCTGGACAATCGGGGACTAAAAACCTTATGGTTATTAGTCGGAACACTTTACTTGTAATCGAAGAACGCTATTTAAGGTGAGTTCACGGCCCCACTTTTACTGCTTTAACCTTTGGGGGAGAAAACATGCGCTAAACTATTTTGGTAACATATGTCATACTATGGTTTTTAACTTTATATTGCTATACGATCTTTGGAAGTCCCGGGGGAAACCATGAATGTGCGGGGATGCACAACGGGGGAAATGTGGATAGATCTATTGGGCGTGACCTGCCCCACTCGTCGGCTTGGAGGGCTGGGCGGGTGCATATTGTCTCGAACAGGAACATTATCATGCTGAACATACGGGTTGCTTAAACATGCTAAACATTGCTAAACGTGTCTCGTAATGGTTTCCAATCGTAGTAGTAATAAAACATACGCCTAGCTAGCGTACTTGGTAACATTGATATAGTATGGACATGGTAACGTTTTGGTAACATATTGAACAAACCTGTGAACTCACCAGCATTATATGTTGACATCTTTTGGCATGTTTTTCTCAGGTCGCTAAGGTAGCAACAAATGGAACTAGGCGCACGGGTCTGCATTGGCGTCTAGGCATAGTTGCACGTTTTGTAATAAAAAGTGTTTTGAATACTTTGGATCATAGCATAGCTGTTTAAATACTTCTTAATGCTTCCGCTTATAAAATCGTTGTTTATGGTTTTACGCTTTTCATATAGAGTTGTTTATTGTGATCGTTGACTTGGATCCTGGTTTGTCATGCGCCTCGCGGTAAAACCCCGCAAGTGGTAATTTGAGGGTGTGACAGATTAGTATCAGAGCCAATGGTTATAGTGAACTAGGACTGCATGTAGAGTGTGGTCTATAGCCGAGTCGCACACACTAGACGGTCACATACTTGAGTCTATTAGTGGGATACGTACTAACATTGTCGGGGTGTCCTTACATCATCATCATGCTTCTCCGTTACATCATCCGCTTTTACTTGGGTTCTTACCCACTCTTGTCTTCTTCTTCTGGATTGAAGAAGGAGGGGTTGACTTATTGGTTCTAGCACACACATGCCTTCTTACACTTGCACCTATCGTCACACGTTACTAGGCGACGATATTCAGTGACTGGGGTCTGGATTAGGGGTACATCTGGAGGACCATGTAGAGCAGTTTATCATTTTGGGTGCACACGAAATAATAAACTGGAATACATGAAAATCCCGATGGATTTCGAGTTTGGATGTATAGTCCTGGATTTGTCCCTAGGTTAACTCTTGTAAATTTCTAGTGGTTGACACTGGAAGTGAATCTGAATCCCTCGATTTCTTGATTTGTTAGATCATGTTTGGTGCTCGCGGTGGTGGACGTTGTGGTGGCGGCGGTGGCCGTGCTGGCGGTGGTGGTCGCGCAAAACAACGTTGTCTAGATGAAAGTCTACCTTAGCGAGTCACGCGTATATTGTACTTAACTGGGTTAGTTAAGTCGGGTTATGGTTCGGGAACTATCGGTTTAGTCTAGAAGATCATTAGATGTTGGTCTAGAGGTTCATTAGATGTCAGTCCTTAACCAAGTGTACAAACGGTGACGATTTGTAGGATCGTCAGGGCATACGGAACATACAAGTCTCGAGTCCCGGGAATTGGTGAACGAGTGTGAATATGTGTATTTACATGTGTTATGTGTTTACAATCATTATGTGACTTGTCGGTATGTGAATATGTGTTAACATGTGTTAAAACGGGGTTTAACGCGCAAAACACACGAAACCAGCCCCTATAGGCGATTAGGGAGGCCTAATCGCCTATAAGGGAGGCGAGTAGGCCCTTTAGGGGCGAGTAGGGGACCAATTGCATGACTGTTCATGCGATTAGGCCCCAATTGCATGAACTTACATGCGATTAGGCTTCCTAATCGCGTGTAAAGGCTGCACAATCGCTAGTTACGGGCTGGACGACTAAAAACGACTATAAATACCATACTTGACCTCATAAACTTCATTATACAAACCCTAGTCGTCCCATAACCCGCCCCAACACACACACAACCTCTGGAACGCGATTTTTGATCCAAACACAAGGTTTCAAGCTTAATCCATCATTCTTTCACAAATCTAAGGTTTGGTTTCCATCCATGAATCTTTATAAACGTTTTCATTCAATCCCTATTGGTCCAGACCTGTTCTAAAACGAAAAAGCTTTCTGAAAATCGTTAATAAATGTTGATAATCGGATTCTAACTAGTATACATGTGTTATGTGTGTTTATGATTAGAAAGCTAGGGTTTTTATGATTCAAGATGAATGAATGACATGTTATTATGTTAGATCAGAATAATAATGATATTATGATGATAAAATCTGAGTAACTGATTATTAGGGTGATAGTTACGCATGTTAGTGTGTTGTTGCATGCTATGTGAATGGTGTTTGGAATACGTGATTGCATGCAGGACTGATGATACGAGGCAAAACGAAGGATTTTAGTTTAAACATGTTTAGAATAGTTGTTGGGATGATATTGGGTGGTAACACACGTCCTAGATCTGATTTGGAGCGTTAAACGCGCGAAAAACCGGAACAGCAAGGTTACAGGCGATTAGCAACCCTAATCGCCTATGTTAGAGGCGATTAGGAGGCCAATCGCCCATGATTCATGCGATTGGGGGCTAAATTCTAGTACTTACATGCGATTAGCCCTAATTGCTAGTAGATACATGTGGTATAGCCCTAATTGCTAGTAGATACATGTGGTATAGCCCTAAATGCTAGTAGTTACATGCGATTAGCCCTAAATGCTAGTAGTTACATGCGATTAGCCCTAAATGCTAGTAGTTACATGCGATTAGCCTTCCTAAATGCCAGTTGACCAACCTAAATGCTAGTTGACTTTTCCTAATCGCGTGTACTGCTGCTGTAAGTGTAAATTAGCATTCCGAGACCCGATTTGACATGTAGGAACATGCTAGGAACCCCGTAACATATCTAATAACTTGGTAACATATGTTTGAATGTAATTCGGTGATACGTGAACTATGTGCTATAACTTGTTGTGCGTTAACGTATGTTAAGTGTGGTTGCATGATTGCATGTTTGAGAGCGTAAACATAACACGGGGAGTCTCGGGTCACCAATGGGATGTCGAGTCTTGTACTTTGGGTCAGTTAAACAGTCACGGTGTTTTCAAACGATCTTGGTTATGGTCTGGACATCTAGGGACTAATTAACATGCGGGTTATTAGTCTAAGTGCTTGTAACTGTCATATGTTAGGTCGCTGCTTTACGGGACTAGCATAGCTGCTGAGTTATTCGTATTATGAAGTAACGCAACTTAAGGTGAGTTTACGGCCCCTCTTTTAAACTGGTTTCATATTTTCGGGGGAGAAAACATGTGTTAAAATGATTATTTGGTAACTACTGTCATACTATGGGTTTCTATTGTGTACTACACGATCTTTGGAAGTCCCGGGGGGAACCATGAATGTGCGGGTTTGCACAACGGGGAAATGTGAATAGCGCTATTGGGAGTGACCATCCCCGCTCGTCGACATGGAGGGTCGGCGGGTGCATATTGTCTCAAACAGGAACAACGGGGTTACTACATCGGGCATACATTTGGTTTACGAGTTAGTAATGGTTTTCCAATCGTGGTAGTAACAAAATATACGCCTAGCTAGCGTACACTGGTTTTCGATTTGTTATAGTATGGACAGGTTGACTTGGTGCTTGGATTACAAAACCTGTAAACTGACCAGCATTTTTGTGCTGACGTAGACTTTTACATGTTTTCTCAGGTCGCTAAGGTAGCACTACTGGACTAGGGCGCACGCGTCTGCACGGCGTCTAGTTAGAGTCGCATGGTTTTCATATGTTGAACAATTGGTTTACTTTTGAGATACTGTTTTGAATAAGCTTCCGCTGTAAACGGGGATTTTAAACTATGTTTTGAAATTGCATTATATTCATTTAGACTTGTTTATTGTGATCGTTGGTTTGGATCCTGGTTTGTCATGCGCCTCGCGGTAAAACTCCGCAAGTGGATTTTGAGGGTGTGACAGATTGGTATCAGAGCCAATGGTTATAGTGAAGTAGGACTGCATGTAGAGTCTAGTCTATAGCCGAGTCGCACACACTAGACGATCACATGGTACTAAACATTATGGTGGTTTACGTATGGTCTTGTCGGGGTGTCTCTAAATCATTTGGTCTTTCTACGTTACATCATCCGTTCTATCTTAGGTCGGGTTACTTACTTTCTAGGCCGTGTAGTATATTGGAGTGAATCGTGTACTCTTGAGATTTGTCCAAGGCTCGGACATCTCCCTTTCATACTCCAATAGAAACACCTGCCATAAACTACCGTAGTATTACGGTGTATAGCTAAGAGTCTATGTTCGGTGATTCGAACTTTGAACTAGGAGAACACTTGGAGGACCATGTAGAGCGGTTTATCATTTTGGGTGCACACAAAATCATAAACCGAAATGCATGAAAGCCCTAGTGAGCTCTGGGTTTGAAGGGATAGTCCTGGATTGGATCTAGCTTTGATCTTGTAAACATTAGTGGTTATCTTTATCTGCGAAACTAAATTTTCTCGTTCTTTCTGCTAGAATCATGTCTGGAGTACGAGGAGGACGTGGAGGTGGTCGCAATGGTGGACGTGGTGGTGGTCGCGGTGGTGCTGGTGGTCGTGGAGGTATTAACCTATCGCAAGCTGATCTGAACAACTTGCTCCAAGCTGCCTTCCAGTTAGGGCACAACGGTGGTGGTAAGTTGATTTATCCATTTTCTTTGCCTCATTGGTGAACCTTGTTTACATTCGTCGTGATTCCTCACGCATTTCATTTCAGGTGGTCCTGTTAACCCACCCCCACCCATGTGTACCTACAAGATGTTTCGGGACTGTAAGCCCCAGGAATTCTCTGGCACTGAGGGTGCGGTGAGCATGCTTAGGTGGCTGGAGAAAGTGGAGTCAGTGTTTTTGATGTGTAACTGTCTCCCAGAGGATCGAGTTAAGTATGCTGCTGCATTATTCCAGGATGTTGCATTGACTTGGTGGAATAACATCACCCAGAATATGGGTATTGGGGAGGCGTATGCTATGCCTTGGGAGAATTTTGTGCAGCTGCTGAAGCGTGAGTACTGTCCGAGGGAAGAGGTACAGAAGTTAGAGCACGAGGTGTGGAACCTCAAGATGACTGGGTCTGAAATTGAGAAGTATACGGTGAGGCGTAACGAATTGGCAGTGTTGTGTCCTGATCTGCATGTGCCAGAGTACAGGAGGATTGAACACTATGTCTCGGGGTTAGTACCGAAAATCGCATGGTTAGTGGCTGCGGGAAATCATCCTACATACGCAGAGGTGGTCCGATCGGCACATAGGATGACCAACTTGAAGGTGAATGAGGGTATTTTGCCTGCTAAGGGTTCGACTGTTAAGGCCCCAGAGAACAACAAGCGCAAGTGGGCTAATGAAGGGAAAGGATCTGGGCCAGCACAGCAGGGTAAGAGGTTTGATAATGGGGGTTCTTCTTCTTCGGGTAACAAGCAGGGTGGTTATGCGGGGAAACTGCCTAAATGCAACAAGTGTGGACGCCATCATCAAGGGAACTGCGACAGTAACCGTTGTCACCGCTGCCAGCGAATTGGGCACTTTGCTAAAGATTGTCGGGTTACACTTCCATCGACCCAGGCCCCGACTACTAACTCAGCTCCTACTACTCAAGGGACTACGGGAAGACAAGGATGTTACAACTGTGGTGAGACTGGGCATTACAAGAAGGATTGCCCAAAGCTGAAGCAGGGTGGAAACAACGGTAATGGGAACAACGGGGGCGGTGGCAGGAATGCACGCGCCTTCGTCATTGGAGCCGCTGAGGCTAGACAGGATCCTGACACAGTTACCGGTACGTTCCTTCTCAATAATCGTTCTGTTAGTGTGTTATTTGATTCTGGTGCCGACAAGAGTTTTGTATCCTTGGAAGTTAGTCGACTGCTAGATGTAGTACCCGTACCATTAGAGACTAAGTATATTATTGAGTTGGCTGACGGTAAAAGGATTGAAGGTACTAGTATCCTTCGGGAGTGTCAATTAGAGTTGTCGGGTTTGTCGTTCCCCATCGACCTTATGCCGGTACCTTTGGGTAGTTTTGACGTGGTGGTAGGCATGGATTGGTTGTCTTTGTATCGCGCGGAGATTATCTGTTACGACAAGATTATTCGGATTCCTCTCCCTGATGGAGAATTCCTTTCTGTGTACGGTATCAAGGGTGGTGTTTCGCTAAACATCATCTCTAGCATGAAAGCCCTTAAGTGTCTTCGAAAGGGTTATCCAGCCGTTTTGGCACTTTTATCTGTTTCCTCTGGTGATGAGAAGAAGATCGACGATATTCCAGTCGTGCGCGAGTTTCCTGATGTTTTTCCCGATGATTTATCTGGTCTTCCTCCCCATCGTCAGGTTGAGTTTGGTATTGATCTTGTACCAGGGGCTGCTCCTATTGCTCGGGCCCCCTACCGTCTTGCACCTCCCGAGATGCAGGAATTGTCTAGTCAGTTACAGGAACTCTTGGACAAGGGTTTCATCAGACCAAGTTCTTCCCCTTGGGGAGCCCCGATTCTGTTTGTTAAGAAGAAGGATGGAAGTTTCCGATTGTGTGTGGACTACAGAGAACTGAACAAATTGACCATCAAGAACCGTTATCCTCTCCCACGTATTGATGATCTATTCGACCAGCTCCAGGGTTCTAGTTACTATTCCAAGATTGACTTGAGGTCCGGTTATCACCAGTTGCGGGTAAGGGAAGCTGACGTTGCAAAGACTCCCTTTCGTACACGTTATGGCCATTTCGAATTCTTGGTCATGCCTTTCGGTCTCACGAACGCACCGGCGGTTTTCATGGATTTGATGAACCGCGTTTGCAAACCCTATCTTGACAAGTTCGTCATTGTGTTTATTGATGACATTCTGATCTACTCTAAGAACAAGAACGAACAAGAGGAACACCTGCGTTTGGTTTTGGAACTTTTGCGACGGGAACAACTTTACGCTAAGTTCTCAAAGTGTGACTTTTGGTTACGCAAAGTTCAGTTCCTAGGACATGTGGTTAATGAACTAGGAATTCATGTCGATCCAGCTAAGATCGAAGCGATCAAGGACTGGGGAGCACCAAAGACGCCAACTGAGGTGCGGCAATTCCTAGGTCTTGCGGGCTACTATCGTCGTTTCATTCAGGGGTTCTCGAAGATCGCTCAACCTCTCACCACTCTTACTCAGAAGGATAGGAAATTCGACTGGGGTGAACCACAAGAGTCAGCGTTTGAGGAACTAAAGTCTAAACTTTGTTCTGCTCCTATTTTGTCTTTACCTGAAGGCCCTGATGATTTCGTTGTTTACTGTGATGCTTCTATTCATGGTCTCGGTTGCGTGTTGATGCAACGCGAGAAAGTGATCGCGTATGCTTCTTGTCAACTCAAGGTGCACGAGAAGAACTACACCACCCATGACTTGGAGTTGGGTGCCGTGGTATTCGCGTTGAAAATTTGGAGACATTACTTGTACGGTACCAAATGCACCATCTACACCGATCACAAGAGTCTCCAACATATTTTCGACCAACAACATTTGAACATACGGCAGCGTCGTTGGATTGAACTTCTGAACGACTATGATTGTGCCATTAAGTACCATCCTGGCAAGGCGAATGTTGTAGCAGACGCCTTGAGCAGGAAGGAATCAACTAAACCTCGTCGCGTTCGGGCGTTGCAGCTCACCATTCATTCATCCCTACCTGATCAACTCCGTTCTGCCCAGTTAGAAGCTTTGAGGGAGGAAAACCTTAAAGCTGAGACTATGCACGGTGCCGACAAGCACCTCGAGCAAAGGCCTGATGGCCTGCACTACTTTGCAGAACGCATATGGGTTCCTTTATTCGGGGGACTTCGGGAGCTTGTCTTAGATGAGGCTCATAAGTCCCGGTATTCTATTCATCCTGGTTCGGATAAGATGTACCAAGATCTGAAGGTACTGTACTGGTGGCCAAACATGAGGTCGGATATAGCCTCATACGTGAGCAAATGCTTGACCTGTGCTAAGGTCAAGGTGGAATACCAGAAACCGTCGGGTCTCTTGCAACAACCTGAAATTCCGGAATGGAAATGGGAACGGATTACCATGGATTTTGTCACGCAACTTCCTAAATCACCAAGCGGGAATGACAAGATATGGGTGATTGTCGATCGGTTGACGAAATTAGCCCATTTTCTTGCTATTAAGGAGACCGACACCATGGATCGTTTGGCTCGTCTTTATTTGAAGGAAGTTGTTTCTAAGCACGGGGTGCCGGTTTCTATTATCTCGGATCGTGACTCCCATTTTACTTCTCACTTCTGGAAGTCTTTGCATAAGGCTTTGGGTACCCAACTAGACATGAGTACGGCTTATCATCCACAGACTGACGGTCAGAGTGAGCGCACGATTCAAACTTTGGAAGACATGCTGCGGGCATGTGTGATCGATTTTGGCAAGGGTTGGGAAGCTCATCTACCGTTAGTAGAATTCTCGTACAACAACAGTTATCACACGAGCATCAAGGCGGCTCCGTTCAAGGCACTGTACGGACGGAAATGCCGTTCTCCTCTTTGTTGGGCTGAGGTGGGTGAGAGTCAACTCACTGGGCCTAAACTAGTGTACGAAACTTCGGAAAAGATCGTACAGATTCGTAACCGGTTGGCAGCGGCACGGGATCGGCAAAAGAGTTATGCTGATCAGCGTCGCAAACCATTGGAATTCCAAGTTAATGACAAAGTACTTCTAAAAGTTTCACCGTGGAAGGGCGTCATATGCTTTGGGAAGCGTGGCAAACTCAACCCTCGATATGTCGGTCCATTTACGATCCTGGAACGGATTGGACCTGTGGCGTATCGTCTTGATTTACCGACGGAGCTCGGTAACGTACATAACGTCTTCCATGTGTCCAACTTGAAGAAGTGTCTGGCTGACGAGTCTCTCATTGTTCCACTGGAAGAGATCAAGGTTGATGATCATCTTCGGATTGTGGAAGAACCTGTGGAGATCCTTGATTACAAGATTCGTAGCCTACGTCATAGCAAGATTCGAATCGTTAAGGTTCGGTGGAACTCGAACCGGGGACCAGAGTACACGTGGGAACGGGAGGATCAGATGAAGTCTAAGTATCCTCATCTCTTTCCTAAGGAAGCGTTTGAGTCGAGATATGTCTCTGCTGCAGCTGAATGAATCTCGGGGCGAGATTCCTTTTAACGTGGGGATTATGTGACACGTCGGGTAAATCTCTCTTTTTGGTTTCTATCTTTTGTTTGTTCCCCTCGTTAATTCTTTTGTTCTTTTGGTACTTGTGCAATTTTCGGGACGAAAATTCTTTTAACGTGGGGATGATGTGACACCCGGCAAATTCTGGTTAACAACGTTGTCTAGATGAAAGTCTACCTTAGCGAGTCACGCGTATATTGTACTTAACTAGGTTAGTTAAGTCGGGTTATGGTTCGGGAACTATCGGTTTAGTCTAGAAGATCATTGGATGTTGGTCTAGAGGTTCATTAGATGTCAGTCCTTAACCAAGTGTACAAACGGTGACGATTTGTAGGATCGTCAGCGCATACGGAACATACAAGTCTCGAGTCCCGGGAATTGGTGAACGAGTGTGAATATGTGTATTTACATGTGTTATGTGTTTACAATCATTATGTGACTTGTCGGTATGTGAATATGTGTTAACATATGTTAAAACGGGGTTTAACGCGCAAAACACACGAAACCAGCCCCTATAGGCGATTAGGGAGGCCTAATCGCCTATAAGGGAGGCGAGTAGGGGACCAATTGCATGACTGTTCATGCGATTAGGCCCCAATTGCATGAACTTACATGCGATTAGGCTTCCTAATCGCGTGTAAAGGCTGCACAATCGCTAGTTACGGGCTGGACGACTAAAAACGACTATAAATACCATACTTGACCTCATAAACTTCATTATACAAACCCTAGTCGTCCCATAACCCGCCCCAACACACACACAACCTCTGGAACGCGATTTTTGATCCAAACACAAGGTTTCAAGCTCAATCCATCATTCTTTCACAAATCTAAGGTTTGGTTTCCATCCATGAATCTTTATAAACGTTTTCATTCAATCCCTATTGGTCCAGACCTGTTCTAAAACGAAAAAGCTTTCTGAAAATCGTTAATAAATGTTGATAATCGGATTCTAACTAGTATACATGTGTTATGTGTGTTTATGATTAGAAAGCTAGGGTTTTTTATGATTCAAGATGAATGAATGACATGTTATTATGTTAGATCAGAATAATAATGATATTATGATGATAAAATCTGAGTAACTGATTATTAGGGTGATAGTTACGCATGTTAGTGTGTTGTTGCATGCTATGTGAATGGTGTTTGGAATACGTGATTGCATGCAGGACTGATGATACGAGGCAAAACGAAGGATTTTAGTTTAAACATGTTTAGAATAGTTGTTGGGATGATATTGGGTGGTTACACACGTCCTAGATCTGATTTGGAGCGTTAAACGCGCGAAAAACCGGAACAGCAAGGTTACAGGCGATTAGCAACCCTAATCGCCTATGTTAGAGGCGATTAGGAGGCCAATCGCCCATGATTCATGCGATTGGGGGCTAAATGCTAGTACTTACATGCGATTAGCCCTAATTGCTAGTAGATACATGTGGTATAGCCCTAATTGCTAGTAGATACATGTGGTATAGCCCTAAATGCTAGTAGTTACATGCGATTAGCCCTAAATGCTAGTAGTTACATGCGATTAGCCTTCCTAAATGACAGTTGACCAACCTAAATGCTAGTTGACTTTTCCTAATCGCGTGTCCTGCTGCTGTAAGTGTAAATTAGCATTCCGAGACCCGATTTGACATGTAGGAACATGCTAGGAACCCCGTAACATATCTAATAACTTGGTAACATATGTTTGAATGTAATTCGGTGATACGTGAACTATGTGCTATAACTTGTTGTGCGTTAACGTATGTTAAGTGTGGTTGCATGATTGCATGTTTGAGAGCGTAAACATAACACGGGGAGTCTCGGGTCACCAATGGGATGTCGAGTCTTGTACTTTGGGTCAGTTAAACAGTCACGGTGTTTTCAAACGATCTTGGTTATGGTCTGGACATCTAGGGACTAATTAACCTGCGGGTTATTAGTCTAAGTGCTTGTAACTGTCATATGTTAGGTCGCCGCTTTACGGGACTAGCATAGCTGCTGAGTTATTCGTATTACGAAGTAACGCAACTTAAGGTGAGTTTACGGCCCCTCTTTTAAACTGGTTTCATATTTTCGGGGGAGAAAACATGTGTTAAAACGATTATTTGGTAACTACTGTCATACTATGGGTTTCTATTGTGTACTACACGATCTTTGGAAGTCCCGGGGGGAACCATGAATGTGCGGGTTTGCACAACGGGAAAATGTGAATAGCGCTATTGGGAGTGACCAACCCCGCTCGTCGACTTGGAGGGTCGGCGGGTGCATATTGTCTCAAACAGGAACAACAGGGTTACTACATCGGGCATACATTTGGTTTACGAGTTAGTAATGGTTTTCCAATCGTGGTAGTAACAAAACATACGCCTAGCTAGCGTACACTGGTTTTCGATTTGTTATAGTATGGACAGGTTGACTTGGTGCTTGGATTACAAAACCTGTAAACTCACCAGCATTTTTGTGCTGACGTAAACTTTTACATGTTTTCTCAGGTCGCTAAGGTAGCACTACTGGACTAGGGCGCACGCGTCTGCACGGCGTCTAGTTAGAGTCGCATGGTTTTCATATGTTGAACAATTGGTTTACTTTTGAGATACTGTTTTGAATAAGCTTCCGCTGTAAACGGGGATTTTAAACTATGTTTTGAAATTGTATTATATTCATTTAGACTTGTTTATTGTGATCGTTGGTTTGGATCATGGTTTGTCATGCGCCTCGCGGTAAAACTCCGCAAGTGGATTTTGAGGGTGTGACAGTGCTGGAGGCGGTGGTCGTGGAAACATCAACATGACCCAAGCTGAGCTGAACAACTTGCTACAGCAGCAAGTGAACATGGCTATGGCAAATTTCCAGGCTGGGATTAATGCCATGGGTGGTGAGATGATTTCTGTCGACCTTGCCTCATTTTCGGGTTTCGTGTCCTTTCGTTTGTGTTTTACTCGTGTACCGTGTTTCAGGTGTTGGTGCCAATCCACCTGTAACACCCCAACCGATGGCGGAATCATTGAGGTGCCACGTAGTGAAGATTGTTCAAAAGCTCATGGTACTAAAATGTAAATATTATTGAATAATCCAAAATTGTCTTACATGGAAATGGAAAATACAAAGTCTTAAATGAAATGTAAATAATGAAATAACTGATTAAAATAATGCACTAAGTATCTCTTGTTAAAGCACTAGATCAAACTGCACCTGAAACATGTACAAAATAGATTTGGTCAACATATGAAATGTTGGTGAGCATTCCTAGTTTTGATATATATAGTAGGTTAAAAAGTTATACAATTCAAGTGCAAGCTACAGTGCAAATATGTAAACTATGTATCATACAAATGAGCGAAATCAACCCTGTGACTGTATAATGTACTGTATGAACTGTAGTGTACTTATCCAATAAATGGATAAAAACTTAACAATGGCCACGGATTCTCCGATGAAAAAGGGGGAGAATCAATCTAGGCGGGTTGTCAATCCAAATAGCGTTATCCAATGTTAAGGTCGGCTTGTACCATGTTAATGATTTCACTAAGTACAAATGTAATCCACATGTATTGTCTAAGCATAAAGCACGTTGTAAGCAATGCACATAGTACTAGAATTGTATTGTAAAAATGTAATCTTGTATTTGAAATTGTAATAGTGTACATGTAACACCCCAAAAATGTATAAAAGCAAAAAGGGGTAGGAATACTCACTGTCTACGTAAACTTGAAATTGAACTGGACAACGAAATATGTGTTGGAAATATTCCAAGAATCAACCTAAAGAATTTGATAATGTGTAAGAAATAACTCTAAGATACATGTATTTCTAGGGCTTCGAATTGGGGATAAACGTTTATATGTTTATTAAACAATTTGTTTATTAAATATAAGAAATTTAATGAATAAATAAACAAAAGTCTTGTTGTAAAATTTTAAGTTGAATATAGTCACAACATAAGGTTTTAAGTATGAAAATAATTTTTATAAAATTATTTTCTTGAAAATAGAATATTTAATCTAATTATTTCAAATTGTCAAAATATGACTTTAATATCTAAAAATATTAAAATCAAAGAATTTCTGAATTAAAAATTGTATTTCTGTTCCAAATGTATAGAAATAATTTATGTAAAATTTTGGTACAAAAATATTGTAAAATGAATTTATTATGAATTATTTATGATTAAAACTAACAAAAATTAATTAAAAATATAAAATAAATAGTTTTTCTGAAATAAAAATATTTTCTGAAATGTTTAAGAATATACAAGTTTAGGATAATTTTTGTGAGATTTAATAAAATCGTTTAGATATTTTTATTGAATTTTATAATTTTAAATGAATAAACTTGTAATATTTATAATATATATTAAATAAATTATTTTTGAAAAACTAAAAATTGGATGATGAACTTTATCAGTGGGATAACATAAAATAAATTTTGTAGGATTTATAAAATAGTTTAAGTATTTTAAAACGATTTTTTTTTAAAAAAAGAATAGAGATAATATATGTTTAAGGAATAACCAAAAAACAATGTTTGTCCATAGCAGGACTCGAACCTGTGTGATTCAGTTTAACAACATCAGACACAACCACTTGATCTAGATCAGTGGTTGTGTTGTATTCGTGTATGTTTAAAATAAATACCCAGTTTTAGCGAGTGTGTTCTTCCCCAAATTAAAGATTTCGAACCCTAGATCCTTCAATCACACGAATTAGAGACCAATAGCCCCTGGAATCATGGGGCTATTGCTCGTCATGTGCCAAAGATTAAAACCCACGAAAGAAAACAAACTTACAAGATACGAATTCGTGATTTGATGCTCGGTCAAACCAAAAGTCAAACGCGAGCTAATTCTTGATCATTACGAAAAATCAACAGAAAATAAGAATAGAGGTTGGATTATCGGCGAGTTATGCTTGTGTAGAAGGTATCAATTTATACCAATAGCTCGTGATCTAGAATTTAGAAGTTTTGACCCATTAACGTGTGATTATTATTAATTTGGAAAGAATTGGTTGTTAGACGCGTTAATTGTGCTCCGGATTGATGTGTAGTCGTTAGGTGATGTTAATTAGTCTAAGGTTACCATTTGGGTTTCAATTAAAGGATCAAAATTTGAGTTGACAAAATTGATGCTGCTGTCTTGCTGTTCGCGTACAGCCAAGAAGAAGAAAGGCAGTGAAAAAAAAGGTTAAATACATTTTAGATTAGGATTTAATCAAGGACTGTGTTGTAGCCCAGGTGGTGTGTGCGTTGTGTTTGCTCCGGCCTTGCCCGGGTTCGAGTCCCGTCTGGGGCAAGGTTTTTCTATTTTTTTTTTTTTTTAGAAGGAAGGGGGTAGCTGTTGGGCTTGGGCTGCTTTGGGCCGGCTCCTGGCCTGCTGTTGGGTTAGTGGATGGGCTTAGATGGAGGTTGGGCTTGATAAGTAGTTTAAAGAGTTTGGGCTTGTAGGAAGGTTTAGGATGGTAAGTAAATAAAAAAAATGTATATATATTAAAATCTGAATTTTATTTTATTATTATTATTATTATTATTAAATAAAAATTGAAATAAAAAGTGACGGATGTCACACCACCCCCACCTCAGTGCTCTTATAAGAAGTTTCGCGACTGTCAGCCCCATAACTTCGCTGGAACTGAGGGAGCGGTGGGACTGCTCCGATGGCTGGAGAAGGTGGAGTCTGTGTTTGTTATGTGTAACTGTCCTGCTGGGGACCGGGTAAAGTATGCTACTGCGACATTTGAGGGGCCTGCACTGTCATGGTGGAATGCTACTACACAGAACATGGGATTGGGGGAGGCTATTGCTATGCCTTGGGCGGAGTTTGTGCAGCTGTTGAGAGGTGAGTACTGTCCGAGACAGGAGATACAGAAGTTAGAGCATGAGGTCTGGAGCTACAAGATGGTTGGGTCTGAGATTGAAGAATACACTGTGAGGAGGAATGAGCTGGCGGTGTTGTGCCCTGATTTGCACACACCCGAGTACCGGAGGATTGAGCACTATATGTCTGGGCTAGTGCCGGAGATTGCTGGGTTGGTGGCTGCTGGGAATCTTCCCACTATTGCTGAAGTTGTCCGATCAGCTCATCGGATGACTAACCTGAAGGTGGCAGAAGGCGTTTTGCCACCCAAGGGTGCTGCTGTGAAGGTTGCTGAGGGGAACAAGAGGAAGTGGGATAGTGTGGGGAAGAGTGTGGTGCCAGCTCAGCCGGCGAAGAAGTTTGATTCATCTGGGTCTTCTTCTGGGCAGAAGACGAGTGGGTATGTTGGGAAGCATCCCAAGTGCAACAAGTGTGGTTTTCACCATTCTGGGGGTTGTGATAGGGCTCGTTGTCATCGGTGCCATCAGTTGGGGCACCATGCTAAGGATTGCAAGGTGGCACTCACCCCAACTCAGACTCTTGCGGCTACTCCTGCTCCTGCTGCTCTGGGGACTCAGGGGAGGCAGGGGTGTTATAACTGTGGTGATGCGGGACACTTCAAGCGTGAATGTCCTAAACTGAAGCAGGGCGATAATGGGAGGGGCGGGAACGGTAACGGGAACAATGGCGGTGGAGGCAGGACTGCACGTGCTTTCGTCATTGGATCTGCGGAGGCTAGGCAGGATCCAGACACAGTTACCGGTACGTTCCTTCTTAATGATCGCTATGTTTCTGTCTTGTTTGATTCTGGTGCCGATAAGAGTTTCGTATCTTTGGATGTCAATCGATTGCTAGATATAGTACCCACACCTTTAGAGGCTAAGTACTTAATAGAATTGGCTGATGGTAAGAAAATCGAAGCGACACACACCCTTAGGGAATGTCGCTTGGAACTGTCGGGTTTGTCTTTCCCCATTGACCTTATGCCGGTGCCCCTGGGTAGTTTTGATGTCGTGGTCGGCATGGATTGGTTATCGTTGTATCGCGCGGAGATCGTTTGTTTTAACATGGTTATTCGGATCCCTTTCCCTGATGGAGAGATCCTTTCGGTTCGTGGCGAGAAAAGCGATGCTCCGCTGAGTATCATTTCTAGCATGAAAGCCCGTAAGTATCTTCGGAAGGGCTATTCGACCATTCTGGCACTTGTTAACGTTTCTACTGACGATGAGAAGAAGATCGAGGATATTCCGGTGGTTCGTGACTTTTCTGATGTGTTTCCTGATGATTTACCTGGTCTTCCTCCCCATCGTCAGGTTGAGTTTGGTATTGATCTCACTCCGGGCGCAGCTCCAATTGCCCGAGCCCCGTATCGTCTTGCACCTCCCGAGATGCAAGAGTTGTCCAGCCAATTACAGGAACTCTTGGAAAAGGGTTTCATCCGACCGAGTTCTTCCCCGTGGGGAGCTCCTATTTTGTTTGTGAAGAAGAAGGACGGAAGTCTTCGCATGTGTATTGATTATCGTGAGCTGAACAAAGTGACCATCAAGAATCATTATCCTCTTCCTCGCATTGATGATCTCTTTGACCAGCTTCAGGGCTCCAGCTACTATTCGAAGATTGATTTGCGGTCCGGTTATCACCAGTTGCGCGTCAGGGAAGCTGACATTCAGAAGACTGCTTTTCGCACTCGTTATGGCCATTTTGAGTTCTTGGTCATGCCTTTTGGTCTCACTAACGCACCGGCGGTGTTCATGGATTTAATGAACCGCGTTTGCAAACCTTATCTTGATAAGTTCGTCATCGTGTTCATTGACGATATTTTGATTTATTCCAAGAACAAGGCAGATCACGAGGAACATCTGCGGTTGGTCTTGGAACTTTTGAGACAGTAGCAGTTGTATGCTAAGTTCTCAAAGTGTGATTTTTGGTTACGAGAAGTTCAATTCCTAGGACATGTGGTGAATGAACTAGGAATTCATGTCGATCCGGCTAAGATCGAAGCTATTAAAGACTGGGAAGCACCAAAGACGCCATCTGAGGTGCGGCAATTCCTAGGTCTTGCGGGTTATTATCGTCGTTTCATTGAGGGATTTTCGAAGATCGCTCAACCCCTCACTGCTCTTATCCAGAAGGACCGAAAGTTCGACTGGGATGAACCACAAGAATCAGCATTTCAGATGCTGAAGCTTAAACTTTGTTCTGCACCTATCTTATCCTTTCCAGAGGGTACGGATGACTTTGTTGTGTACTGTGACGCTTCTATTCGTGGTCTCGATTGTGTGTTGATGCAACGCAGGAAGGTTATTGCTTATGCTTCTCGTCAACTCTAAGTTCATGAGAAGAACTACACTACTCATGACTTGGAACTGGGTGCGGTAGTCTTTGCGTTGAAAATCTGGAGACATTACTTGTACGGTACCAAGTGTGAAGTATATACCGATCACAAGAGTCTTCAACATATTTTCGACCAGAAGGTGTTGAACATGCGGCAGCGTCGCTGGGTTGAACTCCTTAACGATTATGACTGTGCCATCAAATACCATCCTGGCGGGGCGAACGTTGTGGCGGACGCCTTGAGCAGGAAGGAGTCTGCGAATCCTCGTCGTGTTCGAGCCTTACAGCTCACCATTCATTCGTCACTGCCTGACCGAATCCGTTCTGCACAGTTGGAATCCTTGAAGGAGGAAAACCTTAAGGCTGAAACTATGCACAGTGCCGACAAGCATCTTGAGCTCAGGACCGATGGCTTACACTATTTTGCGGGACGTGTTTGGGTCCCATTGTTCGGGGGATTGTGTGAGCTTGTTTTGGATGAAGCTCACAAATCCCGGTATTCTATTCACCCTGGCTCCGATAAGATGTATCAGGATTTGAAGATACTTTATTGGTGGCCAAACATGAAAGCTGATATAGCTTCTTATGTCAGAAAATGTTTGAGTTGTGCTAAAGTCAAGGTGGAGTATCAGAGGCCGTCTGGTCTCCTGCAACAACCAGAGGTTCCGGAATGGAAGTGGGAGCGAATCACGATGGATTTTGTCACCAAGCTGCCAAGATCACCTAGTGGTTACGATATGATCTGGGTGATTGTTGACTGGCTGACAAAATCGGCACGTTTCATACCTATTAAGGAAACCGATGGACTCGAGCGGTTGGCTCGACTTTACCATAAGGAGGTGGTTGCTCGGCACGGGGTGCCTATTTCTATTATTTCTGATCGTGATTCTCGTTTTGCTTCGCGTTTCTGGAAGGCTCTGCACAAGGCTTTGGGTACTCAGTTGAATATGAGTACGGCTTATCATCCGCAAACTGATGGACAGAGTGAGCGGACGATTCAAACCTTGGAAGACATGCTTCGGGCATGTGTTATCGATTTTGGCAAAAGTTGGGAGATCCACCTGCCGTTAGTGGAGTTCTCCTACAACAACAGCTATCACTCTAGCATCAAGGCAGCTCCGTTCGAGGCTCTCTATGGACGGAAATGTCGATCACCACTTTGTTGGGCCGAGGTGGGCGAGAGCCAGCTCACTGGTCCGGAACTTGTGTACGAAACTTCAGAGAAAATCGTACAGATCCGTCAACGTTTGGCTGCTGCACAGGATCGTCAGAAGAGCTATGCCGATCGCCGACGAAAACCTTTAGAGTTCCAAGTTGGGGACAGGGTACTTCTGAAAGTTTCACCATGGAAGGGCGTCATACGCTTTGGAAAGCGTGGCAAGCTTAACCCTCGTTATGTCGGACCATTCGCAATCCTGGATCGGATTGGACTGGTGGCATACAGACTTGACTTACCGGCGGAGCTCGGTAGTGTGCACAACGTCTTCCATGTGTCTAACTTGAAGAAGTGTTTGGCTGATGAATCTCTCATTGTACCATTGGAAGAGATCAAGGTTGATGATCGTCTTCGCATTGTGGAGGAACCTGTCGAGATTCTCGACTACAAGATTCGTAGCCTTCGTCGGAGTAAAATCCGCATCGTTAAAGTCCGTTGGAACTCGAACCGTGGACCGGAGTTCACATGGGAACGGGAGGATCAAATGAAAGCTAAGTATCCTCATCTTTTTCCGAAGCGCGCGTTTGAATCGAGGCATGTTACTGCTGAAGCGGAATGAATCTCGGATCGAGATTCCTTTCAACGTGGGGATGATGTGACATCTGGTAATTTCCTTTTCGTTCTGTTCTTTTTCGTTTCTTTCTTTTGGGGCCTTGCGCAATTTTCGGGACGAAAATTCTTTCAACGTGGGGATGATGTGACACCCGGCATGTTTGGCTTAAACATATTAGTAACATCTAAGTCTACCTTAGCGAGAAACGTTTATAAACAAACTTAACTGGGTTAGTTGAGTCGGGTCAAGTTAGGATTGTCCAGGGTACAATGATCTGGAGGATCATTGGGAGTCGTTTTGGTAATACACTAGTACCGGGTTCCGTTGTTGGTGACATTACATGAACTAATTAAGTATATGTGTAGATTATGGGTCGTGTGATGAATTATATACATAGATGTGTTTGAATGATGTGTAAATGATTATCTATACTTAAATATGTTAAATATAGACTAAGGATGCATGCTTATGTGTTAAGATGTGTTAGAATGCGCTAAACACGACAAACTGGAAAACTAGTTAAAAAGGAGTTCTGGTTCGACCACTTCGAGTGGTCGAAGGAGAACATTGTGCCTGGTTCGACCCTTTGTAAATGGGCGAACCTCGGAAGTGGAATTGAAAGAATTCCCTTCGACCAGGATAGGGCTCATTCGACCCTGTGTAAGGGTCGAAGGAGGCCACCTTCGACCATTGAAATGGGGCGAAGGAGAAGTAGTATAAATACCAAACTTCGTCATTTTTCATCATTTCACAAACCCTAACCGTCCCAAAACGCTCTCAAACAATCTTAATCACTAAGGAAGGAGTTTTTGCTCTTCTTTTTCGTAATATAACCTATCTACAACATCTAAACAAGAATCCAAGGTGTGTTCTTAATCCTAAACCTTTTTAAAAGCATTTAAATTCGTTTTCATCCAACCCTAATTGTCCGGATCTGTTCTAAGGGCGTTTTTATGATTAAAAACCTTTTAAACATTTTTCTAAATCAAAACATTATCATTTAACATAGGTTTTCATGATGAATAACATATGTAAATTGCGTATTATGTGGTGTTATGTGTTGTTCAATGATTTGCTGCTATATCTATGATAGAAACATGATATAGGATTGTTATTGATGTTAGAATATTGTTGCTTAGGGTTAGGATTGGATATGATGATATTATGGGTATTTGGGGGTATTAACGGATCTAGACTTGATGCATGATATTTATGATCAATAGAATTGATAAGAAAAGATCGAACACTCGACAAACTGACCATTTCAAGTTGAATAAGAATCGATTTCAAAAGTTTCCAAATTGGGTAAATTATTCATGCATGAAAGTGATGTTTCCATATTCTTTACCATTTTGGGAAAGGGCTGAAATGGACGTATTATCGGGGGAAATCGGTGGGGTTTTGTAGGGATAAGTTATCCGTGCTTGACTGCTGTGTTTGATGATGTTTCGAGTCGTTTTGAATGTGTTTGAAGCGTTTTTAGGAAAATTTACACAACAGGGGTGAACCTGGCCTCCTTCGAGCGATCGAAGGTGCGAGAGCAGTACCTTTCATGATGACACTCTTAGGCATAATGCCTATTCTTATTTTTGCTCCTTCCAAGTTGTTGAACTTTAATGAGTGTGATGAGGACACGTGCAATCTGGAAGGGTGGATGCCTGTACACTGGGTTTTCTGGCATAGGCAAGCATAGCGCATAAATCCATTTACGGACCTGTTATGCTTACCTGGGGATTCCTGGAGTGAGTGTCCACTTATAGGCTAAAGCATGTCTTCTTTGATCACCGTTGGGTTCAATTTCTTTGAAAAGTCAACGTTCTTGTTGGGCTTTACAGCTAGACAAGGGCACTCCAAGCATTTTATGCAAGCTTTTTTTTTTTTTTTCAAAAATACTCTATCGATTCATATACAATATTTTGTATTTCACGATTTTCATATATTGCTTACAAGTTCATACTTTCATAACCATCTATGGATTTCACAATCGCACTTCACCTTACCATCTTAGCCATTTTTTTTAAATATTCAACACCCTACCCAAATCATATTATTTCATTTCTCCACATGTTATTTATTTTAAAAACTATAACCTCATACTTTAGCACAAACTAAAGATTTCTAAAACTTGTTGTATTACCTAGTAACTTTACAAAGTACATATTTTCCTAGAACTTAAATTCAATTGTTTATTTATTGACGTAACAAACGATTTTCTATATAATGCTTTATACTATTAAAAAAAAATCACTAATAAAACCTTGATCTTCAAAACCTAATGTCATGTTTGAAATCTCCAACTAACAGGAATATTTTTCAAAGCCTACTTAGCTTGTACTATTTAACAACTTTTGCCTTATGTACAATACCAATTTTGAAAATAATTTTTTTTTTCATAGGAATAATATCTAACCTCTAGATTCTCCATCGACACTCACTCATTTTCAACTTGTTCAAATTTTTACAATATTTGGCATATACCACAATCATGTTTTCCTATACACTTGATTATAACCTTTGATCCAAACCCCAAAATTTACACTGCTACATAATCTCCTTACTATAAAATAAACTCTTTATCAACTATCTTCACATTCACTATCGCTCACAACCTTGATTCTGCTTCAAGATTTTTCATCATCCTCTCAAGAACTAAATTCATATCCTTCACCTTCTCACACATGAACTAGTTACCCATGATAATCAAACTACTAAAAACCTGATACTTGATTCTACAGGATTTTTCCAAAACATCATTGTTTGTGAAACTTGATTTCCTCTTAATTTGACTATTCACTGGACATTTAATTATTCATGATACTCGTAATCTATTTCTATAGGCCACTAAGATAACACTTACACTTAATGGTTGCAGTACTTACAAACTTGCTTGCACGTGTGTATTATCCACGCAACTCTGATAAACATTTCATTTAAAGGGCTCCTCGGACGAGTGGTAGCCCATACTTAAATACAGTTATGCTTACAAGTCATTGCAAACCAATGCAATTGACCTCATTATTACATGGCCTCATTTCATTGATAACATCTCATTGTAACTCAACGTGTTTGTTGTGTCACCTTCTTGTGAAACTTATTTGCTGTATTGTGTGTTAGATTAGGATCATAGAAGGACATAAAACCCTAATGTAAGGTAAATTGATGATTCCGGTCCGGAACGTAATCATGAATTTACAGGTGCGTTAGGGTAGTGTGAAATTCAATTAGAGTTTTTGGTAGGCGTCCAGTACATTTTCAAGGTATCAAAGGTGTGGTGGGTTAGCTGCGGTACACCATGTATACAAACACTAATGATGCATTGAAAGTGAGACTGGAAGTCGGACCAGGAACAAACTCTAGTTACTTGGTAGTTCATTTAGTCTTTCTGTAGTCAATCAACTCATGCAATTATTTTAGGATTCCTAAAACTTGAAGTTTAGTGTTACTAGATTCTTATTCTCCTTATTATTCGAGACAAACCTAATCCAATCCTTAACTCACACCTATCAAACCTCTTATCCAAATCATTTTTCCCAGAACATCCATAACCCTATGTTTCTAATAACTTCGGGACGAAGTTTCTTAAAGTAGGGGATGCTGTGACATCCGTCACTTTTATCACTATTATTATTATTATATATATATATATACATTTTTTTTATTTCGCACCTCCTATCTTGTACGCCACATTTTATCCTCATAATAATAATAATAATAATAATAATAAAGTTAGTCATTATATTTTACCACCTCTAAACCATAACCAAACTTATACCGAAAACACTAAAGCCTAACCATAACCCAAAAACCTTGTCTTTTTTTTCGGAACCCAGACCCGACCCGAAGACTGTGGTCAACACCCAGTCACTTTCCACAATTACGAGCCTTGTTTTTGGTAGAATTTTAACTCCCTTTGACCGACTAACATACCCTCATAAATATAATCCATGATTTCAGCTTGAATTAATCATCCTTGACTCGGTTTTGACCGACTTTGGTCAAGACTTCAAAACCTTCCATTTCACCAACCCGAGCCACATAGTATAAATTGAGGTATCCACAACCAACTAAATGTGCCAAAAAAAAAAAATCATTTCCCTTCTCTCAAATCTTTCTGTCCAAGCTTTAATTCACGAATTCAAGACCCGTTGACTTTTTGTTTGACCGAGCATCATACACGAATTAGTGTTTGGTGATACTCGACAAACGTTGGATTACACTTAATCAATTACACAAGACTTACCACCTTGCTAAAGGTGAGTATTACTTATCCCCTTTTTCCGCTTTTACAACTTTTGGGGTGATTCATGCACAAGTATACAAAACTTTCATATTCATTTACACATACATTTTATTCATTTACAATTCATATACGTGTCTTGTTTATCTTTGTGCTTATGCTTGAACATGAACGTAGCTTACATACAAAATCATACATTTAGACATAACTTATGTTATGGTGCTCTTTACACTCAGACGTAACTTATGTTACGGTGCTCATTTAGACATAACTTATGTTATGGTGCTCTTTTAGACTCACACGTGTTGAGGTGCTCATTATCAATTTCATTGTACAACTTTACATATGATCTTTGTCTTGTTTGGTTACTTGCGTGTTTACATAATGCCTTAGTGATGCTAGACACATGAATTGTACTACCTTTTCAAACTTATATTATATGTACAAAGCTAAGTAGTACTCACCAACATCATATGTTGACAAAATTATTTTCGTGCATGTTTCAGGATAAGCTGCTTGACGCTTCACATAGGACTTTGGACTTAGATTAAATCAATCAACTATCTTTATCTTGTTGTCTTGTATTTAATTTCACATGTTGTAAAACAATATTCAATAATCATATATTTACATTTTAGTACCATGAGCTTTTGAACAATCGTCACTACGTGGCACCTCGATGATTCCGCCATCGGTTGGGGTGTTACATACGCCTAGCTAGCGTACTTGGTAACATTGATATAGTATGGACATGGTAACGTTTTGGTAACATATTGAACACACCTGTGAACTCACCAGCATTATATGTTGACATCTTTTTGGCATGTTTTTCTCAGGTCGCTAAGGTAGCAACAAATGGAACTAGGCGCACGGGTCTGCATTGGCGTCTAGGCATAGTTGCACGTTTTGTAATAAAAAGTGTTTTGAATACTTTGGATCATAGCATAGCTGTTTAAATACTTCTTAATGCTTCCGCTTATAAAATCGTTGTTTATGGTTTTACGCTTTTCATATAGAGTTGTTTATTGTGATCGTTGACTTGGATCCTGGTTTGTCATGCGCCTCGCGGTAAAACCCCGCAAGTGGTAATTTGAGGGTGTGACACAAATGGTGCCATGTTAATACTGGAATGGTAGCTGTTATTATATGAGAACTCAACCAAGGGTAAGTGCGTGTCCCAATTGCCACCAAAGTCGATGATGCACGCTCTAAGCGTATCCTCCAATGTTTGGATGGTTCGTTCAGTCTGACCATCCGTCTGTGGGTGATAAGCCGTGCTAAGATTCAGTTGCGTACCAAGTGCGGATTGAAATGTCTGCCAAAAGAGAGAAGTAAACCAACTATCACGATCGGAAATAATGTCCAGAGGAATACCGTGACGACTGACAATCTCATTGATATAGATTTTAGCCAGCTTCTCAGCTGTGTAGGCCTCACGAATAGGTAGGAAGTGAGCAGATTTGGTCAATCGATCGACGATGACCCAAATACTGTCATGACCACGAGTGGTGCGTGGAAGCTTCGTAATGAAGTCCATAGCAATGTTCTCCCACTTCCATACTGGAATTTCTGGTTGCACAAGTAAACCAGATGGACGTTGGTGCTCAGCTTTGACCTTGGAGCAAGTAAGGCATTTAGCCACATATAGAGCTATGTCCTTTTTCATACCGAGCCACCAATACAAGGTACGCAGATCCTGATACATCTTATCTGCACCAGGGTTAATGGAGTAACGAGACTTATGAGACTCGTCCATGAGAAAGGTACGCAGGTTGTCACGAGCAGGGATCCAAAGACGGTTCATGAAGTAAAGTAAACCATTTTTGGTTTCCAACTAATTTTCAGCTCCACACGACATTTCATCGTACATGTTGCCTTCAGTAACAGAGACATGTTGGACTTCCATGATGCGGAGTTTGATATCAGACTGGACCTGGGCACAATAAAGCTGGGCATGATCTTTACGACTGAGAGCATCGGCTACAACATTCGCCTTGCCAGGATGGTAGCGAATTTCGCAGTCATGGTCGTTTAACAACTCGACCCATCGTCGTTGACGTATATTAAGATCTTTCTGGTTGAAAATGTGTTGAAGACTCTTGTGGTGTGTGAAAATTACGCATTTTGTACAATATAAATAGTGCCCCCAAATCTTAAGTGCGAAAACGACTGCTCCGAGCTCAAGATCATGGGTAGTATAATTTTTCTCATGGGTTTTCATTTGTCGCGATGCATATGCTATAACCTTGCCTCGTTGCATGAGAACACAACCAAGACCTTGGTTAGAGGCATCACAGTAAACCACGAAATCCTCATTGCCGTCAGGTAAAGTGAGGATTGGAGCATCACACAGTTTCTGCTTCAATGTCTGGAATGCTTCTTCTTGACTGGGTCCCCATACATATGGTTTATCTTTATGGGTCAAAGAAGTGAGGGGTAAGGCAATCTTGGAGAAGTTGAGAATAAAACGACGAAAATAACCCGCTAAGCCAAGGAAAGAGCGAACTTCCGTGGGAGACTTGGGTGTAATCCAATTTTTAACAGCCTCAATCTTAGCTGGATCCACGTGTATTCCCTTATCACTGATAATGTGTCTCAAAAATTGAACTTCCTTAAGCCAAAATTCGCACTTGTAGAATTTGGCATACAGTTGTTCATTCTTCAAAAGACTCAAAATTTGTCTAAGGTGTTGTTCGTGGGCTGATTTAGTTTTGGAGTAAATGAGTATATCATCGATGAAAATGATTACAAATTTATCCAAAAAGGGTTTGCACACGCGATTCATGAGATCCATGAAGACAGCGGGTGCATTGGTTAGTCCAAAAGGCATAACCATTAACTCGTAATGACCATAGCGTGTATGGAAAGCTGTCTTTGGAATATCGTCTTCATGAACTCGAAGTTGGTGATATCCAGAGCGAAGATCGATCTTTGAAAAACAAGTCGCTCCTTGAAGTTGGTCAAAGAGATCATCAATGCGGGGTAATGGGTACCGGTTTTTAATGGTGAGTTTATTAAGCTCACGATAATCGATACACATTTGGAAAGATCCATCGTTCTTCTTTACAAATAAGACTGGAGCTCCCCAAGGTGATGAACTGGGACGAATGAAACCCTTGTCTGCCAACTCTTGAAGTTGGCTCGCAAGTTCTTGCATCTCGGAAGGTGCAAGACGATATGGAGATTTTGCAACGGGCGTGGCACCAGGTACAAGGTCAATACGAAATTCAACAGGACGCACCGGTGGAAGTCTAGGTAAGTCATTAGGAAAGACTTCTGGAAACTCACGAACAACAGGAACATCTTGGATACTCTTGTCTTTACCTTTCTTTTCCACGACATGGGCCAAGAAGGCTATGTATTTCTTACATAGGTATTTTTGTGCTTGAGTGCATGACATGAGTTTAAGACCACTAGATGGTTTCTCACCATAAACCCATAAAAAGTCACCCGATGCGAGAGGAAACCGAATAAATTTCTCAAAGCAGACAACTTCAGCATGGTGTTTAGAAAGCCAATCCATACCCACGATAACATCAAAGCTCCCCAATTTCATGGGTATGAGATCAATGGTGAAGTCATGTTCGTTAAGGCTAAGAGTACAACCCTGGATGATGGAATCGATTGAGATGGGGTTACCATCTGCGACCTCGACAGTGAAAGGTGCTCCTAATCTAGAGCGAGTGTGGGATAGTAGAGGTTCGAATGCTAATGACACAAAACTTTTATCCGCACCAGTATCAAATAAAATTGAAGCATAATGACCATCAAGTAAAAACGTACCATTCACAACATCATTTGATCCTAGGCTTCTGCTGCATTGATGTTGAAAGCTCTACCACGAGCCGCTGGGTTTGTTGTACGGTTTGCTGGGACAAGTGCTGGACACTGGTTTCTGAGGTGGTTTGGATCACCACAATTGAAGCAAGCTCGACCATATGCTATGGGTTGTGGGTTTTGGCGAGTTGGTTGAGGGTTGGCTGGCTGAGGCTTAACTGGTTGAGCATTGATTGGTTGAGGTCTAAACACTGAACGACATGTGGTAGCTACATGATCGTACCTACCACAGGTGGTACAGTGGCGACAAGGGAAGTTTGAGGGGTGATGGTACTGATAGGTAGCACATTTGGGTAAGTTTCCACTATAAACCTTCTTAGCAGGAGGAGCCTGGGCTATTGGGGCCTGGGTTACTGGGGCTACAACAGCATAGTTCCTACCTCTGGACTTCCGCTTCATAGTGTTGGAACTGGTATTGTCTACAACAACTCTTGATGATTCAGTGGTAGGGGCGGGGGTCTTCTCAACTGGTTTCTTGGTTCCTTTCCAACCAGATTTCCCTTTTTCACGTGCTTGTCAGTCAAGGAGGCAGCAAGCTGGATGTCTTCTTCCACCGTAGTGGGTTTGCTTCCAGTGACTACGTCTTGAATTAGGTCAGGTAATCCCTCGATATATTTCTCGATTGCTCGAGAGACCGGGGTAACCATATGTGGAACCAATATGCTGAGTTCAAGATATCGAGTAGTGTACCCAAGATTCTCACCACTGTCTTGTTTCAGATCACGAAACTCATCCTCCAGTTTCCTGACTTCATTCCTAGTGCAAAATTTAGCGATCATGAGTTCCTTAACCTCAGCCCAAGACAAGGATAAAGCAACATCAGCCCCGATTACGCTTTTCACCATTCCACCAGGTTAGCGCCCCCTTTTGAAGGACACTTGTAGCATAGCGAACGCGGAGGTCATCAGGACACTCGCTGTTCACAAAGGTACTTTCCATACTTTCAAACCATTGGAGGAGGTCAGTAGCACCTTCCTCACCAGTAAATTTTGTGGGGTTGCAGGAGTTGAAGTGTTTGAAAGTGCACCGGAATTGAGTTGCACCATTTGTGTTGGCACTGTTGCTGTTCTGGGTTAACTCACTAACAAGGTTTGGGATTACTGCAGCAATTTGCTCAGCAACTAGAGAAACGAGGCAACGGTCAGAACGTTGTCCAGAAGCACGAACAGTGCGTTGGCTAGCATCACGGAGCATGCGGCGAGCAGACATCTACAAGGCAGTCAATGAAACATTATGAGATTATAAAATATAAGTGTATAATTGTACAAATGATTATGAATACAAGATATTGTATGTGAAATAAGAGTATCATTGAAAAATTTGCATAAAATTCTTGGATTGCCCTTGTCTAGCTGTAAAGCCCAACAAGAACGTTGACTTTTAAAAGGAATTGAACCCAATGGTGATCAAAGGAGACATGCTTTAGCCTATAAGTGGACACTCACTCCAGGAATCCCCAGGTAAGCATAACAGGTCCGTAAATGGATTTATGCGCTATGCTTGCCTATGCCAGAAAACCCAGTGTACAGGCATCCACCCTTCCAGATTGCACGTGTCCTCATCACACTCATTAAAGTTCAACAACTTTGAAGGAGCAAAAATAAGAGTAGGTATTATGCCTGAGAGTGTCTTCATGAAAGGTACTGCTCCCGCCCCATGATGATGTAGTCTTTCCACTCCTTGTAGGACACCATCTCTATACACCATGATAAAAGATGAGGAGAAATGGAGAAGAAGGGGAAAGATTGAGGGAGGAAAGTAGAGGGAAATGAGGGGAATGATAAATTAGGAAGTATTGTACCTGAAAGTTGAAATTCGGTTAGAGTCTAGGCCAATTCATCTAATAACCTAGTTCCCTATAACCATGGCTCTGATACCAATCTGTAACACCACAACCGATGGCAGAATCATCGAGGTGTCACGTAGTGACGATTGTTCAAAAGCACATGGTACTAAAATGTAAATATTATTGAATAAGCCAAAATTGTCTTACATGGAAATGGAAAATACAAAGTCTAAATGAACATAATTATTGAAATAACTGATTAAAATAAAGCACTAAAAGTCCCATGCTAAAGCACTAGATCAAACTGCACCTGAAACATGTACAAAAATAGGTTTGGTCAACATATGAAATGTTGGTGAGCATTCCTAGTTTTAATATATATAGTAAGTTGGAAAGATATAAAATTCAAGTGCAAGCTACAGTGCAAATATGTAAACTATGTATCATACAAATGAGCGAAATCAATCATGTGACTGTATAATGTACTAAATGAACGGCAGTGTACTTATCCAATAAATGGATAAAAAAACTTAACAATGGCCACGGATTCTCCGATGAAAAAGGGGGAGAATCAACCTAGGCGGGTTGTCAATCCAATAGCGCTATCCAATGTTAAGGTCGGCTTGTACCATGTTAATGATTTCACTAAGTACAAATGTATTCCACATGTATTGTCTAAACATAAAGCACGTTGTAAGCAATGCACATAGTACTAGAATTGTATTGTGAAAATGTAAACTTGTATTTGAAATTTGTAATAGTGTACATGTAACACCCCAAAAATGAATAAAAGCAAAAAGGGGATAGGAAGTACTCACGGTTTACGTAATAGCTTGAAGTTTAACTGGACAACGAAATTTGAGTTGGAATTATCCCAAAGGATTAACCTAAAGAATTTGATAATGTGTAAGGGAAATAATTCTAGGATACATGTATTTCTAGGGTTTCGAATTGGGAATAAGTATTTATTTGATTAATAATCAAATTGTTTATTAAATATAAGAAATTTAATAAATAAATAAACAAAAGTCTTTTTGTAATTTTTTAAGTTAAAGATGGTCACAATATGATGTTTGAAGTATGAAAATAATTTTTATAAAATTATTTTCTTGAAAATGGAATATTTAATCTATTTATTTCATTTTGTCAAAATATAACTTTAATATCTAAAAATATTAAAATTAAAGAATTTTGAATTAAAAATTGTATTTCTGTTCTAAATAAATAGAAATAATTTATATAAAATTTTGGTGCAAAAATACTAAAAAATGAATTTATTATGATTTATTTATGATTAAAAATAACAAAAATTAATTAAAAATATAAAATGAACGGTTTTTCTGAAATAAAAATAAATTCTGAAATTTTTATTGCTATACAAATTTAGAGTAATTTTTGTGGATTTTTATAAAATCGTTTAGATATTTTTATTGAATTTTACAATTATAAATGAATAAACTTGTAATATTTATAATTTATATTAAATAAATTATTTTTGAAAAACTAAAAATTGTATGATAAGCTTTACCCTTAGGAGATTATACAGTAAATTTTATAGAATTTATAAACCACTTTAAGTATTTAAAACTATTTTAGAAGATTAATATATTAAATATATATATATATATATATATATATATATATAAAGGAAAAAAAAATGTTTGTTGGTTATGGGAGTCGAACCCGGGCCTCAGTCCGGTTCGAGTTTTATCACAAGCGTGGCCACCAACTGAGCCACACCCTGAGAACGAATTATTTTGGATTCAAATTAATTATATAGGTTTATTTGTGTTAATTGATAAATGTCTTAAATGAAAGAAAAAATAAAGGCTGCTCGTGGGAATCGAACCTTGGCCAAAGGCCGGTTCAGATTCCTTAACAAAGTGAGTAAACCAACTGATCTAGATCAGTTGGTTGTTTATTTTCGTTTCACAAAAACTTTATAGGTTTCCTGCAAGTCGTGTTGTTCCCCAATTCTACCAAACCGAGCCCTAGCTTTTCAATTACAACAATTAGAGATCAATAGCCCCTGGATTCTTGGGGCTATTGTTTGTTATGTGCCGATGAGTAAAACCCAACAAAAAAAACGAACTTACAGAACCGTAAACGTGTATAAGGCTCGGTCAACTGAAAAAGTCAAACTTGACTCAAAAGCTTCGAATGAAGGATTGTTAACAGAATTTGAGGATTGAGAGAGGGATTTCGGCGATTGTAGAAGGAACGGGGAGGTCCAATTTATAGTGAGAAGCTCGAATTGATGGATTTGGTAAGTTGACTCGTCTTGAGGAGGATGACGCGTGATTAACCGAAAATTGGAAAGTTTTCATGTCAATTGGCCGAGTAATTGCACGCGGATCAGTCAAGGCATTCATCTCCATTCCATATTTGGATCAATTAATGCGTATGGATGATTGTTGATGATGCTCGATCTGTGCAGTTGACTTTTTAGTCAAACTGGTCGAAAATAAACATGGTATATAATTAATTCGCGTGGGTTTAGAACAGATAAGTTTGTGTAGCTCAGTTGGATGGAACGTGTGTGTGTGTTGTGAACCGGCTATGGGCTCGGGTTCGAATCCCGGCCCAAGCCTTTTATTTTTAGACAATTTTTCGTCGACTTTTGTATCGTTATAAGCTTATAGTATGATCATGTAAACCCGAATGTGTCATAGGATATTTTTTTTGAACGTCCGAAAATGATAAAAATGCAACGTCGTATTAATTGGAGTTTTAACGTACATAGAATGTTTAAAATAAATAAGAAAAGTGACGGATGTCACAATATGCATGAATCTTCTTGATCTTCAGATAAGTGATATTTCCTTTTGGTGGTGACTAACAAAGAGATGATCCTTTAGTCGTTAGGTCTTTTAGAACTGGATGACATTACAATATTTTCCGATGATGCTGGGAAGAAGTAACATTCTCTATGATTTTGTTGGAAATAATTTTTTTTATGTTTTGCTTGGATCTTTATGTAGTTTATAAAGTCATATATTGTAATTTTATTGTCATCAAAGTAATATTTTAAATACATTTGTATTTCTTTTATTATAAGTCTTGAATTTTGTATTTATTTTTGTTAAATTAAATATTTAACTCAAATTATTGAATTATAATAATATGGTTGAATCGTATAACAGTTGTTTGGCAGAGACTTTGTTAAAGAGAAGAAAATGATTTCATCAATTGTTAATCACATATTCATTATTGAAATGTGTATAATATTATTGCTCTAGATACAAATTGTGTATAATAAAACAGTTTGCGGTTAAAATGAACATATGATTAAGTTTTATTAAACAAACATTATAAATTTAAATGCGTTATAGTTGTTAGTAGCGACTATTTAAGCCAACAACTGTTTGAACCAAACACTTGAATTTACATCTGTTGTAACAAACAGTGTTTTAAATAGACTGTTTTAATAATTCTGCTATATAGACGGGGGGCTTTTAAAGAAGTTACCAAATACGATTTTTCTTTTGATCAACAGTCTTTAAAGAGTGTTTAAAAAAATATTCTATACTGACGGCTTGCTTTGCTCTGTTGATGTGTCAATATAAACCGACGTTTCGAATCAGACGTTTGATCTGTGGACGCGTCAGTGGTTAGCGTTTAAAAGATATATTATCTTAGTATATGATTAAGTGACGTTGTGAAATGAACAGACGTTACAAAATACAGTTTTTGTTTTAACGATAGATCGACTGTTTTATTAAACAGCCCGTCCGTTGTTTAACACGGGAAGACTTTTTTTTTCAGCAAGAGTTGTAAACTCAACAGATTTTATAAAAAGGCCCAAAAATAATAATTACAGTTTTGAAGTTACTTTATTAATAATATTATTTTACTATTATTGTTTGTTGCAATTGTCTTTCTTTCTATTAAAAATATATAAAAAGTACAAAAAGTAACTAGCAACTTTATGTTTACTTTAAATCCAACTGATAAAGTTAAAAAAAATTTAACAATACTTAGTGTATTCTTTAATTCACACACACATCCTATAAAAGAGGAGAAGTTTTTAATCAAATTAAGATTAATATATTGTTTAGTGACAGTACTACTTATTTAAGCATGATTTATTTACTTATAATATAAAAGACCTAAATATCTCATTTTCATATTTCTACAAATGTTGTTAATTAGTACTACGAATTTGTTTATATCTTGAAATATCTATTTAAAAATTAAAAAAAAAAGAATTTGAAAAGTTTTCTTAGTGGGAAAATAAACGAGTTAATACCGTGTGTATCCAAGATTAATAAAACTTAATTGTAATTAATAAATTCATGACAGTTAATTCATTGCAGTAGATTCATTATAGTTAATGTATATTTTTTACTATAAAACTAGATTTTCATTTCTTTTTATAGCACAATATTCAAACGTATTTTATACATCTTCATAGGTTAATCAATCTTCTAAAAATACCAGCAACATGGATTCCAACAGCAGCCAGTGGTCTAAAATGTCAGATGTTCAAAATATCGTTTTAGACTGTTTTAAAGAAGATGAAGAATTTGAGATTCTTCAAGTTATTAAAGGTGCTACACGGCTGTTGGAACATCACATATGGAAGACCAATATGAAATTGAATCAAGTCATTGCTACGGATATATCAAGGGAAAGATGGAATGCCTCTTCCTTTCTGTTGGAAAACATAAGGTCGAACGAAAAGTTTAGTGAGGACATAAAAAAATATGTGTGTCCTACAGAAACTTTGTTAAAGAGAAGAACAAGAGATTGAATGAGGTGTTGAGTACCACAGAATAGTTATTTAAATGTATTTTATATTTTTACGTGTATACTTATAATGAAAATTTTAGTTTATATATTATGTCTTTTATATTTAATTTTTTATTCTTATATGATGAAAATATCGATTAGAATAACTGTTAAAAATGTATGTGAAGTCATTGTTAGTAAGATCTGTTTGATGGAACAACTGTTTTGAAAGAAATCGTTAAACTAACAACTGTTTGAATTAGACGTTCAATTAGAAACAGTTGAATTACAGACAATCTGTTGCCTCAATGTTATTATTATTAAGTAACGCTTTGGTCTGTTGATGTCTCAATATAAACCAACGTCTCGAAACAGAGGCTTGGTCTGCCGACACGTCATTGGTTAAAGTGCAGGCAGTGTATTGGTTGGGCGTAAAGCAGGGTTTAATACTCCCGTGTGTTTCCACACGGGATTTACACGCACAGTTTGAAGCTCCAATGGAATTGAAGCTTATGTTTATCAATTCATTAAATTAGGCGTGGATACCATCCATCGCATATCAATGAGTTAATACGCATATTGAGTTACATATGCCTAAAGTGCTTAAAGTTCAAGAACAAAAAGAATTGTACCTTCAAAGGAATTGAAGATTAAGTTTATTAATTCGTAATGTATATTCATATGTATAAACAAATGTTATGAAGATGGAATTCACAATGTATAATGACTTAGAAAACGTTTAGTAACAAATGATCTATTGCGTTAGTGTATTATTAACTGATGTTGTGAATGAACAGACGTTACTAAATACAGTTTTTGTTTTACCGATAGATGGAGTGTTTTGCAGGGTTTGGTCTACCGAGGCGCCAGTGGTTAGCGTAAGGCGGATAAGGGTTGGTTAAGGTGAAGGCAGTCTATCGGTTGGGCCTAAAGCAGGGTTTAATACTCCCGTGCGTTACCATACGGGATCTCACCTAGTATATATTTATAACACGAAATGTGGTTTTATATTAGGAATAATAAACTGAGAAAGTATATTATTATTTGAGAATAATAATATTTGTGTTTTATTAATAGTTAATAAAATACAGAGATGTGAGTATTATTATTATTATTATTATTATTATTATTATTATTATAATTATTATTATTATTATTATTAGATAATTATAATTTACAAAGGTTTCAATTATAATAGTTATTATAATTTAAAGTAATCTTGTGGGACATGATAAAAGATTAGGATTTGATTTGTAAATAGTGTACTTATTTAATCACATAATATTTTGAGAACAAAACATAATCACAAAATAAGTAAATCCTAGCCACCACTCCTTCTCACTCCCCCTCTCTCTTTCTCTCTCCCCCCTCTCTCTCGTGAATATTACGGCCGACCAAGGAGGCCGCCAACGTTGACCACCACACTACCATCCTGTCTTATATCATCCTGTCTTAGATAATATCTCGTGAATATTATGTCCAAAGGTGCGACATGACCCCGTGTATGATAAGACATTGGATGTGTGACAGGATGATTCTTCTGATTATGTCTTTCCTGCTGAGTCCGTACAAGTTCACAGAGTGCGTGTGGGTAGGCACGACCTAAGTCAACTTTGTGGGTCACATTGTCCTTTGATTGCATATCTCCTGAAGATTTGACACGGGGCATGATAAGGGAGGCATGGCTCGTGTGTGAATAGCCTTTTGGTCCTTCTCTGTGAAGGGGTGTAAGGGGTTATGTTTTATCAGGCACGACTCGTATCAAACGTCTTCTTTTTCCATTTTCTAAAGGAGATTAGCCCGAGGCGTGTGACGACCGGGAAAATTTTTCTTTTTATCGCTTCGTTCTCTTTTACTTCGGGAAATTTTCGGGACGAAAATTCTTTCAACAGGGGGATGGTGTGACACCCGGCACGTTTAGGTTAACATTTTATAAAACACATAAGTCTACCTTAGCGAACAACGTTTTCAGACATACTTAACTAGGTCAGTTGAGTCGTTATGATGGTTCTGGGAATCATCAGGAGTCGTTACGATGATCCACGGGATCATTGGGAGCCGGTCCATAACCATGTGAACACGGGTTAGTGATTTGTAGAATCGTCGGGTTTAACGCACACACGTAAATGTCGAGTCCCGGGAATTGGTGAACGGATGGGTACGTGTTAGGTATCATATATTATGTGCTTAAAATCATTATATGACTTGCCGGTGTGTGAATACGTGTTTATATGTGTTAAAATAGTGATTTCGCGTAATTGCATGACATTATAGGTGATTACGCGTAATTGCATGACATTATAGGTGATTACACGTAATTGCCAATAGGTAAAGGCAATTAAAGCCTAATCGCCAATAGGTATAGGCGATTACAGCGTACTCGCTAGTAGGTATAGGCGATTACAGCCTACTCGCTAGTAGGTATAGGCGATTACAGCCTACTCGCTAGTTGGTATAGGCGATTACAAATTCTAATCGCCTATATTGCACTGTAATCGCCTGACACGTACTAAACGACTAGAAACGCCTATAAATACCCACCTTATGTCTTAAAACATCATTTGTGAAACCCTAATACACCCCAAAGCCACCCCACACCTTATTCAACCTCTGCAACACGTTTTTGATCAAGAAATCACATTTCCAAGCTTTACATCTCATAATCATACAATTTCATGGTGTGTTCTTCATCCCAAACCTTTGTAATGATATTGTTTTGATCCCTAAAGGTCCAGACCTAATTTCTAAACATTTGTGTCTTTGAAAACTCATTAAAATAAGTTTCTAAACAAACCCAAACCTCTATGTTTGTTATATATGATGTATTCATGCAAGATAGGATTTTTATCGTTTAAACATGGTTGTTCTTGTATTATTAATATGTTTCTGATCTAAATGAGTTCATATGATGTTAACCTAGGAGTTTGAAGGTCCATAGATGTGTATTATTGATATTAGGCGTTTTGACCCGTTTGAATGATTATGAAGGATTGATGATGATATGTTGTATTTTGTTGATTGTTTAAGGTTAGGGTTTACTCTATGATGATGCTAGAATAGTAGGATAATGTCGAACAACGTCGTTATGTGATGAAATCTGGATATTTGCTATTTAGGGTAAGTTTTGCATGTTGATGTGATGTTTACATGCTAGTTATGCTATTTTGGGAAAACGCTTGCATTCGGGACGGTTAGGATGATGATAAATTGGGGGTTGCTTGAAATAGTTGGATTAATGTTTTGGGTTTGATATTGGGTGTTTCCACACGTTTTGGATCTAATTTGGAGGGTTAAAGGCGCAAAAAGACGGCACAGTGCAGTAGGGGCGATTAGGAAGTCCTAATCGCCTGTACTAAGAGCGATTGGCCCCCAATCGCATGAACTAGAGGCGATTGGGAGCCCAATCGCCATTATGTCTGGAAAATACAATCCTAATCGCCAGTTTGACTTTCCTAATCAGCAGTTGACTTTTCCTAATTGCATGTTTGATTCCTAATCACGTGTACTGCTGCTATATGTATATTTTAACATCCCGAAACATGGATTAACACCTAGAAACATGTTAGGAACCCCGTGACATGTCCAATGACTTAGTAACACGTGTTCGGACTCGTTTGTGAATTAATTGAGCGTTTTGCTAGACTTAGTGAATTTTCGCGCATGCTAAGTGTTCAATTTCATATGTTGCATGATATCTTGCTTTCGGCTAACACGTGGGATGTCGGGTCACCAATGGGATGTCGGGTCTTGTCTGGTGTGGTCGGTTAAACATTTAAACATTATTTCAAATGTACACGGTTATGGTCTGGACTGTTGGGGACTAATCAACCTACGGGTTGTTAGTCTAACACCTTATACGCTCGTCATGATAGGTCACCGGTATTTGGTGCCGTCTATTGAGCGGGTTTACTTATCTTAGAGGGGAAGCAGTATCAGGTGAGTTTCAAGGCCCCACTTTACGTTTTTACATTTCGGGGGAGACACATGCTTTATACTTATTTCATAAATTATCATGTTATACTAGTGTTAATTCATTTACATACTATACGATACGTAAAGTCCCGAGGGAAACCATGAATGTGCGAGACACAACGGGGGAAATGTGGATAGATCTATTGGGACTGACAGACCCCACTCGACGGTTGGAGGCCGGGCGGGTGCATATTGTCTCGGTCATAACGCTACCGTGGGAAGGTAGTGCATATCGTTTCGGGCAAAATCATATATCGTTGTTTGTAATGGTTTCCAGGTCGTAGTAGTATCATTCATGTGTCTAGCTAACGCTATCATTTCTAACATAGTGATAACATGATGGCTTTTATTACTTAAACATTTAACAAAAAACCTGTTAACTCACCGGCATTATTTGCTGACGTTTTTAGCATGTTTGTCTCAGGTCGTTGAGGTAGCAGCATTTCATAGGCACACGGAGTCTCACGGCGTCTAGGATTCATATGCATCTTATTTAGCATTTCCAGACTTTCATACTTTTGCTTCCGTGTTGTAATAAAGTTTTACGCTTCCGCAGCGATGGATCATTTACGAAAACTCAATGGTTTGCTTATGTCATTTTTACGTATCATATAGTGTCTTTTATTGTGACCGTTGACTTAGATCCTAGTTTTTCACGCGCCTCGCGGTAAAGCCCTGCACGTGGAATTTGAGGGTGTTATAGATTGGTATCAGAGCCAATGGTTATAGTAAACTAGGACTGCATGTTGAGTCAAGTCTATAGCCGAGTCGCACACACTAGACGATCACTTTCAAATAAGTCATATCATATGGGGAATTGCCGGGGTGTTGGTATTACATTAGTTATTATCATTTATACTTACATCATCTATCTATTACCCTTATTTCTTATCCTATTCTTCATCTTCGCGCTGAAGACGAGAAGGCTTACTATCCTTGCACGGCAGTGGCGTACATTGGAGTGGCTTCGGCATCCTTTGGAGATTCGTCCAAGATTCGGACATCTCCCCTTCCTATACTCCAATGGACACACTTACTCGCACACATTATCGCACACTCGTACTTGCTGTTTTACATCCTGGGTGTTTTATCACATAGGAGTTCTTATCTATTCGAGAACGTGGGTGCCTTGTGGTTTGAAAGTCAAGCTAGGAGCACGCCTCGGGGACCATGTAGAGCGACTTATCATTTCGGGTGCACACAAAATACTTAGTTGAAATGCATGGAAATCTTGGTGGACTCTGTGTTTGATCCGACAATCATAATGGAATCCAGTTCTCTGGTTTAACTTTGTTACTTATGATTTCTTGTTGTCTGTTCTAAAACCTGATGTCTTGTCTTTGGCTTCGACAGAAGATGTCAGGACATCGTGGTGGTCGCGTTGGTGGTCGGAATGGCGGTGGACGCAATGGGGGTCGTGGTAACATTGACATGACCCAGGCTGAGCTGAATAATCTGATTCAGGAGCACGTGGCAGCTGCTATTGTTGCGCAGCAGGCCGGCCAGCAGGGCCATGGTGGTAATTTAATTACCCCTACCCTCATTCCTTGTCTTTTGTTGCATGGTATTCGTTTTGTGACCCGTGTTGCTTGTTGTAACAGGGAATGCTTTTCATCCTCCACCACCTCCACCTCCTCCAGTACACTGTACTTACAAGATGTTTCAGGACTGTAAGCCCCATAACTTCAGTGGGACTGAGGGAGCTGTGGGACTACTTTGTTGGTTGGAGAAGGTCGAGTCCACTTTCTCCATGTGTAACTGCCCAGTGGAGTATCGTGTGAAGTATGCTTCAGGGACATTCGAGGGTCGTGCCCTGACTTAGTGGAATTCGACGGTGCAGACTATTGGTTTACTAGAGGCCCATGCGTTGCCATCGACCGAGTTTGTGTTTGGTTTGAAGAGGGAGTATTGCCCCAGGGATGAGATTAAGAGTTTGGAGCATGAGCTGTGGAATCATCAGATGGTGGGATCTGAGGTCGAGGAGTATACCACTCGTTATCATGAGTTGGCACTTTTGTGCCCGGATTCTGTGACTCCTGAGTATAAGGCTATTGAGTTCTACATTAGTGGGTTGGTGCCTGAGATTCGCGGGTTGGTGACCGCGAATGATGCTACTACACTTCGGGATACCATTCGGTTGGCTCATAGGCTAACCAAACAGAAGGTTCAGGAGGGTGTTTTGCCTCCTAAGGGTACTGTGGTGAAGACCTCTGATGGCAACAAGAGGAAATGGGAGAGCGCGGGTAAGGGTATAGTTCAGCCTCAGCAGGAGCATCCGAGGAAATTTGAGGCTACAGGTGCATCTTCTGAGCAGAGGCAGAGTGGGTATACTGGGAGGCTGCCTAGGTGTGATCGTTGTGGGTACCATCATCTTGGGAATTGTAGTTATTGTACAAGTTGTAAGAAAAACGGGCACCAGGCCCAGAACTGCAGGGTGAATATTCAGATGGCTCAGCAACAGGTGGTTGCCCCTACTACTGCTGCTATCCCTGCTGCAGCTACTCAAGGGAAGCAGGGATGTTATCACCGTGGGGACATTGGGCACTTCAGGAAGGACTGTCCCAAGGTGAAGCAAGGCGAGGGTGGCGGTTGAACTGGTCATGCTTATGTTATCGGTGCGAGGGAGGACATAGAGGACCCTGATACTATTACTGGTGAGTTTCTTTTCTTAGTATTCATTGTACTTTGGTTTTATCCTCATTCGCATCATTCAGCATTCGCATTAATCATGTGTTTTCGGTCTTGTACATGGTTATCATTTTGCATTCGTGGGTCTGATGTGGGTCCTTTGGAGATGCTACTTAAACGGTACCAGTGTATCATTTATACCGATCACAGTAGTCTCCAGTAGGCCTTCGATCAGGAGGATTCGTTGTTTTGCATTCGATTTAGGGAGGGTGGTTCCCCGGCCTGGAGTATCTGTTGTTATCTTTATTCGTTCGTGGTTATCCCTTCGTTTGCATTCTGGGAAACGTTACTTGGGTTAGGTCAACACTCATCACTGTCGAAGAGTGAATCTCGGGGCGAGATTCCTTTCAACAAGGGGATGATGTGATGACCGGGAAAATTTTTCTTTTTATCGCTTCGTTCTCTTTTACTTCGGGAAATTTTCGGGACGAAATTTTTTTCAACGGGGGGATGATGTGACACCCGGCACGTTTAGGTTAACATTTTATAAAACACATAAGTCTACCTTAGCGGAAAAACGTTTTCAGACATACATAACAAGGTCAGTTGAGTCGTTATGATGGTTCCGGGAATCATCGGGAGTCGTTACGATGATCCACGGGATCATTGGGAGTCGGTCCATAACCATGTGAACACGGGTTAGTGATTTGTAGAATCGTCGGGTTTAACGCACACACGTAAATCTCGAGTCCCGGGAATTGGTGGACGGATGGGAACATGTTAGTTATCATACATTATGTTCTTACAATCATTATATGACTTTCCGGTATGTGAATACGTGTTTATATGTGTTAAAATAGTGATTTCGCGTAATTGCATGACATTATAGGTGATTACGCGTAATTGCCAATAGGTATAGGCAATTAGAGCCTAATCGCCAATAGGTATAGGCGATTACAGCGTACTCGCTAATAGGTTAAGGCGATTACAGCCTACTCGCTAGTAGGTATAGGCGATTACAGCCCACTCGCTAGTTGGTATAGGCGATTACAAATTCTAATTGCCTATATTGCACTGTAATCGCCTGACGCGTACTAAACGACTAGAAACGCCTATAAATACCCCCCTTATGTTTTAAAACATCATTTGTGAAACCCTAATACACCCCAAAGCCACCCCACACCTTATTCAACCTCTGCAACACGTTTTTTATCAAGAAATCACATTTCCAAGCTTTACATCTCATAATCTTACAATTTCAAGGTGTGTTCTTCATCCCAAAGCTTTGTAATGATATTGTTTTGATCCCTAAAGGTCCAGACCTGATTTCTAAACATTTGTGTCTTTGAAAACTCATTAAAATAAGTTTCTAAACAAACCCAAACCTCTATGTTTGTTATATGTGATGTATTCATGCAAGATAGGATTTTTATCATTTAAACATGGTTGTTCTAGTATTATTAATATGTTTCTGATCTAAATGAGTTCATATGATGTTAACCAAGGAGTTTGAAGGTCCATAGATGTGTATTATTGATATTAGGCGTTTTGACCCGTTTGAATGATTATGAAGGATTGATGATGATATGTTGTGTTTTGTTGATTGTTTAAGGTTAGGGTTTACTCTAGGATGATGCTAGAACAGTAGGATAATGTCGGACAACGTCGTTATGTGATGAAATCTGGATATTTGCTATTTAGGGTAAGTTTTGCATGTTGATGTGATGTTTACATGCTAGTTATGCTATTTTGGGAAAACGCTTGCATTCGGGACGGTTAGGATGATGATAAATTGGGGGTTTTTTTCTTGAAATAGTTGGATTAATGTTTTGGGTTTGATATTGGGTGTTTCCACATGTTTTGGATCTAATTTGGAGGGTTAAACGCGCAAAAAGACGGCACAGTGCAGTAGGGGCGATTAGGTAGTCCTAATTGCCTATACTAAGAGTGATTGGCCCCCAATCGCATGAACTATAGGCGATTGGGAGCCCAATCGCCAGTATGTCTGGAAAATACAATCCTAATCGCCAGTTTGACTTTCCTAATCACCATTTGACTTTTCCTAATTGCAAGTTTGATTCCTAATCACGTGTACTGCTGCTATATGTATATTTTAACATCCCAAAACATGGATTGACACCTAGAAACATGTTAGGAACCCCGTGACATGTCCAATGACTTAGTAACACGTGTTCGGACTCGTTTGTGTATTAATTGAGCGTTATGCTAGGCTTAGTGAATTTTCGCGCATGCTAAGTGTTCAATTGCATATGTTGCATGATATCTTGCTTTCGGCTAACACGTGGGATGTCGGGTCACCAATGGGATGTTGGGTCTTGTCTGGTGTGGTCGGTTAAACGTTTAAACATTATTTCAAATGTACACGGTTATGGTCTCGACTGTTGGGGACTAATCAACCTACGGGTTGTTAGTCTAACACCTTATACGCTCGTCATGATAGGTCACCGGTATTTGGTGCCGTCTATTGAGCGGGTTTACTTATCTTAGAGGGGAAGCAGTATCAGGTGAGTTTCACGGCCCCACTTTACGTTTTTACATTTCGGGGGAGACACTTGCTTTATACTTATTTCATAAATTATCATGTTATACTAGTGTTAATTCATTTACCTGAATGTGTGAGACACAACGGGGGAAATGTGGATAGATCTATTGGGACTGACAAACCCCACTCGATAGTTGGAGGCCGGGCGGGTGCATATTGTCTCGGTCATAACGCTACCGTGGGACGGTAGTGCATATCGTTTCGGGCAAAATCATATATCGTTGTCTGTAATGGTTTCCAGGTCGTAGTAGTATCATTCATGCGTCTAGCTAATGCTATCATTTCTAACATAGTGATAACATGATGGCTTTTATTACTTAAACGTTTAACATAAAACCTGTGAACTCACCGGCATTATTTGCTGACGTTTTTAGCATGTTTGTCTCAGGTCGTTGAGCTAGCAGCATTTCATAGGCGCACGGAGTCTCACGGCGTCTAGGATTCATATGCATCTTATTTAGCATTTTCAGACTTTCATACTTTTGCTTCCGTGTTGTAATAAAGTTTTACGCTTCCGCGGCGATGGATCATTTATGAAAACTTAATGGTTTGCTTATGTCATTTTTACGTATCATATAGTGTCTTTTATTGTGACCGTTGACTTAGATCCTGGTTTGTCACGCGCCTCGCGGTAAAACCCCACACGTGGAATTTGAGGGTGTTACAAGGCGTATGGCTTGGAGCACAAGGGCATGTGAACTTCTTGTTTTCTAGCGAAAGTCTTGTTTTTTCGTCGTGAATTTGTTTCTTTTTTGTGAATGTGAAAGAAGGATTGTATCCTCTAAAACTCAGATTCTTTTGCTTATTATAGTTGCATTTTTTGACGTGTTTGAATCTCGTCTAATGTCTATTGATATGCTAGATAGAAAAAATGTCAGCATAACTCACGAGCCATTTGACAATAATAGCATTGTAGTTTTATTTTATTTTTGGATATCTAATAGTGGTCCCCACGGTGGTCCCCATGTAAATCTTTAGATAATAAGTGATAATTAATCACCTGATTAACCATGCATGTCTTTTAGATCGTTTTTATTTTATATACCTTGAAATCGACTAACGTGTGATGATTATTGAAATAAATGCATAATTATGAATGAGTAGAGAAATAGTCACGGGAGACATGAAAGGTTGTCATCCTACAATATTTTAAGTCGAAAGCAATTAGGTCATTTTTATTTATGTTCAAAATGGATCTTCACTGCTTACCTATTAATTCTTTTATTTAGTGTCATTCAAGTTGATCGATTGTATCTCCATAATAAAGATTGAATAAATACGTCATTCTTTCACCTATGTTCACTTTACACGTCAGAATCGCCTATCATCATTATGACATATCATTGATATCAATTTGGTTGTTATTTTGCCAGTTCCACATCGCAGATTTAGAATGTCTTGAGGAAGTGATAAAGTTGTACAAAGACTTTACTCGAGCAAGAGGCGCACATGTAACATTAGAAGTAGGTTTGAAAAAAAATGACCTATCACTAGTACAGAAAGCAACAAATAGACGCGGTGTTTTGGGGCTATTGGGGCGGTGTCTGACCGCGTCTTATGGCGTCACGTCTTTACAGTGGCGGATCTAGAATTTTTTTTTAGTAGCAACGTTCAATTTTTTTTCGCCATAGTTTCATACAATGGCTTGCTATTACTCTTTTGCATGACCCGATTCATACTTTCGGTTTCGACTTGACATTGTTATAATGTTTATGGTTTACTCCTAAATCAATTAACAAAAAAAGCCTACTCAACTGCTGGATTGCTACCTAATTCTTAAAGCCTAAATCAATAAACAAACAACAAATCCCTAAATCAATCAACTTCTGGATTACTACCTAATTCCTAAAGCCTAAATCAATTAACAAACAACAAATCCATAAACTTGTTGAACCGCAATGGATTGACAGAACAATGCATCAATTGATAAACAATAAACCAGTACTAACCTTTTGAATACCTGTTGTCTAGTTGAACAGAACAGTCGACTCAACCAGCCGACCCTGGAGTCAAAGTTGATATATGCCTGAAGAAGGTAATTTGAATGTAAGACTATTAGAGCAGATTGTAAGATTAAGACATAAGGTTTAAAAAAAAGACTCACAACCGACTGTGGACAAGGCCGACGCTCTGCTCCTCCTTGGCTGCTGCTCTGGCAGCTCGTGTTGGGCAGAGGAGGGACGGGGATGCAGAGGCAGGGATGTAGGGTAAGGGTTCAGATTTCAGAAGGTTTGACTACTGCTCTGCTCCTTGGCTGCGTGAAAAAGAACAAAAGGTCTTTTTTTGTTTTGGTTTTGTGAAGGTGAAGTGGGTTAGGGACGTGGGGTGGGCTTGTTGTTGTTGGACTTGGATTAAGAGGGGGTGGCTTTTTGGTGTATAGTGGACTTGGGTTTAATGGGTGGGCTATTCTTATAACTAGATTAGTTATTTTTTTTTGGGTTATTATTAGTCGAATTCGATAAATATTTTTCGAGTAACGTAACGTGATAACGTATAATTTCATTTAGTAGTAAGTTACTAACGTTTATTAAATTGTAGTAGCAACGTAAAGTTCATTTTAGTAGTAGCGTTTTCGAAAAATCGTAAAAAAAAAAGAAAAAATTCCACTATGCGCGCGAAGTTGACTAGCAGCTGGCACGGTCCCTAACAATTACCTAGGTTCGCCCCTGCGTCTTTAGCTATGTTTGACCGCGTCTTTACAATTTTAACCACGTCTTACAATAAACATGACGAAAAAAAATGCTCGGACAAGATGTCGGAGCCTCTTACACCACTGGCCAAAGCTACTATAGCTTGGGGAAGAAGATATTATACAAAATCAATTTCCCATTATACATATATATACAATGGTTCAAAGAGTTACAGATCGAAACCATTCAAAATCAAACACTAACAATAAAAACCCGAGCCATAAACTTACAAATCTAGTGATTTCTAAATTTTTCAACGTTAGATTTGGGAAGAATGAAAAAAATCTAACCATCTTCATCCTTTCGTCACCACCATCACGGCTATCAACCACCGTCACCATAAAAAACCCGACAAACCCCCATTTCCATACTTGTGACACCCGGCAAACTCCGGTTAATAACTTTCATTAAACTAGCAAGTCTACCTTAGCGAGTCATGTATATTACGTACTTAACAGGGTCAGTCGAGTCATTACGATGATTCTGGGAATCATCGGGAGTCGCTAAAATGATCCGTGGGGTCATCGGGAGTCGGTCCATAACCATGTGTACAAGGATTTGTGATTCGTGGAATCACCGAGTTTAACGCACACACGTAAATCTCGAGTCCCGGGAATTGGTGAACGGATGGGAACGTGTTAGTTATCATGCATTATGTGCTTACAATCATTATATGACTTGCCGGTATGTGAATACGTGTTTATATGTGTTAAAATAGTGATTACGCGTAATTGCATGACATTATAGGTGATTACGCGTAATTGCATGTAAATAGGGAGTGATTGGCCTAATTGCATGCTGATAGGGGGTGATTGGCCTAATCGCCAGATGTGCATGCGATTGGGAGAGGAATAGGGGCGATTGGAGCCCTAATCGCCAGTAGTATAGGCGATTAGGCTCCTAATCGCCTGATCTGTTCCCCCAATCGTCTGTTATGTGTTGGATGAGTAAAAACACCTATAAATACAACCCTTGACTCCCCAAACAACCTTAGTGCAACCCTAACAGATCCTAAACCTCCCACACACCTCAAAACACCTCTGGAACTTGTTTTGCTTCCAAACTCACCATTTCCAAGCTTACACACCTTTCTTTGATAAAATCCAAGGTGTGTCCTTCATTCCAAACCTTTGTAATGTTATTGTTTTGTTTCCCAAAGGTCCAGACCTTGTTTTACTAAGTGTGTGTCTTTAAAAACCTTTGAAATGAGTTTCTAAAACAAGTCTACACCATAATACTTGCTATATGTGAAGTATTTATGCATATGATGATTTTTAGTGGTTAGAACATGAATGTTTCCATGTAATTGATGTATTTCTCATGTGTAGGAGTTATTAGGATGATTATCTAAGGATTTGAGCTATGGTTATGGTGTTTTTGATGAAAGTATGCATTTTGACCCATTTGGGTGATTCTTGAAGAATTAGGATGTTATGATATGATTCAATGATTGTTTGTTGTTAGGATTCACATTAGAAGGGTGTTATAACATAGAGATAATGATTTGCAAGGTTGTAGGATGCGTAATCTAATTATTGCCATTTAAGGAAAGATTTCATAGTTAATGAAACCTAGTACTTTGCTATTTTTGGAAATAATCTACCGGGGGCGTTAGAGCAGAGATAAATTGGGGGGTTTTTGCTTGAAATGGGTTGGTTAATAGTTTAGGTTTGATTTTGGGTGTTTTTACATGTTTCGGAACTGATTTGGAGGGTTAAACGTGCGAAGAAGCGGAACTGCGCTGCAGGGGGGATTGGGGAGCTCCAATCGCCTGATGGAACTGGCGATTGGGCCAATCGCCTGACATTAGAGGCGATTGGGCACCTAATCTCCTGTACTGCATGTGATTACACTCCCAATTGCTAGTTTGATCATCCTAATCACCAGTTGACTTTTCCTAATTGCATGTTAGTTTCCTAATCGCGTGTACTGTTGTTGTAAGCGTATTTTGACATCCCGAAACATGATTTGACACCTAGGAACATGATAGGAACCCCGAGACATGTCCAATGACTTAGCAACACGTGTTCGGACTCGTTCATGCATTAATTGAGCATTATGCTAGACTTAGTGAATTTTTGCGCATGCTAAGTGTTTAATTGCATATGTTGCATGATATCTTGTATTTGGCTAACACGTGGGATGTCGGGTCACCAATGGGATGTCGGGTCTTGTCTGGTACGGTCGGTTTAACAGTCAAAGGTGTTTTCAAACGTATATGGTTATGGTCTCGACATTTGGGGACTAGTTAGCATGCGGGTTATTAGTCCGGGTACTTATATACATCTTATGATTAGTCGCCGCTATTTGGGGCTATCATAGCATACCGATTTAACTGTTTTCAAGTAATGCAATCTAAGGTGAGTTCACGGCACCACACTTTACTAGTTTTGTTTTCGGGGGGAGAAACATGCTTATACATGTTGATCACACATTTACATGTTATACATTATAAACGCACGTTTTCATGTTATACTATGGCTTACACTTTATTACTATACGGTTCATCTAAGTCCCTTAGAAACCACTAATACGGGGATGTAGCGGGAAATGTGGATAGCGCTATTGGGCCTGACAAACCCCACTCGACGGCTGGAGGCCGGGCGGGTGCATATTGTCTCAATCACGCTAGGCTTACCGAAGATCAGGTAGTCTGTAAACAAGAGTATCACACATTCAGCAATGGTTTCGCCCGTATGAGTAACACACTTGACGCCTAGCTAGCGTACACACAAGCATAGTATGAACAATAACAGTCACAGTAACGGTAACAGTTTTTAAAGGATTAATGAAACACTTATTGAAAAAGAAAAACCTGTGAACTCACCAGCATTATATGTTGACATTTTTGGCATGTTTTTCTCAGGTCGCTAAGGTAGCGGTTAATGGACTAGGCGCACGGAGTCTTGCATGGCGTCTAGAAGTCTTGTTGCATATTAAACAATGTTTGGTAAACTGTAATATGTCTTTTGGTTGTAAACAAGAAATTCTTCCGCTGCTGGTTTATGGCTCAAAGCATAATGTTTTGGTTATTGCATGGAATGTCTTATGTATTTTCTTACATTTAGTTGTCGTTTATTGTGACCGTTGACTTGGATCCTGGTATGTCACGCGCCTCGCGGTAAAACCCCGCATGTGGAAATTTGAGGGTGTGACAATACTCTAAACAATCTTCATCTCCATGCTATGAACAACCACCGCCACTGCCGCCATCACTATCACTACCGCCTATCACCGTAAATGTTTGAGGGAACCAGAAAATCCATTAATCACCATCTTTAGACCAACCTTTGTCTCCGCCACCACCGTCATGTTGTCAATCCAATGCGTGTTATGTATTTTGTGAAGAGATAAAGATTAAAACTATGCGTAGTGGGGGTTTTATGTGGGCCTTATAGATTAAATATTAATAAAGTGAAATGTGGGGCTTTATCTATATCTATTGTGTTTATTGTGTTTAATGGCGATAATAAAAATCTTCGTTAATTTAAGTTTCTCAAACATCCGCTATAGATAATTCTTCATTTCTTAAAGATGTCATGGCATGGATTAACAGGCATATAACTTGAATCCATGGTGTTTTTTCATCAATTTTTTTTATCCACCAACTTCTATATTTGATCTTTACTACATGAAGTAATTAGTGTTTTACGTATGTCATCAATCTCTTTAGTTAAGAAGAGTGTTCATAATATGTTGCAACTTGCAAGTGGCATCTCAAGTTCGTCCATAACAAGTTGTTTAACAGGTAGTCCTTACTTTGCCTTGTATCTTATATTATTTGATTGATATGGATTAACTGTGTGTTATGATATCTAATGATATTACTTATATGGAGTATATCAACTTAAATCACACCCAAAAATGAATGAAAGATATGTCCCTATGACATATCGTGACTACTTTAAAAAGATTTTCAAGTATGCCACTAACATCTTTTTTTTGCAATTTTATTTAGTATTTTAATTTATAGTCATAAGACTTATCTTTTTTTCCATGACCTCTCTATCAGATGTCACATGTGCTAATATGGTCATAAGAAACTGCACTTTGGTATATTCTTATTTTGTTAGAATTCATTTTCGCTTTTTTGATGATTACACAATCATATTGGATTTTGAGTAGCTTTTATTGACTGATAGTAGTTTCATTTCCATTTTGATTTCAGAATTTAGATCTAATAATCAGGATTTTGAACCGCATAGTACGATGTTCCCCACCATAATCAGCTTCATACGTGACGATTAAGGTAATTTGTTTCTTTGGTTACAAGATTAAGACAAATATTATAATTTTTTCTTCACACAATTACAACAATGACTTTGTTGTATATGGGTCTGTTTGACATGCAGTATATGATGTTATGCATGTTGCAGGGGAATCAACTACAAAATTACAGTTCACTCTTAACTTGTCAACAAATTTGCTTGCCTCCAAAATTGTTGTGTACATTAAATTTCACACTCCATTTCATTAGATTCGAATGGGTTACGATGTATGGCATGTTATGTGTAGCACGTTATGAGGTCTCAGTAACATATTAAAAATGATTGTTTTTTTGTATTCTTCTTAAATCCTTAGTTTTTATTAATTCATGACCATAGTTGTGACAACCGTCACCCTCATCTTTTAGCGAGATGTCAGTTTTATCCCTTCGTCGATTTTGGAAGTTGCACTTTTAGTCCCCACCGATCATTATGGATTTTTTTTTTATTTATTTATATTTATTTACACATAAAGATTTACAAATACATTTCCACAAACACGTTTAAGCATGATATGAAAATGGATATAATTACAAAACCATACTACTACACAATTCCTAAATGCTTTGTACAAGTTTTATTTATTTTCTAAACCTACGCATTTTTTGATGAATTACTCCATACATTTATTAATATGTATTAAATAGAAAATAAATATGCAATCAAGTGTTGTTCAAGAAAATAAATATGCAATCGTTAACCATTCTGTTTTCGTAACTGGCCAACATAATAAAGACATTATGGTTTGAATCAATATCTTTTGTCTTGTAACTGTTAACCAAAACCATTGTATAAAACTTAATGAAACAACTAAAATAAAATCGATAATATTATGACTACTCTTAAGCGATTTTAGTGCATCATAAACTAACCAAGTGATTATCATTATGTTCTAATCACTTAACCATACTTGTCATTTTGTGTAAAAATAATAAAATAACAAGTGCATTATGTCTAATAACCTAGAAATATTCTAAATGATTATCGAGACATGTCATTTTGTTTGACTTTGATTTATGAAAATTATTTTACAAACTTCGTCAAAAACTAAATTTTATATTAATTGTGTTGGCAGTTACAGTAGTCATTCTATTAAATAATAATATTAATAATAGTATGTCATGGTTGACCACATTTCATTTGGAATTCCTTTAGTATGTAAGTCGCATATTTTATGGCTACACGTTTAAATTACGGTTACAAGAATGTTTAATGATCATCAAACTCTATTGACCACCCATTCGCCTATAAAAAAACCTGATACTTGTCAAGTGTCTACCATGAACACAAGCCAAATTCTTTAGTTAGCCCCTTTGCATGTCGTGTCATTTAGTGTATCGCCTACTTCGAACCACCCATCTCCTTTGATGTGTTGATACATCGTCTTGACTGATCTACTAGGATATTGTTCACCACTTTTTCTTCATTCCGTTGCAACCGGTAACCACCACCGCCGGTTATAGGATTCGGTTACAAGTTTCCTTCAGATCCTATAAATGTTTTTTTACAAGTTTAAGGTGCGACCATAATTTGTTGATTCCTGTTAAATTCTTACAAGTCCATCACGACCAATGTGAGTATATCTTTTCCCCCATTTACTGTTTTACTACTTTGGGGTGACTCATGTACCTACTATCAATTTTCTATTTCCTTTTACTAAAATAGCAATTCTTATGTGTGTTTGCTTGTGTCATTTCGTGTATCTATGACTTGTCAAATCATTAACCGTTGCGGCCTGGCATTTCAATGAATAGATCTATGGTATATACCCTTGTGACTCTGTTGAGAGTCCTCTTCATTGCTATGTATTACAATACTACTAGCGCATACTATATATATCTGCTTTCCTTTCATAGGGTTGATTTGACCCGGATACCACTTATTACATTTTGCAAAATAACACATGAATTGCTTACTATATATATCAAACGGGTATGCTCACCAATACAATTTTTGTATTGACCAAATTATTTTCGTACATGTTTCAGGTTCTTATGAGATCACTTCTAAGCTTTTGGAACTTATGCATAGATTGAGATTTACTGTATTTTAAGTTTAGATTGCTAGTTTTAATTGTTGTATTTCTTTCATTGTAATAAATTATTCAATTCAATGTATCAAAATTTACATTTCTAGTCCATGAGCTATTGAACAATCGTCACTACGTGACACCTCGATGTTTCCGCCATCGGTTGGGGTGTTACAGATTGGTATCAGAGCCATGGTTATAGGGAATTAGGTTATTAGAATGCCTTTTAGCCTAGTCTATAACTAAGTTTACTTTCACGAGTCCTCTCGTATATATTCTTCTTATCTTTATATTTTCTTTCAAGATATTTTCGCTATGATTTCTTCTTGTTATTCCTTCGGTATTTTTCTTAGAAAAGAAGACACTCGTATTTTACAAACGAAACGACATCACCAAGTTAGGAGTGACATCCATACCTTGGTGATTAGTTTCACTCCTCTATATGTTATTTATCTTAGGAATATAACTTTGAGATAGGAGTGGCTAGGGGTGAGCAATGGTCCATACCCGACCCGACCTGAGACCCGAGCCATATATAATTCCAAAACCGAACTCAGACCCTAACAGTAGGTTCGGTCATCGGTCCGGTCCTAGTCGGTTCCTTCGGTCCAAGCATAGAAGACCCGACCCGAAATAAAACCTATTCTTAACTGAAAGAAACCAGCGATTTTATACAAATCAGTGAGTTGTTTTAATGGTGGATATTGGATCAATTGGTGAAGTCTTCAGCCCCGGTTCATGAAATCATTAACTTGGTTAAGGTAAAATGTATTTTTTGAACTTTGTAATTTTGTATGCTGAAAAATTGAGTTTAGATATAATTTTAAATGTTGTATGCAGATTAGTTGTTGATGTTTTTAGCTATGATATATTGTTTGCTAATTAGTTTGGTTGACTGTGTTTGATTGGTATGTATATGTTTGCACACTGATGTGTGCAAATAAGTATATAAATAAATTAATCAAGTTAAATCCTAGACTCTTCTAAAACCACACACTATCGGCAAGTGTACCGATCGCAAGTAGCAAGTAGGCAAGACTAGGTATAGAACCTAAGAACTTTATCTAACACTTTTGAAATTACTCCTAATGAATTACCTGATAAAATATTATTATTATTAAATTGATTGCTTGATAGGGGGGTTTAAACTGAAATTAAAATAAATAGTTAAAACTAATTAAAACTAAAGTACTAATTAAACTAAGAAACTGAAAATAAACGAAAACTGACAAACTGGGTTGGAACTTTAATGAGGAGAAGACTGGTAACCTGGGTAGAATCCCTAGACTCAGGTAAAAAAACTGACCTATGTAATCTGATTGGAGACCCTGTTCTCACCTAATAAACCTCCTGTCAAGGATAGTCGACTAGACTCAAGGCGGGACAACTATTGAGATGCTAAAATGAAAGTAAATCGCCCCAGCGAAACCAAATCCCACAGTAATCCTTTAATCAACCACTCTTGGCTCGAAAACTCCCAAACTGTGAAGTAGACTTAACTAGTACGAATGAAATCCTAGGAAAACTCTAAACACGAATAAGTAACCGGTCTCGCCCCAGTGATAACCAAACTACCAAACAATGCCTAGTTAGTCAACCTAGCAATCCCGAGTTATATTCCTAACATTTGGGAAGGGATTGCACACCTTAGCTAATTGATTTTAAAAACCTGTTAAACTTACGCTATTCCTAACTGCAAGAACTAGCTCGACAACAAAAGTTAATCAAACTAGAATGATTTCTAGATCTAGGGAATATTCCTATGTGCCTAGAACATCAAAACCAACAAACAAGTAATCAAATCACAAAGCACCAATACACAAATATTCAAAATCAAACATAAAAATTAAATCATGTAACCCAACACATCCAAAACGGAAAACATAGGTCTTTAATTAAAAACCATAATCTAGTTCATCATCCCAAGTTACCAATATAAGTTTTAGCCCATAATATTTAGAAACATCTTCACAAAATTAATAAAAATAGTGTTCTTCATGTCTATAAAAATAATAAACGAAAACTAAAGCAAACCCGAGGCTCCTTGAATATTGATCATTAATATGCCCGGGACCTTCTCTTCTCCAAAGCTCCTTTAGTCGATCACGGCTTCTTGGTCCTTCGTCTGAATGTGCGAATGAATGAATGTGGCTGTTGAATGAATAATATTCATTCGCATGAATAATTCTCCTCCCCCAATCTAATCTGCCGTCCAAAATAAATATGTACATATCCATTCCCTTATTTTTTTTTCCACCGACTTAGAAATTGTGTTGTTTTAGACTTGGGCTTCACTTCTTTTTTTTAGTTTAATTATTATTATTATTATATACTATTATAACTCTATGTTCTTGGCTCGGTTCTTGGTTTGACCAAAGTTTCTCGTTTACGCTCCGACGTCCATAAACACATGCTCTCTAGTGTTCGTGTCTCGATTAAAATTCTTTCGTTTTGAGCCAATTTCCCACGAACACCTATAAAATAATAAAATAAATAAATACCTAATAAAAATGACACGAAACGAATACAAACTTGACCAAATAAAATACAAAGTACATAGGAAATTAGATGTGTTTTGCAACACATCAAACATCCCCACATTTAAACCTTTTTCGTCCCTGAAAAAGACTTCAATGGAATCATAATTAGAATTCTTGGTTTCAAAGACTTTTAGGTTCATTAATTATGATCTAATTACGCATCAACCAAAACTGTCGGTATTGTTGCTCACCTAAACCCAACCACTAGCTAATCAGGCCCCAATCATGTAAAGCAATTAAGTTCATATTATTACAATCAATCTATGGGTCTCACACTCAAGACATCCAGCTTCACTGATGTATTGTAAAATACATCTATTTCCAGTGTAAAATTTGTGTAATTTTTGAGTCGTTTTGATAGAGTTTTTATTAGTTTTAGGCTTGTACCGGTCTATTTTATTTAGTATAGGTTTTTATAGATTTTTATTAGTCTTGAGTCAGTTTTAGTGCTTATTTATTTATTTTATATTTTGGTAGGTGTTCGAATGGACGTTGGAGCGTAAACGAGCAACTTTAAGCAAGTCAAGAACACCCGAGTCGAAAGCACGAAGTTATAATTATAATTATAATACTATATATAATAATAATAAACTAATATTAATAAGTTTAATAATAATAATAATAAAGAAATAAAGAAAAAAGAAAAAAAAGAGAATCGTGATGTGATACGTGTAGGGCTGTCCAAAAAGCTCGTGGCTCGGAGCTCGCTCGAAGCTCGCTCGGATTTAGCTCGAAAAAAGCTCGCTCGATATGACTCGGTTTGAAACTGAGCCGAGCTGGCTCGGATCGGTTAGAAAGTGAGCCTAGCTCGGCTCGGTTCGTAACGAGCCGAGCTGGCTCGGTTTGGCTCGAATAATTCTAATTTTTAATATATATATTTTTATATACATATAATATACTATCAAAATGTAAAAATATGATGGAGAACATGTTACATATTTAATATTTGGTAACACTAGCATGGAGATTCTTTGCTTGGGATTGAAGTTATAGCTAATCAAGTTATTTAAATAAATTCAATAATGCTTTTGATTCAAGTACTCAAGTTAATTCGTATGTTGATGAACTTATACGGTATTCCGTTAAAATTTGAGACTTATTTTGTACTTGCTTGAACTTGATTTTAGCGTGTAATGTATAAGGTTGAATTATTTTAAATGTGTTATTTTTAACTATTAAATAATATTTTAAACTATTGAATTTTAAAAGCCATTTTTCTTTTTTCTTTTTAAATTCGAGCCAAACCAAGCCGAGCCGAGTCGGCTCGGTTTAAAACCAAGCCGAGCTCGAGCTTTGATTTTTAGCTCGGTTTCAAATCCGAGCCGAGCCGAGCTGGCTCGGTTTATAACCAAGCTGAGCGCGAGCTTGGCCTGGCTCGGCTCGGTTCGGCTCATGAACAGCCCTAGATACGTGGAGTTTTGGTCAAGGCCCAAAAAAATAAATGTAGGGCACAATAGAATTTTTGTGGCAGCCAATTTTCGAAGTAGAACAGCGGCAGCGGCAGATATAAAAATTCTTGAGGGGGCACGACAAAAAAAAAGGAACATTACAACTTACAAGGGACATCTCAATATTTTGAAGCAGAAGAATATTAAGGAGGTCGAACGATTTGAAGCAAAAACATTCTTGGAGGAGAGAGGTCGCACAGTAGCAGAGGAGATATTATTATAGAGGCAGGCCAGGGATCAAAGGTTTTAAGCCAGAGAGTGATTATTCGGGTGTCAATCATTCGGTTTTTTCGTTCCTTTATTATCTTTGTTCTATACAATGATTGCTGAATTTTTATTTGGCTTTGTTTCTCTTTTCAAAATGGTTTGTGGCTAAAACTTTTAATAGCTACCTAGGCCAAGACAAATAACTATGTTTTGATTTGTTTTTTTTTTTCTATGGTTTCTGGAACGTGTTTTGAATTTATGATTCAGTATAGATTTTGATTTCTCTAGATCTGGTGTATGTGCGTATTCATTATTTTTTGATTGTCACTTATTCACTCCACTTGCACTTTTGTGAATGTCTTTCATGTATGAGTGCTGGTTAGGTTGCAGACTTTGTGTAGCAACTAGTTTATGGTCAATAGTCGAGAGTTTACCATAGGAGTGATATTTGGTGGTTAGAAGATTTTAGGTATTCTTCCAAGTTCGATAGCTGTGAGGTGAGGACTTGTTGGTATGTCTAGGTTGTTAAATTGCTAGGTTAGAGGCTTTTTGAGAAGATTTGCCTAGTTTCCCTTTCAACTCCTGCATATTAAGTTAGATCTAGGCTTCAATAATTACCCCTTGCACCTAGTGTAGTGAGGTTTTCACGCTGTGAGGTAGATTTTCTAGCGGGTACTCGATCATAAGAGTTAGATAACTTGTGAGGGTTTGTACTCCAACCGGTAGTTTAACAGCACAAAAATATTCTAGTGTTTCCCTTTGAGAAGGGTCGAGGGTCTCTTGTTTATTCTTGATGTTTAGTATTTTAAGATCTCGGTTCCAAATCAGTTCCATAACCATAGAAGTTTATCAGGCATAGTTAGGAGTCTGGTCTAGGTAGTGTCTTGTCATCATCTGAATTCGGCTCAGCTAAGTTCGTGTCTTTAGTTTAGTTTAGTTAATCTTAGTTAACCTTTATTTTATTGCAATTTATTTTTCTGTAAAACCCCCCCTTTAAAATAATAAATTAATTTAATCAGTATTTAGGATAAGTAATCGAGTCTAGTTTTCGTTTTCCATTAGAGTTTCGTGGGTTCGATATCCGGACTTACTTTAGCTATACTTGCCTGTCAGTAGTTTAGTTTTAGGGAGTCTAGAGTATTACTAGGTGTCTAGATTTATGTTTAATTTAGTTATTTTTATTAAACTACTTTTAGCACATCAAGTTTTTGGCGTCGTTGCCGGGGACTCTTGGTTGTTGCGTTAATTAGCTTCGATTGCACTTATCTGAAATATCTGTGCTATTTATTATTATTTTTTATTTTTTTTATTTTTATTTTTTTTATTTCGAGTCTTTTCTATTTTTTTTTTAGTTTCTTTTATCAGTTATTCTCTTACCTCTTTTATTGTCTACTCTGCAGTTTTATGCCAGTTACTCGTTCGAGGAGCAAGTCAGCTGCTGAGGTTAAGCTTGAAGATGTAAGTTCTTCTAGCTCTTGTTCTTCTAGGTCGTCTTCCCCACCACCCAGTCCACCACCAAACCTTTCCTAAATGGCTGAGCGTCGCACTGTCCACCAACAATCCACCCAGGGTTTTACGGGAGTTAACTCCCCTATTACCATTCCAGCCATCAACAATGATGGGTCCTGGCAGATACCCTCCTACATCATGACAACCATTAATAACACCTGTCAATTCCACGGCCGCGATGATGAGGATGCCCCGGCCCACATAGCCCGTCTGACTCGCATCCTAGCTACCTTTAAGCTACAGGGTGCCAATGATGATGCTAAATTCCTCCACCTTTTCCCCTTTTCCCTTGCTGGTCGAGTCGCCACTTGGCTCGACTCTCACCCTACCGACACTTTTACCACATGGGATGCCCTTAAAGAAGCTTTTCTGAATAAGTACTTTCCACCTAGCAAGGCATCCCGCCTTCGCGATCAGATCCATTTGTTCCGGATGGAACCTGATGAGCCTTATTATCTTGCATGGGAGCGTTTTCAAAACCTGCATAGCAGGTGCTCCCAACATGGTCTAACTGATTGGGCCCTTGTAGAGAAATTCTACAATGACCTAACTTTTGAGGCAAAGAACCGCTTTGATACTTCTGCAGGCGGCCACATGATGGGTAAGAAAACTTGTCACACCCTCAAATTCCACGTGCGGGGTTTTACCGCGAGGCGCGTGACACACCAAGATCTCAGTCAACGATCACAATAAACATACAACAAACATGCATTCAAGATTATATTTAAAACCAAAATATAATGCTTTGAGCTGTAAACCAGCAGCGGAAGCATTCTTGTTTACAACCAAAAGACATATCGTTGTTTACAAAGACATTGTTTAATATGTTTCAAAATAATAGACGCCGTGCGTGACTCTGTGCGCCTAGTCCGATAACCGCTACCTCAGCGACCTGAGAAAACATGCCAAAAATGTCAACATATAATGCTGGTGAGTTCACAGGTTTTATTTTATAAAGCGTTTTCCATAAGTTGTAAAGATCATATCCGTTACTACCAGGTTATAAGAACGTTAGCTAGACGTTAAGTGTTTGTTTACTACTGCGGTTGGGAATCCATTACTATACGTTTATAAGTTGTAAGACTTGCCCAGCAGTTTTGACTATAACCGATGCCTTGGCGAGTCAGTAATAAGAGACAATATGCACCCGCCCGGCCCAGCCGTCGAGTGGGGTTTGTGAGGCCCAATAGATCTATCCACATTTCCCCCGTTGTGCATCCCCGCACATTCATGGTTTCCCCCCTGGGACTTTCCGTAAAAGCCGCATAGTATATGTAAAGTAACCATAGTATAACATGACCTTTAGTAAGTAAGTAAGTAGCATGTTTCTCCCCCGTAAGTAAAACGGTAAAAGTGGGGCTGTGAAACTCACCTTGGTTTGCGTTACTTGAAAATAGTTAAATGATTATGTTATGATAGCCCCAGATAGCGGCGACCTATCATAAGATGCGTATAAGTATTGGACTAATAACCCGCAGGCTAACTAGTCCCCGAATGTCCAGACCATGACCTTTAACGTTTGAAAACACCTTTAACTGTTAAACCGACCGTGCCCGACAAGACCCGACATCCCATTGGTGACCCGACGTCCCACGTGTTAGATAAATGCAAGACATCATGCAACATATGCAATTAAACACTTAGCACGCGCAACAGTTCACCTAGTCTAGCATAATGTCCAATTAACGCATAAACAGGTCCGAATACGTCTCACTAAGTCATTGGGTGTATCCCGGGGTTCCTAACATATTCCTAGGTGTCAAATCGTGTTCCGGGATGTCAAAACGCGTTCACGACAGCAGTACATGCGATTAGGAAGGTCACACGCGAGTAGGCAATAGCCTATAGGCGATTAGGGGCCTAATCGCCTGATGTATCAGGCGAGTAGGGTCCCAATCGCCCCAAAGTCTGCATAATCGCCTATAGCTCAGGCGATTAGGATGCCTAATCGCCTGCAGCTGCTGTACAACGAGTTTTCGCGCGTTAAACCTTCCAAATCAGATCCGAAACATGCAACAACACCCAATATCAAACCTAAATCATTTACCAACCCATTTCAAGCAAAAACCCCCAACATATCACTGATCTAGCATGTTCTATGCAATTATTTCCTAAAATGGCAAAGTACTAGGTTTCTTCTACCAACCTTATCATTCCTTAAATGGAAATAATCAGATTTCAAACTCTACAACATGTAACTCATAAAATCTCTGATCTAACATCTTCCTAGTGTGAATCCTAACAACATTGCATCAACAATCACACCATAATCATCCTAAATCCTCAAGAACATACAAATGGGTCAAAATGTGCATTTTCTTCAAAACACCTTAATAATGGCTAAGATTCTAAGACAACCTCTCTAATGACCTCTACATATCATAAGTACAACCATATCTTGAAAACATTCATGTTAAAATCACCAATAAGACCAACATATGCAAGTAAACTTCACATATAACAAGCATTAAGATGTAGACTTAGTTTAGGACTCTTTTGAAAGGTTTTTAAAGACACATTTTGGTAAAACAAGGTCTGGAACTTTGGGGAACTCGAAATAACAACTTTACAAAGGTTAGGGATGAAGAACACACCTTGGATTTTGCTAAAGAAAGGTGTATAAGCTTGAGGATGGTGATTTTTGTAGCAAAAAGAGTTCCAGAGGTGTTTCAAGGTGTGTGGGTGGTTTGGGAGCAGCTAGGGTTGTTCTAGAGGTGTTTGGGGAGTTAAGGGTTCTATTTATAGGTGTTTTGACCCGAGCCCTGCAGTACACGCGAGTAGCAGCCCCTTATACGCGATTGGGGGCCTAATCGCGTATAACATCAGGCGATTAGGTCCCAATCGCCTGTAATCTTCCCTACTCGCATGAACATATAGGCGATTAGGGGTTCTCCCAGCTCCTAATCGCCCCTGTGATGCTGGAACGGGTTTTTGGCGCGTTAAACACTATTTTAACATATTTAAACACGTATTCACATACCGATAAGTCACATAATGATTTCAAACATATAATGCATGATATCCAACACGTTTACATCCGTTCACCAATTCCCGGGACTCGAGACTCGTGTGTGCATTAAACCCGGCGATTCCACGAATCGCCGATCCTTGTACCCATAGATGTGGACTGACTCCCGATGACCCCGCGGATCATCATAACGACTCCCGATGATTCCCTCGAATCATCGTACCGACTCGACTGACCCCGTTAAGGACGTAATATGCATGACTCGCTAAGGTAGACTTACTAGTTTAGTCAACGTTACTAACCTGAGTTTGCCGGGTGTCACATCATCCCCCTGTTGAAAGAATTTTCGTCCCGAAAATTGCCCAAGGCCAAAAAGGAAGAAAAATTTTCCGGTTGCCACATCATCCCCCTGTTGAAAGGAATCTCGACCCGAGATTCATTCAGCTTCAGCAGAGACATGTCTTGATTCAAACGCGCGCTTAGGAAATAAATGGGGATACTTAGCCTTCATTTGATCTTCCCGTTCCCACGTGAACTCCGGTCCACGATTAGAGTTCCAACGGACTTTAACAATGCGGATTTTACTCCGGCGAAGGCTACGGATTTTATAGTCAAGAATTTCAACCGGTTCCTCCACGATACGTAGACGATCATCCACCTTGATCTCTTCGAGAGGAACAACCAAAGATTCATCCGCCAAACACTTCTTCAAATTAGAAACGTGGAAGACGTTATGAACATTACTGAGCTCAGCCAGCAGATCAAGCCTGTATGCTACCGGTCCAATCCGTTCCAGGATTGCGAACGGTCCCACATACCGAGGATTCAATTTGCCCCGTTTCCCAAAACGTATAACGCCCTTCCATGGAGATACCTTCAACAAAACCCTGTCGCCAACCTCGAACTCCAAAGGCTTGCGACGACGATCGGCATAGCTCTTTTGACGATCCCGAGCTGCTGCCATGCGGTTACGGATTTGTACGATCTTTTCGGAAGTCTCGTACACAAGTTCCGGGCCGGTGAGTTGACTCTCACCCACCTCGGCCCAACAAAGGGGAGACCGGCATTTCCGCCCGTAAAGAGCCTCGAACGGAGCTGCCTTGATGCTAGAATGGTAACTGTTGTTGTAGGAGAATTCCACCAACGGTAAGTGACTCTCCCACCCCTTGCCAAAATCGATCACACATGCCCGAAGCATGTCTTCTAGCGTTTGGATTGTCCGCTCACTTTGACCGTCAGTTTGCGGATGATACGCTGTGCTCATGTCTAACTGAGTACCCAGAGCCTTATGCAAAGACTTCCAGAAGTTAGAGGCGAACCGAGGATCACGATCAGAAATAATAGAGACGGGCACCCCGTGCCGAGAGACCACTTCCTTGAGATATAACCGTGCCAAACGCTCGAGACCATCGGTCTCTTTGATAGCGAGGAAGTGCGCAGACTTTGTCAACCTATCGACAATTACCCAGATCATGTCGCAACCACTGGGCGATTTCGGGAGTTTGGTCACAAAGTCCATCGTAATCCGCTCCCACTTCCACTCGGGGATTTCAGGCTGTTGTAGGAGGCCGGACGGCTTTTGGTATTCGACCTTGACCTTAGCACAGGTCAAGCACTTGCTTACATACGAAGCCACGTCCGCCTTCATGTTCGGCCACCAATAAAGTATCTTTAGGTCTTGATACATCTTATCGGAGCCAGGGTGAATAGAGTACCGGGACTTGTGAGCTTCATCAAGAACGAGCTCCCGCAAGCCCCCAAATAAAGGAACCCAAATACGTTCAGCGAAATAGTGTAACCCATCGGATCTGAGCTCAAGGTGACTATCAGCACCATGCATGGTTTCAGCTTTAAGGTTTTCCTCCTTCAAAGCCTCTTGCTGCGCTGAGCGGATTCGATCAGGTAAGCCGGAATGGATAGTGAGCTGAAGAGCCCGAACACGACGAGGTTTAGCCGTTTCCTTCCTGCTCAAGGCGTCTGCGACCACATTCGCCTTGCCAGGATGGTATTTGATAGCGCACTCGTAGTCATTAAGAAGCTCGACCCAACGTCGTTGCCTTATATTCAACACCTTCTGATCAAAGATATGCTGGAGGCTCTTGTGATCGGTGTAAATAGTGCATTTGGTACCGTACAAGTAATGCCTCCAAATCTTTAAAGCAAAGACCACCGCACCCAATTCCAGGTCGTGGGTGGGGTAGTTTTTCTCATGAACTTTAAGCTGACGAGAAGCGTAGGCGATGACCTTCTCGCGCTGCATCAGAACACAACCGAGACCCCGGATAGAAGCGTCACAATAAACCACAAAATCGTCCGTGCCCTCAGGCAAGGACAAGATAGGAGCAGAACAGAGTTTAGCCTTTAACAACTGGAAGGCCGACTCCTGCGAATCACCCCAGTCGAACTTCCGGTCCTTCTGGGTAAGCGAGGTGAGGGGTTGAGCGATCTTCGAAAATCCCTCGATAAAACGACGGTAATAACCTGCAAGGCCTAGGAATTGCCGCACCTCAGATGGCGTCTTCGGTGCTTCCCAGTCTTTAATGGCTTCAATCTTAGCTGGGTCAACGTGAATTCCTTTCTCATTAACAACATGACCAAGGAATTGGACTTCACGCAACCAGAAGCTACACTTAGAAAACTTGGCGTACAACTGTTCCCGCCTCAGAAGTTCCAAAACAAGACGTAGGTGTTCCTGGTGGTCCACCTCGTTCTTAGAATAGACTAGAATATCATCGATGAAGACAATCACGAACTTATCAAGATAAGGCTTGCAAACACGGTTCATCAGATCCATAAAGATGGCAGGTGCGTTGGTGAGACCAAAAGGCATGACCAGGAATTCAAAGTGGCCATAGCGAGTTCGAAAGGCGGTCTTCGGAATGTCAGCTTCTTGAACCCTTAACTGGTGGTACCCCGACCTCAAATCGATCTTCGAATAGAAACTGGAACCCTGGAGCTGGTCAAATAAGTCATCGATGCGAGGAAGAGGATAGCGATTCTTGATGGTAACCTTATTCAGCTCCCGGTAGTCGATACACATCCGTAGGCTTCCGTCCTTCTTCTTGACGAACAAAATAGGGGCTCCCCACGGGGACAAACTAGGCCGAATGAAACCCTTCTCTAACAGCTCCTGCAACTGGTTCGATAATTCCTGCATCTCGGGAGGCGCAAGACGATAAGGGGCACGAGCAATAGGGGCCGCACCCGGAGCAAGTTCAATACCGAATTCGACCTGGCGATAAGGAGGAAGACCAGGTAAGTCTTCAGGAAATACATCGGGAAAGTCGCGGACAACAGGAATATCTTCAATCCTCTTCTCCTCTTCAGACGAAACCGAAACAAGTGCCAGAATGGCAGAATACCCCTTCCGAAGATACTTATAGGCTTTCATACACGAAATGATACTCAACGGGACCCCGCCCTTCTCACCGTGTACCAACAGAATTTCACCATCAGGGAGGGGAAGTCGAATGACTTTATCAAAACAAACTATCTCAGCATGATACAGGGACAACCAATCCATACCCACGACAACATCGAAACTACCCAGGGACACCGGCATGAGATCAATAGGGAAGGAATAACCCGACAACTCAAGGTGACACTCCCTAAGGACGTGCGTCGCCTCGACTTTCTTACCATCAGCCAATTCTATCAAGTACTTAGCCTCTAAAGGTGTAGGTACCCTATCAAGCAATTGACTAAACCCAAGAGATATAAAACTCTTATCGGCGCCAGAATCGAATAAAACCGTAGCATAGCGATTATCGAGGAGAAACGTACCAGTAACAGTGTCGGGGTCTTGTCGAGCACCGCTCGAACCAATCACGAAGGCGCGAGCATTCCTGCCTCCGCCTCCATTGTTTCCATTGCCCGACCCATTCTTCCCGGCTTCGCCCTGCTTCAACTTGGGGCATTCCCGCTTATAGTGACCAAGTTCACCACAATTGTAGCACCCCTGTTTACCCTGATTTCCCTGGGAAGCAGCAACAGGAGGGGCCGGAGTAGATGTAGCAGGAGGGTTCCGGTTACCCTGAAGATTAACCCTGCAGTCACGGGCCACATGTCCGGCCTTGTTGCACCGGCGGCAATGGTTCTTGTCGCAACGACCAGTGTGATGAAACCAGCATCGTTCACACTTTGGCAACCTTCCCTGATAACCCCCTATCTTCTGTTCAGACGACGGTCCCCCAGTATTAGACTTCTTCACCTGATGAGGCTGAGCCGAGCCCGAGCCTTTCCCCACTGTTTCCCACTTCCGCTTGTTACTATCGGAGGTCTTCACAGCAGCGCCTCGAGGAGGCAAGACCCCTTCAGTCACCTTCATGTTGGTCAGCCTGTGAGCCGACCGAACTACTTCAGAATAAACAGTGAGATTACCTGCAACAACTAACCCAGCAATCTCCGGTACCAACCCAGCAACATAATGCTCAATCTTTCGATATTCAGGTGCGTGCAGATCGGGGCACAACACCGCCAACTCATTGTGCCTAGCAGTATAAGCTTCAATCTCGGAACCCACCATCTTATGGTTCCAGACTTCATGCTCAAGCTTCTGGATCTCATCCCTCGGGCAGTACTCATTTTTCAGCAACTGAATGAATCCTGCCCAGGGCATGGCGTGAGCTTCCCCAATGCCCATAGTCTGGGTGGTGGAGTTCCACCAGGTCAAGGCTTGACCCTCCAGGGTCGCAGAAGCATATTTCACCCGGTCGCCTTCCGGGCAGCTGCACATCGAGAAAACAGATTCGATTTTCTCCAACCATCGGAGCAGTCCCACTGCCCCTTCAGTGCCGCTAAAGTTGTGGGGCTTACAGTCCATAAACTTTTTATAGGAACACTGGGATGGAGGAGGATTGACAGCACCACCTGGAACAGACACACAGGTGAGTATCAAGAAAAGGTAAAGTACCCCAGAACGAGGGAGAATAGATGAGAATCGACGTACCACCCATAGCATTATGAGCGGCTTGGAATGCAGCCAAAGCAATATTCACGTGCTGCTGCGTCAGATTATCCAGCTCGGCTTGGGTCATATTAATGTTCCCACGGCCACCGCCGCCACCACGGCCGCCACCGCGACCGCCAGCCCGGCCGCCCCTGCGACCTCCACGAGCTCCCGACATCTTCTGTCACAACATGAAACAAAAGATTTAGGCTTGCCCGTGGTATAACCCATTAGGAATTTCAAGAAATTAGACCGAGCCCAGCTCGGGTCCACCCGTTCAAGCCCAAAGTCCGCCAGGGATCCCATGCATCACAGTTTATGATCTCGTGTGCACCCGACATGATAAACTGTTCCACATGGTCCTCCAGGCGCGCTTTAAGTTTGAAGTTCAAGTCACCGAACACTAGCGCCCAATCATGATATTATCATAAGTATAAGTACAATATAATATGCATAAGAACGGGCGTGTTCATTAGGGCATAGAGGGGAGATGTCCAAATCTCTGGACAGATCTCAAGAGTACGCCGAAGCTACCCCAATGCACACTGCCGTCGAGAGAGTTCAATAGTATATCGTTCGCCATCGGATTATAGTAAGGATGAGTCAAGAAATAGAATGATAAGGAGTAAATAGATGATGTAGCGTAGTAGATGATGACACCGACACCCCGACAAGTCATATTGTTACCCACTTGCTAAGACTCGACTGATTGTGACCGTCTAGTGTGTGCGACTCAGTTGTAGACTAGACTCTACATGCAGTCTCAGTTCACTATAACCGTTGGCTCTGATACCAATCTGTCACACCCTCAAATTCCACGTGCGGGGTTTTACCGCGAGGCGCGTGACACACCAAGATCTCAGTCAACGATCACAATAAACATACAACAAACATGCATTCAAGATTATATTTAAAACCAAAATATAATGCTTTGAGCTGTAAACCAGCAGCGGAAGCATTCTTGTTTACAACCAAAAGACATATCGTTGTTTACAAAGACATTGTTTAATATGTTTCAAAATAATAGACGCCGTGCGTGACTCTGTGCGCCTAGTCCGATAACCGCTACCTCAGCGACCTGAGAAAACATGCCAAAAATGTCAACATATAATGCTGGTGAGTTCACAGGTTTTCTTTTATAAAGTGTTTTCCATAAGTTGTAAAGATCATATCCGTTACTACCAGGTTATAAGAACGATAGCTAGACGTTAAGTGTTTGTTTACTACTGCGGTTGGGAATCCATTACTATACGTTTATAAGTTGTAAGACTTGCCCAGCAGTTTTGACTATAACCGATGCCTCGGCGAGTCAGTAATAAGAGACAATATGCACCCGCCCGGCCCAGCCGTCGAGTGGGGTTTGTGAGGCCCAATAGATCTATCCACATTTCCCCCGTTGTGCATCCCCGCACATTCATGGTTTCCCCCCTGGGACTTTCCGTAAAAGCCGCATAGTATATGTAAAGTAACCATAGTATAACATGACCTTTAGTAAGTAAGTAAGTAGCATGTTTCTCCCCCGTAAGTAAAACGGTAAAAGTGGGGCTGTGAAACTCACCTTGGTTTGCGTTACTTGAAAATAGTTAAATGATTATGTTATGATAGCCCCAGATAGCGGCGACCTATCATAAGATGCGTATAAGTATTGGACTAATAACCCGCAGGCTAACTAGTCCCCGAATGTCCAGACCATGACCTTTAACGTTTGAAAACACCTTTAACTGTTAAACCGACCGTGCCCGACAAGACCCGACATCCCATTGGTGACCCGACGTCCCACGTGTTAGATAAATGCAAGACATCATGCAACATATGCAATTAAACACTTAGCACGCGCAACAGTTCACCTAGTCTAGCATAATGTCCAATTAACGCATAAACAGGTCCGAATACGTCTCACTAAGTCATTGGGTGTATCCCGGGGTTCCTAACATATTCCTAGGTGTCAAATCGTGTTCCGGGATGTCAAAACGCGTTCACGACAGCAGTACATGCGATTAGGAAGGTCACACGCGAGTAGGCAATAGCCTATAGGCGATTAGGGGCCTAATCGCCTGATGTATCAGGCGAGTAGGGTCCCAATCGCCCCAAAGTCTGCATAATCGCCTATAGCTCAGGCGATTAGGATGCCTAATCGCCTGCAGCTGCTGTACAACGAGTTTTCGCGCGTTAAACCTTCCAAATCAGATCCGAAACATGCAACAACACCCAATATCAAACCTAAATCATTTACCAACCCATTTCAAGCAAAAACCCCCAACATATCACTGATCTAGCATGTTCTATGCAATTATTTCCTAAAATGGCAAAGTACTAGGTTTCTTCTACCAACCTTATCTTTCCTTAAATGGAAATAATCAGATTTCAAACTCTACAACATGTAACTCATAAAATCTCTGATCTAACATCTTCCTAGTGTGAATCCTAACAACATTGCATCAACAATCACACCATAATCATCCTAAATCCTCAAGAACATACAAATGGGTCAAAATGTGCATTTTCTTCAAAACACCTTAATAATGGCTAAGATTCTAAGACAACCTCTCTAATGACCTCTACATATCATAAGTACAACCATATCTTGAAAACATTCATGTTAAAATCACCAATAAGACCAACATATGCAAGTAAACTTCACATATAACAAGCATTAAGATGTAGACTTAGTTTAGGACTCTTTTGAAAGGTTTTTAAAGACACATTTTGGTAAAACAAGGTCTGGAACTTTGGGGAACTCGAAATAACAACTTTACAAAGGTTAGGGATGAAGAACACACCTTGGATTTTGCTAAAGAAAGGTGTATAAGCTTGAGGATGGTGATTTTTGTAGCAAAAAGAGTTCCAGAGGTGTTTCAAGGTGTGTGGGTGGTTTGGGAGCAGCTAGGGTTGTTCTAGAGGTGTTTGGGGAGTTAAGGGTTCTATTTATAGGTGTTTTGACCCGAGCCCTGCAGTACACGCGAGTAGCAGCCCCTTATACGCGATTGGGGGCCTAATCGCGTATAACATCAGGCGATTAGGTCCCAATCGCCTGTAATCTTCCCTACTCGCATGAACATATAGGCGATTAGGGGTTCTCCCAGCTCCTAATCGCCCCTGTGATGCTGGAACGGGTTTTTGGCGCGTTAAACACTATTTTAACATATTTAAACACGTATTCACATACCGATAAGTCACATAATGATTTCAAACATATAATGCATGATATCCAACACGTTTACATCCGTTCACCAATTCCCGGGACTCGAGACTCGTGTGTGCATTAAACCCGGCGATTCCACGAATCGCCGATCCTTGTACCCATAGATGTGGACCGACTCCCGATGACCCCGCGGATCATCATAACGACTCCCGATGATTCCCTCGAATCATCGTACCGACTCGACTGACCCCGTTAAGGACGTAATATGCATGACTCGCTAAGGTAGACTTACTAGTTTAGTCAACGTTACTAACCTGAGTTTGCCGGGTGTCACAAAACTGCGGCCGAATGCAATGACTTATTTGAAAGTTTTGCCCAGACAGACCATGAGCAGCGGGTTTTACTTAGGAATTCCATTCCATTCCTGCACCTAGTACCACCCCACCAGCTCGAGGTGTTCACCAAGTCACATTGGATACTAGTGTGGCTGCTGCTTTAGATGCATTAACTAAGGTAGTGAAGGATTTGAAGTTGAAATCTGAAAAGTGTGAGATGTGTAGGGGAGGGCATGCTACTTCTGAATGTCCTTTGATTCATCAGAATGAGCATGTGGATTTTGTAGGCGGTCAGAACCGCGGGTCAAGCAACTCTTATGGAAATTCTTACAACCCAGGTTGGAGGAATCATCCAAACATCAGCTGGAAATCTTCTGGTAATCCCCCTGGTTTCTCATCAAACTCTACTCATAACAAGGGGCAGGGTCAGTATTCGGGTGGAAATTCGGGAACTAATGTAGGTTCGAGTACTGAGGGTGGTTTGGGTAAAATAGAAGAACTTTTAACCCAGTTAGTAGCTAAGGATGCCCACACCCAGAAAACTCTAGCAGAGCATGACACCTTGTTGAAAAATCACCACTCTGCATTTTTGGATCTTCAGCGTACTGTTGGTGATATTTCTAGGCGGTTGGAAGAGCGGCCCCAAGGCTAGTTCTCGGGTAGTACTCAACCCAACCCAGCCACCCAACTGAAAGCAGTCACCACTCGTAGTGGTAGAGGGGCAGAGAGAGTTAGAGAGCAGGTAGAGAGTGAGGTAGAGGAGCATATAGATGAGGAAATAGAGATGGAGGCTCATAGTAGGGTGCAACCTAGGCTAGTCCCAGCAAGTACCACACCAAATAGTGAGCCTCAGATAGAGAAGGTTGTAGGTAGGACACCCACACCGATTAGGCCTACCCCTAACATTGATCCTTCTCGTCTTCCATACCCAGCCCGCCTTAGGAACCAGAAATATGCTAAGGAGTATGGACATTTTCTAGATATGTTTAAGCAGCTTAAAATCAATCTCCCGTTCATTGAAGCCCTCCAGCATATGCCTAAATATGCCAAATTCCATAAAGATCTTTTGAAAAGGAAAGATAGGCTGGGGAGGTCTCATACATTCCATTGACTGCGGGATGTTCTGCAGTGGTTTTGAACAAGCTACCGGAGAAATTGACAGACCCCGGGATTTTTACAATCCCGTGTATGTTTGGTAGTGACACTCAAAACCACACGTTGGCAGACTTAGGTGCTAGTATCAACCTGATGCCTTATTCTCTTTATTAGAAACTAGACCTAGGTGACCTGACCCCAACGCGCATGACTTTATCCCTTGCTGACCGATCGGTCAAATATCCACGGGGCATTGTGGAAAACTTGTTGGTGAAAGTTGATAAATTTGTTTTCCCCGTGGATTTCGTTATTCTTGACATGGAGGTAGACGACAAAGTACCTCTAATTCTAGGTCGTCCGTTTCTGCGCACCGCCAAGGCACTCATTGATGTCTTTGACGGGAAGATCACTCTACGCGTAGGAGATGAGACGGTCACCTTTGAGATCGTCAAATCCATGAGATACCCTGGTAGTCAAGACGATTTTAGCGGTCCCACTGACTCTGTTTACTTCATAAATTCTTTTATTTCTCGGGTGGACCGATGTCTTGATTACATTTGTGGGGGTGATTTGGTAGTTGAAACCCATGATGAGGAGTTAGATTTGGTTGGGCAGGAAGCCCCTTTGTTTCCTGAGGCATTAGAGATTAGTGAGGTTTGTGAGGAGAGTAGTAAACCTTCATTAGAGATACCACCGCCTTTAGAACTTAAGGTTTTACCCTCTCACTTAGAGTATGCCTACTTAGGGGAGAATGCTAGTTTGCCCGTCATTTTTTCATCTAAACTGACGGAGGAGGAGAAGAGTCGGTTGCTTGATGTGTTGAAGGCACATAAGCAAGCCATTGCATGGAGGCTCTTTGACATCAAGGGCATCAACCCTACCTACTACACCCATAGGATACTCATGGAGGATGATTATAAGCCTGTGGTGCAGCCTCAGAGACGCCTAAATCCAAACATGCAGGAAGTAGTTAGGAGTGAGGTTCTTAAGCTTATGGATGCTGGTCTGATCTATCCCATCTCTGATTCCCCGTTGGTGAGCCCGACTCAGGTTGTCCCTAAGAAGGGAGGGATGACCGTGGTCACTAATGAGAAGAATGAGCTCATTCCCACTCGTACTGTCACTGGTTGGCGTGTCTGTATTGATTACAGGAGACTGAATGACGCCACCAGGAAAGACCACTTTCCTCTCCCGTTCATTGATCAGATGTTGGAGCGTTTGGCAGGGCAACAGTTTTACTATTTCCTTGACGGATTTTCAGGTTATTTCCAGATCCCCATTGCAACAGAGGATCAGGAGAAGACCACCTTTACATGCCCCTATGGCACTTATGTGTATCGCCGCATGCCGTTTGGGTTATGTAACGCTCCAGCCACTTTTCAGTGTTGCATGATAGCTATCTTTCAGGATATGATTGAGACGTCTATGGAGGTTTTCATGGATGATTTTTCAGTTTATGGTAGCTCTTTTGATGTTTGCTTGGTTAACTTAGAGAGGATGCTAGAGAGATGTGTAGAGTCTAAGTTAATGTTGAATTGGGAGAAGTGTCACTTTATGGTGACTGAGGGGATAGTACTAGGACATAAGATTTCTAGGGATGGTATAGAGGTTGATAAGGCTAAGATTGACACCATTAGTAGGCTTCCACCTCCGACCAATGTCAAGGCCATCCGTAGTTTTCTAGGTCATGCGGGTTTCTATCGTAGGTTCATTAAGGATTTTTCCAAAATCATTCGCCCCATGACCCGTCTTCTTGAGAAAGACGTTCCTTTTGTCTTTGATGAGGAGTGTCTTAAGGCTTTTGAGTTATTGAAGGAGCGGTTGGTGAGTGCTCCTATCTTAGTTTCACCCGACTGGAGCTTGCCTTTTGAGCTCATGTGTGATGCGAGTGACTACGCAGTCGGGGCGGTCTTAGGGCAAAGGCGTGGCAAACATTTTCACCCTATCTACTACGCCAGTAAGACCCTTAATGATGCTCAAGAGAACTACACAACCACCCAGAAAGAGATCTTGGCGGTTGTATTTGCTTTTGATAAATTTCGTTCTTATCTCGTGCTCTCCAAAACCACCGTCTTTACTGATCACTCGGCTTTGCGGTTTCTTTTCGCAAAGAAGGACGCCAAACCTCTTATAATTCGGTGGATTCTTTTGCTTTCTGAGTTTGATATTGAGATTAAGGATAAACCGGGAGCAGAGAATGTGGCTGCAGATCACCTTTCTCGTTTAGAGGATCCGAGTAGAGAGGAGATACGTGAGGAGGTGATTAGAGATAAATTCCCTCACGAGTCCATTGATTTCGTTGAAGCTGAGAAGCAGGGTATGCCATGGTTCACTGATTTGGCAAATTACCTTGCTCATGGGATGTTGGTAGAGGGTATGAATATCCAACAGCGTAAGAAATTTCTGAGAGATGCTACTAGGTATGTGTGGGATGATCCTTTTCTGTTTAGGATAGGAAGTGATAGAATTTTGAGGAGATGTGTTAGTAGAGAGGAGGGACTAGAGATTATTAGGCATTGCCAAGAGAGTCTCTATGGAGGGCACCATGCTCATCACACCACTACGCAAAAGGTCTTTGATAGTGGTTTTTATTGGCCTACTGTGGTGAAGGATGCCCTCGATTTCGTGCAGCGGTGCGACGCCTGTCAACGCACTGGTAACATTTCATCCAAGGATGAGATGCCTCAGAACCCCATTCAGGTTCTTGAAGTTTTTGATGTCTGGGGCATTGATTTCATGGGACCATTCCCCATTTCTGGAGGGAACCGGTACATCCTCGTGGCCATTGATTATGTTTCAAAGTGGGTTGAAGCGCAAGCTTTACCTACTAATGATACCCGAGTGGTGGTGAAATTTTTGAAGAAGTTATTCACTCTGTTTGGTACTCCCAAGGCACTTATTAGTGACCGTGGTACGCATTTCTGTAACACCATGATGGAAAAGGTGTTAGCGCGATACGGGGTCACTCACCGTTTATCGACCGCTTACCATCCTCAAACAAGCGGTCAAGTGGAGAATGCAAACCGAGGAGTGAAGAGAATTCTTGAGAAAACCGTTGGGAAAAGTCGGAAGGATTGGTCCGACAAGTTAGATGATGCGCTTTGGGCGTTTAGGACGGCTTATAAAACGCCATTAGGTACTACACCTTTTATGATTTTTATGGTAAAGCGTGTCATCTACCCGTTGAGCTAGAACATGGAGCTCTTTGGGCCCTCAAGGCGGTTAATCTTGATCTTACCGAGGCTGCTAGGAGACGATTTTTCCAGCTTCATGAGTTGGAGGAGCTTCGGGATGCAGCATATGCACGGTCGTTGAACATTAAAGAGAAAACTAAGGAGTTGCATGATAAGAGGATCAAGAAGGTGAAGGAGTTTAGAAAGGGAGATAGAGTGCTTTTATATAATTCACGGTTGAAGTTGTTCGCAGGTAAGCTTAAGTCCAAATTGGCGGGTCCATACACAGTTAAATGAGGTTTTCCCATATGGCACAGTCGAATTACTAAATGATGCAGATGGAAGCACTTGGAAGGTTAACGGTCATAGGCTTAAAATTTATATTGGAGGACCGTTAGACCCGACGGAGAAGGAGGAAACTCCTCTCGAGACTCCTTAGAATGAGAGATGGTTGAGTTCTTGGGTACAATCCCAAGTGTAGAGTTTGTAAATTTATTTTTATTTTTAGCTTTTCATTTATTTTATTTTATTTGTGGTTCGGTATTATGCTCGGTTTTTGTTTGTTTCATTTTGCGCAGGTTTGGATTCCACCACCCGTACTCAATCTCCATTCGGGTGATTCCGGAGCTGTTTAACATTTATCAAGGCAAACCAGAGAGTTTATTATTGTGTCAGAGCCGACCGCGAATGAAATGCTATACGATCGAGCTGGATTGGACTAGAGTTTTTGGAGCTTACGCGTTAATAAACCAGCTAAGTCCTTTCCAATTTGCCCTTTTCTTTTTATTTTTGTATTCGGAATTTTTTTTTTGAGGAGTCATTTTCTATTCCTACATTGAGGGCAATGTAGAGTTTAAGTGTGGGGATGGAAACTGTCGTCTAGTATGTATATAGGGTCGTTTTGAGTCCAAAAAAAAATGAAAAAAAAAGTCCTTGATTTTGAAGTTTGCATTATATAAAATATGGAAAATGATAGGTAAAGTTAGGTGTCCGGTTTTCAAATAGTATGTATAATAAGAGATTAAAATTGATTGGAAACGTGTCTGATTTGGGATATGTGGGTAGGCTCGGCTGGTAGAAAGGTTTCCTTTGAAAAGTAATAAATTATGTTAGGCTATTTTGTGGGTTCTCATCGAGGAGAAACGGGGAGACCGAAACTGCCAAAAATAGTAGAAGAAGCACCGTTATAAGTTTAAAACTGTTAGAATTTCTAATCACTTAAAAAAAAGAGCTGGATATAAAATAAGGGCAAGGCCAATGGTGTCGTTTCTAGGGATAGTGACTCGACTCCCTCTAGGATTGTCTGAAAATAAATATCCAAAAAGCTCATGAAAAAAAATTAGAAATCAAAGCAAAAATACTGAAGCTTAAGGTGCCTGGCCACTGGGATAGCGACTTGGATTGGTCACACCCTCTGAGTTAAGTATGCTGAGATGAAAAAAAAGTGATTTTAAATTATCTTGGTTTTCTACATAAGACGGTTGGGAAATGGTCAATTGGTCATTCCTTTAGCTTCATAAGCTTGAAGCGGGATTAGGAAGAACTGTGGCTTCCTTTGAGTGAGAACCTAGATAGACTAATCAACATGAACTTAACATAAATAAAAAAGGGGCTTGGAAACTGGTTTGGGTTTAAGAGGATCAATATACCTGCAATCGCAATCAACATGTTAGTAGATTATTAATTAAGTAACCTATGTTTTGAAACTGGATGTAAACCTAACTGTGATTCCATAGCATAATTTTTTTTAAGGGACGAAAAAGAGATAAGTGTGGGGATATTTGATGTATTGTAAAATACATCTATTTCCAGTGTAAAGTTTGTGTAATTTTTGAGTCGTTTAGATAGAGTTTTTATTAGTTTTAGGCTTGTACCGGTCTATTTTATTTAGTATAGGTTTTTATATATTTTTATTAGTCTTGAGTCAGTTTTAGTGCTTATTTATTTATTTTATATTTTGAGAAGGGTCGAGGGTGTCTAGTTTATTCTTGATGTTTAGTATTTTAAGATCCCGGTTCCAAATCAGTTCCATAACCATAGAAGCTTATCAGGCATAGTTAGGAGTCTGGTCTAGGTAGTGTCTTGTCATCATCTGAATTCGGCTCAGCTAAGTTCGTGTCTTTAGTTCAGTTTAGTTAATCTTAGTTAACCTTTAATTTATTGCAATTTATTTTTCCGTAAAACCCCCCTTTAAAATAATAAATTAATTTAATCAGTATTTAGGATAAGTAATCGAGTCTAGTTTTCGTTTTCCATTAGAGTCTCGTGAGTTCGATATCCGGACTTACTTTAGCTATACTAGAGTCGATAGGTTCACTTGCCTGTCAGTAGTTTAGTTTTAGGGAGTCTAGATTTAGGTTTAATTTAGTTATTTTATTAAACTACTTTTAGCACATCGTTCACCTAATCCCACCTCAAGCTTTCGAAACAAATGTTAAACCATATAGATATACCAACCACTACAAACTAAACTCCCTAATGTATTAGAAATTAAATTTATGATGGATGATGGATGAAGTTTATGAGCTTAGACACGTTTTTTTTTCATACCTAACACAGAGGTTGTCTTAATCAGAGTCACCATCCCCAAGAGCGACAGCATGAGCTTCGGTATTTTTTTTTTCAACTTGACCTCGAGGGAGTTTCGATCAGAGGCTTCAGTTTTTTTTTTTTTTTTTTTTTTTTTTGTCTAGCTCAATTGATGGACATGTGGATTTTTTTGGGGCGCCACTTTTCACCGGATTTATTCTCTTAAAAAGGATCAAGTGTACCATTTAATTAATAATACATATGGGCTTTCAACCTACAGTGGTACCTCTAATTACTATCAGCGGTTTCAGTTCTACCGTTTCTCCTAAGATGAGAACCCATAAGATTTCATGATTTAATAAGGTATATTAAGAACAATCCTAGGACCTTTCAAAGCTAGTTGGGTCTACCGACACATCTTAAGCAAACACGCTTTCAATCTATCCATTTTCTCATATATATATAATATTTTGAAAACCAAAAATCCCAATTTTACTATCATTTTCCATATAAAATGCAAAAAAATCAGGGACATTTTTTTTTCAATTTTTCAATTTTGTTTTTTTTGAAATAAAGACCCAAACTATACTAAAACGCAGTTCTCATCCCCACACTTAAAATTGCACATTGTCCTCAATGTGCAGGGAAAAAGAACTAAAAGGAAAGCATAATAATATATATATATATAACAAGTAAAATAGAACAGACTCCCCTGGTAATATTGCAGTAACATCCTCGCAAAGCGTGTCCTGAGCTATCCCATCCAAGTGCAAAGCAACCGTATAGCATTTTATTCGCGGTTGTAAGCAATAGATCTTGCAAACAAAAACTCAAAAGACAAAACGTAAAGTGAAATAAAAATAAACCGACGAACTAGGAATGTCCTTTTACAAATAAAATATTATTGGATTGACCCCGCATGAATGGAGATTAAGTACAGGCAGGACCCTTCCAAATATGCAATTAATAATACGGGCAATCCCCACACTTAGACAAAAACCAAAACATAAAAGAAAAATAAAATAAATAAAAATAAAATAAAATAGAATCTACAAACTCTACAACTTGGGCGAATCCCCAAGTGTGCATATAAACGACTAATGATTCATTGGTGGGAGGTCAATTTCCTCCTCTTCGACCTCCGCATTCGGTCCCTTTACATAATGCTTCAATCTGTGACCGTTTACCTTCCAACTACGACCATCTTCAATCTCACATTCCACTGTACCGTACGGAAAAACCTGCTTAATCACATATGGACCTGACCACCGGGACTTAAGCTTTCCTGGAAACAATCTAAGACGGGAATTGTATTGCAAGACCTTATCCCCACACTTGAACTCTTTAATCACCTTCAAGTGCTTGTCATGCAATTTCTTAGTACGCTCTTTATACCCCCAAGATCTCATATACGCCTGATCTCTCAATTCTTCCAATTCATTCAATTGAAGGTACCTATGTTTTCCCGCACTATCCAAATCAAGATTCACCTTCTTCAATGCCAAATAAGCTTTATGCTCCAATTCAACCGGCAAATGGCATGCTTTGCCATAGACTAACCTAAACGGGGTGGTGCCTAAAGGTGTTTTATAAGCAGTACGAAAGGCCCACAAAGCATCATCTAGGTTATCTGACCAATCTTTTTGATTATGTCCTATGGTTTTCTCTAGGATTCTCTTGATCCCACGATTGGTATTCTTCACTTGACCACTCGTTTGTGGATGATAGGCTGTAGAAGTCCGATGGGTGACCCCATAACGCTTAAAAACCTTATCCATCTGATCATTACAGAAGTGGGTACCACGATCACTAATCAACGACTTAGGTGTACCGAACCTAGCAAACAACTTCTTAAGAATTCTCACAACAACCCGTGCATCATTTGTAGGTAAGGCTTGCGCCTCCACCCACTTAGACAAATAATCAACCGCAACAAGGATGTATCTATTCCCTCTAGAGACGGGGAACGGACCCATAAAATCGATGCCCCACATATCAAAGATTTCAAGTACTTGAATGGGATTTTGAGGCATCTCATTTCGGGATGAGATATTTCCGGCCCTTTGACAAGCGTCACAACGCTTCACGAACTCATGAGCATCCTTAAAGATGGTCGGCCAATAAAAACCCACATCGAACACACGTTTAGCGGTATTGGTGGCTCCAAAGTGACCACTAGCCCGACCCTCATGACACTCTCTTAGGATATCAACAATTTCAGATCCAAACACACATCTCCTCATAACCTGATCTGCACCTAGCCTATACAAATACAGATCCTCCTAAAAGTAATACTTAGAATCAGCTATCAACTTATTTTTCTCTTGTAAAGGGATTTTATCTCTAAACTCACCTGAAACTAAGTAATTTGCCATATCGGCATACCATGGGAAGTCATTACACTTAGAAGAAGCTAAGGCCATCAAACTCTCATGAGGAAAATCATCGCTAATCCTCTCTTCCCTATGCTTTTCTAAATCAGGGTTTTCTAAACGGGACAGATGGTCTGCAGCTACGTTCTCAGCTCCACTCTTATCCCTAATCTTTATATCAAATTCCTGAAGCAACAAGATCCACCTAATGAGTCTAGGTTTTGCATCCTTCTTAGAGAAAAGTTGCCTAAGAGCAGAGTGACCAGTAAAGATGATAGTTTTAGAAAGCACAAGATACGCACGAAATTTATCACAAGCAAACACCACAGCTAACAAGTCCTTCTCTGTTGTGGTGTAGTTCTCTTGGGCATCATTTAGTGTTTTGCTAGCGTAGTAAATGGGATGGAAATGTTTATCTCTACGCTGGCCCAACACAACCCCAACAGCAAAGTCGCTCGCATCACACATAATCTCGAAAGGAAGACTCCAATCGGGGGCAACAAGAATAGGAGCACTCACTAACCGCTCCTTCAACAACTCAAACGCCTTGACACATTCAGTAGAAAACTCAAATGGTCGATCTTTCTCTAAAAGTTGGGTCATCGGGCGAGCAATTTTAGAAAAATCCTTAATGAAACGCCTATAGAATCCCGCATGACCCAAGAAACTACGAATGGATTTCACAGAAGTAGGCGGCGGGAGTTTGGAAATGGTGTTGATTTTGGCTCTATCAACCTCAATTCCCGCCAGTGAAATCCTGTGCCCAAGCACAATACCCTCACGAACCATGAAGTGACACTTTTCCCAATTAAGCATCAAGTTCGTTTCTTCACACCTAGCAAGCACACGTTCTAAATTACGCAAACAATGATCAAAAGAATTCCCAAACACAGAAAAATCATCCATAAAAACCTCCATGGAATCCTCAATCAACTCATGAAAAATAGCCACCATATATCGCTGAAAAGTACCCGGAGCGTTGCATAACCCGAATGGCATACGCCGGTAGGCAAAGGTACCAAAAGGGCATGTGAAAGTGGTTTTCTCCTGATCCTCGGGTGTAATGGGGATCTGGAAATAACCTGAGAAGCCATCAAGAAAACAATAGAATGGTGACCTGATAAACGCTCGAGCGTTTGATCAATGAAAGGCAAGGGGAAATGGTCCTTGCGAGTGGCATCATTGAGTTTGCAATAATCAATGCAAACTCTCCAACCAGTCACTGTCCTAGTGGGTATGAGTTCATTTTTCTCATTCGTGACAACCGTCATACCCCCTTTCTTGGGAACAACCTGGACATGACTCACCCAAGATGAATCAGAGATAGGATAAATAAGACCTGCATCTAGTAACTTAATCACCTCCTTCTTCACTACCTCTTGCATATTGGGATTTAGCCTTCTTTGAGGCTGAACTACAGGCTTAAACTCCTCCTGCATGAGAATCTTATGCGTACAGAATGAAGGGTGAATACCCTTTATATCAATAAGCTTCCATGCAATAGCCTGTTTGTGTGCCTTCAATACACACATCAACTTACTCTTCTCCTCCTCTGTCAACTCAGCAGATATGATGACAGTCAACTAAGAACCCTCACCCAAGAATGCATACTCCAGATGAGATGGTAACTTCTTAAGTTCTAAGGATGGGGGCGTCTCAACAGATGGTGTCTCCACAGGTATCTCATCATCAGTAACCTCAAAAACCTGGGAACTCTCAACAGATAGAAAAGGTTGCACAGTGGGTGCAGTTGGATCCTGCTCAAGATCCAACTCAGTCATCTCAATGCACCCCTGAAGTGGTGAATCTAGCAGCTGTGTATCAAGGGTATCTCTCTCGCAGAGTGGAGTGAGAAAGCGCCCAACATGTGACATAAATGAGTCAATGAAATAATGAGAGTCATCATGCTGGCCAGTGTGCTTCATTGAGTTCGGTATATCAAAAGTGATCTGCTCGTTGACGGGTGGTTCAACGAACACCCTTTTATAGTGTTAAAATGGTTATTTTATCCACATTTATTCATGATATTGCTTGGAATTGGGTGACTACGGTTGTTATGGTTGTAGGTGCATAAAAGAGGTGAAAACGAGGAAATACGGGCTTTGGAATGGACCGGAACGGATCGGGACGAGGTGGAATGCAAGAAAGAAAAATGAAGATTTTTAAGGGTTCCACTGTACCCTTACGGTAGCCACCGTATGGGTACGGTGGCTTCAGGACACTCATTCTTCACCGTAGGGCAGCGTTTATTGGCCGTCAAGATTCTATCCCCACCGTACCTTACGGTAGCCACCGTAAGGTACGGTGGCACCTGCACGAAAATGTAACTCCCAAGCCTTAAATGACGATTATTGCAAGACTTTTCACATACTTTCACTTGGGAACGGTTCTAGGATCCTTTGGGCGATTTTTGGGCTAGAACAAGGTTGGAGAACAATTATAATAATTGGGTTATTGTCTTTGATTCATATGAACAATTATTTGAAGATTATGATGATCCATTCCATGATGCTAGGATAGAACTCTTGATGATCATCTTTGGTGAAGTTTTTCTTAAACTCTTTTATGTTTGTTCCTTTCATTTCTAGAACGATAATCTAGTACATGTTTGCTTGATTGTTGTGGTGTTTAAACAATTGCTTGTAGTAGTTAATCAATTTCTCAATTTCTAGTCTTAATCGTACGTTCTTGGTGTTGCTAACAATCGGGATATTGCGGGAAGGATTTGGGTTGGATAATTGATTAATCGGTCATCGGGAAACAACCTCGCATTGCTATAATCCGAGTACTTTGTTCCCTTTTATCACAACAATTGTTTAAACACGAGTTATGTCTATGTAACTCTTTCTAGTGGAACTTTTGCATAAAGGTTTAAGGAAAATGGATCTAGGGATGGTCATTGCTTGTTAACTTGAAGAACAAAACCCATTTCAAATCAGTAACTTAGTTTCTTTTTATTAAGTCTAAATCCAAATCACTCAACAATCTTTGATCTTTAATTTTGTTAGTAGTTAAATATTAGTTAATTCACAAAGTTATTAGTTTACACACATTCCACAAACTCCCTGTGTTCGATACCTTCTTGCCACTATTTATTAGTTGTAATTGGGAAATTTTACGTGTACCACGACAAGCACGTCAAATTTTGGCGCCGTTGCCGGGGAGTAGTGCGCAACGTGTGTTAAGTTAATAGTTTTGTTTGTTATTTTCGGGTTTACACGGGTTGTGTTTAGTGTGCAGGTACTTCAAGTGTATGCATACTAGAGGCTCTCACGAGTCATCACCACTTTTGTTTGATCCGGAGATTGAAAGAACATTGAGAAAGAACCGAGTTTTGATCAGAAGAAACAAAGTCATTGATTCACCTACTTCACCGTTCACACCAAGAAACATAATGCAAGACTCTCACATACCAACAATGGGTCAAACGACCTCATCATTCATGCCTACTTCTTCACAACTTTCACCCAACACCACAATGCCTAACTTTTCCAACAATCCTGCTACACCAGCCCATACCACCCAACCGAGTTCCACTCAAGTTGATCCAAACCTTACCTTTAGTCCATCAAACACCATACCACCATTCTCCCATTTTTTCCCAATTACGGGTCAATCATCTTCTACAATTCCACAACCACGACCACAAGGTCAAGGTTCTACAATTGTTCACACCACATCCACTTACCAACCACCGGACCAATCGGGTTTCCATTACTCATCTTTTCAAGGTGGCCAAAATTCTAGATTTCAAAGAGATGTGTATGATGAGGTGTATGATGAAGAAGATTTTAGCGGGTATAATGAGGAAGGGTATTATTATGGAGGTGATGGTGCATTTGTGGGATCTGAAGCTCAAACGGGTCATGTAAGTCAACCACTTTTACCATTTCAAGACCCGGGTAGACTACCGGTTGGTGTGCAACATGTTAGACCACAAGGATTGCATTTGCAACGTCCCGCACCCCTTAATCAAATGCGGCCTACAAAGATGCAAGCTCAACATCAAAGGCCGATTCACCAACAACAACCACCTATGCATCAACATCAACAACATTTTGCACCGCAAGGGCCAATGCAAGGTCAAATGGGTCAACCGAGAGCGCCATTGGGAGCACCTAGAAGACTTCACCGTGATGTTGTACGGGAAATTGAAGCTCATTTTCGGCCAATTATCACTAATAATCCATCACCAATAGTGATTCCTCAAAATGAAAATGGACGGACTTTTGAAGTTAGAACCACCACTCTCCAAAGTTTACCAAAATTCAAGGGGCTAGCAACGGAAGAGCCTTACTTTCATTTGGAAACTTATGATTCTATTTGTAACACTATTGGGGGTCAAGGATTTACCCCAGATGATGTCAAGTTGGTTCTCTTCCAATTTTCATTGGAAGACAAGGCGAAAAGATTGTTCCACACTTTACCATCCGCATCAATTTTCACATGGGCCGACATGCAGCAAATTTTCTTGGATGAGTTCTATACATCTCAAAAGACTAATGATGCGAGACGAGGTTTGAGAAGTTTTCAACAACAAGCGGGAGAGATGTTTCATGAAGCATTTGAGAGGTTCAACATGATGCTACGAAATTGCCCTCACCATGGTATCCAACTATGGGAATTATTAAATGCTTTTCATGAAGGTTTGACACCGGAGGATGCACGGGATCTTATGTCCATCACAAATGGTACTTTTGGTACAAATTTTGAACAAGATGATTGGGCATATTTAGAGCAAATGGCGGTGACTTCAAAAAGGAAGGCCCAATCTTCAAGAAGGGCAAGACATGTGATTCAAAGACCACAAGTGCATGCGGTAGAAGGTGGTAATGTGCAAAATACTAATCAATTGTACAATGTTTGCAACACTTGTCAAGAGATAGGCCACACGGCGGAGGTTTGTGGAGTGGGTGTTCAAGAAGCACCAAGTGAAGAAGTGAATGCTATTCAAGGGGGCGGGAGAAATTATGACATGAACTCCAACACTTACCACCCCGGGTTACGAAATCATCCCAACTTTCGATATGGGAATGCTTCTAACCAATCGAACCCGAACTTCCAAGAATCTCATGGTAACTTTGCACCTCGTCAACAATACAATCAAGGCAATTATAGAGGTGGAGGTAACCAAGGATATCTTGAAAAATTTCAACCAACGGGTCAAGGCAATTCGGGTCAAAGTTCATCAAGTGGGAATGAAGTCATGGACATGCTTAGAGCTATGCAACAAGATATGCAAAAGAGGAACCAACTTGATGAAGCTCGAATTCAAAAAGATGAGGTTCGTGACAAGAGCATTCAAGCATTGACAACTCAAATGGGCCAACTAGCAACCGATGTGGCGGAATTGAAGAAAAGCAAGGGTCAACTTCCTAGTGACACCAAGGTAAATCCGTCCCATGGCTCATCAAGAGGTAATAATGTTAATGTTAATCAAGTGAGTGTGTTGAGAAGTGGAAAAGAATTTAAGGCTAATGTGTCCTCGGATGTTGTTGAGGGGGTGGTTGAAGACATAACGGGTAATGAGAGTGATGAGGAAGAAAGTTCATCGGTTTTAAAAAATGATTCAAGTGTGAAAAAACCGGAAGTGGGTGAGAGTAGTAAAAATGTGAGCAATAAAAATGAGAAAAATGAAAGTGAGCCGAATCAAATTCCTTTTCCTTCGGCTCTACTTGAACCGGGTAAGAAAAACTTTATTGCATCAAGGGGTCCCCAAAAAGAAGAAATGTGGGACATGTTTAAACAAGTGAAAATTAACCTTCCATTACTTGATGCAATAAAACAAATACCCGCCTATGCTAAACTTTTAAAGGAATTGTGCACCCAAAAGAGGCAAGAAAAGAAAAAGGTGCCTAAGCGGGTAAATGTTACCGGTCAAGTGAGTGCAGTTTTGAATGGGGAGCTTCCACCTAAGCTCCAAGATCCGGGCACGCCTTTGATAGACATTCAAGTTGGTAATTTTAAAATGGCAAAGGCATTGCTAGTTCTTGGAGCCGGGGTGAGCATTTTACCGGGGGTCTTATATGACCAATATGATTTTGGTCCATTGGCACGGGTGGAGACAACGGTTGTTTTAGCCGATTTGTCTCATAAGTTGCCCCGAGGGATAGTTAAAAATGTAATTGTTAAAATTGATGAGTTCTATTATCCGGTTGATTTCTTGGTTTTGGACTATTCAACCGCGGACCCGAGACAACAACAAAATGTCATCTTGGGTCGACCATTTTTGAGTACCGCTCACGCGGTGATTGATTGTAGATTTGGTACGATTGATATTACTTTTGGAAACCGGAAAATGCGTTTAAATGTTTTTACTAACATCTCTAATGCTATTGGTGTTGATGAGTGTTTCATGGCAGATTTAGTTGATGGATGCAACCCTCATGAGTATGAAGAGGATGGGATAGATGTTTGTGTATGTGATTTTTCGGAACAGCTATATGCTTGTGCGATAAGGGTTGAAGAAGTGAAGCAAGATGCTATGGCATTGAAGGAAGGAAGGCCACCATGGACTCATCAATTTGAGAGCTTACCGGTAGAGATTGATTCGGGTACCAAACCATCCCTGGAAGTACCACCAAAGTTAGAACTTAAAGACTTGCCAAGCCACTTGAAGTATGCTTTTCTAGGGGATAATGACACATTACCGGTCATTATTGCCTCTAATTTGGAGATGGCTCAAGAGCAAGCTTTGTTGGAAGTGTTGAAAGAGAACAAAGGGGCTATTGGGTGGACGACTGCCGATCTGAAAGGAATTAGTCCATCCATTGTGATGCACAAGATTATCACCAATGAAGATGCAAAGCCCACAAGAGAAGCACAAAGAAGGTTGAATCCTAACCTAAGGGAGGTAGTTAAAAAGGAGGTAATTAAGTGGTCAGATGCGGGAATTATTTATCCAATTTCGGATAGCTCTTGGGTAAGTCCTACTCAAGTGGTACCTAAGAAGTCCGGCATTCAAGTAGTCAAAGATGAAAGTGGTGAACAAATAGCTACTCGACCCGTAACCGGGTGGCGAGTGTGCATTGACTACCTCAAATTGAATGCCGCCACTTCTAAGGATCATTTCCCACTTCCTTTTATTGACCAAATTATTGAAAAATTATCGGGTCAAAAATACTATTGTTTCTTAGATGGGTATTCGGGGTACAACCAAATTGCAATCCACCCGGATGACCAACACAAGACCACCTTCACTTGTCCCTATGGTACTTTTGCCTTTAGGCGGATGCCATTTGGCTTGTGCAATGCACCGGCTACTTTCCAACGATGTATGATGAGTATTTTCTCGGACATGGTTGGAGAGTCGCTTGAAGTGTTTGGCAATAGCTTTGAATCATGTCTCAACGAGTTACAAAAAGTTTTAAAAAGATGTGTTGAGAAAAATTTAGTGCTTAGTTAGGTGAAAAGCCATTTCATGGTGCAAGAGGGAATTGTGTTAAGCCACGTGATTTCGGAGAGAGGTATGGAGGTGGACAAGGCAAAAATTCGGGTTATTTCATCGTTGCCACCACCAAAGAATGTGAAAGGGGTAAGGTCATTTTTGGGACATGCGGGTTTTTATAGACGTTTTATTAAAGGTTTTAGTGTCATTACCAAACCTTTATGTAATTTGCTTTTGAAAGATGTTCCATTTGACTTTACTAATGAATGTTTGCAAGCTTTCAATGTTTTGAAGGAACACTTGGTCAAGGCTCCTATTTTGCAACCGCCGGATTGGTCAAAGCCATTTGAGATTATGTGTGATGCAAGTGACACTACAATTGGAGCGGTTTTGGGTCAAAGAGTTGATAAGAAGCCGGTGGTGATTTATTATGCGAGCAAAACTTTATCCGAAGCGCAACTGAATTACACCACAACCAAAAAAGAATTATTAGCGGTAGTGTATGCTTTAGATAAGTTTCGTTCGTATATTTGGGGGAGCAAAGTGGTAGTGTATTCGGACCATAGTGCGGTTCGTTACTTGATGGAAAAGAAAGATGCCAAGCCACGCTTGATTCGGTGGGTTCTATTGTTGCAAGAGTTTGATTTGGAAATTCGGGACAAGAAAGGAAGTGAAAATGTAGTGGCGGATCATTTGTCTCGAATTCTGGTGGATACGAATGAGGATTTTGGAGAAATAAATGAGAGGTTTCCCGATGAGCAATTGATGGCGATTTCCACTATTCATGCACCGTGGTTTGCTCATTATGTTAACTATTTAGCCACGGGGGTCATTCCGGATCATTGGACCAAGAAACGAAGACAACAATTTATGGTCCAAGTGAAGCAATATATTTGGGATGAACCGGATCTCTTCAAGATTGGGCCCGATCAAGTGATTAGAAGATGTGTGCCCGAATCGGAGGTGAAAGATATTCTTACACATGCTCATTCATCCGCTTGTTGGGGGGGGGGGGGGGGGGGCATTTTAGTGGACACAAGACCGGCTACCGGGTTCTATCATGTGGGCTCTATTGGCCCACCATATTCAAAGATGCTTGTGAATTTGCCCGTAATTGTGTAAATTGTCAAACGATGGGAAGTATCTCCAAGAGGGATGAAATGCCTCTACAACCAATCTTGGTTGTAGAAATATTCGATGTTTGGGGCATTGACTTCATGGGTCCTTTCCCAAATTCTAATGGGTTTTTGTACATCTTTGTAGCGGTGGATTATGTTTCGAAGTGGATTGAAGCAATTGCTACAAGGACTAATGATCATTCGGTGGTTTGCAAGTTTGTGCAATCCAACATTTTTGCCCGTTTTGGTATCCCTAGAGTGATCATTAGTGATGGTGGATCACACTTTAAAATTTTCAATTTTGGGAAGTTGTTGAAGAGATATGGAGTGAATCACCGGATTGCCACCCCGTACCATCCACAAACAAGTGGACAAGTTGAAGTGTCTAATCGTCAAATTAAAGAAATTCTCATGAAGACGGTTCGAGTTGGTAGAAAAGATTGGTCGGGTAAGTTGGATGATGCTTTGTGGGCATACCGTACGGCCTACAAAACTCCAATTGGTACAACCCCTTATCGATTGGTGTATGGAAAGGGTTGTCATTTGCCAATGGAGTTGGCACACCGAGCACATTGGGCAATCACCATGGTAAATGCCGATTATGATGAAGCGGGAAAGATGAGAAAATTGCAGTTGAGCGAGATTGAGGAGATTAGAGATGAAGCTTATGAATGTGCATCAGTTTATAAAGACAAGTTGAAGAAAGTTCATGATGCAAAGTTGAGAAGGAAGACCTTTGAAGTGGGTCAAAAGGTTTGGTTGTACAACTCGAGATTGAAGATGTTTGCGGGTAAGCTAAAGACTAAATGGATGGGTCCATATGTTATTCGAAGAATTGGCAAGTTTGGAGATGTGGACATTGAAGAGGAGCAAAGCAACAAGATCTACACGGTTAATGGGCATCGCTTGAAGCCGTACTTGGATGGAAATGACATCAACGCTTTGGAGATGGATAAAGCGGGCTATCTTTTACGCCCGGTGGATGAAGTGCAACCGTAAGAGGCCCAGGTTTGGTAGTGTAAATAGTTAGCGTTTATTTTATTTTTCTTTTGTGTGTGTTCGAAACCCGTGTTTGAAACAAGTGTGGGGACGTTCGGGTCACGAAACGGTTCTAGCATTGGGTTGAGGACAACACGGGATTTTCGAGGGGGTAGGGTAATTTTCATGTTTTTTTTCAAATTACTAGTTTTTATTAAAATTTAGGTTTTCTTAAAAAAAACAAAAAAAAAAAAACAAAAAAAAAACCCAGGTCCTACCGTACCATACGGTCCCACCGTATGATATGGTGGAATTAAAATATCAACGGTGATTCTAGGCTGCCATACGGTGAAACAAAAAGGGTCTTTGGTCTACCGTACCATACGGTCCCACCGTATGGTACGGTGGGGTCTGTGCAGCAGCGTTTTCTTATAAAAAAAAATTTTTTTTTGGTTGCACGTTTATAACAAGCCGGTTTATAACATTTTCCACCTAACTCATTTATTCTTCTTCTTCTTTCTCACAAACTACACAAGAACACCCATAACCTTTAAACTTAAATCTTCCATAAAACCTTCAATTTTTCACCAAATCACTTGATTCTTGAGCCTATTTTGCATAAAATCTTACAAGGATTCCGATTTGTGGAAGAATAGTGCAAGAAAAACACGTTTTTGGGGCTGAAATTAAAACCCTAAAATCGCATAAATTGGGGGGGTTTCAAGATCTTGTCTTTCTTGTGTTTTATTATCATCTACTCCAAGGTATGTATTCTATTTTCTTAGTTTTTATGCTACATTGTAAGATATAGAGGTTTGTGTTCTTCCTAGTTCATACCCACTTGCTTGTTAGTAATGTAGGATGTAAATAATTTTGTTTGAATAATAATGTGGTAGTAGAAGTAGTGTTGAGATGAAAATTGTGAGCTTTTGGTAATGTTATGATTATAGAGGCGTCATGCCCAATTTTTGTCAAACCAATGATGAAGTTTATGCTCAATAACATCTACTACCATGATAACAAGCAAGTGTGGGGATGTGTTTGTCATGTTGGCTAATTTGTTTTGTTTGGTTTGTTTTGTTTTTGTGTTTGTTTGTACATTGTATAGGAATATGGCACGCACTGGTGAAGCCGCTGGATCAAGTTCATCCGCTGCCAAGGCTAAAGGAAAGCAACCTGCTCAGCAATACAAACGAAGGAAGTATGTTCCCCAAAATAATGAGTCCGATGAAGAGATGGAACAAGCACCGGAGGCGCCAAGGTTAGACCCGGCTAATAAGCCGGAATGGAAGACGGGCCCTCTGAATGAAAAACCAAGGGTCTGGCAACCTACTTTATTTCATGATCAAATCAAAAAGTTGTCAGATCGGGCTGGGGCATTTATTTATGAAAGAGAGGTGAGCAGAAGAGATTTTGAACCATTCGGGGTATTTGATAGATTTAAGGCGTTAGGTTGGGAAGCGGCGCTCCACTGTTATGATCAAGAAGAGAAGATTGTGTATTTGGATGAGGTCGAGGAATGGATGGCAACATTAAGATGTCCTAGATATGATTCACCATCCAAGATGAAGTTAGTCGGTGAAGTAAATGGGATAGAAGTGGAAATGTCCTATGAGACATTGCGCATGCTTGCAAAGTTTGATAGTCTACCGGCAAAGGAATATAAAAACCCGAGCCTTGATGATTTGCTGATTAGTCCAGACAAGCATCCACGTTGGATGGAAATGTTGGATGCATTATTTTTGCCGGGTACTTATCATGGTATATTGTATCGAAGGAATTTGAAGATAGAGCCCAAACTTTTGTTGAATTATCATTCTGAATGTGTTACCAAGACGGGCTGATAAGGAACAAGTGCGTTATCCCGAGGTTCCTATCTTATACTCCTTGACGCACGGTGGTCCGAAATTTGCCCTTCGGTACTTGATTTTGAATCATGTTTGGATATGTAGAAATTCGGTGGATAGGTCAACCATCCCCTATTGTCGAATGATTACTGGGATGTTGAAGCAGCAGGGTGATATAACTGAAGAAGATGAGGGAAGAAAAAGAAAGAAATTCAAACCTATTGAGCTATCAACAATGGGGTCCGGTTGGGTTTATTCTCAGTCGGAAAGGTACCATAAACTGAAAAGCGGGGGTCAAAGATAGCGAATGCTTAAGAAAGATGCGAGGGCACTCTTGCCTGGTGAAGAGGATGAAGTTGAGAGTGGGGGTGAAGAGCCACCAAGTGACGATGAAGACTATGAAGACAATCCGGCTGGAGGACACTTGGATATAGGCCAGGGGAGTTCCAGTGGGACACATGGTGGAGGGTTTTATGACTTTACCGAGAGGGCGTATGTTGATGGTTGGGCCTTTGGGGGATCGATGCAACAGGTAATTGAAAGCCAACGTCCCCCAGCCTTGGTATTTGACACTTCGTCGGGTTCGGAACACACACTATTTGATCATCAAACAATGATGAGCGCTAGCATGGAGAGAATGATGAAGCAGGGCTTTGATCGTCAGGAATTGTGGAACCGAGGACATGCTTATGCTCAACAGGTGGAGATCAATCATAGATATATTGATGATCAAAATAGGAGAATGAACGATGACTGGCATGCAGGGAGACCCGTAGTAGCGAATCCACAACCGGTGGATTACGGGTCTCTACCGCCATTTGACGGAAGCGTCTCTTATCCGACCCCACCACTCCACCATTCTCAATGGGTCGATCCACAACAGCAACAACAACAAGCCACGGATCAAGGAGGAAGCGGTGATGGAGCGTTTGGTTTTGGCGAATGGAATGATTTGTTCACTTTAGTGTTCGGGCCGCCTCAGCCGCGCTACTACTAATCAGGTCGTGCTCTTTGTACATAGTTTTGTATTTTGTTTGTTTTTGTTTTTGCTTTTGGTTTTCGGGTGGTTGGGTGGTGTATTGAATTGTTGATGATTTGTGATGATGAATTTGGGTTGTGAGAGTAGGTGGTGTGTAAAAAAAAAATTAAAAAAAATGAGAAAATGAAAAATACCAAAAAGAAAGTTGTGGTTGAGTTGAAAGACATTGGTCTTGTGGTTGAAATTTGCGATCATTCCTCTCCAAAGCCATGCATTGGGACAATGCATCCCAAGTGTGGCGATGGGAGGAAATTTTTGGAGATTTTTGAAAATTTTTGAGGTCAAGTGCAATGTTGTAAAAATTGAAACACCTTGATTTAACCCCATTAGACACACCGGCAACCCTTAATACCCGTTTCTTTTTCTTGGTGAGAGTTGAAGCCACATATGTAAATAAATAAATTCTTTCTTTGAGAGAGTGGCAACGGGTGGGGGTGCACTAGAACTTATGCTTGAATACAACTTGAATCTTTAATTGGGCATGGGTGTAGAGATGATAAGGGCATTAGGTAGCCTCATCATGTGAGTGCGAGGGTGGGTTTTTGGGGGGTTGGACCTCATACATTACATATATGAGCAAGGAAGATTTCCTATCAGACAGGGAAGAGTGAAACTCCCGGGATCAGACATCTTCTGAGGTAGTTTATTCTGCAAGACTGCAGAACACTCCTCAGAAAGAGTAACAGTAGAGATGTCCTCAAGTTTCTTCTTATTGGTGAGCAAATCTTTCAGAAACTTGGCATATTTAGGCATCTTCGAAAGTGCCTCAACAAATGGAAGGTTTACATGGAGTTTTTTAAGCATCTCCAAGAACCTAGAATGCTGCTCAGAATCATCAGCACGCACAAGACGACCTGGAAACGGTGGTTTAGGCTTATAAACACGCACTGGAACTTCCTCTTTCTTACCCTCACTTGACCCACTGGACTGTGCTGTACTTTCTGGGACTAGACTATTTTGCACTGTACCAGTTGGGGACTCTAACTCAATTTCCTCATCTACAGACTCGTCAACATCAACCTGTGGTGGATCAACTACCCCATTCCCACTCCTAGTGATAACAGCTTTGGCCTGAGCCTGTCTAAAAGCAGAAGTAGATGAATTAGGATTAGTAATTGTGTTACTAGGAAGGGCTCCTGGTGGTCTCTGGCTAACCTGATTAGCTAATTCTCCTACTTTGGCCTTTAGGTTTTGAAACGCAGCTTGTTGACCTTTCATAAAAGCTTCATTCTCAGCAAGTTTTGACTGAATGTTACTAAGCATCTGGGACTGGTTCTCTAGAATGGTAGTAAGGTCAGACTCAGTACGACTAGTGGGACCCCTAGAGTTGGGAGCTTGGAACAGATTCTGGCGAGGTTGGTATCTAGAAGAGTTACCCCCTTGCCAGTTGGAGTTCGAGTTGGAAGTGTAGTTTTGATAAGGTGGTTTAAGCCACCCAGAATTTAGAGAATCTACCTGTTCCTGACTCAGAATTGGACACTCAAATGTGTCATGACCCCCTACATATTTCACACCTATCTAACCTCATCTGAAGATGTCTCACTTGCTTAGTTAAATTCTCAATCACCGCAGCTAGACCAGTATCAGGTGCAATCTGATAAACACCTCGGGTAGTATGAGAGGTGTTACTAGTCATCGGATTTGAATTCCCAATAGTATGCATTGGTGGTCTCTCAGAATGGGCAAAACCCTCAAACAACTCATTAGCTGCGTCAATATCCATTTTTTCCATGAAATTACCCTGTGCAGCTGTATTGAAACGAACTCGAGTCTCAAAAGTGAGGCCATTGTAGAATTTCTCCACAAGGGCCCAGTCAGAAAGGCCATGCTGAGGGCATCGGCTCAGTAGGGTCTGGAAACGCTCCCAAGCCATGTAGTATGGCTCATCAGGATCCATACGGAATGAGTGAATCTGCTCCCTAATGCGGGAATCCTTAGAAGCTGGGTGATATTTTTTCAAGAATTTTCCAAGCATGTCCTCCCAAGTAGCAATGGAACTATTAGGCAGAGTGTCATACCAAGTGGCGGCACGACCAGACAAACTAAATGGGAACAGACGCAGATAATTGGCTTCCTTAGTGATGTGGGAAAGATTGACAGTGTCACAGATGCGCACAAATCGGGACATATGTCAATGAGCATCCTCCTCCTCAAGACCATGAAATTGAGTAGCGTTAGTAATAGTGGACATGACATGGGAGGGAATTTTCCAATTGTTGGTGTCAACAATAGAAGGGCGAGCAATGGGGGAAGGAATCCCAGTAAGTCCCTCAGTGGCACGAGAGTGCACAGTGCGTCTAACATTTCCTTCAGCCATTTTAGCAGTGAGCGGTGGGAAAGGAATGGGTTTTGGTGGAGAATGGATGGTGGGTTTAGGTTCAGAAAAAGAAAAGGATGAAGAGGATGGAGAAGACGAGCGTACCTGATCAATTTTCTTTCGGATAACCGTCTGAAACTCGTTAAGGCGCTCGTGGATGTCGAGGTTGGGATCCGTGCAGGTGGTGAATTCAGGTGGTCCTTGTGAGCGAGTATGTGGCATACACTGAAAGTGCAAACCACGCTGGAGTTACTAATGGATAGCAAATAACCTAAGACTAAAAGCACAAGTAGCACAGATAATCGTAGGCAGATCCAGCAAGCAGTAAACAAGCAAAACAAAACAAGTAAAATCAAAAAGTGCAAGTAAAAAGTCCCCGGCAACGGCGCCAAAAACTTGATGTGTGCAAATAAGTATATAAATAAATTAATCAAATTAAATCCTAGACTCTTCTAAAACCACACACTATCGGCAAGTGTACCGATCGCAAGTAGCAAGTAGGCAAGACCAGGTATCGAACCTAAGGACTTTATCTAACACTTTTGAAATTACTCCTAATGAATTACCTGATAAAATATTATTATTATTAAATTGATTGATTGATAGGGGGTTTAAACTGAAATTAAAATAAATAGTTAAAACTAATTAAAACTAAAGTACTAATTAAACTAAGAAACTGAAAATAAACGAAACCTGACAAACTGGGTTGGAACTTTAATGAGGAGAAGACTGGTAACCTGGGTAGAATCCCTAGACTCTGGTAAAAAAACTGACCTATGTAATCCGATTGGAGACCCTGTTCTCACCTAATAAACCTTCTGTCAAGGATAGTCGACTAGACTCAAGGCGGGACAACTATTGAGATGCTAAAATGAAAGTGGATCGCCCCAGCGAAACCAAATCCCACAGTAATCCTTTAATCAAACACTCTTGGATTGAAAACTCCCAAATTGTGAAGCAGACTTAACTAGTACGAATGAAATCCTAGGAAAACTCTAAACACGAATAAGTAACCGGTCTCGCCCCAGCGATAACCAAACTACCAAACAATGCCTAGTTAGTCAACCTAGAAATACCGAATTATATTCCTAACCTTCGGGAAGGGATTGCACACCTTAGCTTATTGATTTTAAAAACCTGTTAAACTTGCGCTATTCCTAACTGCAAGAACTAGCTCGACAACAAAAGTTAATCAAACTAGAATGATTTCTATATCTAGGGAATATTCCTATGTGCCTAGAACATCAAAACCAACAAACAAGTAGTCAAATCACAAAGCACCAGTACACAAATATTCAAAATCAAACATAAAAATTAAATCATGTAACCCAACACATCCAAAACGGAAAACATAGGTCTTTAATTAAAAACCATAATCTAGTTCATCATCCCAAGTTACCAATATAAGTTTTAGCCTATAATATTTAGAAACATCTTCACAAAATTAATAAAAATAGTGTTCTTCATGTCTATAAAAATAATAAACGAAAACTAAAGCAAACCCGAGGCTCCTTGAATATTGATCATTAATATGCCCGGGACCTTCTCTTCTCCAAAGCTCCTTTAGTCGATCACGGCTTCTTGGTCCTTCGTCTAAATGTGCGAATGAATGAATGTGGCTGTTGAATGAATAATATTCATTCACATGAATAATTCTCCTCCCCCAATCTAATCTGCCGTCCAAAATATATATGTACATATCCATTCCCTTATTTTTTTCCACCGACTGACTTAGAAATTGTGTTGTTTTAGACTTGGGCTTCGGCCCAAGTCACTTTTTTTTTTAGTTTTATTATTATTATTATTATTATTATTATTATTATTATTATTATTATTTTATACTATTATAACTCTATGTTCCTGGCTCGGTTGTTCTTGGTTTGACCAAAGTTTCTCGTTTACGCTCCGACGTCCATAAACACATGCTCTCTAGTGTTCGTGTCTCGATTAAAATTCTTTTGTTTTGAGCCAATTTCCCATGAACACCTATAAAATAATAAAATAAATAAATACCTAATAAAAATGACACGAAACAAATACAAACTTGACCAAATAAAATACAAAATACATAGGAAATTAGATGTGTTTTGCGACACATAACACACCAAGTGTTCGATAGAATTCCTAAGTGAATAACTAAAACATTTGAAAGAAAGAAATTAGAAAACCAAAAGATAATTCTTAGATGTTACGTAGAAACAAAGTAAGAAATAAAAAAGAAAGTACGAAACAAAGTAATAAACCAAGAATCGAAACAAATAAACAAAACGACCAAAAAACTTGGTTGACTTCAAGTTTTCAACATTCATCCGCAAGCACCGCTTAATCAAGCTCCACATTCAGTATCCGGATCAACCTTATCATATATTTCTACAAAAAAATAAAAAATACAACAATATATAAAACACACATAACACGACTTAAAGATGTGTATGTAAAAATACCTTTTCCAATGTCATCAAATTCTGTTGGGTCTTCGTTATAGTTTATCTTCTTAGCAGAGGCACGAATCCAATCCTCTGAACATATTAATGCCTCTTCAATCGGGGTGACAAAGAAGTTCGATAAGTTTCGACAACTCTTCCGCTTGTGCTAAAAGCTTCCTCTGAAGCAACACTGGAGACCGGGATAGCCAAAATATCTACGATAATAATAATCGATAACAAGTTAATTGGCTAAAAGGTATCATACTTATAAGTAATATACGTAAACTAATTAACATATCTTTCGCCATTTGTGCTAAAATTGGATATTTTGAAGATGTAGCTTTCCACCAATTTAGAATATTGAATCCCTGATAACTGTTCTCCTCGGCGTCCTCAAGGTACCTATCTAGTTCTGATTTAGTGGTATATGAGGAAGAACCACCATCCGCTTTAAATTCTGTTAAAAAGTCATCATCGTCTTGTGCATCTTGTTCAAATTTCCCTTGACGTTGTGAGACTTTATTTGAACTTTGGGTGTCACTTTTTGATTCATAGTCTTTAAACACCAACTTTAGTTCACCCATTATACTGTCAACGATAATTTTAACCTTTTTCTAAATATCATTTTCTGTCTCCCCTTCTTTCTGTTCAGCCCTTAATATTCTTGAAAAACCAAATTTAATCACACGCATCTTCAATCTAGGATCTAAAATTGCCGCAAAATACGGGATGTAATTAAAACTTTTACCATTCGGCAAATTCCTCCAATACGTGTCAAACTTTGCAAGCATCGCACTACCCATAACTTTACTACTCGTGTTATCCGCAGCTTTCAATTTCCTTAGATGCTTGTCTATCCCCATAATATCATTAAAGAATAAGTTAACAGTCACAGATTTTGAAGTAGAGGCGTTGGTGGTTTTATGCTGAAACACTTCTAACACACCTGCTAATTGTCTCGCGTAATGAAAATCTGAAATTTTTGGATAATTTTCACCCGAATCATTTCTATAACTCTTGTCCATCAAATCATACTTGTAAAACGCCTTCTCTAACTTTTCAGCCTTGTCCAACATCTCCCATGTGGAGTTCCATCTAGTAGGCATATCTACACTAAGTAATGACTTACTCTCGATCTTTTCTGCCTTGACACACTTTTTAAACGTGTCCAACCTCTGAGGAGATAATCTAATATAGCGAATCGCGTCCCTGGTACGATCTATGCTATTAGACCCTTCTTTTAGTCCATCTTTCACAATTAAATTGATAATGTGGGCCATACATCGGATGTATATGTAACACCCGTCATGTTCGGCTTAAACATTTTAATAATACGTAAGTCTACCTTAGAAAGAAACATCATAAATGGACTTAACTGGGTTAGTTGAGTCTGGTCATAATAGGATTGTCCAGGGTTCAATGATCTGGAGGATCATTGGGAGTCATTTTGGGAATACACTGGTACCGAGTCCCGTTGTTGGTGAAATTACATAAACTAATTAAGTGTATGTGTAGATTAATTATCGTGTGGTGGATTATATGCAAAGACATGTTTAAACGATGCATAAGTAATCATACGTGCCTAAATATGTTAAACATAGACTAAGGTTGCATGCTCGTATGTTAAGGTGCATTAAAATGCGTTAAACACGACAAACTAGAAAAACTAGAAAAACAGAAGTCCTGGTTCGACCAGTCGAATGGGCGAACCTGGACAATGTCTCTGGTTCAACCCTTGCTAAAGGGGCGAACCTGGGATATGGGATTAAAAGAGTTCCATTCGACCAAGACAGGGTACATTCGACCCTATGGAAGGGTCGAAGGAAGCTACATTCGACCAGAGACAGGGGTCGAATGTGGCCTAGTATAAATACCAAACTTTGTCATTTTTCACCATTTCACAAACCCTAGCCGTCTCAAAACACTCTCAAACGATTTTTAACACTGAGGAAGGAGGTTTTGCTCTGGTTTTTCATAATCTAACCCATCAACAACATCTAATCAAGAATCCAAGGTGTGTTCTTGATCCTAAACCCTTTTTAAAGCATTTTAATTCGTTTTCATCTAACCCGAAATGTCCAGATCTGTTCTAAGGGTGTTTTCATGATTAAAAACCTTTTAAACATCTTTCTAAATCAAAACCTTATCATTAAACATAGGTCTTCATATCAATAAACATATGTTAATTACGTGTTATGTGTTGTTCAATGATTTGCTGTTGTACCTATGATAGAAACATGATCTAGGGTTGCTATTGATGTTGGTTTATTGTTGTTTAGGGTTACAATTAGATAGATGATGATACTATGGGTATTTTGGGGATTTTAATGAGTCTAGGACTAGATGCATGCTAGTATGATCAATAGAACTTTTTGGGATAATCAAACACTCAACAAACTGAGCACTATTAGGTTGATTATGGATTGATTTCAAAAAGTTTCCAAATTGGGTAAAGAATCCATGCATGATGTGATGTTTTCATAATCTTTACCATTTTAGGAAATGGCTGAAATGGACGTATTCTCGGGTAAAATTGGTGGGGTTTTGTAGGGATAAGTTATTCATGCTTGACTGCTGTGTTTGATGATGTTTCGCGATGTTTCGAATGTGTTTGAAGCGTTTTTAGGGAAATTGTCTGACAGGATCGAACCTGGGCTCATTCGACCAGTCGAATGGTCGAATGAGAGATTCCAGGGTCGAACCTGGTAAAAGTTGGTCGAATCAGATTAAACGGTCGAACGAGGCATCAAACGGTCGAACGAGACATCAAACGGGCGAATGTGGCTTGAAAAGGGGCGAAGGTGGATTTATCTGCCTGGTTCGACCCTTCTGATGTGAAAATGAGGTTTTTGATACAAACTAAGTGTTTTATGCTTGAACCTTGTGTGTAATCTATGTGTACTTGATTAGTTAGGGTAATGAGTCACCAACGGGATGTCGGGTCGGTCTAGTGTGTCGGTCAAACACTTAAACGCGTTTTAAAAACATAATTGATCACGATTTGGACAATCGGGGACTAGATAACCTTAAGGTTATTTGTCGGAACACTTACGTGAACATTTTGATAGATCTCCGGTAGTGGGACTATCAAGGACTTGGCATTTTTATTTACTGTGGAACGCAGTCTAAGGTGAGTTCACGGCCCCACTTTTACTGCTTTTACCTTTGGGGGAGAAAACATGCGCTAAACTATTTTGGTAACATATGTCATACTATGGTTTAAACTTTGTGTGCTATATGATCTTTTAAAGTCCTGGGGGAAACCATGAATGTGCGGGGATGCACAACGGGAGAAATGTGGATAGATCTATTGGGCTTGACAAACCCCACTCGACGGCTTGGAGGGCCGGGCGGGTGCATATTGTCTCGAACTGGTAACACTCGTAGCATGGCTACAACACATCGGGCTGAACACATGGTAACAGTCTAGTAATGGTTTTCCAATCGTAGTGGTAACAAAACATACGCCTAGCTAGCGAACTTGGTAACATTGGTATAGTATAGACATGGTAACGTTTGGTAACACTTGGTAATGCTTTGAACAAACCTGTGAACTCACCAACATTATATGTTGACGTCTTTTTGGCATGTTTTTCTCAGGTCGCTAAGGTAGCAACGAATGGAACTAGCTGCACGGGTCTGCATTGGCGTCTAGGTCTTAGTTTATGTTATATAATAAACACTTGAAACATTGGAGTCTTTGGTCTGTAACTCGTTAAATGCTTCCGCTATAGTTTTGGGGTTTATGGAAACTATGTCTTTTGAATGTCATGTATTTTCATATAGTGTCGTTTATTGTGACTGTTGGCTTGGATTCTGGTTTGTCATGCGCCTCGCGGTAAAACCCCGCAAGTGAAATTTGAGGGTGTGACAGATTGGTATCAGAGCCAATGGTTATAGTGAACTAGGACTGCATTTAGAGTCTAGTCTATAGCCGAGTCACACACACTAGACGGTCACATACTTGAGTCGGTTTTGGAATATGTACTAACTTTGTCGGGGTGTCTTTACCTCATCATCGCACTTCTTTGTTACATCATCCGTTCTTACTTTGACCTTGTATACTCTTACCTTCTTCTTCGGGATTTGAAGAAGAAGGGGTTGACTAGTTGAATCCTGCACAGCGGTGTCGTGTATTGGAGTAGTTTTGCGTACTCTCGAGACCTGTCTAGGATTCGGACATCTCCCCTCTATACTCCAATAGACGCACTTGCTTACACATGACCTTGTACACTTATGCTTGTGGTAGCATGTTACTAGGTGCCGGTATTCGGCGAATTGAGTTCGAGCTGAGGGAAAACTTGGAGGACCATGTAGAGCAGTTTATCATTTCGGGTGCACACGAAATCATAAACTGAAATGCATGAGAATTCGGGTGGACTCTGAGCTTGGATGGATAGTCCTGGAATGGACTTAGGTTTAACTTTTGTAGCTACTAGTGGTTGACACTAGCAGTGGATTTAAACCTCTCGATTTCTGATTTGTCAGATCATGTCTGGCGCTCGTGGTGGTGGACGTCGTGGTGGCGGCCGTGGTGGCGGTGGTGTCCGTGGCGGCGGTGGTCGTGGTAACATCAACATGACCCAAGCGGAGCTAAATAACTTGTTGCAACAACAAGTGAATATAGCCTTGGCTGCTTTCCAGGCTGGGCACAACGCTCTAGGTTGTAAGTTGGTTCTTATCAACCTTGCCTCATTTCTCGGGTGTCATGTCTTTTCTTTTGTGGTTTATTCGTGTGTCGTGTCTCAGGTGCTTATGTTAATCCACCTCCACCTCAGTGTTCCTATAAGAAGTTTAGGGACTGTCAGCCCCATAACTTTGCTGGGACTGAGGGAGCGGTGGGACTGCTCCGGTGGTTGGAGAAGGTTGAGTCTGTATTTCTGATGTGCAACTGTCCTGCTGAGGACCGGGTTAAGTATGCTACTGCGACGTTTGAAGGTCATGCATTGTCGTGGTGGAATGCTATAGCTCAGAACATGGGCTTGGGGGAAGCTCATGCTATGCTCTGGGCGGATTTTGTGCAGCGCTTAAAGAATGAGTACTGTCCTAGGGAGGAGGTGCAGAAGCTGGAATATGAAGTCTGGAACTACAAGATGGTGGGGTCAGAGATAGAGGAGTATACTGTGCGGCGTAACGAGTTGGCGGTGTTGTGTCCTGATATGCACACACCTGAGTATCGGAGGATCGAGCACTACATTTCCGGGTTGGTGCCGGAAATAGCAGGGTTGGTGGCTACCGGGAATCTTCCCACACTTGCTGAAGTCGTTCGTTCGGCTCACCAGATGACCAACATGAAGGTGGCGAAGGGTGTTTTGTCTCCCAAGGTTGCTTCTGTGAAGAGTTCCGAGGGCAACAAGAGGAAGTGGGATGGTGTGGGGAAGAGCGCCGTGCCAGCACCGTCTCAACCGGTGAAGAAGTTTGATTCATCTGGGTCGTCTTTGGGGCAGAAGACAGGTGGGTATGTTGGGAAGCATCCCAAGTGCAACAAGTGCGGTTACCATCATTCAGGGAACTGTGATAAGGCACGCTGTCATCGGTGCAATCAGATTGGACACCTTGCTAAGGATTGCAGGGCGTCGCTTCCATCGGCCCAGGCCCATACCCCTACTCCTGCTCCTGCTCCTGCTGCTCAGGGGACTCAGGGGAGGCAGGGGTGTTATAACTGTGGTGACACGGGACATTTCAAGCGTGATTGTCCCAAACTGAAGCAGGGCGACAATGGGAAGAATGGGAACGGTAACGGGAACAACGGAGGCGACGGCAGGAATGCGCGTGCTTTCATCATTGGCTCTGCAGAGGCCAGATAGGATCCTGACACAGTTACCGGTACGTTCCTTCTCAATGATCGCTATGTTTCTGTTTTATTTGATTCTGGTGCCGATAAGAGTTTCATATCTGTGGACATTAGTCGATTGCTAGATGTAGTACCCACACCTTTAGAGGCTAAGTACTTAATAGAATTGGATAATGGTATGAACATTGAAGCGACACATATCCTTTGGGAGTGCCACTTGGAACTGTCGGGTTTGTCATTCCCCATTGACCTTATGCCTATACCTCTGGGTAGTTTTGATGTCGTGGTAGGCATGGATTGGTTATCATTGTACCGTACGGAGATTGTCTGTTTTGATAAGATCATTCGGATCCCTCTCACTGATGGAGAGACTCTTTTGGTTCATGGCGAAAGAAGCGGAGCTTCACTAAGCATCATTTCTAGCATGAAGGCCCTTAAGTGTATTCGGAAGGGCTGTTCGGCCATGCTAGCACTTGTTTCCATTTTGACTGATGATGAGAAGAAGATCGAAGATATCCCCGTGGTTCGTGACTTCCCTGATGTATTTCCCGATGATTTGCCCGGTCTTCCTCCCCATCGTCAGGTTGAATTTGGTATTGATCTTACGCCTGGCGCAGCTCCTATTGCCCGAGCCCCATACCGTCTTGCACCTCCCGAGATGCAAGAGTTGTCTAGCCAGTTACAGGAACTCTTGGAAAAGGGTTTCATCCGACCGAGTTCGTCCCCGTGGGGAGCCCCTATCTTGTTTAGTGAGGAAGAAGGACGGAAGTCTTCGCATGTGCATCGACTACCGTGAGTTGAACAAGGGGACCATCAAGAATCGCTACCCTCTCCCTCGCATTGATGATCTCTTTGACCAGCTCCAGGGTTCTAGCTAATATTCGAAGATTGATTTGCGATCTGGTTATCACCAATTGCGCGTCCAGGAGGCTGACGTTTCGAAGACTGCATTCCGCACTCGTTATGGCCATTTTGAGTTCTTGGTCATGCCTTTTGGTCTCACTAACACACCAGCGGTGTTCATGGATTTCATGAACCGCTTTTCCAAGCCTTACCTCGATAAATTCGTCATTGTGTTTATTGATGACATTTTGGTTTATTCTAAGAACAAGACGGACCACGAAGAGCACTTACGGTTAGTCTTGGAGCTTTTGAGACGAGAGCAGTTGTATGCTAAGTTCTCAAAGTGTGATTTTTGGTTACGAGAAGTTCAATTCCTAAGGCATGTGGTTAATGAACTAGGAATTCATGTCGATCCGTCTAAGATCGAAGCTATTAAGGACTGGGAAGCGCCAAAGACGCCATCTGAGGTGCGACAATTCCTAGGCCTTGCGGGTTACTATGGTCGTTTCATTGAGGGATTTTCGAAGATCGCTCAGCCCCTCACCTCTCTTACCCATAAGGACCGAAAGTTTGACTGGGGTGAACTACAGGAATCAGCATTCCAGATGCTGAAGCTTAAACTCCGTTCTACACTTATCCTATCTTTACCTGAGGGTACGGATGATTTTGTTGTGTACTGTGACGCTTCTATTCATGGTCTCGGTTGCGTGCTGATGCAACGCGAGAAGGTCATTGCTTATGCTTCTCGTCAACTTAAGGTTCACAAGAAGAACTATACCACCCATGATTTGGAGTTGGGTGCGGTGATTTTTGCGTTGAAAATCTGGAGACATTACTTGTACGGTACCAAATGCACTATATACATCGATCACAAGAGTCTCTAGCATATTTTCGACCAGAAGGTGTTAAACATGCGACAACGTCGCTGGGTTGAACTCTTGAACGATTATGACTGTGCTATTAAGTACCATCCTGGCAAGGCGAACGTTGTAGCGGATGCCTTGAGCAGGAAGGAATCTGCGAAACCTCGTCGTGTTCAAGCTTTGCAACTCACCATTCATTCCTCTCTGCCTGACCAAATCCGCTCTGCCCAACTGGAAGCTTTGAAGGAGGAAAACCTTAAGGCTGAAACTATGCACAGTGCTGACAAGCACCTTGAGCTTAGGTCTGATGGCCTACACTACTTTGCAGGGCGTGTTTGGGTTCCTTTGTTCGGGGGACTACGGGAGCTTGTTTTGGACGAAGCTCACAAATCCCAGTATTCTATTCACCCAGGCTCCGACAAGATGTATCAGGATTTTAAGATACTCTATTGGTGGCCGAACATGAAGGCTGATATAGCCTCCTACGTGATCAAGTGCTTGACCTTTGCTAAGGTCAAGGTGGAGAATCAGAAACCGTCTGGTCTCCTGCAACAGCCTGAGATTCCAGAGTGGAAGTGGGAGCGAATCACGATGGATTTTGTCACCAAACTACCGAGGTCACCAAGTGGTTACGATATGATTTGGGTGATCGTCGACCGGTTGACAAAATCGGCGCATTTTATACCTATTAAGGAAACGGATGGACTCGAGCGGTTGGCTCGACTTTACCTTAAGGAGGTAGTCTCTCGGCACGGGGTGCCTATTTCTATTATCTCTTATCGTGATTCTCGCTTTGCTTCGCGTTTCTGGAAGGCTTTGCACAAGGCTTTGGGTACTCAGTTGGATATGAGTACGGCTTATCATCCGCAAACTGACGGACAGAGTGAGCGGACGATTCAAACTCTGGAGGACATGCTGCGGGCATGTGTTATTGACTATGGCAAAAGTTGGGAGATTCACCTGCCGTTGGTGGAGTTCTCTTATAACAACAGTTACCACTCTAGTATCAAGGCAGCTCCGTTTGAAGCTCTTTATGGACGGAAATGTCGATCTCCTTTGTGTTGGGCCGAGGTGGGTGAGAGTCAGCTCACTGGTCCAGAACTGGTGTACGAAACTTCAGAGAAAATCGTACAAATTCGTAACCGTTTGGTAGCCGCACGGGATCGTCAAAAAAGCTATGCCGATTGCCGTCGTAAACCGCTGGAGTTCCAAGTTGGGGATAAGGTACTTCTAAAAGTTTCACCATGGAAGGGCGTCATACGCTTTGGAAAGCGTGGCAAGCTTAACCCTCGTTATGTCGGACCGTTTGCAATCCTGGAACGGATTGGACCGGTGGCATACAAACTTGATTTACCGGCGGAGCTCGGTAGTGTTCACAACATCTTCCATGTGTCTAACTTGAGGAAGTGTTTGGCTGATGAATCTCTTATTGTACCACTGGAGGAGATCAAGGTTGATGATCTTCTTCGCATCGTGGAGGAACCTGTTGAGATTCTCAACTATAAGATTCGTAGCCTTCGTCGGATTAAAATCCGCATCGTTAAAGTTCGTTGGAACTCGGATCGTGGACCGGAGTTCACATGGGAACGAGAGGACCAGATGAAATCTAAGTATCCTCATCTTATTCCGAAGCGTGCGTTCGAGTCTAGGCATGTTACTGCCGAAGCGGAATGAATCTCGGAGTGAGATTCCTTTCAACGTGGGGATGATGTGACGACCGGTAAATTTTCTTTTCGTTTTCTTTCTTTTCGTCTCTTTCATTTTTGGGCTTCATGCAATTTTCGGGACGAAAATTCTTTCAACGTGGGGATGATGTGACACCCGGCATGTTCGGCTTAAACATTTTAATAATACGTAAGTCTACCTTAGCAAGAAACATTATAAATGGACTTAACTGGGTTAGTTGAGTCGGGTCATAATAGGATTGTCCAGGGTTCAATGATCTGGAGGATCATTGGGAGTCATTTTGGGAATACACTAGTACCGAGTCCCGTTGTTGTCGAAATTACATAAACTAATTAAGTGTATGTGTAGATTAATTATCGTGTGGTGGATTATATGGAAAGACGTGTTTAAACGATGCATAAGTAATCATACGTGCCTAAATATGTTAAACATAGACTAAGGTTGCATGCTCGTATGTTAAGGTGCATTAAAATGCGTTAAACACGACAAAATGGAAAAACTAGAAAAACATAAGTCCTGGTTTGACCAGTCGAATGGGCGAACCTGGACAATGTCTCTGGTTCGACCCTTGCTAAAGGGGCGAACCTGGGATATGGGATTGAAAGAGTTCCAATTGAGCAAGACAGGGTACATTCGACCAGAGACAGGGGTCGAATGTGGCCTAGTATAAATACCAAACTTTGTCATTTTTCACCATTTCACAAACCCTAGTCGTCTCAAAACACTCTCAAATGATTTTTAACATTGAGGAAGGAGTTTTTGCTCTGGTTTTTCATAATCTAACCCATCAACAACATCTAATGAAGAATCCAAGGTGTATTCTTGATCCTAAACCCTTTTTAAAGCATTTTAATTCGTTTTCATCTAACCCTAAATGTCCAGATCTGTTCTAAGGGTGTTTTCATGATTAAAAACCTTTTAAACATCTTTCTAAATCAAAACCTTATCATTAAACAAAGGTGTTCATATCAATAAACATATGTTAATTACGTGTTATGTGATGTTATGTGTTGTTCAATGATTTGTTGTTGTACCTATGATAGAAACATGATCTAGGGTTGCTATTTGTTGGGTCTGCTGACTTGGAGAAAAACAGATGATTGAAAAGCCAAAATATGCTAACAGTTGATCCACACAATAAACAGCCTTTACAACATACTTCTCCCAAAAGACTGCTGACTCTAACAACTGTTCCATTCAAACAACTGCTATGACAAATGCTGATACAAAGGACTGTTGGATAACCACTGATGAAGAACAACTGCTGACCAAAGGTCTGATGAAGAACAACTGCTGATCTAAGTACTGAATACCAAAGCACTGCTGAAGCCAACAGCACTTAGGCTCCAGCAGAGGATACAAGACCATCAGAGTTTTCCTACAACAGTAGTTTACCTTCAGTGTTTTCAATGTAACAGTAGTTTGTAATAGGGCAGATGTTTTATGTTTGTTATTCTGTTAGAGGTCACTGTCTTAGGTGACGTCAGCCTAGGTCATCAGTGGTTTAGGTTTGTCTATAAATAGAACAGTGCTTGTACTGTTCTATTGCATCACACACACAAACATTCTCTCAGACAAACAATCACTATGTGATCAGGCTAAGGGGGAGTACTTGTATTGATTGTAATCTTTTAGATAAATGAAAGCATTCGATCAGAAAACATTTACTCTCATGTTTTGATTAAAAGTTTATTATTCCGCTGCACTTTCATCTATATTCATATCACTCTTCTCATTTATAGTTAAACATAATCAAAACAATAAAACTCAGATCCTAACAATTGGTATCAGAGCTTGGTCAATTAAATTCGATCTAATCAATCAATTTAATATAAACAGATCAGCTCACAATTATTGATATCGTTTGTTTGTCGAATTAAAACAGAGTAATAGTTTAATTTCGATCCAACCGTTTTTAAACAGACTTTGTTTTTGAAAAATCAGAGAGAATGACTTCAATCAATCACGATCCACATAACACTGGCACGAACAACAAGCCACCGATGCTTGTCAGATCTGAATACAATATCTGGCAACGTCGGATGAGCCATGTTCTAGCTCAACAGAACACTGGGTGTTGGAAGTCGGTTATCTTCGGACCACATGTTCCGATGGTGCCGAGTACTGAAGATCCTAAGGTTCAGGAGCCAAAGAAACTTGAAAATTACTCTGACCAGGATTTTCAGAAAATTGAGTTAGATGCTAAGGCCTTCAGTATTGTGGCCATGGCTCTACCCAATGACATATATGCTGGGCTGTTACACTGTAACAGTGCAAAAGAGTTGTGGGATGCCCTGAAAGAACAATTTGGTGGGACTGAAGAGGTCATTGAAAACAATCGTGAAATACTTAACCAACAATATGAAACATTCAGTCATGTCAAAGGAGAGTCATTAACTCAACAATTTGAGAGGTTTAACTGTTTAATTAGTTAACTAAAACTGGTTGGTCTTACTTACCCTCATTTAACCTTGAACCATAGGTTTTTAAGATCATTACCAGACAAATGGGCCACTATTGCTATTGTTATGAGAAACTCAATTGGATTTAAAGACCTATCACTGACCCAGCTTCATGGTAAGCTCTTGACTTATGAAAGAGAGCTTAGAAAAAGAAGCTCCAGGATTCTGGAAAAGTGTTTGATGACTATGTATTTAGGAATACAACACTTTTGGGTCATGATGAGGTGCCTGGAAATACTAAGGATCAGAGTTATGATCATTTCATTGACATAACTTCAGGTTTTAACTCAAGTTGTAACTCTGATTCTTATTCACCTAGCTTTGCTTTCACAGCAAGTGGTGGTGATATCCAGGCATCTGATAACATATCCTTTGAGTATGATGACCTGAGATACTTTGACCCTGATGATTTGGAAGAAATGGACATTATGCACCAATTGGCCCTTCTCAGTGTAAGAACTAATAATTTTTACAAGAAAACTGGGAGAAGGTTTCCAGGGTTGACTGGCAGATTTAAGGTTGGGTTGGATAAATCAAAGATAAAGTGTTATAAATGTCATAGACTTGGTCATTTTGCTAGGGAATGTAGGAGTCAACATGGTACACCTATAATCACCTATCCAAATCAAAGACCTCAGACCAACACTTATCAAAATTCCTATAATACCCCTGGACCAAATGTGCAAAACACTGCTCATTTTGCACAGTCCTCAACCACTGTTCCTGTCCAGTATGTCCAAACCACTGTTCCTCAGATCCATTATGTGCAAACACCTGTTGCTCAAGCACTTGTGCAAATGACTGCTACTCCACCCTCTGCTCCAGCAGAGACTAGTCAACGGAGCTTCTTCACACAAGGTTTTGTTGACTGGAGCAGTCTACCAGATGAGCTAACAGATGAGAATTTTGCATTAGTTGCGAAGGCTGAAAATGAACCAGAAAATTTTTGTTTCATGGCTATGGTAGAAGAAATTGAATCTGAGGAAGTGGTAACCGAATCTAAGGATATGACTGATAATGTTGTTGATGAGGTAATTGCAGGTGAAAAATCTGAAGAAGAGGTTGTGAATCTCTCAGACCCATGGGGTGCATCTGAAGATTGTGAGTGCAAGTGTGATTGTGCATTGATGGCTGCTACTAAGTTATCTCCTCAGATCTTAAAAGATTTATGTTCAGACAAATGTGTAATAGCATTTGCTAACATCAAAGAGGTGAATGAAAACCTTAGAAAGAAAATTTTAGATGATGAAGCCCAATTTGAAAAACTTTTAAAAGAGTTAAAAACAAAATTGGGTGAAAAAGAATCTGAAATAGGCAGCTTAAAACATGAAGCAACTATAACCAAAGACCAGCTCCAAACTATGGTAACAAAATATCATAGTTGTAAAAATGAGCTTGAGTCCACCCAAGTTAAATGTCAAAAATGGGTGGAATCTTCTAAAGGTTTTGAGATGCTCCTCAACAAACAGACCAAAAGTCATGTGAAGTTTGGCTTTGGTTATGAAACCACTGCTCAAACATCTGAAAACACTGACAAAAAGGACCAAAAGTTTGTTGAGGTAGTACCAACCAATCTGAAAGGTCAAGAGATCAAAATCACATAACCTAATGGTAAGAAAATCATTCTTGAAAAACCAGAAGGTGCTTCATCATATGCTGACATTGAAAAATATGAATTTAAACCTACTTGGTCTGATGAGTGTGATACTCTTGAAAATTTCAAACCAGTTGATTTTAGAACTCCTGATGGAAAGAAAGCACCACATGCTAAAATCATTCCCTTGAAAAATCTTCCAGCAGATGTTCAAACAACTGTTGAAAAGAAGGTTGAAAAAGGGAAAAAGAAAGAAAAGTCTGTCCACATGTTTTGTGATTTCTGTGAAAAGAAGAATCATGTTACCAAAAACTATTTTCTTCTAAAAGCCTATGATATCAGCAAAGAAACACGTGGATGTGATTCCAAAGCCACATGTTCAATATGTGGGAAAAAGAATCACAAAACCAAAGAGTGCTTGTATCTCAAAAATTTTGATGTCAAAATACAAGAATACAAAGCTAAAACTCTTGCAAGTCAGGAGGCAAGTACTACAAAAGGAAAGCCCAAACAGACTTTCATTCCTGTCCAAACATCTGTTACTAAAAGTCTTGCAACACCTGCTGCTAGGGATGTACAAGTGACAGATGCTCCACCCACCAGCAAATACCCAAGAGGATATGGACAACCACCATGTCACAGTCTGTCATATGTTTATGAGGAGCCTAAAAAACCCTCTAAATCAAGAGTGAACAGAAATCCCTATGGGTATTATCAGTTGTCTGGAAGTGATCAAACAACTGTTGCCCCAAGTGCTGACATTCAAGCATTGGCAAATGGTCAGCAGCAGTTGTTGAACTTAATTCAAAAGTTGGTTCAAACCACTGATCACTCTCCAAACTTGAGTCTGAAAAGTCTAAGGACCCATCCAAAGCCAACCTGGCTTTGGACACTCACCAAAACTAATTCATTACTGCTGTGCAGGGAGCTTCTGCTTGTTTAGATAGTCTTTGGTTAGTAGATAGTGGAGGCTCCAGGCACATGACAGGATGTAGAGCCCTTCTTCTGGACTTCTTAGCTCATGGAGGGGGTGATATATCCTTAGGTAATGATTCAAAAGGTAAGGTGTTGGGTTCAGGGACTGTACAAGCTGGTAAACTCAAGTTTGAAAATGTCAATCTTATTGATAATCTCAAGTTCAATCTTCTAAGTGTTTCACAAATGAGTGACAAAGGATATGGCTCATTTTTCACAAAGAAAACTTGTACGATTATTGGACCAGAAGTGGTGAAAAAGATTGATACCATCATTGTTGAGAGCAAAGCACAACTTGTTGCTCATAGAAGTGGCAATGTGTATGTTGTTGATATGTTAAAGGACAATCCTATGGCAAATGTCTGTTTATTTTATGCTGCCTCCACAAAGGAGATAGAATTGTGGCATAGGAGATTGGGTCACACCAACCTTAACACTATCAACACACTCTCTAAACAAAGTCTTGTCAGAGGCTTACCATCAAAAGAATTCAAACGTGATGAGCATTGTGTTTCCTGTTTAAAAGGGAAACAACATAAAAGCTCTTACAAATCCATTGATGAATCCAAAACCAGTCAATGTCTACAATTGTTGCACATGGACTTGTTTGGCCCTGTTAAAATCATGAGTCTAAGAAGAAAAAGATTATGTCTTGTCATAGTTGATGATTTTTCTAGGTTTACATGGACTTACTTTTTACATTCCAAGGATGAGACTGCAGGTATTTTGAAGGACTTTGTCACCAAAGTTGAAAAACAATATGACTTGCCAGTAAAAGTCTTCAAGAGTGACAATAGAACAGAGTTTAAAAAATAAGGAGTTGGATGACTTCTGTGTGTCAAAAGGAATTGTGAGGCAGTACAGCATTCCAAGAACACCAGAACAAAATGGGGTGGTTGAGAGGAAAAATAGAACTCTTATAGAAGCTGCAAGATCCATGTTAGCAGACTCTGGTTTACCACTGTCCTTTTGGGCAGAAGCTGTAAACACTGCTTGCTATGTTCAAAATAGAGTTTTGATCAACCCCAGACATCAAAAAACTGCTTATGAAATTTTGTTCAAAATCAAACCATTAATTTCATTTTTCAAAGTTTTTGGCTGCCCATGTTGCATCTTGAATCTCAAAGATTCTATTTCAAAATTTGCAGCCAAAATAGATTGTGGTTATTTTCTGGGATATTCTTCTACTGCCAAGGCTTATAAAGTGTTTAACACAACAACCAAGACAATAGAAGAAACTCTGAATGTAAAGTTCAATGAACTTTCATCCTTGAAAATCCCAACAAATCCTGCTGAATTATTTGACTTAGATAAATTCAAATTTGAAGATATCACTGTTAAAACTAACAATGCAGGTATTCCACAGTTTCCACAACAAGATTACAGAATGGATGTTGTGATTCCCAATCACTATAAAATCTATACTGCATCTGAGGAAACAGCTGTTCAAAACAACTGTCAAAACTCTGTCCCAGCTGAGTCAACCACTGTTGGCCAGTCTTACCCTCAAACCACTACTTCACCTCTTATAACCACTGCTCAATCATCTGTTGACAAAAGTCACACATCTTGTGACAAAAGTCAGTCCAGGTTTACACCACTTGGACCCATTCCCCCAAATCCATTTCAAACATCTGTTGGCACTACAGAAGTGCAAACAGATGTTACCACAACAGAGTCACCAAACCTCTGTCCTTCACCTCAAAATGCCATCATACCATATCAAGGAGATCTAATCTACCTTCAAGCTCATCCACCAGATCAGATCATTGGCAACATCAGAGAGGGTGTACTAACAAGAAGTCAATCCTCACGTATCTGTCTTTTTGCAGGGTTTCTATCTCTCACACAACTTGTCAAGTACCAAGAGGCACTGAAAGACAAAAGTTGGGTAGAAGCTATGCAAGAAGAGCTCCTTCAGTTCAAAAGACAACAAGTATGGGAACTTGTACCACTACCTAAGGATGTATGTCCTATAGGAACAAAGTGGGTCTTCAAAAACAAGACTGATGAAAGGGGCATTGTTGTCAAGAATAAAGCTAGGCTTGTGGTTCAAGGCTTCAGACAAGAAGAAGGAATAGATTATGATGAAACTTTTGCTCCTGTAGCAAGGCTAGAAGCCATCAGACTATTCTTAGCCTTTGCTGTCAACCACAACATAAAGGTGTATTAGATGGACATCAAATGTGCCTTCCTTTATGGCAAAATTCAGGAGGAAGTCTATGTATGTCAACCACCTGGTTTTGAAGACACATTCCATCCTGATTATGTCTACAAGCTCAACAAAGCTCTGTATGGACTCAAACAAGCACCAAGGGCCTGGTATGAAAATCTTTCCACATTTCTCTTATCCATTGGCTTCACAAGAGGTAAAATTGATAAAACTTTATTTCTAAAATGGAAAGGGAAAGACTTAATGATTGTTCAAATATATGTGGATGACATCATTTTTGGATCCACATGTAACCAAATGTGTGAAGAGTTCAGAAAACTCATGACAACAGAGTTTGAGAAGAGTGCTATGGGTGAACTTCAGTGTTTCCTTGGTCTTCAAGTGAAACAACTGCAAAATGGCACATTCATTCACCAAAACAAATATGTAAAGAATTTATTAACCAGATTTGAGATGAATGATTGTAAGCCATGTAGTACACCCATGAGTACAGTCAAGTTACTCACTACTGATGACAAGGATGAACTGGTTGATCAAACACATTATAGATGCATGATTGAGTCTTTACTGAACTTAACTGCATCTAGGCCAGACATTATGTTTGCCACCTGTGTTTGTGCAAGATCCGAGGCTTCACCTAGAAAGTCAAACCTTATTGCTGTGGAAAGGATATTCAGATACCTAAAAGGTGCTCCCACACTTGGTATCTGGTATCCTGCTAATGGAAACACTGAGCTTTCAGGTTATTCAGATAGTGATTTTGCTGGCTGTCACACCACAAGAAAATCCACATCAGGAGGGTGCCAATTTCTAGGGAATGCCTTAGTCTCCTGGCAAAGCAAAAAGCAGGCAGTTGTTTCAACCTCAACAGCTGAAGCTGAATACATTGCTGCTGCAAGCTGTACAGCCCAACTCATGTGGCTTCAAAATCAACTACTGGATTTTGGGATAACTGCACTACAGACTCCACTCATGTTGGATAGTCAAGCTGCTGAAAATATCATCAAGAATCCAGTCTCTCACTTCACTACGAAACACATTGACATCAGACATCATTTTGTCAGAGATAGCTATGAAAAAGGTTTGATCTCTCTGCACCATGTTCCAACAGAAGATCAGTTGGCAGATGTGTTGACAAAAGCTTTAGACACATCTACCTTTACAAATCTGATTTCTAGAATTGGTATGTTAAACATGGATTAAACAACAAAAATGTCTTTAACAAAAGCATTAAAATGTTTCAGAAAATCAAAATTTCATCCTTAAAAATAGCATTTTGGTTGAAAAATCTGTTCCAAACCTCTGATCAGATAAAACAACCACTGTTTCACTCATATCCACTGTTGGTTGAAAAATCTGTTCCAAACATCTGATCAGATAAAACAACTGTTTTATTATCTATATATCTATACATATATATATATATACATATTCCATAATAATAATAATAATAAAAACAGTTGATTCCATCAGCTGTTTGCCAACACAGCTGTTCTCCACCAGATGTTTATCCATCAGATGATTGCCACGACTGCTCTTACAAGCAGAGTTTTGGCCACATCAGCGGTTTCACCTGAGTCTATAAAAACCCTGTTTTATCACAACAGATGTTACACTGTCTCATTGTATTCAAAATACAGAAACCGTCTTCTTCGCTCTCAAACCCTTACTCAAATTTCATTCCTTTTCACCTTCGGAATCCATTAAAATGGATCTTCAAGCCAAAGCCACCCACAATTGTCTCCCATATCTGGTTAAAACAGATGATAACACATCATTCCATTCCGCCATCGACATTCTCCTAAATTCCAAATACCTATCCATCTTAACCGCTGACGCCCCCATCTACATTGATACTCTCCAAGAGTTCTGGTTGAATGCTGAGTTCTTACTACAAGACAAAAAGCCTACTTCCATTATTTCCAAAATTGGAGAAACAAGTATCGTCATTACCCCAGAACTCATATCCACAACCTTCTCACTCAATGACCTTGCAGGTAAAGACTCGTTCTCTAAAACAGAGCTTCATACCGAGTTTCAGGAACGAGGGTATGATGCTCAGATGACTGGGTCAACACTTTTCAAAAAGTTTTTCCCACCAGTCATGAAATTTTTCTTCCATACCCCCCTTCTCTGTGTCTCTGCAAAGTCCACATCCTTCAATGAAATCCCATTGAGGATGCAGTATCTGGGTTATGCCATGTTGTCAAATTCTGACTTCAATCTTTCCCAGGGATTGTTTATGGACTTAGTGTCAAATGTGAAAGCAATCAAGTCTGGGTCAAACAATGCTTTTCTAATTTACCTAAGAATTCTAAGTGTAATCCTACAAAATGCCTTACCAGAAAAAGTTTTCAAAAAGGGTGAGGCAATGCAAATGAAAAGCTTAACTGATGAAACTTTCACTAGAATGCTGGGAAGAAACACCCAAGAAAAAGTGTCCAAAGTGTCAAATGTTTCAAAAACACAAACAAAAAGGACAAAGACAACAACTGTTGTCAAAACCTCTGTTGTTGAGCCCACTGCTCCTGGTGATCATGGCACTACATCCAGTGCTGTGAAACCCACACCAGCCACTTCCCAAAGAAAACGTCCATCCACAAAAACCACCACTCAACCCCAAAGGAGACTTCTGGAAGATGAGGTACCAGAAGATAACTCTGTTGCAACACAAAAGCAACCAGAAACCACTGTTGTTACTTCCTCACAACAGTTGGACATACCTCAACCTAACCAAACTCCTCATGCATCCTCACAAAAGGATCATGTTGTAAGCCAAGGGGAACTACATCATGATACATATGAGTCACTTGACCATATGTTCACAAGCCCCTCTCCCAGGGCTAATTCTCTTGTTACTCCTCCACCCTCACCATCACATCATGTTCCACAAACCATGCAACCTCTGTTTGAGGCAATTGAAAAGACTCAGGAAAATCCCAGTTCCTCTCTTTCACCTATCATTGAGAGCATACCCCCACAAGTGACTGGGCCTGAGAACATTCAATCTGCCATCCCACAAACAGTAGAGGAGGTTACACCACCTGAGTTCAATGCAACTCTAGGTGAGTTTTCAAATGAAGCAGCCACTACTGGAGTAGAGACCATTGTCTCCCCTCAGGACAGTGGTTACATCACTAAGACTTCTTTGAAGGCAACAACTGATGAGGCCACTATAGTGTCCCCAAAATCAGTTGGAAGTCCCCAGAACGAAGAAAAAGGGGCATCTGATTCTCATCCTTTAGAGTCACCTCTTAGGACTGAATCAGGTAAAACTACCACTGGTAGGGACTCAGATGATCCTATTAACTTAGGAGATGGGTCAAAATACCAAGAATTGACGGATAGAGTTCAAGGAATTGAAACCTCTGTAGCTGACATCAAATCTGATGTCAAGCTTATATTGGGTTCTTTGGCAGATCTTTCCAAAAGTCAACCATCAACATCTGATATAGCTAGTGAACTATGGAAATCCGTTTCCCCCATCATCATAGCTCACAGAAAACTAGCTGATCAGACCCATGAAACATATATGGCTAAAATCAGAAACATGGTAGATGCAAGGTACAAAGATACACATGCAGACATTCAAGCCATTAAAGATCACCTGCTGAAGACCACTGGCTCTGCCCCTACCACCATTCTTAGGGATGAAGATGATGATGAATTCACGGCTGATGATGCCAAAAAGGGGGAGAGTGGCAGAGATAGGCTACCAAAGCTAGATCCCTTTGGTTGTCCACCTTCTCAAAAAGGTAAAGCCAAGTCTGCCAACAAACCAGGGTCTACTCAAACAGCACCACAACAACAACAACAAACAACACCACCAGCACCACAACAACAACAACAAACCAGCAAAGACAAAGCAGTAGACAACTCTGCAAACAAAGAAGCTGAAAAGGCTGCTCAAGCCAAACAAAAAAGGGCTGACACCTTGGAAGCTAAAGCAGAGTTGTTGGTGAATCTGAAAAAGGAACAACAGCAGGAGGTTGAAGATGTGGGATCCTCAAAAAGGAAGAAAATGCCTGCTAGACATGTCAGAAAACCACCATCTAAACTAAAAACCTCTGTTGACAAAACCACTGCTGCTACAAACACTGCCACCCAAAACACTGAAACCTCTGCTCCCCAAACCACTAATAATACTACTGCCACCCAAACCACTGAAACCACAGCACCTAAACCTACAAACACATCTGAACCTACAACCACCAAACCTACATCTAAACCTACAACCACATCACCAACCAAATCCCAAACATCTGCTGGTCCTACTAAAAGGTCAACAGATGTTAATCCAACCACTGCTTCCACATCACCATCCCCTAAAATCTTGTACACAAGGAAGAGAAAATCAACCTTTGTTGTACAGGATGAAAACATACACACATCACCAAATACCACCTCAACTACACAATCCACCCCTATTACAGCTATTCCACTCTCATCATTTTCACCACACACATCAAAATTCAGATCCCATAGACAACCACCAACCATTACACCATTGGTTGTTCAGTATCCCCTTGAACTTGATATACTCAAGGAGGAATTACAATCCTTCTACAATACTGAACAACCATCTAACAGATCCTTCCCTTCTCTTCCAAATTTCCCTGTTCCCTTAAACATTGATACATATCTTAAATACAAGGGTGAATAGGCTGATGCCATCATTAAGGAGAGATGCAAAGGGAAGGATGACAGGACTGCTCAGGGCATCCATTCAGCAGAGCTTAGCAAACTCAGAAGGATTGAGGACTTTGCTAAGACCCTGAGCAACTCCATGTCTTCCATGCCTCTCAGTGGTGACTTGGAAAAGGAGGTTAGGGATCTTCTTGAACAGATCTTGGCAACCAAGCCTTATAAAGAAACCAAGAAGCAGTTTGCTGGCTGGACCACTCATGCTCTAAGGGAAGAACTCTTAAGAATAGAAGAGTTGGCCAAAGATCCCCAAGCTAAAGTCTCTGCTCCTAATTTTGGCAAAGGCAGAGACCCAGCCAGAGCTTTGAAGTTTAAAAGGATGAGACAGGAGATTGTAGCTGCTGATTATGGGGAAATGAGGTCTGTTGCAAAGTGGTCTGAGCTGAGGCTAGTTGAAACATACAAAAGTCTTGAAGAAAACAGGAAGAAGGATCCCAGCCTACCTAGAAAACCTGTCTACCCTGATGAGCCACTGATGAAGAGACCCCAACAGACTTTTACCTTAGACAGCTTACTAGAAACTTCTGATCTATCAGCTGCTGCTAGAAGACAGTTCAAGAAAAAGAAAGAAATGTCTGAAGAAGATCAGAAGAAGTTTGCTGACACATACATAAAAGAAGGGCTCTTCAATCAGATACATTTCTTCTCAGATCCCACAACTGAAAAACTCAGGGAACTCATTGGGAGACCTCCATCACCAAACTCATCCAAAATAAAAGTTCATCTCAGCAAATCCACTGACTCAAAAATTCTAAAATGGAAAGTCAACAAAGACAACCATGAATTGACTCTGCTCAGGTCAGATGGAAAGGTTCAAAAGATTAGCATGGATGATGCATACAGCCTATGTGCAAATGATCTTCAAACATTGCTAAATCTAGAGCTTGAAAGAGATGAAGAAGACTTATATGCTCTGAACTTTGAACTTCAATTCAAAGGTCAAATCAGAGAAAGTCTGATGAGGAATAAAGATCAGTAAATAAAGCTTAGTTTTGGCATCATCTGTTCTAGGGGGAGATTGTTGGGTCTGTTGACCTGGAGAAGAACAGATGATTGAAAAGCCAAAATATGCTAACAGTTGATCCACACAATAAACAGCCTTTACAACATACTTCTCCCAAAAGACTGCTGACTCTAACAACTGTTCCATCCAAACAACTGCTATGACAACTACTGATACAAAGGACTGCTGGATAACCACTGATGAAGAACAACTGCTGACCAAAGGTCTGATGAAGAACAACTGCTGACCAAAGGTCTGATGAAGAACAACTGTTGATCTAAGTACTGAAGACCAAAGCACTGCTGAAGCCAACAGCACTTAGGCTCCAGCAGAGGATACAAGACCATCAGAGTTTTCCAACAACAGTAGTTTACCTTCAGTGTTTTCAATGTAACAGTAGTTTGTAATAGGGCAGATGTTTTATGTTTGTTATTCTGTTAGAGGTCACTGTCTTAGGTGACGTCAGCCTAGGTCATCAGTGGTTTAGGTTTGTCTATAAATAGAACAGTGCTTGTACTGTTCTATTGCATCACACACACAAACATTCTCTCAGACAAACAATCACTGTGTGATCAGGCTGAGGGGGAGTACTTGTATTGATTGTAATCTTTTAGATAAATGAAAGCATTCCATCAGAAAACATTTACTCTCATGTTTTGATTAAAAGTTTATTATTCCGCTGCACTTTCCATCTATATTCATATCACTCTTCTCACTTATAGTTAAACATAATCAAAACAATAAAACTCAGATCCTAACACTATTGATGTTGGTTTATTGTTGTTTATGGTTACAATTAGATAGATGATGATACTATGGGTATTTTGGGGATTTTAATGAGTCTAGGACTAGATGCATGCTAGTATGATCAATAGAACTTTTTGGGATAATCAAACACTCAACAAACTGAGCGCTATTAGGTTGATTATGGATTGATTTCAAAAAGTTTCCAAATTGGGTAAAGAATCCATGCATGATGTGATGTTTTCATAATTTTTACCATTTTGGGAAATGGCTGAAATGGACGTATTCTCGGGTAAAATTGGTGGGGTTTTGTAGGGATAAGTTATTCATGCTTGCCTGCTGTGTTTGATGATGTTTCGCGATGTTTCGAATGTGTTTGAAGCGTTTTTAAGGAAATTGTCTGACAGGATCGAACCTGGGCTCATTCGACCAGTCGAATGGTCGAATGAGAGATTCCAGGGTCGAACCTGGGAAAAGTTGGTCGAATCAGGTTAAACGGTCGAACGAGGCATCAAACGGTAGAACGAGACATCAAACGGGCGAATGTGGCTTGAAAAGGGGTGAAGGTGGATTTATCTGCCTGGTTCGACCCTTCTGATGTGAACATGAGGTTTTTGATACAAACTAAGTGTTTTATGCTTGAACCTTTTGTGTAATCTATGTGTACTTGATTAGTTAGGGTAATGAGTCACCAACGGGATGTCGGGTCGGTCTAGTGTGTCGGTCGAACACTTAAACACGTTTTAAAAACATACTTGATCACGATCTGGACAATCGGGGACTAGATAACCTTAAGGTTATTAGTCGGAACACTTACGTGAACATTTTGATAGATCTCCGGTAGTGAGACTATCAAGGACTTGGCTAAGGTCAAGGTGGAGAATCAGAAACCGTCTGGTCTCCTGCAACAAGTGCTTGACCTTTGCTAAGGTCAAGGTGGAGAATCAGAAACCGTCTGGTCTCCTGCAACAGCCTGAGATTCCAAAGTGGAAGTGGGAGCGAATCACGATGGATTTTGTCACCAAACTACCAAGGTCACCATGTGGTTGCGATATGATTTGGGTGATCGTCGACCGGTTGACAAAATCGGCGTATTTTATACCTATTAAGGAAACGGATGGACTCGAGCGGTTGGCTCGACATTACCTTAAGGAGGTAGTCTCTCGGCACGGGGTGCCTGTTTCTATTATCTCTGATCGTGATTCTCGCTTTGCTTCGCGTTTCTGGAAGGCTTTGCACAAGGCTTTGGGTACTCAGTTGGATATGAGTACGGCTTATCATCCGCAAACTGACGGACAGAGTGAGCGGAGGATTCAAACTCTGGAGGACATGCTGCGGGCATGTGTTATTGACTTTGGCAAAAGTTGGGAGATTCACCTGCCGTTAGTGGAGTTCTCTTACAACAACAGTTACCACTCTAGTATCAAGGCAACTCCGTTTGAAGCTCTTTATGGACGGAAATGTCGATCTCCTTTGTGTTGGGCCAAGGTGGGTGAGAGTCAGCTCACTGGTCCGGAACTGGTGTACGAAACTTCAGAGAAAATCGTACAAATTCGTAACCGTTTGGTAGCCGCACGGGATCGTCAGAAAAGCTATGCCGATCGCCGTCGCAAACCGCTGGAGTTCCAAGTTGGGGACAAGGTACTTCTGAAAGTTTCACCATGGAAGGGCGTCATACGCTTTGGAAAGCGTGGCAAGCTTAACCCTCGTTATGTCGGACCGTTTGCAATCCTGGAATGGATTGGACTGGTGGCATACAAACTTGATTTACCGGCGGAGCTCGTTAGTGTTCACAACGTCTTCCATGTGTCTAACTTGAGGAAGTGTTTGGCTGATTAATCTCTTATTGTACCACTGGAGGAGATCAAGGTTGATGATCGTCTTCGCATCGTGGAGGAACCTGTTGAGATTCTCGACTATAAGATTCGTAGCCTTCGTCGGAGTAAAATCCGCATCGTTAAAGTTTGTTGGAACTCGGATCGTGGACCGGAGTTCACATGGGAACGAGAGGACCAGATGAAATCTAAGTATCCTCATCTTTTTCCGAAGCGTGCGTTCGAGTCTAGGCATGTTACTGCCGAAGCGGAATGAATCTCGGGGCGAGATTCCTTTCAACGTGGGGATGATGTGACGACCGGTAAATTTTCTTTTCGTTTTCTTTCTTTTCGTCTCCTTCATTTTTGGGCTTCGTGCAATTTTCGGGACGAAAATTCTTTCAACGTGGGGATGATGTGACACCCGGCATGTTCGGCTTAAACATTTTAATAATACGTAAGTCTACCTTAGCAAGAAACATTATAAATGGACTTAACTGGGTTAGTTGAGTCGGGTCATAATAGGATTGTCCAGGGTTTAATGATCTGGAGGATCATTGGAAGTCATTTTGGGAATACACTTGTACCGAGTCCCGTTGTTGGTGAAATTACATAAACGAATTAAATGTATGTGTAGATTAATTATCGTGTGGTGGATTATATGCAAAGACGTGTTTAAACGATGCATAAGTAATCATACGTGCCTAAATATGTTAAACATAGACTAAGGTTGCATGCTCGTATGTTAAGGTGCGTTAAAATGCGTTAAACACGACAAACTGGAAAAACTAGAAAAACATAAGTCCTGGTTCGACCAGTCGAATGGGCGAACCTGGACAATGTCTCTGGTTCGACCCTTGCTAAAGGGGCGAACCTGGGATATGGGATTGAAAGAGTTCCATTCGACCAAGACAGGGTACATTCGACCCTGTGGAAGGGTCGAAGGAAGCTACATTCGACCAGAGACAGGGGTCGAATGTGGCCTAGTATAAATACCAAACTTTGTCATTTTTCACCATTTCACAAACCCTAGCCGTCTCAAAACACTCTCAAATGATTTTTAACACTGAGGAAGGAGTTTTTGCTCTGGTTTTTCATAATCTAACCCATCAACAACATCTAATCAAGAATCCAAGGTGTGTTCTTGATCCTAAACCCTTTTTAAAGCATTTTAATTCGTTTTCATCTAACCCGAAATGTCCAGATCTGTTCTAAGGGTGTTTTCATGATTAAAAACCTTTTAAACATCTTTCTAAATCAAAACCTTATCATTAAACATAGGTCTTCATATCAATAAACATATGTTAATTACGTGTTATGTGTTGTTCAATGATTTGCTGTTGTACCTATGATAGAAACATGATCTAGGGTTCCTATTGATGTTGGTTTATTGTTGCTTAGGGTTACAATTAGATAGATGATGATACTATGGGTATTTTGGGGATTTTAATGAGTCTAGGACTAGATGCATGCTAGTATGATCAATAGAACTTTTTGGGATAATCAAACACTCAACAAACTGAGCGCTATTAGGTTGATTATGGATTGATTTCAAAAAGTTTCCAAATTGGGTAAAGAATCCATGTATGATGTGATGTTTTCATAATTTTTACCATTTTGGGAAAGGGCTGAAATGGACGTATTCTCGGGTAAAATTGGTGGGGTTTTGTAGGGATAAGTTATTCATGCTTGACTGCTGTGTTTGATGATGTTTCGCGATGTTTCGAATGTGTTTGAAGCGTTTTTAGGGAAATTGTCTGACAGGGTCGAACCTGGGCTCATTCGACCAGTCGAATGGTCGAATAGGAGATTCCAGGGTCGAACCTGGGAAAAGTTGGTCGAATCAGATTAAACGGTCGAACGAGGCATCAAATGGTCGAACGAGACATCAAACGGCCGAATGTGGCTTGAATAGGGGCGAAGGTGGATTTATCTGCCTGGTTCGACCCTTCTGATGTGAACATGAGGTTTTTGATACAAACTAAGTGTTTTATGCTTGAACCTTTTGTGTAATCTATGTGTACTTGATTAGTTAGGGTAATGAGTCACCAACGGGATGTCGGGTCGGTCTAGTGTGTCGGTCGAACACTTAAACACGTTTTAAAAACATACTTGATCACGATCTGGACAATCGGGGACTAGATAACCTTAAGGTTATTAGTCGGAACACTTACGTGAACATTTTGATAGATCTCCGGTAGTGAGACTATCAAGGACTTGGCATTTTTATTTACTGTGGAACGCAATCTAAGGTGAGTTCACGGCCCCACTTTTACTGCTTTTACCTTTGGGGAGAAAACATGCACTAAACTATTTTGGTAACATATGTCATACTATGGTTTAAACTTTGTGTGCTATACGATCTTTTAAAGTCCCGGGGGAAACCATGAATGTGCGGGGATGCACAACGGGGGAAATGTGGATAGATCTATTGGGCTTGACAAACCCCACTCGACAGCTTGGAGGGCCGGGCGGGTGCATATTGTCTCGAACTGGTTACACTCGTAGCATTTTTACAACACATCGGGCTGAACACATGGTAACAGTCTAGTAATGGTTTTCCAGTCGTAGTGGTAACAAAACATACGCCTAGCTAGCGTACTTGGTAACATTGGTATAGTATGGACATGGTAACGTTTGGTAACACTTGGTAATGCTTTGAACAAACCTGTGAACTCACCAGCATTATATGTTGACGTCTTTTTGGCATGTTTTTCTCACGTCGCTAAGGTAGCAACGAATGGAACTAGGCGCACGGTTCTGCATTGGCGTCTAGGGCTTAGTTCATGTTTTATAATAAACACATGAATCATTGGAGTCTTTGGTCTGTAACTCGTTAAATGCTTCCGCTACAGTTTTGGGGTTTATGAAAACTATGTCTTTTGAATGTCATGTATTTTCATATAGTGTCGTTTATTGTGACTGTTGACTTGGATTCTGGTTTGTCATGCGCCTCGCGGTAAAACCCCGCAAGTGAAATTTGAGGGTGTGACAGTGTAAATATCTCCCGTATAACAAGAGGCCGTTTAACCTACTTTTCACAAACTCTAAAGCAACATCATTAGCAGAAGCATTATCTGCTGTAATGGTCAACACATTTTCAATATCCCATTGTTTTAGACACTTAAGTAGGTATCTACCAATCTCATCTCCTTTGTGGCTGAAAATTTGCTTAAAGTTAATGATTCTTTTATGTAAAACCCAATTGTCATCAATAAAATGACAAGTTACACACATATAGTTAATCCGCTGGTTTGATGTCTAGGTATCTGTGGTTAGACACACCCGTTTGCTAGTCTTTGCAAAGAAAGATTTAAGCTTAGCTTTTTCCTCTAAAAATATTTCACCAATATCCCTAGCAATGGTAAACCTACTAGGCATCTTAAAGTTAGGATTAAAGCTTTGTATAACCCTTCTAAATCCCTCATGTTCAATAGATGAAAACGGTTGCTCATCTATAATGCACATCTCAGCTATGGCTCTTTTACTTGCTTTCTCACAATATTTCCAATATTTTACCTCACAAGTCCCGTCCTCACCATCATTGCTCTTTTTGAGAAATATATTGCTTTGGTTTTTCAAGTAATCAGGGTGTTTTTCACATCTCTTACTATGTTTACCTAATGAAGAGGTGCCGTTTTTTACCGGGTCAGCCGCAAATTCTTTGGAACAGTGCTTGCATCTTGCCCTTTGGTTGCCATCCTCGTCTTTAAACTTCTCAAAATCATCCCAAACATTAGACTTTGTCTTTCCCGGTTTTTTAGAAGTAGAGCCTCCCGTTTTCTTGGCACCTAACGGTTTTAGTTTTCTTTTTTGCATTTTCTTTTTCAACATGTTGTGACTTCCTCTTTTGGCTTCCGTGAGATTAGTCGCTTGATACATTCTCGATATTAGTTGAATCCATCTATGTATAACCAATACAAAAAAACGAATGTTAGTAATGAATATATATATATATATATAACATTCCTGACTTCATGGAAAAACACATAACGGGTCAGAAAATTCACGAAACAAATGAACGACCAATATCACTACTAAACAAATGAAACGCTTAAACTAATATAGTTTAGGCGTTTTTTTAAACGCCTAAACTAAATTAGTTTAGGCGATTCTTTTGAAACGCCTCAACTATGTTAGTTTTGGCGTTTCATTGAAATCGCCAAAACTATATTAGTTTAGGCGTTTCTTTGGAATCGCCTAAACTAATATAGTTTAGGCGATTCTTTTGAAACGCCTCAACTATGTTAGTTTGGGCGTTTCTTCGGAATCGCCAAAACTATATTAGTTTTGGCGTTTCTTTGGAATCGCCTAAACTATATAGTTTTGGCGATTCTTTTGAATCGCCTAAACTAATATAGTTTAGGCGTTTTTTTTAAACGCCTAAACTATATTACGCCTAAACTAATATTGAAACGCCTAAACTAATATAGTTTAGGCGATTCTTTTGAAACGCCTCAAATGTGTTTAGAGCACACCTCACTTAAAGTCAATTTTAGGAGTCCTAAAGAAAAAAAAAACTTGACAAAATTGGCCATGAATAATGATCATATTTTAAAACTAGCAAACAACATATGGCCAAAAGAAATTGATAACTCATTGACTCCACAAAAAAAAATAGTGATCATCCAGCGGTAATGGCGATAAATGAGGTCTTGACTGTTAAACTTTTTGCCAAAGAAATAAGTTACAAATCAGTGAGTTACACAAGAGCATGAATAATCAAACTCCTAGTCTCCTACAAACTAATTACCAACATGTGAAATAAGGATCTATTAGGTCATACTGAATATAAACTTTGCAACAATAAATACAAGATTAAAACATGTGTTCATGCATCAGTGCCTGAATATTGAGGCTTGCTGGCTTGTTGGTTTACGGCTACAGCAAGCCATGGTTACCGCAGGTCTACACTCTGCAGCAGCAGCCACAGGGCAATTCTAACACACTCTGCTGCAGCAGCCACAGGGTAATCAGCCATGTTTCTTGCAGCCGAATATATAGATATGGATTACCAGCCATGTTTCTTGTAGCCGAATTTGTTGCAGCCGAATTTATAGTAACTATATGTTTAATGTATGCAGCCTGCAGATTGATTATCGACAGCACGAGTTTATTGCCCATTATTGATTTAGAGGCATAAACGAATATAAACCCATCTATATAACATAATTATTCATAATATACATAACTATATGTTTAATGTCGACTGCATACATTATGTTTTTATTGTTTAATGTCGGCTGCATATAAACCCACCTATATAACAAGTTTTTATTGTTTAATGCAGCCTGCATCAGATTACCTGTCCGACAGGCGACAGTCGTAGAGCAGCAGCAGCCAGATCACAGATTCCCAGATATTAAGGTAATCAGCAAAGCAGCAGCAGACTTTTTTACTGTGTAGATTGGTAATTGGTTGCAATTTATGAAAAAAATGCGTAGGAATGTAACTTATATAGGAAAAATAGGAGATTAGGAGATATTATAATCTTTTATTTATTTAACTTATGGAAAAGATTTATATGGAATTTATAGAATTTATAGATATGGATATACTAGGAAAAATTTACCAGGAAACTATTTAAAATATTTTATTTTACAGGAAAAGAATTAGCAAAAATTTAAATAGGATAATTTGAATTTTTTTATTTATATAGCATAATCTTATATAATTCTCTAAAGTTGAATTTTAGGAAAAGATATTCACGATTTTGGGACGTTTAAGATATTATTATTGGCCAAAGGGAGTTTAGGCTGCAAGTTTATAATACGTTAGCATTATTGATGTACTCCTCGGACACGTCATTAAAATTACTAGTAGAGTCGGAACTAGTGTTTTAGAAGTGTTGAGATAATGCCTAGATAAAAAGACCTCATATATACTATCTTATTAACCTTGTTCAGCTAGCTATTCTTGTTTCCAAGTCCTGTACAGCCTGTACTATGCACTCTCAAAACAATTTGTTTTTGAAGTAGAACTAGTGTTTTAGAAGTGTTGTAGTGTTTTAGAAGTGTTGAGATAATGCCTAGATAAATAAGACCTCATATATACTATCTTATTAACCTTTTTAAAGACACACTGAGTTACTCTTGACCCGTTAAGCATACAAGTCATCAAATTTCATAATCAACCAATCAATAAACTGATAGAACGTTAATTTTAATAATCGATACCATAATCACTTAACCAAATTCATAACTCAAATTCGCAATACAAAACATAATGTTGACACGAATAGCAAGACATAATATTAAACCAACTAGTCTCAAATAAAAACCAAAAACAAAAAGCCCTCATCTTCATCTTCATCTTCACCTTGTCCATATCGATTCTCAACCGCTCGTTAGTTAACATTATTTTCTGCAAAAACAAAATATATATATAAGCATTATGATGAAACCAATTTTACATTGTAAATCACTTTTAATATTTCAATTACCAAGGCATTACGGACTTTTTATAAGATGTTTTTGCAATGTCGCTATTCCGCATTTAGTCGGGTCAGCAAAATACACTATCGCGCAACTCTTGCATCTTGCCATTTTTTTCCCATCCGCATCAGTAAACCTTTCAAACACCTGCCAAACTTCATCCTTCGTAATTCTTCTACGATCCATCTAAGTTTGATAACAAAACAAATAAAATTAACAAACTAAATAGATAGTGTTGACTTGTTTCTAGTAATTTTTTAAATATATAATCTTCACAGCAGACATATAATTTGTTTATGTTCAGCATATGTTACCTTAGAAATTGTAAACATACCTTTCTGACCATGCAAAAATGTTTGTATAAAAGCTTTCATATGGGTTTTAGATCATTATATCTCAATCAAATAAATGTTTAATAATACCAGAACATACCTTTCTGATCGCAGCCTCTTGTTTTGTTCTTGCAGATTCGTTATCGACAACAACCCTCCAGCACCTATGAAGATTGAAGATATGATTCGTATATGTATATTATGTTATATAGGTGGGTTTATATTCGTATATGGATATTAGGTAATTGTATTAGGTTTAGGCCCATGATGGCATGATTTGGCGCCTAAAAAAACTACAAGAGAATATAATTCGGTCCATCGGGGCTAATTAACTAGACCGAAGATATACCCTAAATATCATACTCGGGTCGGTTTTTTTGTTTTTCGGTTCGGGACTCGGGTTTTTTTCCGATCCGGACCTAATCTGCTCACCCCTAGGAGTGACATCCACATCTCAAAGAGTATTTCTTTCAAAAATAAATTTAACCACTAAGCTGGGAGTGATATCCTTAACTTAGTGATTGGTTTCATTCCACAATAATTTTCAATTTTGAAATAACATCTTTGAGTTAGGAGTGAATTCCACATCGCAGTGATCTATTTCTACATCTCGTTTTTAATCTCGCTAAAGTTTTGAAATTCACTAATATCCTCATTTACACAATACTAATTTACACCCAGTTTAGGGAAGCCTATTCGCCAGATTAGAACACACTTTATATACACCTTGTGCCTTGAAACAAGAGATGCCTTAACGATCCTTACAATCAAACGATCTTTCAATGTATAAATTTTGTAAAAGTTTACAATTAAAAGGTTTCAAGTTACCTAGTCCTAACGGGTAACACTTAGATTTTCTCAACATTTCATAACAATTAAAAAAAAAATCGACTTTTCAACCTACAAGTTAAAGAAATGTTTAAATACAGAAAATTCTATTTTTAAAATTTTTTTGTCAAGGCATCTGGGATCATTCACAACCTTCACGTCATTTTAAATATTGGTCTTTTAAAACACATTAGATTTACACATACTTCATGAAATGGTTTCCTTTTGCATTTTATAAACTTGTATTGCATATTTTACAAGTCAAATGTAAACCCTTTGTTTTCATATGACGTATCCAATATATGTTTTCGGAAGAAACTTGCAACTAATAATAAGCCTTATAACATTTTTCAAACTCGACTCCTCGTAAACACATATCTACAAAGATTTTTCAAATGAACCAGTTTTGAATCTAAAACACACTTCGGTTACTAAAAAGTTATCCTCATGCATTACTACTATTCTTTCAACTATATCACAAAGATTGCACAAACTACGTTTTGATAAACGAAAATCTATCTTATTACGCTCGCACTAATTATTAGTAGTTACTCTTACAACACTAGTTTTGAGCATTAATTTAACTCGTTTACTTTCATTTTGTGCAAATTGTGCGATTTACTCGATTTAAGTGATACTATTCTTTCAATCGAAATTTTATGCTATACTTATATACTTACATGAACGCATATTTGGTATGCATATATATATTTTTTTTGTGAGCAAAACCCTGTTATACTTTACATTATTTTGTTCATCATCATGGCCAACGAACATACCAGTTGATAACTCGTATGAGATCTAAGCCAGTGCTCACGTACGACTCGGATTAGAGTATTTCTTCAATCCGAGGGGAACGGTGTAAACCTTAGGGTCTATCAATATGAGTGTTTAGAGCCAACGATGTGAACAGAAGTTACCGGTTATGGGTGAACCCGAAAGAGAAGAACCTCTAACGATGTCTATAACTTACTTGTTACTCTCATTACGGTTAAAGAGTAAACCCGAAAGGGAAGGACCTCTTACCATGTCATTGTTTCATTGCAGTATCAATTACTTAGCATATCATGATTGCACGCATTTGTTTCTAGTATTACTTAGGATAGGGTTATGAAAAAGCATAACACCCTAGTGTAAGGTAAATCGATGATTACGGTCCGGAACGCAATCATGGATTTACAGGTACATGAGGGTGGTGTGTAATTCTATTTAGGTTGTTGGTAGACAATCAGTACGGGTCAAAAGTATCGGGCGTGTGGTGGGTCAGCTGCGGTACACCCTATATATAAGCATAAACGATATTGCGGGAGCAGACTAGGAGTCTGACCAAGAACCTACCCATTATTACCTCTTCATTAGATCGCTGACTAATAACTAGCATTTTCGATAAGAAAGTTCTTACCCTAGCTTTAGTTCGTCTTCCTAGAGTATTTCTCTTTACCACCTCTACAGAAAACCTTAAACTTTGTATACTCTTGCACTCTCTATTAGTCGAAATCCTGTTGCATGTCCTTAATAACGTTTAGTCAGAAACCTTTTTAAAGTAGGGGAGACTGCTTCATTAGTACTTCTGCCCTCACTAGTTACACATTCCCAAAACCTTTCTCATTTAAACTATCAACTTTCTAACCTTGGGTCAACTGTCAAAGATTTTGAAACTTTTACTTTGGATATTAGACAATTACTTTAAGTTTTGTGACATCCGTCACCCGCGACTTTCATCTAGTTTACAATTTAAGTCCTTCAAACATTTCTTGTAATCGTTGTCGTTTTCAAATTCAATAAATGTGCGAAATTTAAGTTATATTATTTGCATGTATTTTGGATCTCGATATCGATTTAATCTAACGCGTATGTTGCAACGTTATTCGGAAAAAAATATATAAATGTTTATCATAAAAATTTCAAGTTATAAAAGTTTTAAGTTAAAAAGTTAACTTAGTTAGTTGTTATTAAAGGAAAACTAACTAGGAAACTTTAAAACTAACCAAAGAAAATAAGAGGGGCCAAAAGTGACAAGTTCTGAAAGTTTAAAAAAAGAAAAACATCTCCTACTGCTGCTGTTCGCTAATCCGGCCAACACAAACATTCCGGCCGCCGGAAATTGTTCCGGCCAGGCCTCAATATATCCGTTTCAAGGTTTTTTAACATCCAAAAGGTTTTTCCCCATCACATACGAGTCATTTGGCTAATTATTACGCGTTTCAACAAGGTTTTAAGGTGTCTTTAATGACCTCAAACCTGAAACCGATCGGAAGCTTTTAATCCAAGTGAAACGCTTATTTTTCCTCGCCTATATATATAATTGATCTCACCACTTTATCTCTGCACCATTACATAACAAAACCCACAACAAATTCATACAAAAAAACGTCCAGAAAGCCATCAATTTGCGTTTTTTTTGCGAGTATTAGAAGCTTCAATTGCGAGCCAAAAAACGAGTTGTAAGTGTCTAATCTTGTTTGCTTTGTCTTAGTCGAGTATTATAGATTAAAACCCCTCTATTACAGATCATTCATATGATCGAATTGGGTGTTATTGATTTTGTGAGGGTTAGGGTTTATGGTTAGATAAATTAGGGAAGAAGACCTTTTTGGTTAATAATATAAATACAAATCACATTCAGTTATGTCAACAAAAGGGATAGATGGACTAGTGGTTGGGGTGTTGATTATTCTGGGCAAGGAGCCGGGTTCGAATCCCTTTAGAACCGGTTCTTGGCATTTTTTTTGTTTCAAGTTATTTTGCTTGTTTATTGTCTAATTACTTATATAATTATAACTAAAAATCTTATATTAATCATAGAAATTTCATTTTTGCTTCAAAAATTATGAAAATTTAGGCATAACATCTTGACATCTAAAATAAGATTTCCACGCTTTTATTTTTCGGAAAATGTATCAATTTTATATTTTTATTGAATTTAATCGTTTTAATCATAATTAAATAATTAAAAATTCATTTTAAGAGATTTTAACCTCAAATTTTCTGGAGATTTATTTCTATGAATAATAAACTGTAATAAAATATAATTTCTTATAAAATGATTATTTTCGTTATTTTTACTAATTTTAATCATTAAAACATCATTTAAATTCATTAAAAATGTTTTAAATGCAAATAAATTATGGAAATATTATTTTAGTATTTCACATCATAAAATAATTATTTCTCATAATAATATCATTTTGGGATCATATCTTGTATTATTGATGCTATTTGTATTTAAATTAGATTTAATAATAAATTGTTTAATTAAATAATATAAATCGTTAACTCTATTTCAAGGCTATTTTTCTATAAAATGGAATTTATATCTATATGTGAAACACATAAGAGTTTTAGTCATTTACTAAATTCATTGTAAATATATTTATTTCAAAAACGGTTGTTCAAATTATTACTAACAATTTCATCTTCCCTAATACGAGTCTAACGAGCCCTAATGCCTTAGATGATTCGTCGTCTTAGATTTTTTTAAATTATTTTCCTCATTTAGTATTTTTATATATAGGTTGAATTCTTCGGAATTCTTAAGCCTTTACGACGAACTTTCTCGGAATTTATATTTAGCGAACTGTGAGTATATCTTCCCTTTTCTTACTGTTTTACTATTTCGGGATGATTCATGTACCTGTTAATCAAGTTTTATTTCTTATACTTAATGCAATTCTCATGTGTGTTTGCCTTATGTGATTTGGTGTGTATTATGCTTAATCATTAACCGCTGGGCGGCCTAGCATTTCAGTGAATAGTACTATGGTATACCCCCTTGAGACTCTCTTGAGAGGATCTTGGTCATTGTTATGTTAATTCATTACTCAGTTTGTTAGTCATGTGTTAGTCATTATTCTCAGGTTTGGTTTTGACTGATACTACTTAATTACATATTTGCAAACGGTATACAACACATGAATTGCGAAACATTTTTATTTTTATACTATATATAACAAACGGGTGTACTCACCAATACATTATATGTGTTGACAAAATTGTTTTGTACATGTTTCAGGTGACGTTTGATCTTATATGCTTTCACGCTTAGGCTAGACCTAGTGCTTAAATAAAAGTTGGACATTTATTATTTTTGTTTGAAATTTCTATTAAGACTCTTTGTATTCGTTTTGAAACAATGGAAGTTATTTGCTATTAATATTTACAATTTAGTCCATGTGCTATTGAACAATCGTCACTACGTGACACCTCGATGTTTCCGCCATCGGTTGGGGTGTTACAGATTGGTATCAGAGACATGGTTATAGGGAATTAGGTTATTAGTAAATGCTTTTGACCTAGACTATAACTAAGCTACCCATTATATGCTTTCTTTTATTCTCATATTTCTTTAGACAGATTTTTCTCCTTTTACTTTTCATTATATTCAAGAAGATCATATTCCACAAACGAAACGAAAACACCAAGTTAGGAGTGATATCCATATCTTGGTGAATAGTTTCACTCCTTACATATTTTATTTATTTATCTTGGAATATTTTCCTTTCGAGATAGGAGACGTCCAAATCTCAAGGAATCTATCCCTCCAAAAGAAACTTAAATCACTAAGCTAGGAGTGATATCCTTAACTTAGTGACCCGTTTCACTCCAACGTATTTTTTTAATTTTTGGAAGTATATTTTTGAGTTAGGAGTGAAATCCACATCTCAAGGATATATATTTCCACATCTCGAGATCCGCTAAGGTTTTGGAAAATTATTTGTGACGGGGAACGTGCAATCTGGAAGGGTGAGCGCCTGTATTCTGAGTTTTCTGGCTAGGTTGGTAATTCGGATAAATCCCAATCAGACGAGGGACCCGTTTACCTACCTGGGAATTCTCGGGATGAGCATTCACTTATAGGCTAAAGTACGCCCCATGAGTCACTAATAATATTTCAATTTCTTTGGTTAGTCACCAGTTTCATGAGAAACAATCCCAAATATCTCATTTTATTCTTGATATTTCATTTGCTTTATCATGATTTGATTTTCATTATTAACCTATTCGAAATTTTCCTATGTTGATTTCTAAGTTACTCTTTAATTATGCAGTTCCTCGTATGCTATGTGTCATTCAAAATCTTGGAACTAAATCTCATAGGTGTTGCTTTATTTTTGTAGATGTCTGATCGCGAATCTCGCAAAAGAGCTTCTAAGCGTCAAGCTAAGTTGAAGTCTGATCAGCGTATCGCGACCATGCTCAATGACAAGCTGGAAACCCTTGTTCCTAACATCATTAATGCTATTATTCCAAACCTTCACCCGAACGGTAGCTCGAATGGGAACTCTAACGGGAATGCGGGTGGAAATGGTGGAACTAGTGAGAATAAGTGCACATTCAAACATTTCAACTCTTGCCATCCCAACAAGTTTAATGGCACTGAGGGAGCCACTGGGTTACTTGAATGGTTCGAAAGTATGGAGAATACGTTCATTAATAGCGACTGTCCAGACAACCTACGGGTTCGTCATGCCACAGGTGTTCTTCAAAAGAGAGCACTCACTTGGTGGAATGGTGAAAAACATGCTCGAGGGACGGAAGCTGCTTTAGCTATGTCTTGGGATGATTTCAAAATTTCCATGACTACTGAGTTCTGTCCTCGTAGTGAGATGAAGAAGTTGGAGGATGAATTCTACCACCTCAAACAGGATAGTGGCAACAACGTTCCCTACAACAACCGTTATCACAAGCTGAGCTTACTGATTCCTCGTATGGTGACACCACTGCCCCTAGCCATTGAGAAGTATATTGAGGGATTACCACCTCAGATCCATGATACAGTTATGGGGAGTAAGCCTGCTACTGTAGAGGATGCCATTCGTCTTGCAGCATCTCTTACCGACAAGCATGTCAAGGATGGTACCCTGACTCGTAAAGGTACTAAGCGACCCACTGAAACCTCTTCAACCCCTGCTACTACTGAACCTCTCAAAACTACCTCTGCCTCTGCCTCTACATCTGGATCCAACAAGAAACGTAAAGGTAGAAGTCAAAATTACGCTGTTGTTGCACCTATTAATCAAATTCCCGCTACTAACCCACCTGCCGCACCTCAAGCCCAAACTAGCCCAAAACCTTATACTGGCATTTTCCCCAAGTGTAGTAAATGCAACTGGCACCACCCTACTGACCGACTTTGCTGGAAGTGTGATAATTGCGGCAAAATAGGCCATACCACCTTTCACTGCCGAGAAACTAAATCTGGGAATGCTCAAAACCAGAGGACTGGTCAACCCAGAACTTGCTATGCTTGTGGTGATCCTAACCACAGGCAAGATAGGTGTCCTCATCTGACTGCTTTTATCCAGTCTCGTCAGCAAACTCCAGCAGCCCCAGCAGTTCCAGCAATCCAAGCAGCTCCAGCTCGCGGACGTGCTTTCAACATTAATGCAAATCAAGCTCAAGCTGCCAATGATGTGGTCAACGGTACATTTCTTATTAACAATTTGTATGCTTCAATTTTGTTTGATACCGGTGCGGATAAGAGTTTTGTCTCGTTAGAATTTGAACCCTTACTTGCTCGTGAACGTTCTCACCTTACACATCCTTTTACCGTGGAAGTTGCTGATGGAAATCCTATTGTTATAAAATCTGTGATTCGCAATTGCACGTTGAATCTAAATGACTATGATTTTTCTATTGACCTGGTACCCATGAAATTGGGTAGTTTCGATGTCATAGTAGGCATGGACTGGCTTTCTAAACACCATGCCGAGGTTGTTTGCTTTGAAAAGTATATTCGAATTCCACTTCCATCTGGAGAATCTTTATCTGTTTATGGGGAAACGACATCGAAGGGTTTGAAACTCATGTCTTGCACTCAAGCTCAAAAATATCTTCGTAAGAAGTATATATCTTTCTTGGCTCATGTTGTGGAAAAGAAGGATAAGGGTAAGAGTATTCAAGATGTTCCAGTTGTGTGTGACTTTCCAGAGGTTTTTCCTGAGGATTTATCTGGTTTACCTCCTGTTCGCTCTGTTGATTTTCGTATTGATCTTGTTCCTGGTGCTACTCCCGTCGCTAAAGCTCCATATCGTCTTGCACCTTCGGAAATGCAAGAACTTGCTAGCCAACTTCAGGAATTAACTGACAAAGGTTTCATTCGTCCGAGTTCCTCGCCTTGGGGAGCTCCAGTATTGTTCGTTAAGAAGAAAGATGGGACTTTTCGTATGTGCATCGATTATCGTGAACTTAATAAGCTTACGATAAAGAATCGATACCCTCTACCTCGCATCGATGACCTTTTTGATCAACTTCAGGGTGCAGTCTGTTTTTCGAAGATCGACCTTCGTTCTGGATATCATCAACTTCGTGTTCATGAGGATGACATTCCCAAAACCGCCTTTCGAACTCGTTACGGTCACTACGAGTTCATGGTTATGCCTTTCGGTTTAACCAATGCACCTGCGGTTTTCATGGATCAAATGAATCGAGTTTGCAAACCTTTCTAGGACAAATTCGTAATAGTATTCATCGACGATATCCTCATTTACTCCAAATCCAGGACTACCCACGAACAACATCTTCATCAAGTTTTAAGCCTTCTTCGTGATGAGCAACTGTATGCCAAGTTCTCCAAATGTGAATTTTGGCTTAAGGAAGTTCAATTCCTTGGTCACGTAATAAACGACAAAGGAATACACGTAGACCCTACTAAGATTGAAGCCATTAAAAGCTGGATTGTACCCAAAACTCCCACTGAGGTTCGTTCGTTTCTTGGTCTTGCTGGTTACTACCGTCGTTTCATTGCCAACTTTTCAAAGATCGCGGTTCCACTTACTTCTTTGACTCACAAAGATAAACCTTTCATATGGGGATCCAGTCAGGAAGAAGCATTTCAAACTTTGAAACAAAAGCTTTGCGACGCTCCTGTTCTCTCCCTTCCTGATGGTGTTGACGATTTTGTGGTGTACGGTGATGCATCTCACCTAGGCCTTGGTTGTGTTCTCATGCAACGAGGCAAGGTCATCGCTTATGCATCACGACAATTGAAAACATCTGAGAAAAATTACACTACCCATGATCTTGAACTTGGAGCCGTTGTGTTCGCGTTGAAAATTTGGAGACACTATCTGTATGGTACTAAATGTGTGGTCTTTACTGATCACAAAAGTCTTCAACATATTTTCAACCAAAAAGATCTAAATATGCGTCAGCGTCGATGGGTTGAATTTCTAAATGATTATGATTGTGAGATTCGCTATCATCCTGGAAAAGCGAATGTTGTGGCTGATGCTCTTAGTCGCAAGGCATATACTCAACTTAACTGTATTCAGACTCATGACCTCAAACTTCGAATCTATGAAGCCCAACATGTTTCGGTCACTGAAGGCAACATGTACAATGAAATGTCATGTGGAGCTGAAAATCTTTTGGAAACGAAGCATGGGTTGCTCTATCTCTCAAATCGTTTATGGATTCCTGATCGTGATAATCTTAGAACCTTTATCATGGACGAGGCTCATAAGACTCGTTACTCCATCCACCCTGGTGCAGATAAGATGTATCAGGATCTGCGTCCCATGTATTGGTGGCCCGGTATGAAGAAGGATATAGCTCACTACGTGGCTAAATGCCTTACTTGTGCCAAGGTCAAAGCTGAGCATCAACGTCCATCTGGTTTGCTTGTACAACCAGAGATTCCTGTGTGGAAATGGGAGAACATTGCTATGGACTTCATTACTAAATTACCCCGCACTGCACGAGGTCATGATAGTATATGGGTCATTGTGGATCGTTTAACCAAATCTGCACACTTTTTACCCATTCGTGAGACTTATTCGGCTGAGAAACGGGCTAATCTTTATATCGCCGAGATCATTAGTCGCCATGGGACTCCTTTGAGCATCATTTCTGATTGTGACAGCAAGTTCACTTCTCGTTTTTGGCAAACTCTTCATGACGCGTTGGGAACTAAACTAAATCTTAGCACAGCATACCATCCTCAGACAGATGGTCAAACGGAGCGTACTATTCAAACATTAGAAGATATGCTTCGGGCTTGTGTCATAGATTTTGGTGGTAATTGGGATTCACACTTGCCTTTGATTGAGTTTTCGTATAACAATAGCTACCATGCCAGTATCCGTATGGCACCTTTTGAAGCTCTTTATGGTCGCAAATGTCGTTCTCCTGTGTGCTGGAGTGAGGTCGGTAATACTCTCATTACCGGTCCCGAACTTGTCCAGGAAACAACAGACAAAATTGCGGTTATTCGTGGATCCTTACTGGCAGCTCAGAGTAGACAGAAGAGTTACGCTGATCAAAGGCGTAAACCCTTAGAATTTCAAGTTGGTGACATGGTTCTTCTTAAAGTCTCACCTTGGAAGGGTGTTTTTCGGTTCGGGAAAAAGGGATAGCTTGCCCCAAGATATGTAGGCCCATTTAAGATTTTGGAAAGAGTTGGAAAAGTGGCTTACAAGCTAGATCTTCCCGATGAACTCAACAACGTTCACCCTACCTTCCATGTATCGAACTTGAAAAAGTGTTTGGCGGATGAGAATTTACATGTTCCACTGGAGGATATTCAAGTTGACGAATCGATGCGTTTCATGGAGAAACCCGTGGAAATTATGGATCGTGAAGTCAAGACTCTTAAGCGTAGCCGTATTCCTATTGTCAAGGTTCGTTGGGAGTCTAAACGTGGCCCAGAATTTACTTGGGAACGTGAAGACCAAATGAAGACGAAGTACCCTCATCTCTTTACAGGAACCTCCACTTGAAATAAATTTCGAGACGAAATTTTCTAAAGTTGGGGAGACTGTGACATCCGTCACCCGCGACTTTCATCTAGTTTACAATTTAAGTCCTTCAAACATTTCTTGTAATCGTTGTCGTTTTCAAATTCAATAAATGTGCGAAATTTAAGTTATATTATTTGCATGTATTTTGGATCTCGATATCGATTTAATCTAACGCGTATGTTGCAACGTTATTCGGAAAAAAAAATATAAATGTTTATCATAAAAATTTCAAGTTATAAAAGTTTTAAGTTAAAAAGTTAACTTAGTTAGTTGTTATTAAAGGAAAACTAACCAAAGAAAATAAGAGGGGCCAAAAGTGACAAGTTCTGAAAGTTTAAAAAAAGAAAAACATCTCCTACTGCTGCTGTTCGCTAATCCGGCCAACCCAAACATTCCGGCCGCCGGAAATTGTTCCGGCCAGGACTCAATATATCCGTTTCAAGGTTTTTTAACATCCCAAAGGTTTTTCCCCATCACATACGAGTCATTTGGCTAATTATTACGCGTTTCAACAAGGTTTTAAGGTGTCTTTAATGACCTCAAACCTGAAACCGATCGGAAGCTTTTAATCCAAGTGAAACGCTTATTTTTCCTCGCCTATATATATAATTGATCTCACCACTTTATCTCTGCACCATTACATAACAAAACCCACAACAAATTCATACAAAAAAACGTCCAGAAAGCCATCAATTTGCGTTTTTTTTTTTGCGAGTATTAGAAGCTTCAATTGCGAGCCAAAAAACGAGTTGTAAGTGTCTAATCTTGTTTGCTTTGTCTTAGTCGAGTATTATAGATTAAAACCCCTCTATTACAGATCATTCATATGATCGAATTGGGTGTTATTGATTTTGTGAGGGTTAGGGTTTATGGTTAGATAAATTGGGGAAGAAGACCTTTTTGGTTAATAATATAAATACAAATCACATTCAGTTATGTCAACAAAAGGGATAGATGGACTAGTGGTTGGGGTGTTGATTATTCTGGGCAAGGAGCCGGGTTCGAATCCCTTTAGAACCGGTTCTTGGCATTTTTTTTTGTTTCAAGTTATTTTGCTTGTTTATTGTCTAATTACTTATATAATTATAACTAAAAATCTTATATTAATCATAGAAATTTCATTTTTGCTTCAAAAATTATGAAAATTTAGGCATAACATCTTGACATCTAAAATAAGATTTCCACGCTTTTATTTTTCGGAAAATGTATCAATTTTATATTTTTATTGAATTTAATCGTTTTAATCATAATTAAATAATTAAAAATTCATTTTAAGAGATTTTAACCTCAAATTTTCTGGAGATTTATTTCTATGAATAATAAACTGTAATAAAATATAATTTCTTATAAAATGATTATTTTCGTTATTTTTACTAATTTTAATCATTAAAAAATCATTTAAATTCATTAAAAATGTTTTAAATGCAAATAAATTAAGGAAATATTATTTTAGTATTTCTCATCATAAAATAATTATTTCTCATAATAATATCATTTTGGGATCATATCTTGTATTATTAATGCTATTTGTATTTAAATTAGATTTAATAATAAATTGTTTAATTAAATAATATAAATCGTTAACTCTATTTCAAGGCTATTTTTCTATAAAATGGAATTTATATCTATATGTGAAACACATAAGAGTTTTAGTCATTTACTAAATTCATTGTAAATATATTTATTTCAAAAACGGTTGTTCAAATTATTACTAACAATTTCATCTTCCCTAATACGAGTCTAACGAGCCCTAATGCCTTAGATGATTCGTCGTCTTAGATTTTTTTAAATTATTTTCCTCATTTAGTATTTTTTATATATAGGTTGAATTCTTCGGAATTCTTAAGCCTTTACGACGAACTTTCTCGGAATTTATATTTAGCGAACTGTGAGTATATCTTCCCTTTTCTTACTGTTTTACTATTTCGGGATGATTCATGTACCTGTTAATCAAGTTTTATTTCTTATACTTAATGCAATTCTCATGTGTGTTTGCCTTATGTGATTTGGTGTGTATTATGCTTAATCATTAACCGCTGGGCGGCCTAGCATTTCAGTGAATAGTACTATGGTATACCCCCTTGAGACTCTCTTGAGAGGATCTTGGTCATTGTTATGTTAATTCATTACTCAGTTTGTTAGTCATGTGTTAGTCATTATTCTCAGGTTTGGTTTTGACTGATACTACTTAATTACATATTTGCAAACGGTATACAACACATGAATTGCGAAACATTTTTATTTTTATACTATATATAACAAACGGGTGTACTCACCAATACATTATATGTGTTGACAAAATTGTTTTGTACATGTTTCAGGTGACGTTTGATCTTATATGCTTTCACGCTTAGGCTAGACCTAGTGCTTAAATAAAAGTTGGACATTTATTATTTTTGTTTGAAATTTCTATTAAGACTCTTTGTATTCGTTTTGAAACAATGGAAGTTATTTGCTATTAATATTTACAATTTAGTCCATGTGCTATTGAACAATCGTCACTACGTGACACCTCGATGTTTCCGCCATCGGTTGGGGTGTTACAAGTTTTGTCAAATCATAATTGATGCAAAAAAAAAAAAATTTACCTACTTGATTTTTTTTCAACGCCTTTTATTTCATAGTAACCTCCACTTGAAAGAAATTTCGAGACGAAATTTTCTAAAGTAGGGGTGACTGTGACAACCGTCACCCTCATCTCTTAGCGAGATGTCGGTTTTCACTACAAGAAAATGAGGCTAATGCAACTCCGGTAAAATGTTGCATTAGGCCCTGAAAAGGTTGCGTTAGGCCTAATGCAACCTTTTATCAACGGCTGCATTAGGTGAAGTTGCATTAGGTCTAATGCAACTACGTTGTTTTCTTTGATAGTAGTCATACCTTCTAACTAGGTTGTTTTCTTTGATAGTCATCTTCAATTACTTTTCATATTTCAAGAATTCATGTTTTATCAACTTGAAGTCGAAGGTAGCATGTACTGTCGTATTGATCCTCACGACCATCTATTTTTCATCATTTTTAGTAACACTTTGTCATGAAGTAAAGATGGCCATCATACTCATTCATTACAACTGTAAAAGAATCGACCAAAGCACTTCCACCTTGTAAATGTTTCCGTTCCTAAAAAGTGAATAAAAATATTTAAAGAAAAACATCCAATAGGCCAGCAAATACAAGTTGCTTATTGAATAGAACACAAAACAAAACGCTTGTAAAGAACATTATCTTTTCTTAAAATATTTTCTAACAAATGCTCATAGATTTCTACATATGTATTGTTGTTAAAGGGATATCAATTTTATTTATGTTGCAATTATAAGTTGGTATGTGCAGAATTAGTGGGAAAGATATATTCTAACGACATTTTGTAATACGGTAAAGGCTATTAGTGAAGCATGCTTATATGCGCATTCTGTTATGACTCTTATGAGTGTTACCATACCACAATTACTAAATGAATGTCTTACTTAATAGTCAACTTATTTGAACCATAGAACAGGCAACTAACATTTAAAAGTCAACACATACGATATACTTCAAACAAAATTCTAAAAACGAAAAACTAGAAAGAACTTACATTTTTTCATTGCAGTGTCATCACATGTATCAAGATACGCACGCTCTTCAGTCCTGTACGTTTAAACACTTCGGTTAAACTAGGTAATTCTTTGTTTGGGTCATCATTTTCTAAATTCATAGAGCATACAACAAAAAAGTAAACATCGTGGATGTTAAAAAGCACAAATCACGACCAAATAAAGAAATTACCATCTCATCATGAATTCTAGCAAAACTTTTTGAGCTGGTTGTGTGCTTATTTTTTTGAGACATGCTTGCTTCCTTAGCATGGTAACAACGCTTCTGGATGATACACATTAATATAAACGACTCAACTAAATAGCAAATGCTAGTTTTAAACGTTATTTAACACATGTACTATCTACTTTTTACTATTTTTTTGCAAAAATTAGTTCAACTAATTAGGAAAGGATACTAACCTGCAAATACAAGAAAGTTCATATTATGTTTACATTGTCACCTGTATGGCTGCACTTTTCAAATAACAAATTCAAAACAAATGCTTACATTAAAAAAAATAGAAATATTAAGAACATGGTTACTGAAGATGGAAAAGAGATCATTAAAAGGAAGCCAATGCCAATCCTATATCGTGAAGAAAGCATGCTGAGCAATATTTTGTTTAAATTCCACTCCCACTTAGAACTATTCTAAGTAGTTAATATTTTAGGGACAATTATAATACAATAATCTAAAAACAGAGCATGTTTATTATCTCATTCGCACTGATCACATTGTTTTACAACTAAAAGGTAGAAAATATATACCTGTATAGGGAGGAACGACCACCAGTCCCACCACAACTAGTGATTTTGCAGAATGTTCCGACTTCTAAGCTTCTACATATAATGGGCAGCAGAGCAGCTACAAATAAATTTACAATGAAATTTATAATGATCATTTACATGTGTGTAATTGAAGCCATACTTGCACTTCCTACGAATCCATGCCCTTGGTTTTTGCAAATAATGAAATTATACCTTCAAAATCATATAATCATTTGAAAAGATATGAATATGAAACATTTCCATGAGGAGAGTCGGTTAAATCAATGAAGAATATAGAGAAGAACATGCGGTCCACATAAATGAGGGTGGACAGACCTGAAAAGCTACTAGGTATTTAGATATGAATAGAAACATAGCACGTACAGGGACAACAAGAACTTGCAGAATAAAGCATATTTATAATTAACAAGGACGTGCAGAAATAAGCATACTTCAAATTAACAAGGACTAATAAAGCATATTTAAAAATTTATTTCGATGTAGACTGAAACTAGTTATCTTCCTAGACTGAACAAAAAAAGCATAAAAATTTAAAAACACCAACTCCAAAGAACCTACAAGGGTCAAAAATTAAAGAAACAGAGAGATATCCTTATACCTCAAGAAAGTCAATCCAATAGCCTAAGAATTATATCAATATACAACCATCTGGTTAAGGTGGAGCAAACTTATTCAAGCTTATTATTATAATAAAAAGATGGGATATGTGGTATATAAAACATAAAATCCTTAGATAACGATTCAAATTTCAAAAAAAAAAAAAAAAAAACCCTAAGTTTGTAAGTGAAGCACCGTATCAGATGGAAAAAAAATTAATAGTAACTGCAAAATAAGCCGAAGAAATAGGATATCAAAAAGAATATGAACAAACAATGTAATGCACTAACGCTCCAGAACTCAGGTTCAGCATTAACAACTTAGGATCAAGACAAATAGGATAATGACTTATATGGCATTTCATCAAACAAGTTGTGAGCAAAGACGACATATACAAACATTATCCAAATATCAAAATGTAGAGCAACTCACACTAAAATAAAGTCCCTTCAACACAAGCTTTCACAGCCAAGAAATTGAGAAGAAACTGTACAGTTTGTTGTGGTAGGCAATTAGTAAAGAAACAGAAACATAATTGTGGGTGTGGGTCACGTGCATCTTGTTTCCAAACGTAAACCATAATGACACATATCATATATTGAACTGCCTGGATGTGATATAAGCCCAAGCTTCACACGCATCTTACACAGAGGGGAAGGATACTTGTGGCCAGGGGTGGCCCTGCCCTCCCCCCCCCCCCCCCCCCCCCCCCCCCCCCCCCGTTTTTTGGCGCATTAGTGGAAATTTACAATTTCCGTAGGTAAATTAAGTCCGGGTTGAGCCTGGCCCCCGCCGATTTTCCACTACCGAGCAAAAAAAATTGAGTCTGACCCCGCTGATTCCAAAACCAAGCTTCGCCACTGATCTTACATATACACTTAACGACTTACTTGGGCTAGGTGTAACCCACAGTTGTGTCTCTTTATATGCCAATCCATGCTAACAAGCCTCAACCGTATAAACAAAAATCATTGTTCAAAATAAAGTTCATAAGTCTAACAGGAAGGTGTTTATGGCTACAAGATAGTTTAAATAGTTAAGCACAAAAAAAACACCTTACAAACCCTTTCCCTAAATTACGGTTCTTGATTAATTATCAAAGTTTCAAGATTTTTGGAATTCTACCCTAAGTACTATCTGCATAACTACTTAATGAAACACGATAACATGAAAAAACAAGATATTAAGTCACTCCCAAATGAGATTATATGAGAAAAAGATCACAACTTTGAGCAAAATCCATTTATAGAAAACTTGTTCACTGAGCAAGATGATTGAAGCAACAGATTCGTAAAAATCCACAACCCATATCTAAAAATAAATCTAATGAAAATACATGGTATTCAAATTGTAGTTAAAAACACACCAAACATGCTATCTTAAAATCAACATATAAAAACAACAATCTATTCGGTTAACAAAAAATTTAGAACATATGTGCAGATTCTTAGGACAAAGGAAACTAGAGTGAGGCGTACATGTAGACCGTGTGAATTTGGAGAGTGGAGAAAGAAACTTACTCAATCGAGTGAGAATGTGAAGCAAGTGAGTTACGATTGACGAACGGCAGTTGGCCGGAGCAACGTCGCAAGGAAAGGAACCGACGATACGAGAATGAGAGGGAAACCTAAAATTTTTAGGCGTAATAGGTATGTGTTTTGGGGTTAGGGAGGCAAACTAAAATAAATAAAAATTAAAAATATAACTAAAACACATATAAAGAAATAAAATTAGAAAAATCAACCCTTTCTAATTTTTTAACTACTATTTCTATCCTAAATATGCAAAATTTCCCTTTCACCAAAAATTAAAAGTCAACCACCACTACAATAAGTTATAAGTTTTTGGAGGGAAATTTAGAATATTGAGGGGAATAAATAAAAACGTTGAATTTTATTGAGTTGATTAATAAAAATGTAAAATAAAATTATACTAGGACTACAGTTCACCCTTTGCTAGTTTTGATGTAATTAGATTAAAAATTATTTAAATATCAAATATTCACTATACCAAGACTTCCTAAACTTCTTATTATTTTTACGAATTTCACAAACTCAAATTCTTTGTTCGTTAAAGTTTGTGGAAAATAGGTAATTATGTTTTAACAAAGCACAATGCAACCTTTTACAATAGAGTTGCGTTTAACTTCTAACAATGTGACTTTTTTAAATTAAAAATGCTTTTAAATTTTCATAATGCAACCTTTTTATTACAAAGTTGCAAATTTAATACAATTTTGCAACTTTTTTATTTAAAAGGTTGCATTATATGACTCAATGCAACCTTTATATTCTACAAAGTTGCATTTGAGTCAAATGCAACATATTTGTAAAAAGTTGCATCTAAAGAGTTGCATTAGGCCTATTTTGTAGTAGTGTTTATCCCTTCGTCGATTTTGGAAGTTGCACTTTTAGTCCCCACTGATCATTATTGATTTTTTTTTTTTTATATTTATTTATTTACACATAAAGATTTACAAATACATTTCCACAAACACGTTTAAGCATGATATGAAAATGGATATAATTACAAAACCATACTACTACACAATTCCTAAATGCTTTGTACAAGTTTTATTTATTTTCTAAACCTACGCATTTTTTGATGAATTACTCCATACATTTATTAATATGTATTAAATAGAAAATAAATATGCAATCAAGTGTTGTTCAAGAAAATAAATATGCAATCGTTAACCATTCTATTTTCGTAACTGGCAAACATAATAAAAACATTATGGTTTGAATCAATATCTTTTGTCTTGTAACTGTTAACCAAAACCATTGTATAAAACTTATTGAATCAACTAAAATAAAATCGATAATATTATGACTACTCTTAAGCGATTTTAGTGCATCATAAACTAACCAAGTGATTATCATTATGTTCTAATCACTTAACCATACTTGTCATTTTGTGTAAAAATAATAAAATAACAAGTGCATTATGTCTAATAACCTAGAAATATCCTAAATGATTATCGAGACATGTCATTTGGTTTGACTTTGATTTATGAAAATTATTTTACTAACTTTGTCAAAAACTAAATTTTATATTAATTGTGTTAGCAGTTACAGTAGTCATTCTATTAAATAATAATAATAATAATATTAATAATAGTATGTCATGGTTGACCACATTTCATTTGGAATTCCTTTAGTATGTAACTCGCATAATTTATAGCTACACATTTAAGTTACGGTTACAAGAATGTTTAATGAGCATCAAACTCTATTGACCACCCATTCGCCTATAAAAAAAACCCGATACTTTCTAGTGTCTACCATGAACACAAGCCAAACTCTTTAGTTAGCCCCTTTGCATGTCGTGTCATTTAGTGTATCGCCTACTTCGAACCACCCATCTCCTTTGATGTGTTGATACATCGTCTTGACTGATCTACTAGGATATTGTTCACCACTTTTTCTTCATTCCGTTGCAACTGGTAACCACCACCGCCGGTTATAGGATTCGGTTACAAGTTTCCTTCAGATCCTATAAATGTTTTTTTTACAAGTTTAAGGTGCGACCATAATTCGTTGATTCCTGTTAAATTCTTAAAGTCCATCACGACCAATGTGAGTATATCTTTTCCCCCTTTTACTGTTTTACTACTTTTGGGTGACTCATGTACCTACTATCAATTTTCTATTTCCTTTTACTAAAATAGCAATTCTTATGTGTGTTTGCTTGTGTCATTTCGTGTATCTATGACTTGTCAAATCATTAACCGTTGCGGCCTGGCATTTCAATGAATAGATCTATGGTATATACTTTTGTGACTCTGTTGAGAGTCCTCGTCATTGCTATGTATTACATTACTACTAGCGAATACTATATATATCTGCTTTCCTTTCATAGGGTTGATTTGACCCGGATACCACTTATTACATTTTGCAAAAATAACACATGAATTGCTAAATTTTTCTTACTATATATATCAAACGGGTATGCTCACCAATACATTTTTGTATTGACCAAATTATTTTCGTACATGTTTCAGGTTCTTATGAGATCACTTCTAAGCTTTTGGAACTTAGGCACAGATTTAGATTTATTGTATTTTAAGTTTAGATTGCTAGTTTTAATTGTTGTATTTATTTCATTGTAATAAATTATTCAATTCAATGTATCAAAATTTACATTTCTAGTCCATGAGCTATTGAACAATCGTCACTACGTGACACCTCGATGTTTCCGCCATCGGTTGGGGTGTTACAGTAGTGATTGACCATGTATTATATTGTTGCTTTATATCAATTCTTTTGTTTATATTCGGTTATTCTTCGTGAATTGGTATCTTAATTGTATTACTAAATTAATTTTGTAACTAAAGTACGTGATATCCAACACACAACATGCGGCCAAAAAAAAAAACCGCGGCAATACGCAGGCATTACTACGAGTATAAAAAATGTTTGTAGTGGATAAAGCCCCATGAAGCCCCACTAATCATTGGTTAATTATTGTTTTTTATTTAAATATACAAATTTTAAAAACAAATAACATTTCATTAAATAAAAAAAACATTACAAATACTAGATTTTTTTTTTTTTACAAATACTTAAAAAAGAAAAATTAAAAATACTCAAAGATCATATTTTTTCTCGATTTGGACATTGCGTTTTAGAGCCATTTGCAATGCTTTTCCGGTTAAGTAGTTGTGCGACATCGAGTAAAACTCGAAGTCTCATTCAAATTGTTGATCCTAAGGTCGATTGCCTTTCGGTTATCTTGGATACATTGAGCCCCGATGTCGCGTATGTCTTGAAGGCATTGGTTCATCTCGGAAACGCTAGACTCAAATCGGCTACCCCAGGCGATGACTCTATTTTTCGTGGATTTTGCACCACTTCTTTTACCGGGCGGACGTCGTAACTCATTCGCCCCTTCCTCCCCTACAAAAAATTGATTTTCTTTGGCGTTTAAGTCGATGTTTGGAGCATCGGACGTTGGAGTTTTGGGCTTAACCGAATCAAGAGGTCTTTGACTTCTTTGTCGGCCTTATATTTGCAGACCTAGATGAAGATGTTCCAACCATCGTGACCCATTTCGAGCTATTACATAGGATCTTCCAAACCTTCAAGTACGGGAAATTCTAATGAGTGGCTTGATATTCTTCCAAAGCCGCCTCTGTAATCTCATCGCATCATTATGGACGCTTTTCCAACCGAATTTTACACGTTGATAAATTGCTTGAAAATTTGTGCATTTGGTGTTCATATCGCTCCACTTGCCCGATATGGAATCCGAGACCCCCATTATTCCACCTACCAACAAGATCAAATAATACTTCTCGGATTTATTTTCAAAAGTCACATTTATTTTGGTAGTTTGCTAAAAAAACAAAACAAAAAATATATATAAGTGCAATTTAGAAAAAGTAATATGTATAAATTAAAATAACATAATAAAAAATATATATCTTACAAACTACGGGATCCCCCGATACGTCGATAAAGGCTCGGGCTAACACATACTCCTCTTCATCATCCCACATTTGCACGTTTTTTTTTTTGCACGCGGGTCGTGGTCGGTTGTTTCTTTTTATGTGAACGTTTGTTTTGCGCGTCTTGTGGCTCTGGTTCCTTGTTGTTCGGTTGTGTCTCCCGAATGATGTTGGGCTCCCCTTGTGATCCACCCCAACTTTGTGATGAGCCGTACACTTGAGATGAACCAAAACCTTCCATGTTGAAGTTATATGTGTTCGGGTCCCATGACGTGGGTTGGTTCAAGAAGTTCATGAAAGCGGATTGGTTTTGATTATACTCTTCAAACCCGGTTCCATAAGAAGTTGGTCGGGCGGGAACCGAACTTGGAGCAACAGGATGGTTAGGGTCGCCGCTTGGTCGAGGAGGAACAAAACTATGGTTGAATGGAACAAATCTTGAGTTTTTATAAAAAAAAAAATGAGCAGTGAGAATGGAGAATGGTATAATTTTGAAAGTGAAGGAGGTTTTATATATATATATATATATATATATATATATATATATATATATATATATATATATATATAGTGGAAGTATAGGGAGAAAACCCCTCTAAATGGAAAAACCTCAAGAAACCCAACTCTTGGCCCATGTTGTGCCACATCACCTATTACATTATAATATTCTATAATATTTAAAGGGGCAATATAGACAATTACACTATCCCCCTTCTCTCTCTACCTATATATATTGTTTTCCCTCTTCTCTCTCTTTATTTTTTTTTCAAATTCAAATCATATCCCACCCCCTCTCTCTATCCTCTCTCTCTGTCTCTCTCTAGAACCACCACCACCACCACCACAACTACCACCACAGCCACCACCTCCGACCATCATCTCACCCTCTTTATCATTCTGTGATAATAAACATCTGAACCAGATCTGAACGATGATGTGTCTCTGTTTCTCCGACCGAATTCCGGTGGAACAAACCATTTTTCCTTGTGTCACCACAGTCGTCGTTCATTTTTTCCGATCAAGAAAATGGTGTCCCAAAAAAGTGAGTAATTTTTTTTCTTTGGCTTTTGCTTATATATGAATCTGAGTGCTTTAATCAATGTTTAAAATAAGAAGTTTAATCACAGTTGGGTTTTAAAATGGTTCAAACTTAAAAAGTATACATTTTGTTTTTTTTCATAAGTAGATCTGTTTCTTTTTTTTTTTTTTTTTAGAATAACTAGAAGTTGTTTTGTTATAGTAGTTATATAAACAATAAAGAAAGTGCCTGATTTCATTTCCAAATTTCAAGAATTTTAACGTGATATATGATATATGTAGTTTTCAGATGTTCACGTATCATCATTTTAAAATCCTTTTCAAATCATAATATAACATTTTTTGTTAGAATAATAATAATAATAATAAGTTGTAACGTCTTGATTTGTGTGTTTTGTGTTACGTTTTGATTTTGTTAGGTTTTGGGTTTTGTTAGAATAATAATAATAACAGTTTTGGGGATAGTTTTTGTTCGCATACCAAGTGTTCGATCAAATGCTTGAATGAAAAAAAAAAAACTTATGTTAACCTTTTTTATTTTTTTATTATTATTATTATTTTGTTTATATTAGATTTTTATTGGATTAGGGACATGAGGTTGATAGATCACATTTGATTGATGAATAAATTTGTAGTCTTTTTATGTTAGTATATGCTAACACATGTTAGTGATGCTAACACATGCTAGTATATGCCTAACTAACATGTGTTAGATACTAGCATGTGTTAGGGTTCATATTAGTTGGGGGAGCCCAACTAACATGTGTTTTAGTATATGCCCAACTAACATGTGTTTCTGTTCTAGAGTTGGTTTTCAGGAATAGGCTATCAGGAAGAAGGCGGCATTGGTAATGTGGCTGTGGTAAGTGATGTTTTTTTTATAAAGATTATAAATTTTTAATACACATGTTAGTGATGCTAACACATGCTAGTATATGCCTAACCAACAGGTGTTAGGCTTCATATGGCATACATTATTTCAGGAAAGATATGTTAGTATACGCCCTATCACATGTTAGTGATGTTAACACATGTTAGTATATACCCGACTAACACATGTTTATGAAAACTGAAAAAGGGTTTATTCTTTTTAGGGTTCATATGACATACATTAGTTCAGAAAACATATGTAAGTATACGCCTTTTTCACATGTTAGTGATGTTAACACATGTTAGTATATACCTAACTAACATGTGTTACGGTTTGTATGACATACGTTATTTCAGTAAAACATATGTTTTAGAATACACTAACACATGTCATTGATGTCCCATCATGTGTCTTGTAGAGCCCAGCTAACACATGTTTACTTTTTTTTTGTAGGTGAATAGATGTTTTGAGTTAAAGATGATGATGAGGATCAAGAACGAAGCATAGCTAGATTTTTTTCTATGTTGTTATGAAAGTTTTTTTGAAAATTCACAAATAATTATGTTTGTATTAAACGATTTTTGATATGTTTTAGTGTTGATTGTTATGATCGTTTTTATCATTTCTTAAATAAATACACATTTTATGTGTTCTTTTAATATGTTCCTTTAGTATATGGCTGGTAACACATGTTAGCGATGTCACGAGGTCAGAATTTTTTTTATCAATTCTTAAATAAATACACATTTTATGTGTTCTTTTATTATGTTCTTTTAGTATATGCCTGTTAACACATGTTAGTGATGTCTTACACGAGATCAGAATTTTGTATCACAACACTAACGTACGTTAATTTTGGTGCTGGAAAAAGTGGCATAAAGTAGGAGAGAGGTGACTTGACAAGTGTCAAATCAACTTTTTTAAACCTAGGATTCAGAAAAAAGTGCCATAAAGTAAGATTACCTTAATGCCCTTATTCCTATTTTTTATTATAGTGGCCCACTTGCTTTTGAATATTATATACAAATTAATTATGAACCATTGATCAAACTTGATCAATGGTCACAATAGAGTTTGCAAGGTTTTTTCAAAAGATAGGGTTTCCATATTATCCACACCCTATATATATATATATATATATATATATATATATAGGTTTAGGATCCTGTACAAAGTGCATTTTTCGTGAGAAGTACTAAGAATTGACATGTAGACATCATGTTTTGGATTTAGGAATGATGTTTTAGATTGTTTTAACTTGAAAAACACCAAACACAACAATCTAAAACACAATACAATGTATTATAGTCATTAAATTTAAAAAACTGCTAAAACACACTACTTAACGCTTAAAACACACTGCTAATGTTTTTAGCATGGTGTTTTAAGTTTTACGCCTAAAATACATTTGTTTTCGGTTTTTAATTGTTATGTTTGGTGTTTTTATAGGCAAAACAATCCAAAACATCGCGACTAAGTTCAAAAAATGATGCCTAAATATCAATTTTTAATCCTTTTCACACTTCTCACAAAAAAACCACTTTGTACAGGATCCTGACCCTATATATATATATATATATATATATATATATATATATATATATATATATAGTGTTAGGTTCCTGTACAAAACCTAATTTTTATGAGAAATGTGAGAACCAATAATAGGGTGACACATGACATTCTATTTTTATATCTTAAAGGGCATCAATGTAAATTGTATTGCTTATGTTATTTTTAGAAGATAATGTTAATTAATATCCTAATTAACTAGGAGGATTCTTAGGGATTTTTGGTTTGTGTTTTGAACGATATTATCTTCATTATTTATAAACATTCAGCATATCATTTTTCATTCACTGAAATCGAATCAAATAAAAACAACGATCATAGTGTAGTGTTTTATTCGAAATAATAGAAGCAAAATGGTTTTATCCGCAAAAAAAAAAACACTAAAAACCAATATAGTGTTTTTTTATACAGCAAAAAAGCACAAAAAACACTATAAACATGAGTTTATAAAAAAACACCATACCAACAGTATGTTTCATCTACAAAACACCACAAAAACAGTCTGTTTCATATACAAAACACCACAAAACACATCAACCAAGATATTTATTAAAAACACCATACCCTCAAAATGTTCCATCTACAAGACACCATAAAACACTATAAAACAATAGTATATTAAAAACACTATAGTCACAGTCTGTTTCATAAACAAAACACCACAAAACACTTCAACCAAGAGATTTATAAAAAACACCATAACCTCAAAATGTTTCATATACAACCCACCATAAAACACTTTAAAATAATAGTCGAACAGATGAGATAAAGAAAAAAAAACACACTCACGTTTGTAGATTATCCCAAATCGTCGTTGATTCTCCATAAATGAGAGATTTTTTGCATAAAATTCGAGGGTTTGTTTTTGGAAAGAAGGAGCGAGAATTTAGGAATGTTGAGCGGTTTCTAAAAACAATCCAACCGGCTCATTAAATGACAATACAAAGTTACTATACTATCCTTGTGAATTATTTTTGGTTAGTGATAATTAGACACTATTTACAAAATTGCCACTTATTACATATCAACCATTGATTAAGATGATCCAATGACACAAAACACTTCTTACACTTCTCACAAAAAACACTATTTGTACAGGAACTCGACCCTATATATATATATGATTTGGTTCAAATGAGAACCTTTTCCCAAATTGAGAACTGTGAAAACCATTCTGGGCCACACATTTCTCTAAGGCAATTTTTTTTTTTTTTTTTTTTTTTTTTGCAAAAGTCGCTGCTTTATATGCAAGGAAATTTTGTTTTTATTTTTTTCAATATACACATATGTATAATGCAATATACACATATGTATAATTGCTATATACACATATGTATAATTGCCATATACACATATGTATAAATGAAAAAAACTACTCAAAAAAAAAATTCCATGCATAAAAATGTGCGATTAAAGCAAAAAAATTTATTTATTTTTTTGTCTTTATATGAAATGTGTGGCCCAGAATGGTTCTCTTAGTTCTCAAATAGGGGTTGGTTCTCTTAGGATCCCTACCCTATATATATGTATATATATATATAGGGTAAGGATAATGTGGAAACCCACTCTTATAGTGAAAACTTTGGAAACTCTGACTTCCCAATTTTTTTTATTTTGAAAAAATTAGGGCATGTAATATACATGATTTTAAGCATTTTGGGCCAAAAAAATCAAAAAAGCGCCGAGCACTTTTTTTTTAAAAAAAAAATAAATTTTCGACTAACACATGTTAAGCCAAACTAACACGTCTTACCCATTTTTTACCCGAAGACGGTTTTTATTTTTTTAAAAAAAAAATCGGCTTGACGCTTTTTCGAATTTTTTGACCCAAAATGCTTAAAATCATGTATGTTACATACCCTAAAATTTTCATAGAAAAAAAAAGTCGGGAAGTTAGAGTTTGATAGAGTTTCCAAGGTTTTCACTATAACAAGGGTTTCCAATATAACCTTATACTATATACATATATATATATATATATAGGGGAAAGTTCAATTGAGAACTCATAGTTAGGGAGAGAACTCGAGAACTCTATATTACACATATGTAATATATCATATGTTGTATATTACACTTGTGTAATATATTACTATTGCATATGTTGAACATGTGCAATAAATCATATGTTACACATGTGTAATATATGATATATTGCACATGTGTAATATATATTACACATGTGCAATATATATTACACATGTGTAACATATGATATATTACACATATGCAATATATGATATATTGCACATATGTAATATAAAGTTCTCGAGTTCTCTCAATAAAATGAGTTTTCTATTGAACCATCCCCTATATATATATATATATATATATATATATTTATATATATATATATATATATTTATATATATATATATATTTATATATATATAGGGGAGGGTTATCTTGAGAACAAGAAAATTTGTGAGAACACTAAGAACCATTTTCATTCATAGATCAACTTCAATCAAGGGCTAATATTAAATAAGGTTTGTATGAGAAGGGAACCATAAAAAACAAAATTAAAAAGGGCAATAATGTAAAAACATATTAAAAAAACCCATTTAACCACTCCATCTTCAACGTATCCACTACCACCACTGCCCCTTTCATTCACCGATGACAACATCATCCTCGCTTCCTTCATTATTCTCAGGTCTCCTCCACGTATGACAATGCTTGGTGTTGTTGTTGCAAGAGGCAGAGAGTTGGTTAATAGTATGGGATATCAATTGATTGTTGTCTATTCTCCATCATCATCAATGCCATCATACTCCATTATTTTTAGGTCTCGTAGAATTCTATACTATTCTGTTGTTGTCCACTCTTCCAGAACCTCCTTATTTTTATCTATCGTGATTACACTATCTTTGCATTTGTATTAAATTTACTGAATTTAGATTGTCATCTTTTTTGAATTTGAGAGTTATGTGAGAATATAAGAGGGATATTTGGGTTTGAGTAGTTGCACATAAGGTGTTTGATGAAATGTCTAATTAGTTAGGTTTGAGTAGTTGCACATAAGGTGTTTGATGATATGTCTAAATTTAGTGTGAGTAGTTGCACATAAGTTGGGTTGAGTAGTTGCGCATTAAGTTTTTGATGATATATCTAGTTAAGTTAGTCAATAAGTCTAGTGGATTTTATTTTCTTATCTATTATTTATTTTTTCTGTAACTCGTCATAGTTTACACTCTTTCTTTGCATATTTGTGACACTGGTAGTTTTTTGTTTGTTTGATAACTGAGCAACCTTTAGAGCAATGTAAGCAATAAGTCTTTGCCGTTGGTAATAATAATTTTTTTTCACAGGCTTATGCAGGTCTGAATTTGGAAGACATTAGTTTGATTTATGAAGTTAGACATTGCAATATGTTAACAAAGTAGAAGAATATAAAAAATATGTTAGAACAATCCATATTTTGGCTATTATGGATTAATAGGATTTCTTTATTTATGATAATATGCACTATACATAGTTTTGTGACTTGTAGTTCATACCATTGATTTGAGCAGATGAAATATATTCATTGTCTATAAATTCATCAACATATTATTAACCATGAACTTGATTTTACCATCACTAAATATCATAACTTTTAACGAATCATTAAATAAAAACAATAACCTATAATCTTGAGTGAACCTTAGTTTAACTTGTTGTTGTGATTATGGAGTAGGTGGAATCATGTAACCTTGTGTAATATGTTTGGTTAATATATGGTAAGCAGTTTACACATGTGTAAGTGGCTATTTACACATGTGTAAGTCAACAAGTACATTTATTTAGAATATCAGTAACAACAAATGATTGATTGTTTTATATTTTTGTCACTTCAACTAGGTATTATTGGTTGGAAAATGACAAGGAGAAATTTGGGAGGCCAATTGTAGAAGCACATAAAATGTTGCGCGGATTATACTTTCAAAAGCGAACATTCACGAGAAGATGTGATCCAGAAAACACTGCAGTATAAGAGAGAACAAAATGAAAATAAAGAATAGTTGATATTTTGAGTAATGACTTGTTTGTATGTTATCATGCATATTGTGTCATGTATTATGACTTTTGTTTTTATGTAATAGTGGATACCCTACCTCAAGGATTATGTGACTTGTTGGGAAATTTAATATTATTAATACATGGATAATACTATTTTTGTTTGAATATTTAAGCATAGATACTATCTTTGTTTAATTCATAGTTTACACATGTGTAAATCAGTTGCAAATGTGTAATCTAGAAACAAAGGATTGATAGTGAGCAATTTACACATGTGTAAAACAGACACTTACATATATAGAATACAACTGAACACAGGTAAAACCAAAAAACAAAAGACAGTGAACAATTTACACATGTGTAAATCAGTTGAAAATGTATAATCCATAAACAAATAACCGACAAAGAGCAATTTACACATGTGTAAAAAACACTTACACGTGTGTAAAACAAGCACTTACACATGTGTAATACAACTGAACATACGTAAAACCTAAATAAAAGACAGCTAACAGTTTACACATGTGTAAATTGGCGGCAAATGTGTAATCAAGAAACAAATAAGTGACAGAGAGCAGTTTACACATGTGTAAAAAAGACACTTACACATGTGTAAAACAGGTGTAATACAGCTGAACAGATGTAAAATGGAAATAAAAAATAGTAAACAATTTACACATGTGTAAATAAGTTGCTGTGTAATCCAAAAAAGGATAAGTGATATTGAGCAACTTACACATGTGTAAAACTGACTTAAACACATAATAGACATTGAACATGTATAAAACTTTAAAACGCAAACATCAAGATAAAAGTTCAAATTCTAACAATTTTATATGTTTTAAATTCTTAGTACATGAACATCTTATTGGAGATAAAACTAGATATATAAAAAAGGAACTTCATTCACCATCACCATATTCTTCATAGTCTTCATCATTATGACTCTCCTAATGAAAATGACTACCTTCATCATTTTGATTTTATTTTGTAGGATAATTCCGAGAACCATGGTAGCTAAGTTTGCCACACAATTTGCGCTTCCTTTTATTCTTCTTGCTCTTATCGTTCGCTTTCCCTCCGGGACTAATCAAACTACAAGTTGGACATAAAAAACAAAGAACAAAAAGCATCAATAGTGTTCCTTCGAAAGATGACTAATTTGATATTGAATGCTCTTGGTCGGTCCAAAAGAAACACATGAATATAAAGGATCATGACATAAGCATAATTAGCAATTGCACTAAAAAAATGTGTAACATAAAACTCATTAGTTTGAAAAAAAACATGACGTGATCACGAATCAATCCAGAAGCAAGCATCTCTTGGTATACCTCAACAAACTCCATCTTGTTTTGTTTGCGAAGTGTAGGGATGATAGATGTATAACAATGCACATTGGGTATTAGGTCTCTACCGTACATGCTACTCTAGAACGCCAAAGCACAATCTACTTTACTTTCTTTACACAATTTTGAGATTGTAATTTGGTATGTTAGTACACTGGGTTCAAGGCTAGTTCAATCATGTGTCTCTGTCACACCCACATTTTATTGAAAAATTCCTAATTAACAAACCCTTGCATCCATGTATTGTATGTACATGCATCTAGCTGGCAACCCATCTTGAGCATTTTATAACATTTTCATGCTCTTGCAATAACCGTTAATGAGAACAATGCAAATAATCTTATCGACAAAAAAAAAACAATAGGATTACATTTCCATACTTAGCAATTCAGCATCTTTTACTCGCCATGTTACAAAAACCAACTACAAATGACTTCCATAAATGAAATATATGTGGAACACCTCTCTCATGCATTATATCAAACACTTGGAGGGCTTCATCAACATATTATAATACCCAGCATAAAGTAAAATCCCAGCATCATTAATCCTAAAACAATAATCATCCGGATCAACAAATTTATTCTATTCAAAGACCTCTAGAACAAACATTGGGCTTAACCCCTCGTTTTAATATCCCATCAATATACTGATTTTAATGCTATCTGATTTTGATCTTCTTCGAACAATCGAACATAAAATCAAAATCGAATGAAATCAGATAGAGCATTCACAGAAAGGATCTTTGAACAACTTAAATCAGAGATATCAAATGAAGAAATTGAATGATGATACGATTGCAATTCAGTGAAATCATGTGAAGAACTAGAAACCTGAGAAATAATAGAAGGGATTAGATGAACAATCACAACTCAGAGAAATGTTTGACCTTTCTTGTTTGGACAATGGAATGTAAGAAATCATAAGGAAAAAGGGATTTCTATAATTACCACCTTACCCTTTTAATTAAAACATAAGAGGGTATAAACCAATGGCTGAGATTTGTTCTCATGGTTCTCACAAAAGATGAGTGTTCTCATTTAAACCTTCCCCTATATATATATAAGGATCCGGATATTTTGAAAACTCCTCTGATTTGCGAGAACTTGAGAACTCCCCTAGCCCAATAATAATGTGACGCATCACCTAGTTGGGATTATTATAATGGAGGGCATTTTAGACAAATACCACATCCCCTACCCCACCCCACCCCACCCCATTACCCTTTTAAATAATAATCATAATAAAAATATCATCAGTCTCTCACACACAAAACACACACTTGTGTCTCTCTCTCTCTCTTCTTCTCTCTCGTCCCCTCTCTCTCTAAAAAGAGGAAGAACACCAACAAGAACAATGAAGAACAGATCTGAATGGTAGTGGTTCATGGAGGTGATGGTGGTTTTCGTTGGTGGTTTTCAAATGGGGGGTTTTCAGATCTAAATGGCGGTGGTTCAACCAGATCTGGTTCGATGGTGGTGCAAAACAACCTCAAGGATGGGTGGGGTTATGGGGGGTGGCCCAGACGGTGGTTTGATGATGGTGGTTGATGGTGCAGACGCTGGAACAGGAAGATGAGGCTTGAACAGGGAACGGTGATGAGCAAAACGATGAAATATAATCGTCTTCAACCTCCCGTGGTCTTCAACCTTCCTTGATAAAACAGATCTGTTCGTCTTCAAACTCCTTGGTGGTGGGGTTTTGGGGATCTAAGAACATATCTGGAGGCGGATGTGTGGTGGTTCGTGGTGGGGTATGGCTGTGGTGGATGGCAGGGGGAGGGTGGAGATGGTTCATGGATGTGGTGGTTGATGATGGATGATGATGGTGTAGGTTTTCAGGTATATTATTATTATTATTATTATTATTATTATTATTATTATTATTATTATTATTATTATTATTATTATTATTATGACCATGAAAACAGGCCCCTTGATACACTGGTGTAAATTGGTGGTGGCTGAGGAGGGTGGTGGCTCAGTGGTGGTGGGGTGGCTCAGACCATGGTGGTGGCTTAGACGGTAAGTATTTTGTTTCCTTTTATACACTGGTGTAAATTGATTTAAGTTATGTTTTGTGCAGACCAGGATCTAATTTGTTGAAGAGTTTTACACCGGTGTAATTGCTTGAGTTAGTGGACAAGATAGTTTAGATTGTAGGTTTCTTATATTTTTGGTGGATTTGTAATTTGGTTATGTTTTTTGTTTTCTTTACACTGGTGTATTTTGATTAGTGGCAAGTTTTATTGCAAGATTTTGTAATTTTGGTTATGTTTTTCGTTTTCTTACACTGGTGTAATTGGTTGAAGTTAGTGGTGTATTTTAAAAAGTAAATCAGAATTTAAAAAATAAGTTTAAAAAAATCGTTTGATGGGAGAGTGATGTATGTGACGTTTTTGTGTTGCAGAGGAGTGATAAACATTTTGCTAATCTCTACCAAAAATACCCTTATGGATGATTATTATGATCAGAAATTATAATCAGAGGTAAACATTCCACAAAATGACAAAAAAAGTGTTATATGAAATCTCAACCATTGATTGCTCAAGATCAAAGGTCCAAAAGGGTTCCTATGGTTCTCTCAACTCATGGTGGTTTTCAAAGTATCCTAACCCTATATATATATATATATATATATATATATATATATATATATATATATATATATATATATATATATATATATATATATATATATAGGGGAGGGTTACCTTGAGAACAAGAAAATTTGTGAGAACACTAAGAACCATTCTCATCCCTTGATAATAATCAATCAAGGGCTAAGATTAAATAGGGCATTGAGTGAGTAGTAAACTTAAATTTTAAATTAAAGGGGGCAATATTGTAAAATGACAAATCAAATACCATCTCTCACATTGCATTATCATATTTCTTCTTCTTCTTGGAGAAAAAACCCCAAAAACTTTTGAAGAAACCTTAATCGATCAACGATCTAAACAACCTTCTTCAGATCAACATCGGTCAAACATACTTCAATTCCTTCGTATAATCACTAACCGTAAGATTATTTTTAGTTTTTGATTGTCTGTTCTTCTGGAAACCTTCTAATTTTTATCTATCATGATAAGATTATCTCTCCATTTATACTAAATTTGGATAGTTCTATTCATGATATCAGATTATTATCTTGCTGGAATGTGAGAGTTATGTGGGGATATAAGAGGGATAGTTGGGTTTGAGTAGTTGCACATAATGTGTTTGATGAAATGTCTAAGTGTGTGTTGTGATGATTTTATTAGGTTACTTTTGTTTAACTAGTTGTAGATGAGGTGTTTGATTAAAGGTCTAAGTATATATCGCATTGATTTTGTTAAATTACTTATGTTTGGGCAGTTTCATATGTGGTGCTTGATGAAAGGTTTAAGGTCTAAGTCTTTATTGGGTTGGTTTTGTTGAGACGTGGAGACAAATAAGTGACAATGAATAATCTACACATGTGTAATACAACTAAACAATGTAAGATGGAGACAAATAAGTGTCAAGGTAAATAGTTTACACATGTATTACAAATATGAATGTGTAATACAACTGAATATATGTTAGTTAGAAACAACTAAGTGACAATGAACAATTTGCACATGTGTAATTCAGATGCAAATGTGTAAAACATAAACAAATAAGTGAAAGTACACAATTTACAGATGTGTAATACAATTGAACATATGTAAAGTAGAGAGAAATAAGTGGCAGTGAACAATTTACACATGTGTAAACCATAATGGTTAAAGAATAAACATAGATATGAAGGTTTACACATGTGTAAGTCATAACAGGTTAAAAAGCAAACAAAATAACCATACATATGTAAGTTTACGCATGTGTACATCATCATGCTTAAATTCTCACATGCTTTTGGTGAACGAACCGTTGGTGAAGAAGTACAAGAAGGTAAAGCAGATGACGTACTTGATTGATAATCGTTTGTGAATTGAATTATCATATTTATGTTTAGGTTAGGGATTGGATTAAGTGTTGTTGTAACTAATTTTTTAATCGGTACATTATTGATTTGAGGATAATTAGGTTGTGTCGTGTTTAATATTGGTACATGGATCTATTGTTGACCTAAATCAGTTGTATAATGTCAAGCTTGTAATTGTAGGTTGATCAAGTTATTGTTTATCAAGCTTAACAGGTTTTTTGTATTTAACTAACTTCTTGAAATGCATATTTTATTCTTATGTAGTTAATTGTTTGTAAGATTTAAGTTTCTTGAATTTACTCATTCAGGCCTAAATTAAGATGTAGTTGTTCCATAGGTGTAATAAGAAACTTTTTTGTTTAATGCATAGACATATTAATACAAATGGTGATAATCTTATAGATATGTGACCATATATAGCAGTTTACACATGTGTAAAAAAACTACATATATGTAAAATATGTTTAATAGTCGTGCACTGTATGACACATGTGCAATAGATGTTTATGTATTACACTTGTGTATTATGCTTGTACTAAATGATACCAATGAGTATACCTTCTATGCCATATACTGCACAACGTATTGTGCATGTGTAAGATAAAATTAGAATGTATTGCAAATACGTAATACAAATTTAGAAAGTAGATATATGAAGGTTTACAAAAGTGCAAATCATAATAGTTAAAAACTTTTAAGAAAATATGAACGTGTTTCTAACATCAAAGAAAGTATTAAGACATTGAACTTGGTTTTATTCTTAATTGTTGAGGACAACCACTATTACCTTATATGATTATTGTTTTTCTTTTTTATTTCAGATGCACTTGTTTGTCTACTAATTAAGAAGCGTTGAACATTCCAATTACAAAGAAGTTAGAGCAACAACACCTGAAAATGTTGAAATATCAATCGGGCAACAAAGGATGACAATACAAATTGTGAGGTTTTTGTGTTGCGACATATGGAACTATTTTTGGAAAGTTACACAAGAAAATTTAGTTGTGGTATTAGAGAACATAACGATAAAAAATGGTGGCAACTACATTCAATTTGAATAAAATATGTTGCAAGAATACTCCTTCCTGGCTCAACCAAATTCAAAGAAAAGTTGTTGCGGAAAGCTTGGGAACATGATCGAACGAGCGACAAATGGACATGATCTTCTGTTTTTATGGACTGATAACATCAATGTTTTTTTGAATGTTATGTATTAATAATACTTGTAAGAAGACAATACATTGAATAATGCACGTTTACATCGATGCTTGAAATACGCAGATTTACATCTTATTTGACAATTATTTTCAGCGTTTAAATTGTTCTGATTTACATAAATTTAGGCTCTGCAATTTACAGGTTTTTTATATTAATTTTGCATTTAAAATTTCATATTACATATTGTGTGTATTAAAAGTGTAGTATATATGTGTAATATTACACATGTGTAATACCTGAGTAACCTACGTACCTGAGTATTACACATGTGTAAATCAACTGCATATATGTAAGAAAAACACAAATATGTAAGAGTAAATACCTGACACGTTTAATTAAGCTGCACATATGTAAAATATACACAAGTATCTAACAGAGCACGATCTACACATGTGTAATTTTGTTGGCTCTATGTAAAACATACATAGATATGTGACAGTGAACATTTTACACGTGTGTAAATCAACTGCACAAATGGAATTTTAATTGATGATCTAAAACAAACTCGTACATATAAAATATAGAAAAATGTGAAATCCACAAATAGAACAAACATTACATCGGATTAATAACGTGTACAAATATTTTTTTCTACTATTCTTCAAAGGACCACAACGATTTAAAACGAATTCTATGTTGCTACGTTTAGCTGATTGATGGTGGTATTGATGGGCTTCATCTTCATCCTTATCGGCATTGGAACAACAGTAATGAAGAGTTAACCCGCTAAAGTCACCACGTGACACTTGTCGCTAGTGTTGATACTAATTTATTCTTTTTTTCCTTTCGTTGTTGGTGATGTAAATAGTGGGAAAGTATCCCAATGTTGGTCCGGACCTTTACCTCTTAGATCAAACGTCGCTAGCTGGTGCATGAACTAGCCTATCCTGAACATAAATTGGACATTACACATGTGTAAAACAAACGAACAAAACAATTACATAGTACGTTAGATGAATGTATAAGCATAAATTTATCTTGTTGTAACCTTCACCATCTCTGTCACTTCCTTAATGTCAACAACTAGAAAATCCTAAATTCAATAAAGAAATCTAAATAATCCATTACGTTCAAATATATTTTCGACAAAATACATGAAAACTTATACCGAATGATTCAAGCGGCCAATTGCTAACAACATCGATATGTACCATATAGAATTGGTCACTTAAAATTATCAATGATAGAACTGTTAACATACCATAGGTTTCCATTTCCATATTCAATAACTTAGCCTTTTCAACCATCTCCATTTTACAAAATTAAGTACAAGAGACTTCTACAAATGACATACATATGGGCCACATCTCTCAAGCATTATATCAAACACTTGGAGGGCTTCATCAAACATACCCTCCAGAAGCCAACCCACCAATCAACATACACGCAACCAAAAGTAAAATCCCAACATCATTAATCCTAAAACGATTATCATACACATCAACATATCTGTTTTGTTCAAACACCTCCCGATGAAGCTAAAAAACGCTCTAAAAACAAATTAATTCAAACTAAGAGAAGCATATGAACTAATGTACACAATCATTACTAAAATTACACAATCATTGTGTGCATTGATTTTAGGTTAATCCATATTATGACATGCTTTAAGTTAAAATTATGGAACCGCAATAGCATAAAATCATATTAACAAAGGTAGAAAATAATAAAATTTCACAATAACATGAAAAGTCATATTAAGAAGGATGGAAACAATAATATTCTACCATCATATCAATTTACATTCTATTACAATTTTAAACATAAATCAAATGCTACTAAACCCAAAAATTAACAATTACTAACAATTTTCGTTAGATTGAAACTTTGGACCCTAGATTTAGATCGTGCAATTGAGAATCAAATAGATGAAGTTACCTGAAAAAGGTCAGACCATGCAATTGTGAATCGACATACAGATGAAGAACTAATGATAGATTGAATTATGTGATGAATAGATGAAGAATTGAACAATGGATCATGGAAACCCTATGAATGAAGATGCCGATCGTGATTTTTATGAAATCTGTATGTGTTTTCTTATTAGGGTGTTTAGGGATGAACAATTACCAATTTACCCTTTTCATTAAAACTTAGGGGTAGATAAATGAGTGGTTGAGATTTGTTCTCCTTATTCTCACAAAAGATGGGTGTTCTCATTTAAACCTTCCCCTATATATATAGTGGAAGTATAGGGAGAAAACCTCCTCAAATGGAAAAACCTTCTCCTTGTTCTCACAAAAGATGGGTGTTCTCATTTAAACCTTCCCCTATATATATATAGTGGAAGTATAGGGAGAAAACCTCCTCAAATGGAAAAACCCCTGGAAACCCATCCTTTGGCCCATATTGTGCCACATCATCCAAGTCAATATTGCACCTTATTATATTATGAAGGGTACTTTAGACATTTACACTATCATCTTTCTCTCTCTCCCTATATATATATTATTTCCCCCTCTCTCTCTTCATTTCTTTTTTTTCAAATTCAAAATGCAGGCTTCCTCTCTCTATCATACTGATTATATTCTGAGGTGAAAAGGTAAATCGACTTTCGGAAGATTTAAATCAATATTTAGGCACTTCTTCACATATTTGACAATTGTTTGCACTTACCACCATCCTAATTAATGCAGATACATTTTTTAGTTTCTTTTTTGTTTTTAACCGTTGTATGATTTATTGTACAGCCTTAACAAAGGATTATGTGGCTGGAAAACGGTGTCCTGTCAAATGGCGGTAAAATTGCAATCGGGATCTCATGTGGCGTTGTATTTTTATTGGGTTTGGTAATTACATTTATATGTATAAGAAGACGGCGTAATGATTATGACTTCGGCCTACCACAAGAGTTAATGTGTAAGTAAAATTTCTACTTCTCTCTGTCTCTCTCTAGAACCACCACCACCGCCACCACAACAGAGCATCGAATAAACAGAGCTTTGTTACCAGCAAAAATATTATAAAAATATATTTTAAAAACAAGCGGCATCGTCATTTTTTTCTACTATATTTTTTTTTTTTGAACTTATATAAAAAATATTATAAAAACACTATATCACATGTGATTTGAGGATAGTTTTGGGTTTTGTTAGAATAAAAATAGTAACAGTTTTGAGGATAGTTTTTGGTCGCATACCAAGTGTTCGATGAAATGCTTGAATGAAAAAAAAACCTTATGTTAACCTTTTTTATTTTTATTATTATTATTATTTTGTTTATCTTAGATTTTTATTGGATTGGGGACATGAGGTTGATAGATCACATGTGATTGATAAATAAATTTGTAGTCTTTTTATGTTAGTATATGTTAACACATGTTAGTGATGCCCCATTATGTGTTTGAGGATCCCAAACTAACATGTGTATCTGTTTCAGTGTTGGTTTTCACGAGTAGGCTATTGGAAGAAGGCGGTTTTGGTGATGTGGCTATGGTAAGTGATGTTTTTTTTTTATAAAGATTATAAATTTTTAATCTTTTGGTGAATAGGGTGTTTAAATAATTTTTGTATTCTATTTAATAAATTTTTGGCAAGTGAAATTGTTATGAACTCGTATAGGGTATATGTCTATTTTTTTCGGTCCGAGTCTTGTATGCTCACACACGTTAGTGATGCTAACACATGCTAGTATATACCCAACTAACAGTTGTTAGGGTCAATATGACATACGCTATTTTCAGTAAAACATATGTTTTAGAATATGCTAACACATGCTACTGATGTCTTTTATTATATTATATATTTCATGAATATGAGGATAATTTTTTGGTATATGGATTTGGATTGGTTATGATTTGATTTTTTAAATTTATTATTGTTGGATTTCAAACCCTATTAATCGTATTTGAGTAGTTGTATTAACATAGTTGTAAAATTGAGTATATACACATGTTAGTGATGCTAACACATGCTAGTATATGCCTAGCTAACAGGTGTTAGGGTTCATATGACATATGTTAGTAAATGCCTAACTAACAGGTGGTGTTTATACACATGTTAGTGATGCTAACACATGTTAGTATATGCCTAACTAACAGGTGTTAGGGTTCATATGACATATGTTAGTATATGCCCAACTAACATGTGTTAGGGTTCATATGACATACGTTATTTCAGTAAAACATATGCTTTAGAATACACTACACATGTCAGTGATGTCTCATTATGTGTTTTGGAGAGCCCAACTAACACGTGTTATCTTTTTTTGTAGGTGAAAAGATGTTTTTATGTTAAAGATGAAGATGGGTATCAAGAACGAAGCATAGCTAGATCATTTTTATGTTGTTATGATAGTTTGTTATCATTCACAAATAATTATGTTTGTATGAAAAGTTTTTTGATACATTTTTAGTATTGATCGTAATGATCGTTTTTATCATTTCTTAATTAAATATACATTTTATGTGTTCTTTTTATTTTGTTCTTTTTAGTATATGTCTGTTAACACATGTTAGCGATGTGCCACACGAGATCAGAATTTTTTATCACAACACTAACGTACGTTAATAGTTGGTGCTGGAAAAGTGTCATAAAGTAGGAGAGAGATGATTTGACAAGTGTCAAATCAACCTGTTTAGATACTTCTAATTTGCTTTTGATTATTAAATACAATTAATTATAGACCATTGATTAAACTTGATCAATGGTCACCATAGAGTTTGCAAGGTTTTTCCAAAAAATGGGGTTTCCATATTATCCACCCCTATATATATATATATGTGTGTGTGTACTAGTTTATACCCCGGGAACGTCCCGGGTTGAGAAATCTAAGTAAAGTGAATAAAATTAGAAGTATCTAAACTATAAACATGGCATATGCCAATATATGATTAATGAATATTATTATTATTATTATTAATTTAAACAAATCTCTGCCATAAGTTATCATATTCTAATATAAAAAAGTGTAATTGGGTCGGGTATCACCTAATCCCAGACCCGACCCAAACCCACAATTTTTTTAAACTAATTACAAACCTGACACAATACCTGTCGGGTTACAAAAAATAGTCGTTTTTTTCTTCGTTTTTTGTATAGCACTATAGTACTCGTTGGAAAGATAATAAAACGCTCGTTAATTTAGTGTAATTTTTTTCTTTAAAAAATCTCGTATATAAAAGATATTAATATTCAAAAGTTATGAGAGGAAACATGAGAGAGAAAATAATAAATTTTAATATTTACATTTAGTAGATTAGGTATTTAATAGATTATGTTAAATCATATTTAAACCATATTTATTCTTTTTTTTTAATTGGTTTAAAGTTGCCACATCACATCCTATGTGACAGCTCTTTAAAGAAGATTGCATAATATTATGACATGTCATAAAAAATGCTTTGGTTTATTATAGATATAGATATAGATATAGATATAGATATAGATATAGATATAGATATAGATATACACACAAGGGAATTCTAAAATGAAAACTATGGTGAGTTAAGGAAACTTCAGAAACCCAAATGAATGGTTTAGAATGGTGCCACGTATCTTGCAATTATCTCTCTTTGAGGGGCATTTTTGGCATAACATATTGTCTGTTTCTCTGTTTCTTTTCCTGACACAAGAGAGAGTCTCTTTTTTTAAACAAATCTTACTAAATCACCAAATACATATCAACACCTACATCACTCTCTCACACCATGTTACTCTTTCTCTCACATAATAAACACCCCCATCTCTCTCTCTCTCTCTCTCTCTCTCTCTCTCTCTCTCTCTCTCTCTCTCATGATAATCACCTCCAAAACATAACCCAAATCAAGCCCAAAACCTCCACATTTACTTTTCAGCCACCATCGGGCCAAGACCGACCACTGCCGAGTGAAAACCACCGCCATACCTGCTGCTACAATTGGTGACGAGTCTTGTTTCTCATGTACCAGATCTGGATCTATGGTTACGAGTCTTGTTCAAGCTTCAAGATCTGTTTATCGGCCCATGCCTCAGTGGTTTCAAGATCTAGATCTGGGGTTCAAGCTTCAGTGACGAGACGAAAGAGAGGTGGTTGAACATGGAAGCATCGTATGTTATTGTCCTTCTGCTGCGGATCTCGTTTTTGTGAGATGAGTCCTGAGATGCATTCATGAGTTTCGTGTTATGTATTTTTTTTCTAAAGTTGTGTGCATTTTTTAATTTTATTACAATACAATTCTTATTGTCAGATTATCAAGTTGTGTTGGGTTATAATTTTTAATTAAGTTTTTTTTTTCTCAAGTTGTGTGTATTATAATTCTACATGTTTTTGTTGTTGGGTTATAATTTATCACAATGTTTTAGTAAGATAGGTCGTAAAAACATTTGTTTTTGTTGTTGGTTTATAATTTTTACATGTTTAGTGAGATAAGTCGTGAAAACATATGTTTTTTTTTGTTGGTTTATAATTTTTACATGTTTTTAGTGAGATAAGTCGTGAATACATATGTTTTGTTTTTGTTCTTGGTTTATACCTTTTACATGTTTTTAGTGAGATATGTCGTGAAAACATATGTTTTTGTTGCTAGGCTAGAATTTACTATATATTATTGGTGAGATGGGTTGTGAAAAAATATGTAATTTGTTAAATAAAACATTTGTTACGTTTTCAAACCTAGTAACCATTAATTTAATCTTAAAACAGGAGAGATGAGAGAGGAAAGTAATTTATTTCTGGACTATGTTACCCTTTTGTTATTAAATATGAGCAATGATACATCTTTAATTTTGAAAAAAATTCACATTTAATCCTGACCATATATTGCATATGATGGATGGTTATGATTGAGGTTTCATGGGTTTTCTCATGTGGGGAGGGTTTTCAAATTATCTCTCCCCTATACACACACACACACACACACACACACACATATATATATATATATATATATATAAAGGATTCAATTAAGAAAAAATAAAAGGGAAAAGAGCCGTTGAATGGCTAGTATTTTGAAAAGAGAGAGGCAAAGCGCTATACTCGTCACGCAAAAAAAATTGACCCTTAGCGCCGGGGGGGTGGTTTCGCTATGGGGCTTCATAGTTTATTGCGCCCCCACAAAGCCCACTACGGAGGTTCTAAAGTTTGGGTATGTGTGTTTGTGAAGAGTGAGAGACAATCTATATAAAGTGTGGGATGTAGAATAATGTTTGTTAAGAGAAAGATTTGTTGAGTTTAGAGATTAAAGACGCAGTATTACTGAGGCCGCATCCAAAACTCATATCTAATGGGCCTGCTCATAATTTGTTTGCATTTGTGTTGTAGAAATTGTTCTTAAGACGTGGTTTGGCACTGGGCCCGCGTCTTATAAGGAAACCAACCTCATCTATTTCTTCACTTTGTACTAGTGTATTTTTGTATGTTACACACATTTTATCATTTCATAATAGATTTGTCTATTTTAGAAAGTTCATGATAAATAAACTAGTAATATATAAACTCAAATTTACTTAACGATTATACCTACCCGTTAAAGTAACTAACATCCTCAATTCTTAACTTATATTTGTTATTTAACGAGGTAACGCATACCCGCGCGTTGCGGCGGGATGTCCATATCGTAAAAGCATAACATTATGGGTTGCTAATTGCTACAAGATTTACTCTTCATTCAGTTGATCACAAGATATCCATCAAAGCTTTGTAAAAAAAATCAGTTAGTGTTAGAAACATCGGATAAAAGATAAATCATTAGTTAGTAGATTTACTTATTCAGCCCTGCACAGCATAAGGTCATAACTCAACATGTAATGGAACAGGGATACCTGTACCTAAACTTTTAGCCTCAACACCACAAATCTACACGACTCGAACCGTATAAGTAGCTAATATGGCAATTCAACATATGCAAGAGAATAGTTACAAGCTGTTATACAAAGGAATGAGCTATAAAGGCAATATAAATATGAGGAATTCTACTATTGGTATGAAGTGTAAATAAAATTCTATGCTTTGATGTTATATATATATGATACAGTTACAAACTATACGTGATTAGGAAATAACTGTTGACTTGATTTATTAACAAATTGAGGATTAGCGCCTCGACTGATGATTGCACTCATAGTCTAATACATTTGCTCTTGCTGACGCTTCTGTCTCGGTTGACTTTGACTTTCTTTTTTTCTTTGGTGGTTCTTTCTGTACAACCATCTTGTTTGGAATCAATACCATGAACATGTTCCTGTTTCTTAAATTTTTGCTTTCCTCAATGCCTAGCTGTAACAATAGTCATCCATTGGAGGGTATGTTAAAAAAAGAGTTGTTTTGATGGGTCTTCTTGTAGTTAAAATATAAGGCATATTGGGTACTTCCTCGATAACAAATAATTATTCCATGTCTGCCATTTAACAAATAATTAATAAATAAGAGAATCCAATGATAAAGAGTTCTGATCTTAATCGGTCTATTTATAAGTAACACCACTTCTTCTAAACAACACTACTCAAAACACACACCAATGGATTCCATTTCTAAACCAAACCAACAAACAAATGTGTTACTTGTTACAGTTGCAGCTCAAAGTCACGTAAACCCAATGCAGGCTAGGCAACCTTCTTGTGTCCAAAAGTCTCCACGTTACACTGGCCACTCACGACTACGCCCTTAAACACTGCTCCTCCACCGACGGGAGCATCCATCTCGAGTTCTTAGCGGATGGCCTACCCAAAGACTATAATCGTAAAAACGCCAAAAATTTCAATGAATACATGAACTCGCTACTTAAGCATGGACCTGTCAACCTCTTAGCCCTAATTAAATCACGCACTCGTAAATTCTTATGCATTATCAACACCCCGTTTGTGCCTTGGGCTGTAGACATCGCGACAGAGGTAGGACTGCCATGTGCCATGGCGTGGATCCAACCGTGCACTATTTATCAAACATATTATTATTATTACAATCGACTACACGAGTTCCCTAATGAAAGTATACAAATGCATTATTTAATAATAATTATTTTAGTATTTTTACCATTTTACATCAGGGCTGCCATCTTTTAATGCGGATGAGCTACCGTCCTTTGTTCTACCGTCAAATACGTTTCCAACCTTTGTTTTGTAATAAGGTTTAATCCAAACAATTCACGACAATGGTCACCAATCACTACTGATTGCTGGAAAAAGTGTATCAAACCATAGCGACTTATTTCCTCCGACCGCCAATAATTCCCTTTTGTTAGATTCAGAAAACGAAAATCATAAAATTTGTGGCTATCTTAAAATGGCATTATTCATAATACACATCTCATATATGACACTCATAAATATATTGGTAGTCCACTGGCCTATATTTTTACAAAGCAATTTCAAGCAACACCACATACAGCAAATAAAATATGCTCAAACTGCATGGTTCATTCCTAATAAAACAATCCTTCTACTGCCATTTCATTTTTCAGACATTAGCCCTAACAACAATTATCCCTAACAACAAATAATCACAAAAAAAAAAAAAAAAAAAAAAAAAAAAAACAAACAAACAAACAATCCAACCACCGTTTTTGCCTATCAAAAGACCAACTGTAAACATGGAAAAACACGTCTTATTGAAACCATCACAAACACAGAACTAATATCAATAACACACGAAAATAATTTTCCTATCAACAGACACGATTATCATTTCTCTCTTAAGTCTTAATAAACAATAACAATGCTTAAAAAAAAGGAAAAAAAACAATACAAAACAAAAACAATCATTGACGATTTGTAAGGCCATTTTCAATGTCAAATTAAGATTATTGATGGAATTAAATAATTGAGAAACAGAAGTGAAAACGGATTATAACTGTATTTTTACCTTTTGAATAAACAGTAACCCTAATTGCAATTGATTAAAAATGAAAACTATAACCCTAAGTGTGATTGAAGAAGTAAGAAATTAAAAACAGGGAAGAAGAATGGAAGCGAAAATTGCATCAACTGAATTAGTACCTTTAATCGCGAATTTGACGAATTGATGAGCGTAGATGAAGAGAGTATGAAAGGGAAAGAAAAATTTATGATGAATATGAAACGTGGATGAAGAGAATATGAAAGGGAAAAGAGGAATTTGTGATGAAGATGAAGAAAATGGTGGTGTTGGCTGTAAAAAAAGGGACAACGGTTACAAAAGGATACTAAAGGATTGAACGGTTACAGTACTGAATATTGGGAATGGTAGGGCATAACGGAGTTTTAACAGAACTTAGGATCACCGTTAAGTTGGTAATTGTATGATATATAATAACTATCAAATATTTTTTAAAACTAATTTAAATTCATTACTAGTTTTCGAAAAAAATTACATGGAGATAACGGGCAGACGGGCAACAAGCTGCGCCGCCACCCCTTTCTGGACGGCAAACCCTAACCTACTAAACACGAACCCATGCCCCCTGGGGTCGAGACACTGCTATGGATAACACGTTGGACTCTGGTCAGGAAATGGATGGCTTCCGGTGTCAATGAGCCAAAGGTATCAAATGCCAGGGGTACAAAAACGTGTTGGTTCTCCGCACAAGCTTTGGCATGCTTCTCAACTTTCTTCACCTCTGCTTTCCGCACTGCTTGCCCTGCTACAAAACCACTATCCCTCAACCCAACCAGGGGAGATACACCTGTTAGGTCGACACAAGCTTGTTTCCCCCCGGCCCACCCAAAGACAAGCAGGTCTGCTGGGCGTAGGGTGGATCTCCCTTCTGCGGGGTCCGAGAGGAAATTAACAGGGGCCTCCTTCTTGGCTGAGATCCCAGCCCTTCTTAAAATGTTCCAAAGGACGTCCCGGACTCAGTCATGCCTATATTTGAAACCAGGCAACTCCTTACAGTGAACCGCGTGTTCCCCGTATTCGTTTTAAATTTAAAAGGTGTATTAATAAGCTCGTCTATAACTGTTGTAAAAATTATGATTACACAATTTTGTTTCGTGGAAGAAAGTTTGAAACTTCGAGGCAAGTTCCATAACATGATATCAACGAGGCAAGTTCCACAACATGATATCAAAAGTAGATGTTGACGTAAGTCTTGGATTTTATGGGTTAATCCTTGTTTAAAACCCACAAAAGAAAAGGTTTATCGGGTCAAAGCCCAGTTCAAAAAAACAAACTTCTTGTGGACTTGTGATAAGTCTAAAACAAGTTTATATATGGGATGTGTTAAAGCAACACCCTAATTGTTATCTTGACATCCATAATATAAGACACGTATAGTATAGATCAATATATATAGCGTTAACAGGATGTTTAGATAACCAAATGAGGTGTGCCAATATCTCCTCCCATGTTTGTTTTAGTTCCTTATTTGTTTAGGATTCAAATAACTTTATTTTGCAACCCAATTTTGTGGTTAATGAGTCAATTGTAAGTTTTCCGTTTCAAGTTTTAATAAAAAAAGAAAAAGCCATCATGGTGAGTTCCCTTAAATTCGTCTGCTATTGATTTTGATTCGACCAATGTCTCCAACAATTGCAATATACACCCTACTCTAAACATATGTTAGAATTTTTAACCACGTGGTTATAGCTTAGTGATTGGGGATATGATGGAAGACTTCTGGCCACTTGGTCAGGAGTTCGATTCCTGATCCAACCGGTTTTACCGCCTCTTTACCGTCGTGCTCTCGGGCGGGTGAAGGGTCGGGTTTTCTCCGGAATTGGTGGCTTGGTGTGTGTTAGCTACCCGGCGCATTCTAGGGCGGGCACCTAAGACGTGTCTTCACCTAGAAGCGTATTGGTGCTTTCACGATTGTTGGGTGCCCGGGTAGCTGGCACGTCAGTTTGTTGGCCGTTAAAAAAAAAAAAAAGAATTTATCATTTTATAGTAGTTATGGCGTAAATAGAAAAACCAGATTCATAAATGTATTGTATTTATTATTTTATAGTAGTTAATTTATATTTTACTGTATATATATTTAACATATATGAACAAGAATAATATATAAACTCAAATTTACATATACCTACCACTACCAGTTAAATTGACTAATATCTTTAACTTATAATTGTTTTGTCATTAATTTTAATTTAAAACTTATAAGACTACTAGGTGTGGAGAGGGGTGGCATTTTCATGATGGTCCGTCACGTAGACGCCACGTAGGAGTGGGGGAAAAGGCATTCTCATGATGGGCCTCCAAGGGGGTGGTGTGCACTACGATGACGGGCCTCTTAATTGGTCAGAATAATTAAAATAATAAAAAAAACAATTAAAACCCAATAAAATGGACCGGCATGAACGGCAAAATCTTGCCTTTGGTGCCGCCCCAAGAGGATGCCGCCCCTAGGGGGTGGTGTAGGGAGGCCCGGCATAGCGATGCCTTGCCTATGCCGCCCCCCACACCTTATGGTCTAACTGCTGTAAAAATTGTGATTACACAAAATTGTTCGGTGAGAATAAGCTTGAAACTTTAACGCAAGTTCCACAGCATTATATCAAGGGAAAATTACCAAAATGACCATTGACTTGGTCAACTTACCAAAATAGTCAGGGGTGGATCTAGGGGCTTTTCGGAGGTTCTTAGGAAATCCCCTCGGTTTGGAAAAAAATTAAAAAATTAGTGGAAAATTTCAAAAAATTAGTGAAAATCAGTGAAAATCTACGAAAGGAACCCCCTGAAAATCCGTCCTGGATACGTCACTGAAAATAGCCACCTCCCATCTCTTGGGAGAGACCGCTCACAGTTCCCGAGTTGTCTTCGTGAGACCTCAGTGATGGACCACTAGCTAATTGCCACCTCACTCGTCTCCTCACCCGTCTTTGGAGAGACTGTTCCCGAATCCCGAGACGTCTTTGTGAGGCTTTAGCCTACACACTTCCCGCAGCCAGATCAAGAACTCCGTCCACAAACTGTTTTCCGATCTTAACTCTGCTGCCGGAGATAGTGGCCGGAGAATGACGTCTGAAAGTTGACAGCCGGGTCAAGCAGAGGAAAATATGGGGGTCCGAATAGGATCCGAGCATTATTGTTTTCGAATGGATGGGTTGTGTTAGCGCCAAATGGATTATGGATAAATGGATTATGGATAGGATACTGTTATCGTTTATGATTTATCAACAATTTTATCACCATAAATGATATTTTTTTTTTTTCTAAAGATTCTTCCGAGAGAGAGAGGGAGGGAGGGAGGGAGGGAGGGAGGGGGGGGAGGGGGAGAGGGAGGGGGGGAGGGAGAGGGAGAGGGAGAGGGAGAGGATGAGGGGGAGGGGGAGAGGGAGGGGGAGAGGGAGAGGGAGGGAGAGAGAGAGAGGGAGGGAGAGAGAGAGAGGGAGAGAGAGAGAGAGAGAGAGAGAGAGAGAGAGAGTATCATACATATACCTACACGAGAGAGAGAGAGAGAGTATCATACATATACCTACACTTTTTTAGGTCATCTACGAAGAAATCCGGTTCCAACATAGTTTCCATAGCGAGATAATTCTAGTTTCATTAGTAAGATTTATACATCGGTAGTGTTTTTTCATCCTAATATCCGTTTTAATGATCCATTGCTTTCTGCTTGTTTGAGTCTTTTTTTATTTATTTCATTCTCAAATCCACATTTAAAAACCAATCTTGTTAAGTCTTAGTTAATTCTAACTTTGTTTTCTAGTTGTGTCCAACAGGTTTGGACTTATTTTTACTGTTACTACATTAACCTGTCGTGTGGTTTGAATTTAGAATGTCTGGAATTATTACTAGTGTATTTAGATACTTTAGTTTTTTGAAAACCGCTTTCAGCACGGTTTGAACAAACACGAATCTTGATGATAAACGTTTGTTCCAACTCGACTAACCCTAATATTTTCAAACAACGACAACCCACTCCTTATTTCATTTTCCCCTCCGGTTTAATATCAATAAATAAACTAGCATCATACAATAAATTTTAGTACATTTAGAACATGTAATTGCATACTCCTAGTAATATTAATGCCTATATTAACGGCTCTGCAGACAAATGTATACATTTATTTAATTTGTTTAAAACTAATTATACCAAATAAACCTATCTACTAATGTTTTTGACATTTAAAACAAGAGTTAATTGTCAATTTAGTTTCTGAGGTCTGTCAAAAATTGTCACTTTCATCCAAATGTTTTTTTTTTCTTATCTGTGTCCCTATGATTTCTATTTTTTTGTCATTTTAGTTAACTGCCCTAACCCAGTTGGTAGAGCTCCGCTCTTGCAATTGAGTCGTTGCAATTACGGGTGGATGTCCTAGGCATTTTTGTTCATACACACCAAACATTTTTCTTTTGCTATTTTCATCTAAAACCCTTTTTAAAATTATTTTAATTTTCTTTTTAAAGAATCTCTCACAACCTTCGCACTGGACCAATGGCTTTTCAATCTTTGAATCCAAAGAAACAAAACATGCATCATCTGGATGGTTATTATCAATAGCGTCCCCACCTAGTAACTCCTGTACAATCCAAAACTTTTCATTCTTACAGAGGACCGCTTCCCTTTTTAGCCTTGCAGCAACCGTACCAAGACTATCAATAGCAATGGAGCGAGCAACGATGTCTTTTGTAGGAGTAAGACAAAAAGAACCTGAAGCAACTTTCATTAACAATAAAACACACACGAAAAGAGCCTGCAAGTTGTACAGTTAAATAGATGATACCTCTATAATATGAGTCGACGCAGGATCTTCAGGTAACCACCCCTCGCCACAGCCTCCATTCAATTAAACTAGTGATGAAACAAAAATGGGGAAATCGATTGGTGATGAAATATGACCTAATTCCCGTTTTGGTTCCAGGTTTGGGTTGAAACCCTAGATATGATTCAGATTTATGGGTGATGAAATATAACCCGGTTCTAGTTTGGTAGTGTCGTGTTGGTAGTGGGTGAGGAATGGTGGTGGGTGTAGCAGGTTGGTGTTAGGTTTAGGTGTTGATGCTGACAATTGGTGGAGGTGGTGGTGGGCTGGGTGACGGCGGTGGCAACAGGGGCTCGATATTGGTAAAGCTTCAACCCTGACTGTAAATTAGTTTATTTGAATTGTGTTCTATGCCCAATTAGTGTTTACGTTTGTTTTATAATGGGTTAAAGAAGATACAGATGAATAATTGGGTTAAGTGTAGTTGATGAAAGAAAGAATCATTTATCTATTGGTCTTTTGATGATTCTGGGGAATGAGCATTGATGTGTGTGTATGTGTATAATTTTTTGTTTATGTATTTTTATTAATTAAACATTTTTTTGGATGAAAATAGCAAAAGAAAAGCGTTCGGTGTGTATGGACAAAAATGCCCCTAAATTAGCTGAGTTTCGTTAACTGAGTTAAGGCAGTTGACTAAAATGGCAAAAAATGAAAACCAAAGGGACACATATGAGAAAAATAAAACATTTGGATGAAAGTGTCAATTTTTGACAAACCTTAAGGACTAAATTGGCAATTAATTCTTTAAAACGATAACTTAAGTACCCTACACCCAACCAAGACTGAACCCGGTCCACATGCCACCCCACCGGAACCATTAATTTCACTGTACTTCTTGTCAACTAGGACCCCCATTTGACTAAACAACCTAGTACAATTAATCTACCAAACCTAAACCCCTAAGCCATCTTCTCATGTGGCCGAAAGACTCGAAACGTCAACCCACATGTTTAATTTATAAGAGGGTGTTTGAGATTGCGTTTTAAATCTGATTTTTAGATTATTGCGTTTTCAAAACGCAGATAATCAATTTTTAGTGTTTGGGATTGCGTTTTAAAAACGCAGATGATCAGTTTTATAGGCTTCCAAAACGCAATAATCTATAAACAACTCCACCCCTGCTTTTCCAAAACGCATAATCTGTTTTAAATAATCAATCACAAACACCCCCTAAGTCAACTTGGCATACTACAATTTCCCGTGCACAATTGACGCGACCACTTAAGAACCAACACCAAAACTCTTATCACCTATCCCTTTTCTTTCCCTCCACTAACCAAGAACCCATGATGTTTCCCATGAAACTTTTTGTTTGTAACCAGTAACTATCAACTCACATCACTTAGCCATTCCATTTACTTTACAAGATTTCCTAGCTATCTACCTACAATCACATGAGTTTTCTAATTCCTCAAACCATACCTAACCAAAACTCTATCTATCTGCAAACCCACATGCTCACTTGGTACTCTTCTTCTTGGTTTTGCCTTGAAGCCGAGACCCAAGCCACCACCATCGCATCCAAATCCAATTACCATTGTTCTTCCACTCTAATTATTTTAGTATGAACCTCCAAACTGTAAAGATTTATGGATCTAAGCTATGACAACAACAACAACAACCACACAAACAAGAAGATATAGCGACGAAAACAAGTGTCAAAACTTTTATTTAACCAACCCTGAAAAACACCCCCCAATACCCTAGATATTCACCAAATAGTGAAGATCTAATAATCGTTTAGTGTAATCAACTGATTAAATCAATCATCTGATACACTATGAAAAATATAACAAATACTTACAAAAGGAAGGAATGAACAAGACAATACAGACGATCAGACGAGCTGATGAAGACGAAGACGACGATGAGTTGTCGTACAAGACAACTCAGAGACAGAGAGAGACTACAACGAAACAAGAAAAACAATAATGAAACCCTAGTGAGAAAAATATCTCATCAAAGGGTTTATATAGCCAGACACACAGCTGGCCCAACAACACAAATACAACTGGGCTAATATCTTGGGCTGAACAACGAACTTGGGCTCTACTTTCATAACCTGGGCTCTTGGACTTTTATAACCTGCAAAATACTCAGCCCAAACATAAGAGACAAATATGACATAATATTAATACTTGAATTATAAACTATACCATATATTTTTAACATGCCCCCTTAATTCAACTATTAAACATGTCAAACATGTTCAATTCCTTACAAAAAAACTTTGTGTTATTCGACACTAAGTCCTTTAGTAAAACCATCTGCAATTTGACATTGAGTTTCAATTTTTTCAGGCTGAATAATACCCTCACTTACCTTTTCTCTCAAGAAACGCAGGTCTAACTCAAAATGCTTTATCCTATCATGAAATACAGGATTTAAAGCAATTGAGATGGCTGCCTTGCTATCACAAAACAACCTCATAGGCAAATCAGTCTTAACTTTTAACTCATAGAGAATATTTTTTAACCAAATCATCTCACACGCAGCAGAACACATTGCTCGATATTCAGCTTCGGCTGATGATCGAGAAACTGTGTTTTGCTTCTTACTTTTCCATGAGACTAAAGAGTTGCCAAGATAAATACAGTACCCAGACACTGACTTCCTAGTTTCCAGGCACTTAGCCCAATCAGAGTCAATATAACCAGTCAATTTCAGATCATTACGTCTGCTAAATAATACTCCTTTTCCTGGTGACATCTTCAAGTACCTTAACAACCTTAAAGCCACTTGAAGATGACCATTAGAAGGTTTGTGCATGTATTGACTCAAATACTGCACAACATAAGTAATGTCTGGTCTAGTTAATGACAGATAGATGAGTTTACCAATAAGTTTTTGATACCCAGTTACATTTTCTAATAACTTGTCATTTTTGCCACTTTTTACAAACACAATGTAACTCTGTTCAATAGGAGTACCAACAGGTTTACAACCTAAATAACCAAACTCGTCTAATAATTCAAGACAATATTTTCGTTGAGACAGACATATACCATAATTACTTCTTAAAACTTCTATACCAAGAAAATATTTCAACAATCCTAAGTCTTTTATAAGAAAAGTTGAATTCAAACACTGTTTGACTTTATTTATTTCATCTTCATTATTTCCAGTTAGGACTATGTCATCAACATAGACTAACAATACAACAGTCACATCTTGTTTTGTCATAACAAATAATGAATAGTCACAAATACTTTGAATAAAACCAATATCAACTAATACCTTAGTTAATTTTTCATTCCACTTTCTTGGAGCTTGTTTAAGCCCATAGAGTGACTTAAATAATTTACACACCTTGGTTTAATTACTAGAATAATAACCTTCAGGAAGTTTCATGTACACATCCTCAGTTATTGAACCATACAAAAAAGCATTATTCACATCCAACTGATACAAAGGCCAATTATTACAAACAGCTAAATTAATCACAATTCTGACAGTAACCATTTTCACAACAGGTGAAAAAGTTTCACCAAAGTCAATTCCTTCTCTTTGGTTATACCCTTTTGCAACTAATCTAGCTTTATACCTCTCAATCTCACCATTAGCCTTGTATTTTATCTTATACACCCATTTACAACCTATGGGCTTTCTATCCTTAGGCAAATCAGCTAAAATCCATGTGTTATTCCTATGTAATGCTTCCATTTCAGCATTCATAGCTTCAATCCACTTGGGATCTTTAGAAGCTTTAGAATAACATGTAGGTTCAACTGATTTGTTAAGACTTGGGAAGTGTGTAGGCTAAAGCCTCACAAAGACGTTTCGGGATTTGGGAACCGTCTCTCCAAAGATGGGTGAGGTGCCAATCCGCTAGTGGTCCATCACTGAGGTCTCACGAAGACGCCTCAAAAACTGTGAGCGGTCTCTCCCAAAAAATGAAAGGTGGCTATTTTGATAAGTTGACACACTCAATGACCATTTTAGTGATTTTCCCTTGTATCAAAAGTTGTTAGACTCAAGTTTCTACTTTATGAAACTTCAAGGAAATTCACAGATTTAAGGAGGAGGTCCCATATCAAAGGTAGTTTTCACTAATAAATACAAGCATTGCACATTGGATCCTATACCACCATTACAGCCTATCCTTTCACATTTACTCATATTTTCTTCACTCAAAGCTTCCAATAATTCATATCTATAATGGTTCTTCTCACTGAACTTTCACCATCTTCTTCATCAACTCACGATCACAACCATAGATATGACGTGTTTTTAAGTTTTCGAGGTGCCGACACTCGTAATCGTTTCACTGCTCACCTCTACAAAGCCTTAGTGGAAGCCGATTACAACACGTTTCTGGATGATGAAGAGATTGAAACCGGAAAACCACTGAAACCAGAATTGGAGAGTGCCATTAAATCATCTAGGGCTTCTGTTATCGTGTTGTCTAAGAATTATGCTTCTTCAACATGGTGCCTAGATGAATTGGTATTAATCCTTGAGCAACAAAAGAATTTTAACCAAATGGTTATCCCTATCTTCTATGATGTGGAGCCTACTGATGTCAGAAAGCAACAAAAGAGCTTTGGGGAAGCAATGGCAAAACATAAAAAGAGGATGGGGGAAGAAAGAGACTTGGATAAAAGAAGTGAACTGGCTCAAAAGATGGAGTTATGGAGAATGGCACTCACACAAGTTGCTAGTTTAAAAGGGAAAGATGCAAAAGACAAGTAAATGCTCTATTCTATAATTCTTTTTTAAATATTTATTATAGAATTCACATCACCCTAGCGTGTGCAGTGGGAAGCGTTATAGGGCTTTTTTTTTAGCCCCATAACGCCGTGGAACACCCCCCGAACGCTATAGGGGCGTTATTGATGGCATGGTTATGAATATAACGGGCGCTGCCCCTTTGAACTTCATTATTATTATTATTATTATTATTATTATTATTATTATTTTGTTATTAAAAAAACAATAAAAAGCAATGATTATTCAATCATTTATAAAGCACCATAACGCCCCTTCCCACTACACCCTCTTTTCCCATAACGCCCCTTCTATTACTTTATAATATTTTATTCCCTATAACGCCCCATAGCGCCCCTTCACTACACATGCCCTTACAATCTCCTTCTCTAGCTACATCATTTAACTAAAAAACATATATTTCTATAAAATTTGTTTGTTTTATTCCCTTAACAGGTTTCGTGTCTTAAACATGTCGACATGATAAGGTCTTGGCAGGTTTCGTGTCTAAACAGGTTAAAGACATGTTAAACATGTTAAGCACCTATTAAGGCACATTAATAATTTTATTTAAAAAAGTTATATAAGGGTGTGGGCATGCTTTATACATATGCGAATTAAAGATTAAGGAACCATTATTTTCAATTTTCAAATCACATAGTACGGACATATACACCGCTCAGTCATCTCTCCTCTTCATTCTCAACTCCACCGTCCTCGTTACCTGTCCACCGTTCTCGTCCGCTGTCACCCATCACCCGTCTGTCGTCACCCGTCCGCCTTCTCAACCCCGGCACCGCTCAGGGTTTCATTCATTGATTTGTGGATACGTTTTTAGGGTTAATGTTTATAAACAAGTTCTTGTCTTATCTTGTTAACATGTTATAAACAGTTTCGTGTTCGTGTCTGACACGATATGTCAGCCGTAGCGTGTTAGCTATGGTTCAGTTTAGCCATAACCACAACCAAAGCTTTCGATTAAGATATTTCAAAAACTGATGAGTTCAAGTTATTTCACTTTAGTTAACTGTTTATGAACACTAGGTCCAATTAGTGGGTGCCCGTGTGTTATAGTGGGGAGCACAACACTTTGGTTGGTAGTTTTAAAGGTGTTGTTCGGTTCAATTTGGTTTTGAGTCATAACCATAACAAAACCAAAATTTCAATAAAGGTACTTCAAAATCCAATAGATTTCAATTATTTCAGCTTGGTTAATCGGTTATGATCAATCTGTTTTTGATTAATAATCAAAATTTAACTTGAGCCGAAAATGTTGATTTTAGTTGAAGTACTCAAGAAGAACAACCTAATATTATTAGTTTAAGTTTTTTTAATTATTATTGTCCACTCATTAGTTTATGTAAGATTATGAGCAATGTTATCTTAACATTTTGATATGAGACAAGTTTTCATTAAAATTGTCAGTAGTTTGATTTGATTTGATTAAATCGAAAGAACACATTACACATTACGTTCAAAAGAAAACTTGTTTCAAAATAAATACATGATTCCATGCTAACAGATGTGATGATCCAAGTCTCGAATAATCTTACTCCTTTAAGTTTGTGAGCTACTATATGCAATATATTATTTATTTATTTCACTCAATGATTATAATTTATATGTTATTTTCATTCTTTTCGACTATAGATTTATATTACAACCTCCTATTCTCATCTTATGCATATATAACAACCTCCTATTCTCATCTTTTGCAATTTATATTTTTCTTTTATTTTCAAAATCTCATGATTGACATGACTACTATTAACCATATTAACCATAATACGTGAATATTTCTTTATAGCTAAATGTATCTATAGTATAATGCTAATAGTGAGATCGGTTGATCTCACTATTAGCAATGAAACAATGCAAATCCTCATAATCACTAGGTTTTACTAGAAATCACAAACTCCCGATATTACACACCTAGATATGGATATAAAGGATAAAATGCTAACATGATTAAACACGTAGATTTCATTATTTGATTTCTCTATTTAGATATAGTATTATCAACTTTATAAAATTTTAACTTTTATAAACTACATTATTCTATATAAAAGATTATACCAAAACATGTAGTATTATGTTTTGTTTTTTATATGTTTTTTATTAATGTGTTTAAAGTTAACAATGAAACAATGCAAATCCCCATAATTACAAGCTTTTACAAAAAAAAAAAAAAAAAAAAAAATTACTAAATCCCAATATTACAACCATTAAAAAGCTGACATGTTAAAAGCGTAGCTTTCATTATTGATTTCTCGATTTGGATATTGTATCATCAACTTTACAAAACTTTAACTTATATAAACTACTTTATTTTGTATAGAAAGTTATACCAATACATGTAGCATTATGCATTATGTTTTATGTGTTTTTTATTTCAGGTGTTCAAACTAATGGTAGAATTAAATGTCATGAACTCTTATAAGCACCTCTTTACTTTTAACTTCCTTTAGATTAAATAAGGGCTTTTAAAGACAATTTTACCTTTAAACTTTAAAGTAGTTAACATATGCATTATGTGTTGTACCATAAACAATTATAGTTAGTACTTCTTAAATTTTTAAGAAGTCATCGGAAAATGCTTTAAAATATAGTATAGAACTATAGATTAGTACTAGTTGAACAATAAAACTACTATTTTTTCCAGAGTACAAGAAGACAAGTATGTTTATTTCATAATCATCTTGCAAAATTACAATATCTTACTCATAGTAGTTAATATAGAGATAGACATTAAATAATATTAAATTTATATATAAAATACTTCTTGGGGGAGAGATCCCTTACAATGTTAGATTTGCCTAAATAACCTAAGAAGAATTGTGAAAATGACATGTGGCACTACTTGGAATTAGTGTAAAAATTAGTTTAACGTAAAAAGTATAAGAAGTATTTTGGACTTTCGATCAAAATAAATTAATGGATGAGATTAAAAGGGGAAAAGTATACGTTGAGTTTCTAAAAAAGGAGGAGAAGGGCAAAATATGTATAACCCACAATGGTTGAGTTCCAACCCCATTTTTTTAACGTCCATAACTTTTTCATACGACATTATTATTTTTATTTAAAAAAATACACACCATAAAAACAAGCAATTTATCCTATTTCATTTGCATACCATATTGCTATACTTTTTTTAAAAGAAAAAATTGCTGAGTTGATACTACTTGCGTCTAAATGTAAAAACTTGATATTATTACTTGCGTTTAAACATTCTGAATGTAACAATAGCGTTTTGTTTTTTTAGTTTGTTTCTTTGTTATGTGGAGAGCAACGAGGGTGGAAATCAATTTGAATCAATGTAGAACAGTAATATTTTTTGGATAGTTTACTTCTCATATCAAATGGATCAATTGACTCATTTGATTTTATCGCTAATTATTTTTGTTGCTTTCGAATCAATGATGTTAAATTACTTTTGTCTCATAATTAGATCAACTTGTTGCCCTTTTTGGGAATAGTTGGGGCATAAAATGCAATAGAATAAATAATAGGCTGCTCTGTTGTTCGAGCAAGTAATAAACAAAAATTTTGACTGAATGGTTAACAAATAAGCATATTCAATATCTCGATCTTACAGAAGTATTTGAATTAGGTGTTTTCAGTCCAAAGTTTCTATGGCAAGCTCTAATAGTATGATAAAATTGCTACAGATAACCTTTTAATTTTATTAATTTATAAAGAAAGAGAATCCTTATTACCCACTTATATGATCAATCTGTAAACCTGCTTATATGTATGTAAAAACTTGATATTACCTACTTGCGTTTAAACAATAATAAACAATAATAACTTGCGTCTAAATGTAAAAACTTGATATTACTTACTTGCGTTTTAGCATGTATAACTTGCGTTTTATCATTTATAACTTGCGTTTGATAAGGTCGTCTTATCATGTATAACTTGCGTTTGTAAAAAGCAAGTATACCCTTAATAAAACGCAAGTTATCAACCCAGCAATTTTTTTTAAAGTATAGCAATATGGTATGGAAATGAAAGAGGATGAAAAGCTTGTTTTAATAGTATAGTTTTTTTTTTTAAAAATAATGTCGTATGAAAAAGTTATAGCCATTTTAAAAATGTGGGTGAAACTTTAATGACGCTAAAAATTACCATCGTGCCCCTGATTATCAAATTTAATCATACGCTCCATATTGTTGCTTACACTTTTTAAAATAAGAGGCTTTTTACGTTAGCCTCACCCTAAATGACATTTTAGTCTAAAGGGTAAGGCTAACGTAAGAAGTATCTTATAGTGAGAAGCGTAAGAAGGAATAAGAGGCTGATACATGTCTTTAGCAAAAAAGAGTATTATTGTCCATCACAATAATTGTTGACTTTTTTTCAACTTTTACCCCCATTTTTAAAACGGTCATAACTCTTTTATACCACATTATCATTTTAAATAAAATACACCATAAAAACAAGCTTTTCACGCTCTTTCATTTCCATACCATATTGCTCTACTTTTTTTTCAAAAAAAAAATTTTTGAAAAAAAAAAAACCAATGAACCAAATCACTAAATAGTTTATAACTCATTTGGAGTTAGCAGAAAATTGAAAAAAATGAACCAACATTGAAAAAACCGATTTAACCGAAACACACAAAAAAGCATAAAAAGTACTGAAGCGGAAAAAGCAAACCGGAATAAACCAAACCGATATTAGCGGTTCGCTTTCGATCTTGTATTTTATAAAAACTGAATCACCCAAAAATCATTTTTTTTTAATATTTCTTATACATTGATTTTTGATAATTAAGTTAATGCAACCTCACTAAAAGGTTGCATTAGGCCTTGAAACCTTTTATCTACAGCTACATTAAGTGAAGTTGCATTAAACCTAATGCAACCTTTTTTTAGATAATGCAACCTTTTTAAAAGGGTTGTTTCTAAAGAGTTGCATTAGGCCTATTTTCTAGTATTATTAGTTTTTAGTCTTAGATGCTAAGGAGTTGTTTGGTTGATTAAGTGCTAAATCATTAGGATGTCTAAATGGTTGATTCAGCTATGCACAAAGTCTGAATGGTTTAACTCTTAACCATTACATTAAGAGCATTCTTTAGGTTGATACAAACTGTCTTAATAGTAAACCATTCAGAGCTAAATAGTTCAAAGCCTCATTAAGAGGTTACCAAACAGACCCTAAGTATTCTAAGAACATTAAAATGTTTGTCTATTTTTTAATTGATTTATCTATTGTCTACAAAAATACCAAAACCTAGCATAAAATTTTGTCCAAAAAATATTAAATGTTGTTTTTCAATAGTTCTAGTCCTAAAGTTTTACCTTTATTTTACTGATAAATTAATGTTTAATTTTATTTGAGAACTTATACAATATATCCTAGTATTGTCTAAAAATTTGATTTTGAATCTTCATGTTTATTAGTGTCATAAATTATGGTTTTTGGTGTTCATTGATATTAATTGTCAGGTTGGAGACAGCGCTTATTAAGGAAATTGTTGACGACCTCTACCAGAGATTACGTTTACCGTTAGGGATTACAACTCTCCCACAACTTATCGGGATGGGTCATCACATTAAACGCATAAGTTCATGGCTAAAAGACGGATCCAAACATACCGTAGACGTTCTAACCATTTGGGGTATGGGCGGAATAGGGAAGACATCTTTAGCCAAGTACGTGTATGAGTTACATCGCCATGCATACACAAGCCACAGCTTTGTTGAGGATATCAGCAGGAGATGTACTGGAAATCATGGATTGCTTAAATTACAAAATCAACTTTATGTTGACATCTCAAAAAGAAAGATGAGTCAAGTACATAACGTTTCAGAATATACCTCGATTATTTGTAAAGCACTAGCGCATGAAGAGGTGCTTGTAATTCTTGATGATATCAATAGTTATGACCAACTGGATCGGTTACTTGGTGACAAAGGTTTTCATCCTGGAAGCAAAATAATAATTACAACAAAAGACGCATCTTTGATAGAGAGGTGTGCATTATTCAAAACAAAAATTAAAGCCAAGCATACCGAGTGTACACTTAAGGGCTTATCTACGTTTGACTCTCTAAAGCTTTTGTGTCATCATGCATTTATATGCAACTATCCAATTATGGGTTATAAAATGTGGCAAATGAGCTAGCAAACTATTGTGAAGGACACCCATTGGCTCTTGAAGTTCTTGGCAAGTCTCTACATAAGCGAGATGTAGCATATTGGGAAGAGTGTATAAAGGGGCTAAAGAAAAAACCTCTTTCTGGTATAGAAAAGGCAAAAGAGGCATTGCAGATGGGCTTTGACTCTTTGCTTTGCGATAATGATAAGGAGTTGTTTAAGCATATTGCTTGTTTCTTTGTAGGACAAGATATAGATTCGACTGAAACAATATTAAAGGCATGTGATATAAACACAAAATCTGGGATTACAAATCTCATGGAAAAATGCTTTCTTAGTATTAGATGGAATAATAAATTGTCAATGCATTCATTGATTCAAGAGATGGGAAGAGATTTAGTACGTCAAGAGTCACCTAACAAGCCATGGGAGTGGAGTCGATTATGGTGTCATGAAGAGTCATACGATGTGTTGAAAAGAAAAAAAGTAAGAGGCTATTTATTTTTTAGTAGTTATGCATTATTGTTATTGTCTATATACATGCATATAACCTATATAATATTATCTTCGCATTTCTTTCCTTCATAGGGTACAGAAAATATTTTAGGCCTTGCCCTTGACATGAGGATTCTTGACAAAAGGAAGTTACGTGGATCATTTAAGCTAAAAAAAGAGTTATTCAGTCAAATGGACAATCTATTACTACTACAACTCAATTATGTGGAATTAGATGAGTGTTTCCAGTTCCCGGAGGAGTTAAGATGGTTGTGTATGCATGGGTTCCCTTTAAGGGCTATACATTTACACCTACCAATGGAGAATCTGGTCGCTCTTGACTTGTCTTATAGCAGTATAGAATCTTTTGACATATCTTATACTCCTACAAAAAGGCAAAAGGTAAAATTCTATATATTTAAGTATGGGATTGGTAATAATCAATAATCGCATGGATAAACTTTGAAATGTGCTGATAGAACTATTACAAAGTACTTTAATACAACAATTTTCTAGGCGTACACGAAATCACAGGTTATTCGATCAAAGTCACAGTTGGTTCTTATGCATTAAACAAACACCAAGCGCTCTTTAGTTTTTCTTCTGATATTATAAGACCGCATTATATAGAGCGCAAATGAAGTTGTTTAAAGTGATCTTAGCATAACATTATCGGATATAGAGATATAGAGTATATTTGAATTATTTGAATGATTTGTATAGATATAGAGATTATATTGTTTCCTAATTTATCTTGTTCCATTCTCCCTATATAAAGGGATTGTATTGTAATCTCAAGATCAATAATAATATACCATAGACCACTTTTATGGTATCAGAGTTACGGCTCTTTAAAACCATAATCGCCGGCCGACTACCTTTTGTTTTTTTCCTGATTTCTGATTTCCGATTAATGGCTAAGGATTCCGATGAACCTGAAGCCTCCGGACCGGCTGCCAAACCCTTGTCCCTTCACCCGGCTTATTCTGTGACCAATATTCACAGCAAGATCCGCACTTTAGATGGGAAGACAGTCACGTACACTTCCTGGGTCAAGTTATTTCGTCTCCATGCCGTTGCGTACAAGGTTTTGGATCACCTTGATGGCACCGAACCACCCCCTGATACCTCATCCAAATACACCCAATGGGTCGAAATTGATGCTCTCGTCCTTCAATGGATCTTGAACACCGTTTCCGACTCTAACCTACCATGATTGCTGGGACAGGTCTCCGCGGCTCGGACCGCCTGGCTCAAGCTTGAAAAGACCTTCCTCAGCAATAAACAAGTCCGTGCAGCCGCCCCAGAAACCCAGTTCTGCAACCTTACCCTTGCACCTCCCCCTTCCCCGTGAAGATGCGTACGGGTACGGGCTTGGGTTGGGGTTATGCGGACTGGTATGCGGCTACTGTTGTGAAGCCGAGTTTGATGAATGCTGTTGTTGGGTGACTAAAACTGATGAGGTAGACGATTGACGGGCGGCCATACGAATAACCTCATCGCGTAGCATGGTACAAGTGGAGTCCCAGTCAGCGTTTTGTTGATGGATGAGAGAGGCAGTGGTGTCATATTCTTGTGGAAGGCCCCGAACCAGTTGGAGAACCAACCGTGATTCCGTCACCGGGTGGTCAACGTCCTCGAGCCGGTTGGCGAGATCACTGAGTTGTTGACAGTAATCGTCGATAGAGGAACGGTGTCGGGGACGCTCGAGCAGAGGCGGCAGAGGCACGGGACGCACGAACAACCCTTCCGTCTGGTTTCCACAGCTGCAGCAATATCCCAACTGGGCCTGGTGGTCCGCCCCACCCTGTCCTTACACGACCCAGCCTTGGCAGAACCATCTGCAGCAGCCCAAACAGCCTTCGGGCTCTTTTCCTTTTTCAGGTTATGGTCTAGCAGCACAGTCCATCACATTGGAACAGGCTCCTTCGGCACAGTACACAGGATACGGCCCTTCTCAGTCCTCGGCCCCGCCTGCAGGCTACGGCTACAATGCCATGTGTTCCTCCGACTTGAGTGCGGCTTTCTCTGCTATGAACATGCAAGCTCAAGATCCAACGTCCTTCATGGACACCAGAGCCGAGGCACATGTTACTCAAGACCAAGGTATGATAAAAATCCCATCTTCATATACTATTTGTAATAAACTTTTAGTCGGTAATGGCGCATGTGTTCCAATTCTAAAATCCGGGACCGGCTTTTATACCTTACCAAACCGTACCAATATTTTACCCAATATCCTTTATAGTCCCCAAATTATTAAAAAACCTTATTTCTGTTAGACGTTTTTCACGTGATAATTGGGTTTCCATAGAATTTGATCCATTTGGTTTTTCTTTGAAGGACCTACGCAATGGAAGAATTCTTTCTCGCCACAATAGCACTGGGGACTTATATCCATTCACCGCACCTGAACTGCCACCACAAGCCTGCTTCCGAACCATGGCATGATCGTCTAGGCCATCCAGGAACTCAAGTTTTAGATATTTTACATCGTAATTTTAATCTTTCATGTAATAAAGACCATAGGTCTACCTTTTGCAATTCTTGTCAACTTTCTAATAGTAAACGTTTGCCATTTCATGCTTCTAATCCTAACACATTTGCACCGTTTGACATAATTTAGGGTGACTTGTGGATCTCCCCGATTCCTAGTAAATCCGGGTATAAATACTACATGGTCCTTATTGACAATTTTTCCCACTTTGTTTTGGTTTACCCGTTTAAATATAAATCCGAAACCTTCCCTACCTTTGTCAAATTTCATCGCCTTATAAATACACAATTTAACCGTCTTATTAAAACTTTTCAGTGTGATTTGGGCGGCTAATTTGACAACAACCCCTTTAAAACCTTTGCCCAACAAAACGGTTTACTCTTCCGTTTCGCTTGCCCTCAAACTTCCTCTCAAAATGGCCGTGCGGAGCGCATGATACGTCGCCTAAACGACATCATACGTGCTCTCCTCATTCATGCCAACCTTCCCCCTTCCTTTTGGGTGGAAGCTCTTCACACCGCCACTTACCTTCATAACATCCTTCCTACAAAACGCCTAAACTTTTTTACACCTATCTTTGCCCTTTACCTCCGCCACCCCACATATGACCACTTACGAGTGTTCGGGTGTGTGTGCTACCCCAATACCTCAGCCACACAACCCCATAAACTTCACACACGGGCTATTCGTTGCATCTTCCTTGGTTATTGTGACACCCACACCTTTCACTTTACACGAATACACGCTTTTAATCCATCATCTATTTAAAATTTCACCTTCAACCCATTACATTGTCTTATTTTAAAATTTTCCATTTAATTAATCAACTTCTTTAAATTCTCACAATTTTATTTTTTTTATAGATACGAATTAAATGTATGAGAAAAAAAGGTTTATTTTCAAATGACAAGGATGTACATATATAGGAACACATAAGTTGTATAACCGTTTTAATAATTATTAACCATTGGTATACTTATTTATTCATTATATTATTTACTACTAAATAAATAACCCTTATTCATATTTGATTATCATTTACTACTTCATGCAAAAACGTACATGTTGAAAAAAAATAGTATTAAATAAAAGTAAAAGAGCAAATTCTCAATTCAGCCTTTTTGCAGCAGTGGCAATAACCATCATTAATATATTGACATAATTATATTTAATTCCTTAATCCTTCTTTTGACTTTCCGTATCTTTAGCCTTTCATATTGATTTTTCCTTTTTGTAGTTTCTTTTGTATTTATTTACCTCTTATATTCTTATTTTGAGGCATTGAACTTATCAAAACAAAAGAATCCTTTGGTACTATCATTGCTTTGACAATACAATACAGTTAAAATCCACCATTTCAAAACCAATTTGTTTTATGACATATCTCTATACAACATCTTATTGTACCGACTAAGCCTAGCAAGCACAAGCATTTTAGTCTTTCGATCTTTTCCTCTCATGAATCATGGAATTTGCGACTCGTGTTTCAAGCTTTAGGGATTTTAGCTGCCCTTGTTAATTCTATACACATTCATTACTACACTTAAGGTGAGTATATCTAACCCATTTTTACTCTTTTACTCTTTTGGGGTGACTCATGTACCATTATTATTAAACTTACGTATATTCTTTATAAAGCATTGTGCTCATTGATATGTTTTGTGTGAATTGTATGAACGATTTGTCAAAGTCATTAACCTTTGGGCCGCACCTAACAATGAGTAGTACTACGAATTATATCCCTTGATTGACTTACGTGAACGAGTTAAGTCCTTGGTCATTGTTATGGTTTTTATTAAACGATGTATGAACACTTGTTGAACGATGTGAGGCTTGATTTTGACCCTTTTACATATTACAAATATCATAGCACATAAATGGCGAAATACTTTTGAACGAAATGGGTATGCTCACCAATACATTATATGTGTTGACAAAATTATTTTGTACATGTTTCAGGTTATTTTGAGGCGTTTCTTTAAGCTTTTGGATTCATATTTAAGTTTTGACTTCATTGTGTTTTAGTTAGACTTGATACTTTAGAATCATTATATTTTGTATTTCATTGCAATGTAATAAACTATTTATTCAATGTATTCAAATTTACACTTTAGTCCCATGAGCTATTGAACAATCGTCACTACGTGACACCTCGATGTTTCCGCCATCGGTTGGGGTGTTACAGTTAGCCACCGGACTTTCGGGGATACCGGTGCTTCGATCCCACAATGGGTAAAGTCCACATCTCTCGTCATGTCACATTTGACGAGTCTACTTTCCCGTATACCATTCCTACTACGGCCACCTCCTATACTTTCCTTGATGATGACATACCCGCCCCTTTCACTTTTTCACCTGGCCCACAGCCCACCTAGCCATCCCAACCCTTACCGCCAACCAGCCCAAGCCGGCCCAACATAAACATGCCCAAAACTCCCATCACCTACTCTCGTTTGGCTCGTCCATGTACACAGACCCATCCACTAGCAGCCCAAACACACCCTGCTACGCCCGCCCATTTATCCAGCCCATCCGGCTTTCCAACCTCCCAGCCCACACATCAGCCTACACCCCCACCTCAGCCGGCCCAGAATGTCCACGCCTCCCAAACCCAACAGCCTGCTACGACCAACACCCACCTAATGTCCACATGTTTCAAAACCGGCTCTCTCAAACCACCTCTAAACCTTCACACGACCACCCCCATCACTAACACCTATGCGAAAGCCTTTTCGGACCCGAATTGGACACATGCCATGCAGGATGAGTTTAATGCATTGCAGAAAAATGAAACTTGGGATTTGGTTCCCCGTCCGACTGATAGCCCAGTTATTCGTTGCATGTGGCTATTTCGCCATAAGTTTAAATCGGACGGGTCACTGGAAAGTTACAAGGAACGTTTGGTGGTTAACGGTAAGTCTCAGACTGTGGGCATTGATTGTGAGGAAACCTTCAGTCCGGTTGTTAAGCCAGCTACGATACGGACTATTTTATCTTTAGCTGTTTCACGATCTTGGCCCATCCATCAGTTGGATGTCAAGAACGCTTTTTTTACACGGGCATTTACAGGAGACAGTTTTCATGCATTAGCCACCAGGTTTTGTGGACAAAAGATGTCCAAATTTTGTGTGCCGCTTAAAGAAGTCCTTATAAGGGTTAAAGCAAGCCCCTCGAGCTTGGTACACTCGGTTTGCTACCTATCTTCTTTCGTAGGGTTTTCACAGCAGTGTTTGCGATACTTCATTGTTTATCTACAACAAGGGTCCTCATACGGCGTATTTACTCTTGTATATAGATGATATTATTCTCACTGCACCCACGGATGCATTTTACAGGACATCATTCACTCACTCTCATGAGAGTTTGCTATGACTGATCTAGGTCGGTTACATCATGTTTTGGGGATAAAGGTGAGACATCAGTCTCAGGGTTTATTTCTCTCTCAATCACGGTACACAAAGGATATTATTGATATGGCTAAAATGTCCTCGTGTAAACCCTGTGTCACCCCAGTGGACCTTTCGTGCAAGCTCAGTGCTTCGGATGGACCACTTTTTCATGATCCCACTTTATAAAGAAGCTTGGCTGGGGCTTTGCAGTACCAGACTTTCACAAGACCAGATATCTCCTACGCGGTTCAGCAAGTGTGTTTGTTCATGCATGAACCCCGGGTCCCACATTTTGATTTTATGAAACGTATTATACGCTACTTGCAGGGCACCATATCTTATGGGATTCAGATAGTTAAATCTAACGTGCACTCTCTCGTGGCTTATTCTGATGCTGATTGGGGTGCGTGTCCCGATTCACGATGTTCTACAAGTGGCTACTGTGTTTTCTTAGGAGATAATCTTCTATCATGGTCCTTGAAACGCCAGCCCATTGTCTCCCATTCAAGTGCCGAAGCTGAGTATCGAGGGGTCGCAAATGCTGTCACTGAGGCGACATGGTTACGTAATCTCTTGCTCGAACTTTTTGTTCCTTTACAACGTGCTTCAGTGGTCTATTGCGTAATGTTTCGGCGGTTTAATTATCGAATAATCCTGTTCAACATCAGCGTACTAAACATGTTGAAATTGATATTCATTTTGTGCGTGAAAAGGTCTGCGTGGGACATATCCGTGTTCTTCATGTTCCGTCCTCATCTCAATACGCTGACATCTTCACAAAAGGTTTATCTCGAGAGTTGTTTCAATCTTTCAGATCCAGTTTAACCGTCTGCTCTGCGTCCGATCAAACTGCAGGGGGATCTTAGCATAACATTATCGATATAGAGATATAGAGTATATTTGAATGATTTGTATAGATATAGAGATTATATTGTTTCCTAATTTATCTTGTTCCATTCTCCCTATATAAAGGGATTGTATTGTAATATCAAGATCAATAATAATATACCATAGACCACTTTTAAGCAAACCATTGATTTTGGTGGTTAACTTGGTTAGCGGGAGAAACCGTTGACAATGTACTACCACAAACCACAAAGGGTTCACGAGCCCCTTAGCCCCAACTATTAGTCATGTCCTAAACCATATTAGAGCCATACCTGAATCCTGTGGCGTCGTTTAAAGTTCAATCTTTTAAGATGATTGATGACACTAAAATCACCAAACAAGATAACTTTTATTTCGTTCATTTTGAGTAAATGCAACATTTAACATCTTATCTTCATTTCAGAAGTTGGTTGGATCATGCTCAAAAGATAAACGATTGCTTGGATCATTGAAGATTCTAGATCTGAGTTTCTGTGAAGAGCTTCATAGTGTTGGTGGTTTTTTTGAATTACCTGCACTTGAGAAGTTAATAGTTAGCTATTGCATAAATTTAATTGAGTTGTCTGAATCAGTTGAACAAAGTGTTGAGCTTGTCTACATTGATCTGAGTTATTGCGAGAAGCTTAAAAAGCTTCCAATATCCCTAGGCAAGTTAAAGGTCAAAACACTAGTGCTAGATGGTTGTAATTATTTGTGGGAATCTACCATTATAAATTCATCAGATATTAGCATAAACCCTCAAACCTCCTCATCAGCCATTATAGTGGAGGCTATACCAATTGATTTCAAGTTCTTTATGACTCTTTTACCGAGCTCGTTGAGAATTTTGTCACTTGCAGATGCTAATTTGTCAAATGAATCCTTTCCCATGGACTTGAGTTGTCTAGCCATGTTAGAGGAATTATGTTTAAATGAGAATCCAATTGTTTCACTGCCCAATTGCGTGAGGACCCTTCCTAGGATTAAGAAACTTAGTATTAACTACTGTGATGATTTGATATCAGTTGAGCATCTTCCACATACCCTAAGAGTATTCAACATGTACATAGAAGAATATGACCGTAAGATTAGGAAAGTTAAATTTGATCCAGAAATGCCTCCACTCAAATTAGAAGAGATTCCTTTGAGGCCAGGATATTTCGATTCAACTATGGAATTTGAAGGCATTCTCAAAATTCAACCTATGGCAGAGGTTGACGAAAAGTTATTACACAGGCTGGGCTGGAAAAAGTCAGACTTTATTGAAGAAGGAGACTTCGACCATGAAGACATCGCGGTTTCCTCTATTTAATGATTTCTTGTGTGTGTGTTTCATGAAAGGTTTTTAATGTTGTATTTATTTGGCAGATGGTTTATGAATTTGGAATATTCAGCACATGTTATTGGGAGAAAGGGATGCCGGGGTGGATTAGGTGTAGAAAGGAGGGCCCATCAATATCATTTTTCATCCCATCATCTCCTACGAAGCTCCGAGGACTGAATTTCTGTTGTGTGACTGTATATGAAGATGTTGGAGAATGTTTGCCCGATAGGCTATCTATCATTATGAGAAATATTACAAAAACCCAAACCTGGATTTATTGTCGTTATACAGAAAGAGAATCTGGTTTGTTAACTCATTGGATGTTTGGCCCGAATGAGATGGAAGCTGGTGACCATATTATAATAGAGTGTAATGGTGATGGTGTTGATGGTTATCGTGACGATGATGTGGAGTGTAGGTTTGAGGTTGGTGTTGGTGTTGTGTATGATGATGGTAGTATAGAAGGGGAAGATGTGTTGAGTTATTACAAATCATGGAATCATATTCTCGGTGGCGACCTCTCTGCTTTTCAAGTTACAACGGGAGAATACTACCTAAATTATTACAAATCATGGGAGAATTTTATTAGACGGAAATATGAAAGGTTAGATTGTCCTTTCATTGATAAGGGAGCCAGTTATAAGGGTAAGTATCGTCTCTATATATAAAACTTAGCCTAGTTTGTGTATTACGTTTTGTAAAATTAGAGCTAAAATAATTAATGCAAAACTTTTTATTTATTATTATTTATTTTTTTAGTAAAGGAACTGATGTTTAAAGCTTTCTCCCAAAAGAACTTTGAAACAGATGGGTCTCAGGTACATTTCAACATATATTGGAAACCCTTATTATAGTGAAAACTCTGGAAACTCTAACTTCCCGAGCTTTTTTTTATATGAAAATTTTTGGGTATGTAATATACATGATTTTAAGCATTTTGAGCCAAAAAATCAAAAAAGCGCCGAGCACTTTTTTTAAAAAAAAATAAATAAGTTTTCGGGTAACCCATTGTTAACACATGTTAATTTCGTTTAACATGTATTACCCGAAAACTTATTTTTTTTAAATAAAAAGCTCTCGGTGCTTTTTTGATTTTTTTGGCTCAAAATTCTTAAAATCATGTATATTACATGCCTTAAAATTTTCAGGCCCTAAAAAGCTCGGGAAGTCAAAGTTTCCAGAGTTTTCACTATAACAAGGGTTTTCTCTGGATCCCTACACTATATATATATATATATATATATATATATATATATATAATCATACTCAGTTAATCCCACCTATAGCAAAGCTAAGGTAGGATCTGAGGAGGGTAAGATGTAGACAACCTTACCTCTACCCCTAAGAATAGAGAGGCTGCTTCCAGTTAGACCCCCGGCTCGATGTGGTTTGATATCAAGCCTTGGACATAAGGTACAAAACACTTACCAATCGGGACAAACCCGATCGGTGCATGTACCCCTTTGTCTTTTGGCTATCCACGCCACCACATGATGCATGATTAACCGTCTGTCGTTTTTAACGTTATTTTAACGAAATTAGTAAAATAACGTTAAAACTAGTGCAACTTTACTTTTGCCTCCCAAGAGCCACACATATATACATTATATGCGCACACCGTAAATGGTGCGTAATATATATAGGGTAGGGATCCTAAGAGAACCAACCCCTATTTGAGAACTGAGAGAACCGTTCTGGGCCACACATTTCATATAAAGACAAAAAAAAAAATTTCTTTTTTTTGCATTAATCGTACATTTTTCTGCAAGAATTTTTTTTCATTTATACATATGTGTATGTAGCATTTTTCAGCTATACATATGTGTATATTTGAGTTATACATATGTGTATATTGAAAAAAATATATAAAAAAAATTTCCTACATATAAAGCAGCGATTAAAGCAAAAAAAAAAAAAAAAAAAATTTGCCTTAGAGAAAATTTGTGGTCCAGAATGGTTCTCTCAGTTCTCAATTTAAGAAAACGTTTCATTTGAACCAAATCCTATATATATATATATATATATATATATATATATATATATATATATATATATATATATATATATATATATATATTATACATGTAGGCACAATGTTCACAAATGCGACCAACTGCAATGACACCTGCTAGAGCTCCTTGCATGCCTATGTTCCCATATGGTTTTGGTCAACAAACGTTTGATGGTCAAGCTCAACCTACCTTCATTCCTCCCCAGGTAATCCCCCTCAATCTCATTTTTTAAATTCTTTCTAAAGAAGACTGAAAAATGATTTGGAATTTAATCTGAAATTAATAATTCTATGGTGATACCTGGAAAGCCTGGTTCTGGGCGCCTGCAGCAACTTGTTCCAGATACGAGCCCAGGTGGAGGCCCAATGCAAAACTTGTACATGACAACTATTCTGCCAGGTCAGCGTCTAGATGGAAGCCGTGTTGGTGTAACTGGGCAGCAGAATCAGCAAGATGTTCCTCTTTTGCAGCAGCAGGTCTGTTGTACTGTTCTCTTACTATATTTTATTTAAGGTAAAAACTAAAAACTGACTCTTGGTTATAATAGATGGTGCCATCAGGACTAATGTATCGTCACCTACTTGATAGTAGTAACATGGGTGATGTGTCAATAAGCTATGTTCCATATGATGTTAGGAATGTGTCGCAGTTGTATGATACTGGTGGAATTTCTGCAACAGAGCACAGGACCGTAAGTCCTTTTAATCTTGAAATGGAATAATCTTCCAATTGTTATGTTTTGGGTACATGTGTAATGTGTAGATATTGTAGATGTTGGGTGAGAATCTTTACTCACTAGCGGAACTGCTAGAAGCTGAGTCAGCAGCAAAGGTAAATGGAATGCTATTGGAGATGGATCCCACAGAGGTTCTTTACTTGCTGGAATCACCGGAAGCACTAAAGGCAAAGGTTGCAGAGGCAATATGGGCCCTCAGGAGTGCGATGCCTTTGCGTGTTGCTAGTGTAACCTCTGCACTTGCAATTGCTTCTCCAACGGAGCGAAGGACTGTAAGCCCTTTCATCTCGAAAATGTAATAATCTTGATACTATCTATCATGTTTTGGATATGTGTGTGAAGTGTAGATATTGTAGATTTTGGGTGAGAATCTGTACCCACTCGTGGAGCGGCTGGAAGCTGAGTCAGCAGGAAAGGTAACCGGTATGCTATTGGAGATGGACACCACAGACATTCTTCACTTGCTGGAATCACCAGAAGCACTAAAGGCAAAGGTTGCAGAGGCAATGAGGGTCATCAGGAGTGCGATGCCTTCGCGTGTTACTATTGTAACCTCTGCACATGCAAATGCATCTCCAACCAAGCGGAGGACTGTAAGCCCTTTTTATCTTGATAATGTATTAAGCTTGATATCATTATTTTTGGATATATGTGTGTGACGTGTGGATGTTGTAGATTTTGGATGAGAATTTGTACCCACAAGCGGAACAGCTGGTAACTGGAATGCTGTTGGAGATGGATCTGACGACTGTCTCACAGAAGCAGGGTAGCCCTGCTGATCAACTTGCTACATTGTGTTCTTTCAATCATCTCATTAACTGTCTTTGAACGAGCAAGGTTAAGAAACAAAATTTCAATCACAAGTGCACGTGTGTTATGTAAAAGATGTCACTAATGCCATCAAAAGCACCATGTTGTATGCACACTCCCTCTTTGTTAATTAACATAATTTTATATAAAAGCAAAAACAAATACAATCTATGTTTAGGATTCGCGATTCAGAAAGGGGTGGCGGCGCAGCTTGTTGCATGTCCGTCTACCCTCTTTGATGTAATTTGACATGTTTAAGAAATACAACGGTATGTTTAAATTAAAAAATCTATGTTTTATGACTTGCACTGAAATTAAAACTAAGTTTGTGTGGTTCATGCAGAAAACTATATGAGTTAGTATTTGCCCTTTACCTTAATGCTTCGTTTGAAACATATCTATTTCAAATACATAAAACTTTCTAATGAAATAAAATCAGTTAAATCGCAGAAATACAGAGAACGGCTACGATCCCTACGGCCTCTGGGCTGACCGGTGACGGCGAGTATCTCCGGCAGTAGGACGGCGATCATCTCTGTTGACATGCTTCGTGGCATAATTATTTTTAGAGCATGTTTGGGATTGAGTTTGGAAACAACTTATTGACTTATTAACTTTTTGAAAAAAGCCAATAAGTCATTTTGAAAATGACTTATTTACTTATAATTTTTGTTTTCTTTTTTTGCTGAGCGTGAAAGCCAATATCTTATAAGTTAAGAGGACAGTCACAGATATCGTCCCATTAGTAGTAACTCAGTTGATATCGTTAGAATTTGTGTGTTGTTTTAGAAAATTATGAGCAACGGAAGCAATAGCACATAACACTTAAAAATAGTTGCGAAACGTGCACAATGAATGGGCCAATAATATTTACACATAAAAAAAAACATTTTTTTCACCAATTAGAAACCATAAATTAAAAAAAATAAGTTTTTATACATAAACAACAAAGTATGATGATTGTGGTAGTCGTATATATTTGTACTAGCGGATTACCCCGGGAGGGTCCCGGGGTTGAAAAATCTAATTTTACGTGATAACCTATTGCAAATGGCTCAAGTTAACTAACCACAAAATCTCTCAATCATTGCATATTCATAGTATTCTAATAAGTAATAACTCATATTCCTTAATCTAAAATCTAATTAGTAATCATCTAAAGAATCACTTATGTAAGCTACAACTATTCAAAAACTCATCACATCTCTTTAATTTCTCACATTCTAATGGCTTTTATAATTTCTAACCTAATCAACTAAGCAAACACTTAAGTTGAAAGTTGTAACCATTGCATCTCATTATGCCACGTGGCATAATCAAGAGATGGTTGAGACCACCATTGAACGCCACGTTAGCAACTATCAATTCTTCCCGGGAGCGTCCCGGGGTTGAAAAATATAACCATTCTAATAATACTAATACTAAGAGTAATAATTATTACTCTTGTAATTAAATAAAAAAAAATAACCTTGCTATAAGGTGACACCATGTGTTGCAGTGTTGCGCGATTCTTTCTTCTAGCCTCTCTTGATGAAGTATACCTAGTAAAATTCCAATGATAACATGGCGATTGGGTTGATTTTCAACATCGTAGATAAGAACCTGGTTTAAAAGAAAAAAACATAATTAATGAATAACATAAACACTTTGTGTGTTTTTTTCTGTATGAACGAAACCTCACAAAAAATAGTTGATTTTTTCTCCGTTTTTTATATAGCACTATGGTACTCGTTAGAAAGATAATAAAACGCTCGTTAATTTGGTGTAATTTTTTTCTTTAAAAAATCTCGTATATAAAAGATATAAACGTTTAAAAATTATAGGAGGAAACATGAGAGAGAAAATTTTAAATTATTTTTTCCTAAAATAACTCAATTTAATTAAAAAAGGAAATAATTCAAAAACACTAAAATCTTTCAATTATGATGCCACGTGGCAGTTTCATGGAAAGGTTGAAGACACCATTGCACGCCACGTCAGCAATGCTCAATTCTTTTATATATATTAATAGATAGATTTGCCCATTTGATATTATACTTGTCGAAGCCCGATGGATTGATGATTGCAACCTGCTAGAATATGATGAATCTTTTTGGGCTTGAAAAAATAAATTATATTTGACTATTGCCTAGGGCTGGTAATTTCAGACACAAACACGAATACTCAACACGAACCTACACGATTTTAATAGGTACATATATGACCTTAACATGTTTCGTGTCTTAAACAGGTAGACACGAAATATACCTGTTAATTTTCGTGTCTTAACAGGTTAAATACTTATTTACCTCTTTAGTACCCATTAAGACATGTTTAGGATTTTTTTTTAAATATATAGGTTGTGGGTGTGTAGTATTTGAGTTATACGTTTTTATAGGTGAATTCTACCTTTTTAACGCTTGATGGTACCCATTTAACGTGTCGGATTTGGAAAACATGTTCGTGTATTATCGAATTAACCTGATATAAACATGTATTATCATGTTAACTTGGTATAAACTTGTATTATCGTGTAAACCAGATATAAACAGGTTCGTGTTCAGGTTTCAAAAAATGTACACGATAAGTTATCGTGTCGTGTTCGGGTATTGTCACACCCTCAAATTCCACGTGCCGGGTTTTACCGCGAGGCGCGTGACAAACCAGGATCTAAGTCAACGGTCACAATAAACGACACTATATGATACGTAAAAACGACATAAGCAAACCATTAAGTTTTCATAAACAATCCATCACTTGCGGAAGCGTAAAACTTTATTACAACTCAAAAGTAAAACATGAATGTCTGATAATACTCTAAATGAAACGCAAATGGATCCTAGACGCCGTGAGACTCCGTGCGCCTAAACTCAATGCTGCTACCTTAGCGACCTGAGAAAACATGCCAAAAGACGTCAACAGATAATGCTGGTGAGTTCACAAAGCGTTTCAAGCGTAAAGAGTTTCATCTCAAAAGTACTAAGTATGCAAACCTTTAAGTAAATAACAAACGTTTCCTTACTACTACGACTGTGTTGCCGAAACCATTACTAACAAGCGTTGTGTGTGTTGCCGCCCGTGTTTGAGTTGCAGAAAATAGAGACAATATGCACTCGCCCGGCTCCCAGCTGTCGGGTGGGGTTCGTCAAGCCCAATAGATCTATCCACATTCCCCCGGTTGTGCCCCGCACATTCATGGTTTCCCAGGGACTTAGCGTTGCGTTGCGTCGTATAGTAATTTAAAAACAAGCGTTGCGTTTCAAAAGTGTTGCGTTTCATAAACATTGCGTTTCAAAAGTGTTGCCTTTCATGAGCATTGCGTTTCAAAAAGTGTTGCGTTTCATGGACGTTGCGTTTCAAAGAGTGTTGCGTTTCATAAACGTTGCGTTTCAAAACATAAACGTTGTATTTATTAAAACATGTGGCATGCTTCTCCCCCGAGAAAAAGTGTATAAAAGAGGGGCCGTGAAACTCACCTTAGAGTGCGTCCTCAGTAAAATAGAAATCCGATACGTGTGTAATTGTCCCTACTAGTGGCGACCTATCAATGAGTTTACATAAGTGTGATGACTACTAACCCGAAGGCTAATCAGTCCCCAAGTTGTCCAGACCGTGACCGTGTATGTTGAAAACATGTTTAAACGGTAAACCGACCAAACCAGACAATACCCGACATCCCATTGGTGACCCGACATCCCACGTGTTAGCCACATACAAGATATCATGCAACTTATGCAATTAGACACTTAGCATGCGCAAACATTCACCCTATCTAGCATAACGCGCAATTAACGCATAAACAAGTCCGAACACGAGTTACCAAGTTATTAGACATGTCACGGGGTTCCTAACATGTTCCCAGGTGTCAAACCGTGTTTCGGGATGTCAAAATACGCTTACAACAGCAGCACACGCGATTAGGCTATCATACATGCATTTTGGAAAGTCAACTAGTGATTTGGATGGTCAAACTAGCAATTGGGAGTGTAATCACAGGCAGTATAGGCGATTAGGTGCCCAATCGCCTCTAATGTCAGGTGATTGGCCCAATCGCCAGTTCCTTCAGGCGATTGGAGCTCCCCAATCGCCCCTTGCAGCCTGGTTTCGCTTTTTCGCGCGTTTATCCTTCCAAATCAGATCCGAAACATGTGGAAACACCCAATATCAAACCCAAAATATTAACCCAACTATTTCAAGCAAAAACCCCAAATTTATTATCATTCTAGTCGTCCCGAATGCAAGAGTTTTCCCAAAATAGCATAACTTAGCATGTAAACATCATATCAACATGCAAACCTTACCCTAAATGGCAAATATCCAGATTTCATCACATAATGACGTTGTCCGACACTATCCTACTGTTCTAGCATCATCCTAAAGTAAACCCTAACCTCAAACAATCAATAAAACACAACATATCATCATCAATCCTCCATGATCATTCAAACGGGTCAAAACGCCTAATGTCAATAATACACATCAATGAACCTTCAAACTCCTAGGTTAACATCATATCAACTCATTTAGATCAGAAACATATCAATAATACAAGAACAACCATGTTTAAACGATAAAAATCCTATCTTGCATGAATGCATCACATATAACAAGCATAGAGGTTTGGGTTTGTTTAGAAATTGATTTTAATGAGTTTTCAAAGACACAAATGTTTAGAAACCAGGTCTGGACCTTTAGGGATCAAAACAATATCATTACAAAGGTTTTGGGATGAAGAACACACCTTGAAATTGTAAGATTATGAGGTGTAAAGCTAGGAAATGTGATTTCTTGATCAAAAACGTGTTGCAGAGGTTGAATAAGGTGTGGGGTGGCTTTGGGGTGTATTAAGGTTTCACAAATGATGTTTTAAAACATAAGGGTGGTATTTATAGGCGTTTCTAGTCGCTTAGTACGCGTCAGGCGATTGGGCAGCAGCTACAGGCGATTAGAGTGTCTAATCGCGTGTAACTACTGGCGATTAGGCTAATCACCACTTATTTACATGCAATTACACCACTCACCCCCTATTTACATGCAATTACGCGTAATCACCTATAATGTCATGCAATTACACGTAATCACTATTTTAACACATATAAACACGTATTCACATACCTACAAGTCATATAATGATTGTAAGCACATAATGCATGATAACTTACACGTTCCCATCCATTCACCAATTCCCGGGACTCGAGATTTACGTGTGTGCGTTAAACCCAGCGATTCTACAAATCACCAATCTGTGTTCATATGGTTACGGACCGACTCCCAATGATCCCGTGGATCATTGTAACGACTCCCAATGATTCCCGGAACCATCATAAGACTCAACCGACCTAGTTAAGTATGTTTGAAAACGTTTTTCGCTAAGGTAGACTTATGTGTTTTATAAAATGTTAACCTAAACGTTCCGGGTGTCACATCATCCCCCTATTGAAAGAATTTTCGTGCCGAAAATTTCCCGAAGTAAAAGAGAACGAAGCGATAAAAAGAAAAATTTTTTCCCGGTCATCACATCATCCCCCTGTTGAAAGGAATCTCGCCCCGATATTCACTCTTCGACAGTGATGAGTGTCGACCTAACCCAAGTAACGTTTCCCAGAATGCAAACGAAGGGATAACCACGAACGAATAAAGATAACAACAGATACTCCAGGCCGGGGAACCGCCCTCCCCAAGTCGAATGCAAAACAACGAATCCTCCTGATCGAAGGCCTACTGGAGCCTACTCGAATTGTACAAGTTTTTATTCTATTATCAAAACCTATGTAATTCTCACCAAATTTTGATTATGCACTCGATTTACCTGATGGTTTTGTTTTCACATATGTACTAGACTAGCCATGACACTCGAATTGTACAAGTTTTTATTCAATTATCAAAACCTATGTAATTCTCACCAACTTTTGTTGACCCAAAAATATTTTCAAAATTAACATGTTTCAGGTAACAATGAAGCTGAGGCTTAGAGTATGCATGATGGATTACTATGAAGTTATTTGAAGTTGCTTGCTTTATTTTATGTTATGTTTTAGATATTTTGGGATTTTTAGACAACGTTTCATTTGGATATTTATGTTATCATTAAAGTAATTAAATTTTCAATATATAACATGTGCTACTGAAACAATCATCAATACGTGACATCCCGATGTTTCCGCCATCGGTTGGGGTGTTACAAATTGGTATCAGAGCCATGGTTATAGGGAATTAGGTTATTAGAAAAATAATCTAGTCTATAACCATAGGATTTTAACTAGTACTTGCTCCTTCTACTTGCAACCTTACTTGTTTCTATTCTCTATCTCCCTCCTACTTCTTATCCCTACTTTAGTCCCTACAAGAAGATTGCTCTCCATCACTGGATCTACCCTTAGACTAATAGGACCAGATTCTCAAGTCTTAACCTGAACTACCTTGAAGATCCCATCGAAGTTTTGGATTTTAATGACGAACACGTGCAATTTGGAAGGGTGAACGCCTGTATTCTGAGTTTTCTGTCTAGGACTGGCATTGCGCATATATCCCAATCAGACGAGGGACCCGGATGCCTACCTGGGAATTCTCGGGATGAGTGTTCACTTATAGGCTAAAGCATGTTTTCACTATGTTATTAGAATCTAGAATCTTTGATAAGTCAACGTTTTCGTTTATTCGTTTTAATTAATGGATAAATGATTACATTCCTTATATTACCTCATTATCCTTCATTCATTCCATGAACCTTCATTGTTTCTCTTACAGATCATGCCTCCTCGTCGCAACACTCGTCTTAACAGTGGCAACGAACATGAGGAAGGGAGCAGCAATAACAATAACCACAACAACAACAACAACAACAACAACAACAACAACAATAACAATAACAATAACAACAACAATGGCATTGATGTCCAACTGGCTGCGATCATCTCCCAACAAATGGCGCAACAAATAGCGACTCTGGTTCCTAACTTGGTGGCTCAAGTCATCCAAATGAATGGGAACTGCAATGGTAATGGCAATGGAAACGGGAATGCTCACCCAGCCTGCACCCTCAAACACCTCAATACTTGCAATCATCCTAAGTTTAGCGGGGACGAAGGAGCTACTGGTCTCCTACAATGGTTCGAGGGTATTACCCTCATTAATAGTGAGTGTCCCGATAACCTTAAGGTTTGTTATGCTGTGAGTGTCCTCCAAAAATGAGCACTCACGTGGTGGAATGAGGAAAAGCGTACCCGCGGAGCTGAAGTCGCGCTTGCTATGACTTGGGATCAAGTCAAGGAGATAATGAAAGCTGAGTTTTGCCCGCGTAATGAGGTCAAGAAATTGGAGGATGAGTTCCACACCCTTGCTTAGGATAGTGGGGAAAACCTTGCTTATAATACCCGCTTCCATGAGCTCAGTCTGTTGTTACCACATAAGGTCACCCCCTTGCCTATTGCAATCGAAAAATACATTGGTGGCTTACCCATGCAGATTCAGGACACGGTGTGGGGAAGGAACCCTACTACTCTCGAGGAAGCAAAGCGTTTGGCGGCCACCCTAACAGATAACCAGGTGAAAGCAGGAACCCTGACTCGGAAAGGAGAAAAGAAAACTGTTGTGAAGGATACTACTCAACCTGCTATCGAGATTCAAACTGAGTCTTCAACCAACGGAAGACCCAAGGCCAGGAATTTCGCAATAGGTGCCACTGTCCCACCCAACAAGAAATAGTATATTGGGAACCAACCTAAGTGTAACACTTGTCAATATCACCACCCAACCCAAGTGCCCTGTCGTCAGTATACCAATTGTCAAAGGTATGGGCATCTTGCGAATGTTTGTCGAATTCCTGCTGCGAATGCCCTTGCTGCTCAGAATAATCCTGCTAGGGACCCTCCAGCTACTTAACAGCTAGCCCCACCATTTGAATGTTGTTTGCTTTTTATTATATGTATTGATGCACTTTGATTCAAGTAATGAATTCTAGTATTGAAATTTTATATGAGAATTGTTTAGTAACACTGGGATAATGTGAACTACAACAACAAACAACAACAACAACAACCATACCCAGTAAATCCCACCAATAGAAATACTATTGGTAGTGTCTGGGGAGGGTGGGATGTAGGCAAACCTTACCCCCATCCCTAGGGATAAAGAGGCTACTTCCAATGAGACCCCCGGCTCTAAACAGGAAGGACTGGGTATAAAAAAATAAAAAATAAAAATAAAAATAAATAAATAAATAACTAAAGACTACCAAGTACCGACAATCTAGTAAGTGGTGAAAAAATAATAAAAAAAATAACATGACAGACAAAGGAATATATATAACATGGTACTCAACATATATGCAAGCATTGTTACTAACACAAAACAAGTCCAACGGAAAGGTGGACAGTCCCTAAGAATCCTTAGCTTTAATTCTATGTCTCCACGAACTCCTATCTTGGACCATGTCCTTAGAGAGGTGCAACTCTATCAAATCGTGTTCAATACGCTTATCCCAGGTCAGCTTGGGTCTACCTCTAGTCCTCCTACCCTCAACAGTCAGCGCTTCCACTACTCTAACTGTCGCTGACGTCTGCCTTCTCCTCACATGTCCAAACCATCTCAGTCTCCCCTCCTTCTCCTCACTACTCTAACTGGGATAATGTGAACTAATTGCTATATTAATATCAATACAATTACTATACTCGTTATACTTATAAACTTGCTTACATAAACATACTATCAATTTGTAATAATTGCTACACTTAATCAAACAACTGATAGACGACGAAGTACTTGCTCAACAGTTAGTATAGTACCAAATAACCCACTCAACGATTGGTAGAGGTCAACATGCCTGTCAACAGTCGGTAGAGGCCCTACAACCTGCTCAACGACTGATAGAGGCTATCGCACCTGCTCAACAATCGGTAGAGGTTCTTACTCACTGACTGGTAGAAGTCTTTTTCCTGCTCAACAATCGGACTCATTTGTGGATACATTGTATACGATTCAATCACAAGGTTATTTTGCATTACTTACATGTGTGTTTAGAGTCATAGAAGGACACAAAACCCTAATGTAAGGTAAATTGGTGATTGCGGTCCGGAACGTAATCATGAATTTACAGGTACATTAAGGTAGTGTGAAATTCTATCAAGGTTTTCGGTAGATAACCTATTATAAACTCTAGTTACCTAGTAGTTCATTTAGTCTTTCTATAGTCAATCAACTCATGCATTTCTTTTAGGATTCCTAAAACTCAAGTCTAGTGTTTTGTTAGATTCTTATTCTCCTTTCTATTTCAGACGAACCTAATCCAACCCTTAAAACTCACACATATCAAACCTCTTATTCAAAATATTCAAAACAGATATTTCTACTTCATGTCGTGCCTTAACCCAAAATTTTCCAAACGACAGTTGCCCTAATCTCTACCCAATCACCCTCAACCCTGTGTTTTTAATATCTTCGAGACGAAGTTCCCAAAAGTAGGGGAGACTGTAACATCGCATATTTTTCCCCCTAATTTTTAATTAATAAGAACCACCAGTTTACCTAGTATATTTTCTTTTGACAATTTTTACACGAACTCAAAACAAGAGATGCTTTAAACACTTTATACTAATAATTATTTGATAAAATCATTGAATCTCGATGTTTTATTATGTTCTAAAAATTTTTCGTAATATTTATAACCTTGTGTGATCATATATGTAGATAAAATGCCAAAAAAAAAAGGTTTGTGTAGACCGGGACTCGAACCCGCACCCACTCCAGTCTAACTACTTAACACAACATGCACCAACCAACTGAGCCAACTGCTTCTTGTGTTTTTATTCTTGAAACAAACACACTTAACATCTTCCTTCAATAGCACAGTCAACATCAGAAACCCACACCATTAACTCTAATTGACACTATTTTTGGAAGCAATAATCGAAATTGAATCTGAAATTTGACCAAAACAATGATCCCGCCCATATTCCAGCTCACAATACACGTTTTCCAAGCCACTCACAAACATAAATTACTCATCTTTTTACCATTACAAAAGTCAATGATTGAACCTTCCATATCGATCACTATATTATAAATTGGACCCTTCTTTTCAACCTAGCAAGGCCGAAAATCAACCCCCCACCTTCAATTTCTGTTTACACTTAGTGTTTGATCATGAATCGTTCGCTCGTTTGACTTTTTGGTTGACCATTGATTTCTCATCGTCTTCTGATTCAAGGTACCGATTAATTATGTGTGTTTGGTCTTTGTCATTTTCCGACCAATAACCCTATGGTTACTGGGGTTATTGGTTGTGAACTTGTTTGATTAGAAAGTTAGGGTTCGTGGTATATGATTTGGGGAAGATGACTATACCAGTAATCACATATAAACATTTCTGTGCAAAATAAAAGAACGAACTGGGCTATAGACCAGATGGTTGTTTCTCGTGTGTTAACTGATTTAAACTGGTAGAGGGCTGGAGTTCGATCCCAAGTCCTTACATTTATTCTTTTTGATAATTAGGCATTAAATCTAAAAAGACTATAAATAAAACAGAAACTTATTCACATTATTCTCAGGGTCCAGCCCAGTTGGTGGCTGGGCTTGTGATTAAAACGCTGGACCGGCCAAGGATCCGGGTTCGATCCTTGGCAGTAGCAATAATTTTTTTTATACAACCTTTATTCTTACATTTAACTTAATTATCTTTTAAAATAGTTTTTAAATACTAAAAATGATTTATAAATCCTATAAAAATTATTTTATGATGTCCTGATGATAAAGTTTGTAATACAATTTTTAGTTTTTCAAAAATCATTTATTTAATATATATTATAAATATTACAAGTTTATTCAATTATAATTTTAAAATTCTATAAAAATATCTAAACGACTTTATAAAATCCCACAAAAATTATTTTAAATTTACAAATCAATAAACATTTCAGGAATAAATTTTATTTCAGAAAATCATTTATTTAATATTTTTAATCGATTTTTGTTAATTTAATAAAAAATAAATCATATTAAATTCATTTTTCATTATTTTTACATCAAAATTTCACATAAATTATTATTAATCATTTAGATCAGAAATATAATTTTTTGATTCGAAATTTATAAATTTTAATATTTTTAAATATTAAGTCAGTATTTTGTCAAATAAGTATTAATATATAAATATTCATTAATTAAGAAAATAATTTTATAAAAATTATTTTCACATTTATTACATTATAATACAACTACCTTTAGTTAATATTGGTCAGAAATATTTTTATTAATTATTTCTTTATTTATTAAGTTATTAACAATTATTCAAATTTAATCATAAATCAATTATTAATCCCCAAATTAGGAACCCTAGCACATTTTAGACTAGAAAACTTATACTTATTAAGTTTTCCCCAACACTTATTTATTACCTTGAAATAGGGTGATATTTGGATACACACGAGCCACATTTACTTATATAACAAGGGTCTCCATTCTAACACTAAGGTGAGTTTACATAGCCCCTTTTTCCATTTCACTATTTTGGGGTGAAACATGTTACAACATCAATTTACAATTCAACATAAGTGTCTATGTGTTATTCTATGTTGCATTATGTCTTAAACATTACTAGGGTAAGCACATTATTCTAGCATAATCATTAGCATTGATCAGCCGACGGTATACAATGATAGATCTATTGGACTGACAATCCCACCCGGATACGTGTACCTCCTACATAGGTAGCGTGGGTGATTGTTATCGAATTTATAACAAAATCGAGTGAACCATATGCGTATGGGATGGACCACAATATTCTAGTCACAAGGTTTGATTATGCACTCGATTTACCTGATGGTTTTGTTTTCACATATGGACTAGACTAGCCATGACACTCGAATTGTACAAGTTTTTATTCAATTATCAAAACCTATATAATTCTCACCAACTTTTGTTGACCCAAAAATATTTTCAAAATTAACATGTTTCAGGTAACAATGAAGCTGAGGCTTAGAGTATGCATGATGGATTACTATGAAGTTATTTGAAGTTGCTTGCTTTATTTTATGTTATGTATTAGATATTTTGGGATTTTTAGACAACGTTTCATTTGGATATTTATGTTATCATTAAAGTAATTAAATTTTCAATATATACCATGTGCTACTAAAACAATCATCAATACGTGACATCCCGATGTTTCCGCCATCGGTTGGGGTGTTACAGTTTCCCCGAGGAGTAGGAGCGGGGACAACCACTTGAGTCTGTTTTGGCTGAAGATTGGCCCTACAATCCTTAACCAAGTGACCGACTCGCTGACAACGTTTACATCGAAACTCATCGCAACTCCCAACATGGTGATACCCACACGTGTTACACTTCGGACTGTTACAAACATAACCCCCAGTCTTCTGCTCATATGACACTCCCACAACGTCCTGCCTCTTAACCTGCTGTTGAGACGACCAAATGTTCTTCCCAGCACTCTCCCACTTCCTCTTGTTGTCCCCAGGGGCTTTCACAGCAGCACCCCTCGGAGGTAGAACACCCTAAGCAACCTTCATGTTGGTCAGCTTGTGAGCTGCCTGAACAGTGGCCAACATAGTAGTGTGATCAGCAGCGGCGACAAGCCCAGCAATCTCCGGCGCTAACCCAGCAACGTAGTGCTCAATCCTCCGGTACTTCGGTGTAGCAAAACCGGGGAACATCACAGACAGCTCGTTGTGCCTAGCAGTAAACTCCTCGATCTCCGACCCAACCATCTTCAGATTCCAGAACTCATGCTCCAACTTCATAATCTCATCCCTTGGGCAATACTCCGCTCGCAACATCTGAACAAACTCGGACCACGACATAGCATTGGCCTCACCCAAGCCAAAGCTGGAAGTGGTAGAGTTCCACCAGGTCAGGGCATGACCCTCCAGGGTAGCAGAAGCATACTTGACGCGATCAGCGTCAGGACAGTTACACATAGCGAACACCGACTCGATATTCTCCAACCACCGGAGCAACGCCACTGCCCTTTCAGTCCCATTGAAGTTATGGGGCTTGCAGTCCATGAACTTCTTATAGGTGCATCCAGACTGCACCTGATTAGTGTTTCCTAGGGTCTGCGGAGCAGCCTGAAAAGCAGCCAACGCAATGTTCAAATGCTGCTTCAACATGCTATCCAACTCCGCCTGAGTCACAGTGATGTTCCCACCACCTCGTCCACCGCCCGTGCGGCCCCCGCCGCCACCACGGCATCCCACAGTACATCCACCAGCACGACCAGAGATGTTCTGCCAAAACACAAACAAGATACTCAGCATCACTACTAGATCAAACTACTAGTGACCAAACGAATTTAGAACGGGGTTCCAGCATTATCATCTGTCCGAACTCGAAGTCCACCAAGATTTTCATGCATTTCGATTTATGATGTCGTGTGTACCCGAAATAAGAAATCGCTCTACATGGTCCTCTAGGTGTGCTTCTAGCTAGAACTTCCAATCACCCGACACCCACATCCCTAAAAGAAACCGTTATCGCACGAAGGTCCCCAAAGTGAACAATCACTCAGGGGGGTACTATGACAAGTGTCACACCCCAACCGATGTTACAAGAAATACTAGTGCAGGATAGTGTGTGTGTAGGCAAGTATGTACATTAGAGCATAGAGGGTAGATATCCAAATCCCAGAAAAATCTCAAGAATGTGCCGAAGCCACTCCAATGTACACTATTGCCAAGTGTAAGCGATAAGCCTCTTCATCTTCAAACCCGAAGAAGAAGATATAATAAGTGCAGAAATAGTCCAAAGATAGATAATACGATACTGTGTGATGAGGACACTGACACCCCGGCAAGATTAGTATGTTTACTAAATGACACGACTCGTAACTATGTGTGACCGTCTAACGTGTGTGATACTCGGCTATAGACTAGACTCTACATGCAGTCCTAGTTCACTATAACCTGGCTCTGATACTAATCTGTCACACCCTCAAATTCCACGTGCGGGGTTTTACCGCAAGGCGCGTGACAAACCAGGATCTAAGTCAACGGTCACAATAAACGACACTATGTGATATGTAAAAAGACATAAGCAAACCATTAAGTTTTCATAAACAATCCATCGCTTGCGGAAGCCTAAAACTTTATTACAACTCAAAAGCAAAACATGAAAGTCTGTTAATACTCAAAATGAAATGCAAATGGATCCTAGACGCCGTGAGACTCCGTGCGCCTAAAGTCAATGCTGCTACCTTAGCGACCTGAGAAAACATGCCAAAACGACGTCAACATATGATGCTGGTGAGTTCACAAGTTTTAAGTTCACAAAACGTTTCAAGCGTAAAGAGTTTCATCTCAAAAGTACTAAGTATGCAAACCTTTAAGTAAATAACAAACGTTTCCTTACTACTACGACTGTGTTGCCGAAACCATTACTAACAAGCGTTGCGTGTGTTGCCGCCCGTGTTTGAGTTGCCGAAAATAGAGACAATATGCACCCGCCCGGCTCCCAGCCGTCGGGTGGGGTTCGTCAAGCCCAATAGATCTATCCACATTTCCTCCGTTGTGCCCCGCACATTCATGGTTTCCCAGGGACTTAGCGTTGCGTTGCATCGTATAATAATTTAAAACAAGTGTTGCGTTTCATGAGCATTGCGTTTCAAAAAGTGATGCGTTTCATGGACGTTGCGTTTCAAAAAGTGTTGCATTTCATAAACGTTGCGTTTCAAAACATAAACGTTGTATTTGTTAAAACATGTGGCATGCTTCTCCCCCGAGAAAAAGTGTATAAACGAGGGGCCGTGAAACTCACCTTAGAGTGCATCCTCAGTAAAATAGAAATCCGATACGTGTGTAATAGTCCCAACTAGTGGCGACCTATCAATGAGTTTACAAAAGTGTGATGACTACTAACCCGAAGGCTAATCAGTCCCCAAGTTGTCCAGACCGTGACCGTGTATGTTGAAAACATGTTTAAATGGTAAACCGACCAAACCAGACAATACCCGACATCCTACGTGTTAGCCACATACAAGATATCGTGCAACTTATGCAATTAGACACTTAGCATGCGTAAACATTCACCCTAACTAGCATAACGCCCAATTAACACATAAAAAAGTCTGAACACGTGTTACCAAGTTATTAGACATGTCACGGGGTTCCTAACACGTTCCTAAGTGTCAAACCGTGTTTTGGGTTGTCAAAATACGCTTACAACAGCAGCACCCGTGGTTAGGCTATCATACCTGCATTTAGGAAAGTCAACTAGTGATTAGGATGGTCAAACTAGCAATTGGGAGTGTAATCACATGCAGTATAGGCGATTAGGTGCCCAATCGCCTCTAATGTCAGGCGATTGGCCCAATCGCCAGTTCCTTCAGGCGATTGGAGCTCCCTAATCGCCCCTTGCAGCCTGGTTTCGCTTTTTCGCGCATTTAACCTTCCAAATCAGATCCGAAACATGTGGAAACACCCAATATTAAACCCGAAACATTAACCCAACTATTTCAAGCAAAAACCCCTAATTTATTATCATTCTAGCCGTCCCGAATGCAAGCGTTTTCCCAAAATAGCATAACTAAGCATGTAAACATCATATCAACATGCAAACCTTACCCTAAATGGCAAATATCCAGATTTCATCACATAATTACGTTGTCCGACACTATCCTACTGTTCTAGCATCATCCTAGAGTAAACCCTAACCTCAAACAATCATAAAACACAACATAACATCATCAATCCTCCATGATCATTCAAACGGGTCAAAACGCCTAATGTCAATAATACACATCAATGAACCTTCAAACTCCTAGGTTAACATCATATCAACTCATTTAGATCAGAAACATATCAATAATACAAGAACAATGTGACACCCTGCATTTTCAGGTTCCTACTTTAACTGAACTCTAGTTAACTTGCATGTGCATACGTGACTAAACACTTGACTAGGGTTAGTTAGGAAGGACTTCCTATATGTTATAGGGTAATAAGATATGTTATGTGATAATAACATATGTTACATTATAATAAGTAAAGTTATCATCACAATGCACACACGAGTCCTGTATCCCGAATGTTGGTAATTTGTCTAGCATACATGATAATGTGTACAATTGAAATATGATGAACGTGAATTTACATGTTTATGTGAATTACGTGTTTATGCGAATTACTACTTAACTGATAGTTAGTACGCAAACCATGCAAATTATGTGCACGATATGATTAATATGTTATGAGATGATAAAAACAATGATTCTTAAGTAAGTTAGGGTGGTTAATATTGTCACACCACGCCTATGGCGGAAACACGTGGCGCGACGGTTCAAAAGTATTAAGCCAAGATTAATGCAAACCACAATAGTAATTAAACAAACGGGCATTTATTCAACGCCGATAATCATGTCAAATTATTCGTACATAATCATAAATTGTTTTTGAAACTAATAAGGAGGCTCCTCCCTTTATCCCTAAGTCCATGGAATAAAGAGATGAGACCCTTTTACGGTATTCCCAACGCCCAACTTGGAGATACCCCCGACCCTGCTCGCCATGCTAACCTTCATCATTCAATTACCTGAAAGATATGTTTGAAAATCGTCAATATATAAATATTGGTGAGTTCACAGGTTTTGATTTAATAAAACTTTATTAAGTGGGAATATCCTTGTTATGACATTTATAGGAGTTGCAAAGTCCTACAATTTACTTGAGCCTATAACCAAACCAAGACAATTAATAATGCCCCCGCCCCAAGTCGTTACTCGGTATTCCTACGACTTGATTTCAGAATACGTGCACCCCAGGCATATGCCGATGCATAATCGACGCTATCGATTAGGGGTGGGCCTTGTCAGGCACCAATAGTACTATCCAAATATTCCTTTGGTTTCTCTTTCCTGAATTAATGATTATAGTGGGGAGGTCTCAACCCCGAGTGGCGATCTTTACTCAAGTATCCAACCCGTCATACAATCCCAACATATCTTTCCCCCGTAAAAACGTTAAATAGTTTAGAAATGGGGCCGTGAGACTCACCTGTAACTGTGCTCGGCTCAAAGAAGAAAACATTAAAGTTTGTGATCCCGCACCTACAAATGTTCTAGGCGAAGTCACTACACCTATGGTGTATGTGCCTTGGCAAGTTGTACACCCAACTTCCCGACCACGTCTTTATCCCAATTCCCGTTTAATAGTTTCGTATCCTAGGTTCAATGACGATGGATTACCCTTTCCTTACAAGTCATGTATTATTCGTATTAACATTCTTTGTGACTTGTACAATATTATACTTGACGCGACTCTACCCAACGTATAATTATTTTCCCATTTAAATAATTATACTTAGGGTCGCTTCGCTCGATATAATGTGATTTCTTATTATCCGACCCGACTCACTTTGCCACATATCTATTTTCCCATTTAAATAAATATGCTAAGTTCTTGTCGTTTGGTAATATATTCTTAACGCCCGACTAGACTCACCATGCCGTACATTTATTTTTCCCATTTAAATAAATGTACTAGGATCTTGTCGGTATTCACACGTTCGTAGATATATTTCACCTACTCGTCTCGGTTTTCCTTCTCGCATATCTATCTTCCCATTCAAATAGATATACTAGAATTGCGTCGAAAACGAGCATATGTGCATATACCATCGCGTGGATACTACTTGTTAAGTTCATGTGTCGTTTAACGTTTTTAATTCGTTACAATGTGTTTTCCTTTCCCACGAATATTCTTTCTACACTTAGGAAAGTGTTTCGCACGTTTCACCCTTGCTATATATATTTTATTTCCTTAAAATATATATGTATATTTTTATCTTGTCGTAATGGCATTTTTCTCATATGTCCGTTTACGTTAGTTCGTGTAACTAAGTTCGTTAGTTAGCGTTTTTCATATTTGTTTCCATTGCGCGTTCGTATGGAAGTATTATTCCTACTTCCGATTCCGAACGTTTATTTCTTGGAAAAATATACTTTGTATGTTTTAGCCCAACTTGTCCAACTTGTAACCCAAAAATGTTTCTGATACTTTTATATTCCCATTTATATAAAAGTATCCTATTTTTGTACAAGTCTTCCCAAGTCTTTATTTTATAAAATCTTATTTTGTAAAATCCTTGTGTTACTCCTTTTATTTTTATAAACTTCCATTTTTATAAAAGTACACTTTTTATACAAAATGCCCAAGTATGTTACTAGTATTTACCAACTCAACCTTGGAAAATTATTACTTATACTTTCGACACCAAACTTTCCATTATTGTATTTTTGGACTAATAGTTTCCAAAATATTCATTTTAGTCCTCTAACCTTCAAAGTTACAACATTAATCCCTTATCTTTCAATTGTTGCATTTTTCTACTCTAACTTCCAAAGTTAGCATTTTTCACCTAAATTAGTGGACTTTGAAGATCCATTTTCTTGATGCTTAGTTGTTTTTACCTCTTTTCACTTTTAATGATCTTATGATCCATCCTAGATGCTATTTACATGTTTGTTCCATACTTTAATCCAAAACATCAATTTTTCACTTATTCAAGTGAGTGGACTTTGAATATGGAAACTTTTCATCTATGTTTATTCAACCCATTTTAATTCATTTTTGTCATTAATATATCATCCTATGATGATTAAGATCATCCTTGATCATATCCAAGTCTTTTTCAAAAATCATGTTCCAATCATCATCTCACTCAAGAGTATGTTCATATTTCTACATTCTCATTAAATATCAAATTAATAATATTAAATCCAAGATTTACCCATATTATTGTTCATCCATTTTTATTCCAACAAAACTTAATAAAATCCATTTCATTACCCATTAATGTACAACTTGCTTTCCATAGCACAAAACATGAACATTTAAGTAATAAAACAATGTAATACTTACTACTAGCTCAAGGCTAGGGAAGACAAAGATCTTGGATTTGGGTGAGGTTTAATGTGTTCTTCCAAGTGGGTTAAGCTCCAAGCTCTTGAACACATAAAAGGGGTTTTGAATAATGATGATTTAGAGATGATTTAGAGGTATAAAAATTGAAAGAGAAATGTTTAATGTGGGGGTGAAACTTACGGCCAACAAGGAGAAGAAGAGGAAGAATTTTTGTGATTTCTTCAAGTGTTCTTCAAGTGGGTTATATTATCCTTCTCAATCTTCCAAAGATCATGTGTATCTTGCTTGGATTGGTTGATGATCTTTGAGTGAGATTATGGAAGATTTGTGAGAGATATTAAAAAAAATCTTGGGGATTATGTGGGAGGGTGTTTGGGCCGAGTTTAGAGAGAGAGAGGGAGGTGGTGAGTTGGTTAATCTTCTACCCAATACTTTTGCATGCAATCTAATCATTTGCAATAATATTATGGATTTTTACAAGAAAACTCAAGTAATCTTCACTTGAGTGGGCCCTTGGCCGGCCCCTATAGGGTGGTTGGTGGGGTCCACTTTGCTAAATAATACTTCATATTATGTTTAAGTTAATTTCTTTCGGGTACCGCCCGGGTATTCTTGGGTTTTTAACCGTGTGTTACCCAAATATTAAAATACCGTTAATATTCATTAAATTTTGCCCAGTTAAGTTACTGATAATTTATTTCGGCTTTTGTCGGGTGAAATTTCATGCTACGCGCGTATCGGGTGCGGTACGCGCACTTTATTCGTTACCGGGAGATTGTACAATAAACTTTCACGTATGGCTTTGGGTTTCCAAAACTCATTATATTTTGTGAAAATATTATTTATTTTATATTCCGGGTGTCCGGAGTTCGTTTCGCTTATTTAAGTTTTACCGGGTAATCGCCAGTGTCCATACCGGATAGTTTTGCTTGCGCATGATCCTATCATGCTTTGCTATTAAACTTATGCATTCCTATGCACTATTTGGGAACTTCTATCTTTCTAAGGCCTCAATTAAATAATCAGCACATAATTACGTTTAATTACGTTAATTGCGTTTAATTAATTAGTACGGAATTACCTTAATTTTGCCGGTTGTTACATTCTCCCCCCGTTAAGAGAATTCCGTCCCGGAATTCACTTCGAGCTCTCCGGTATAGGGGTCTTCTCGAATAGGGCGGGATATTTTTGCTTCATCCGGTCCAGCCTTTCCCACGTGAACTCCGGTCCACGCTTGGCATTCCAACGCACTTTGACCAATCTGATCTTACTGCGTCTTAACTTTTGGACCTTCCAATCGGTTACTTCGATTGGCTCTTCGACGAAGTGTAACTTGTCGTCAATGTGGATTTCGTCTGCGGGGATGATGAGAGTTTCGTCGGATAAGCACTTTTTCAAGTTCGACACGTGGAACGTGTCATGTACGCCGTTAAGCTCTTGTGGTAACTTGAGCTTGTATGCTACGGGGCCTACTCTGGACAGGATTTCAAATGGTCCAACATATCGTGGGTTCAGTTTTCCGCGCTTCCCAAAGCGCGCGACACCTTTCCAAGGTGACACCTTTAGTAGGACCCTGTCTCCGATTTGAAATTCCAAAGGCTTTCTCCTCATGTCTGCGTAGCTTTTCTGCCGGTCACGTGCCGCTTTGAGACGTTCTCTTATCAGAAAGACCTTATCCGTCGTTTCTTGAACAATTTCGGGCCCGGTAAGTTGCTTTTCACCAACTTCGGCCCAACATAGAGGCGATCTACACTTGCGTCCATATAGAGCTTCAAAAGGTGCCGCTTGAATGCTCGTGTGGTAACTGTTGTTGTACGAAAACTCTACCAGTGGCAAGTGTGTATCCCAATTTCCGCTGAAATTGATTGCGCATGCCCGTAGCATATCTTCCAAGGTCTGGATGGTCCGTTCACTCTGACCATCGGTTTGTGGATGATATGCGGTACTCATATCAAGGCGAGTACCGAGGGCTTCATTCAAACTTTCCCAAAATCTTGAGGTGAAACGACTATTTCGATCGGAGATGATGGAAATAGGTACACCGTACTTCGACACAACTTCCTTAATATACAAACGGGTCAGTTTCTCCAACTTATCCGTTTCGCGAATGGGGAGGAAGTGTGTAGATTTTGTCAATCGATCAACGATTACCCAGATCATGTCATGGCCGCTTGTTGTCCTGGGTAACTTGGTAATGAAATCCATAGTAATCCTTTCCCATTTCCATTCCGGTATTTCCGGTTGCTGGAGCAAACCGGATGGTCTCTGATGCTCGGCCTTGACCTTCGCACAAGTCAAACATCGCGCAACATACGCCGCTATATCTCTCTTGAAATTCGGCCACCAGTAAAATTCCTTCAAATCATGGAACATCTTGTCTGCTCCTGGGTGAACCGAATATCGCGAACTGTGGGCTTCGGCTAATACTAGTTCACGCAATCCACCGTACACTGGTACCCAAATTCTATTCATGAAATACAGGGCTAGATCCGCTTTTGACTCTAGTGAATCAACCATCTTCCGCAATCTTTCACCTTTGACATTCTCGGGTTTAAGAGCGTTAGTTTGAGCTTCACGAATCCGGTCAGTCAGGTTCGTGTGGATGGTTAGACCCAAAGCTCGGACACGCAATGGCTTAACCCGTTCCTTGCGACTCAAGGCGTCGGCTACAACGTTTGCCTTCCCGGGATGGTACTTTATCTCACAATCGTAATCGTTCAATAATTCGACCCATCGCCGTTGTCGCATGTTCAATTCCTTTTGGTCAAAGATGTGCTGCAAACTTTTATGATCAGTGAAGATTGTACACTTGGTTCCGTACAGATAATGTCTCCATATCTTGAGCGCGAATACCACGGCTCCTAATTCCAGATCATGTGTGGTGTAATTCTTCTCGTGAAGTTTTAGCTGTCTGGAAGCATAGGCTATGACCTTCTCTCGCTGCATCAATACACAACCCAATCCCTGGTGAGAGGCGTCACAGTAAACCACAAAGTCTTCCGTTCCATCGGGGAGTGATAGTATCGGGGCGCCACATAACTTATCTTTTAGTAATTGGAACGCTGCTTCCTGCTTTTCCGTCCATTCGAACTTCTTATCCTTTTGGGTTAGCATGGTTAAAGACTGTGCTATCTTAGAAAAGTTCTCGATGAACCTTCTGTAGTAACCCGCAAGGCCAAGAAATTGTCGTACTTCAGTAGGAGTTCTAGGGGCGTCCCAATTCTTGATTGCTTCGATCTTGGCGGGATCGACATGTATACCCCTTTCATTCACTACGTGGCCTAAGAAGTGAACCTCTCGAATCCAAAAGTCACATTTCGAGAACTTAGCATAGAGTTTCTCTTTGCGTAGTACCTCGAGGATTAACCGAAGATGATCCTCGTGTTCTTCCTTAGTGCGTGAGTAGATCAAGATATCATCAATGAAGACAATGACAAATTTGTCCAGGTATGGCTTACACACGCGATTCATCAAATCCATGAAAACGGCTGGTGCGTTGGTTAACCCGAATGGCATAACCAGGAACTCATAGTGCCCATAACGAGTCCTGAAGGCTGTTTTTGGCACGTCTTCTTCTTGGATACGCAACTGATGATAGCCGGACCTTAGATCAATCTTGGAGTAGAAACTGGATCCTTGAAGTTGATCAAACAAATCGTCGATCCTGGGAAGAGGATAGCGATTTTTAATGGTTAGCTTGTTCAGTTCTCGATAGTCAATGCACATTCGAAAAGTGCCATCCTTCTTCTTTACAAATAAGACGGGAGCTCCCCATGGTGAGAAGCTTGGTCTTATGAAACCTTTGTCCAACAACTCCTGCAGTTGACCAGACAGTTCCTGCATCTCAGAAGTAGCTAGGCGATATGGCGATCGCGCTACAGGTGCTGCTCCTGGAACAAGGTCGATGCGAAACTCGACTTGTCGGGGTGGTGGCAATCCCGGCAAATCTTCTGGGAACACATCTGGAAAGTCTCTGGCTATTGGAATGTCTTCTAACTTTCGCTCCTCGGCCTTCTTATCTACTACGTGCGCCAAGAATGCGACGAGACCTTTCCTTAGGCACTTCCTGGCTTTCATGCTAGTAATAATTCTCAACGGTGTTCCACGCCTTTCCCCTTGGATCGATAGGGTTTCACCGCTTGCGAGGGGAACTTGAATTACTTTGTCATTGCACACGACGATGGCGCGGTGTGCGGATAGCCAATCCATGCCAACGACTATGTCAAAGCTACCCAGTACGACTGGCAATAGATCAATGCCAAACTCGTGACCAAAGAGATCCAACTTACAATCCTTCGCTACCTCTCGAGTTTCTATAGTCTTACCGTTAGCCAGTTCGATAGAGTATGGTGTGTCTAGCTTACTAGTTTTTAGACCAAGTAATCTTTTAAATTCGACGGATACGAAGCTAAAATCGGCGCCAGTATCAAACAATACTGAAGCATAATGACCATTTAGAGGGAACGTACCAGTGACCACATTAGGGTCTTGTCGTGCATCACCGGCACCAATCACGAATGCCCGCCCACGGGCTTGGTTGTTGAGTTTGGGGCAGTCCCTCTTCCAATGATCGAGCGATCCACATGAGAAACAGGGCCTCGCTCCTCTGTTCTTTGGCGCTCCCGACCTGCAGTCTTCTGTCTTGTGCCCCGAACGACGGCACTTGCCGCAGATCACTTCGTTCTTGCCCTGGTAACCTTGCTTTCCATTATTTCCACGCCCAGTGGCCACATACCCTTTTCCTTTCTTCCCTGAACCTCCTGATGATCCATCCTTTTTCCTTTCATCGTGCTTACGCTTCCCAAACCTTGGCCTATTTCCCTGTTCGCTTGACCCAACGGCTGAACTTGTACCCAGATTCTTACCCTCAACACTGCTAGACTCAGTAAGCTTCAATCCTGATACTTTCCGGATTAGAGTGCCCATTCGGATGGCGTCTTCAGTGAGGCTTAAGGCGAGGTCGATAGCTTCGCGCATGGTTGTAGGTTTGGACGCAGTGACCATGCCGCGTATCTGTGGTGCTAGTCCGAATAGGTATCTTTCCACCTTCTTGCTTTCCGGGGTGACCAGGCGAGGCACTAACCGGGAGAGATCATGAAACCTGGACGTATACCCAGCTACGTCCGATCCAACCATGGTGAGGTTCCAGAACTTAGTCTCTAGCTTCTGCACTTCACTTGCTGGGTAGTACTCGGCGATCATTAGTTCCTTCAACTCCAACCATGACAAGGAGTAAGCAGCATCATCTCCCAGTGTTTGCACTTGGTTGTTCCACCAGGTTAGAGCTTGGTCCAGAAACAGGTTAGTGGCGTACATGACAGCCTGTCGCGGGGTACAGCTGCTAATACGAATCACGGCTTCGGTCTTCTCGAACCACTTGACTAGTCCGACAGAACCTTCAGTGCCGCTGAAGTTGAGCGGTTTGCAGTCCAGGAAAGCTTTAAACGTGCAGCCACGTTCTCGTGAGGCCGTTTCTGCAATAATAAAGTAACATGTTATAGGAGGTAGGAGTTTTACGAAGACTCCTGTTGTATATACCCGAAGTCTTCTTACCGGTAGGGGAGGTTTCGCGTCTGTCACTCCCGGTTCGATCTCGCGACCTTTTGGTGCGCGTGGCATTGTGTTCTGCGAGAGCTTGGGCGATACGTCCCGAAACTAGGGTTTCAATCTCCTCGGGTGTCGTGGGTAGTCTTTCATTTCCACTGTTGCTTCGGGTGGCTGGTGCCATTTTTCTTCAATAATCAATATCAAAGGTTAATTTGGCGATCATTCATACAATATCGTCATACATAAAGTATAAATAACAACACAACACACGAACACAAAAATCACCATAACAACATCACACAATCACAATGTAAACAGAACAAGTAATAATAATTGTAGACAATCACAACACATATTTTACCATAACAAAATTTTCATTAATTTCAATACCATGAGTACAATGATTTGTTTCATAATAACAAAAACCGAGGATACCTTCCTCATACATTGCTCCTTTGAAATATACTAGAAACATAATGTCATATACCGGCGCAACCCCGCTCGGCTAGGCAAAAAAATGCAGATGGGTGCTATAACCCATACTGTGCTATCATACTACTACTACTACTACTACTATGTCCGTAAGTGATCTCCCAAGCGTCTCTGATGTATCGCTACTGTGGTGGTGGCGGCGGCGGGTACTGATACTGGGGTGCGCACATGCTAATGGTCATACTGATCGCCATAATGCGATCGTACAAGAATTGGCGATGCGCAAAGTGTGCGTCGCCCGTAATCCCACAATGAGCGTCCATGCTCAGCAACTCCTCAGCATAATGTGCCAGTGCATCCCTGGCATCAATGATCCTGGCCCACATGAGCTGGGCCTGCTGCTCCATCTGACTCACGGTGCGCTGCACCGTGTCGGTGAGGGTCTGGAAATCTCTCTCCAGTGAGATCACCGTGGACCATGCTGGTCCTGACAGTGGGGCCATCCTGTGGGGCTGCGACGGCCCAGGGATGTCAGTATACGTCGGCTGGGACGGGCCGACGATATCAGGTATGGGTAGGGGTGTGAAGGGTGGGGCAAAGCCCGGTAGTCCGGTGAGGTTGTAGGGTGGTACCTGGTATGGGTCTCCCGCACCAAGAGTATACGGTGCAAACGGGGGTATCAGAAATGGGGCTCCTGCATCCATAGTGAATGGTGCAGGTGGTGGTGTAGGGAGCATCTCGGGTAGGGGTGGTAGTGTGGGAAAAGTGGTGATGGGTAGTGTCATGGATACGGGTGAGGGGACTATAAGCTCGGTAAGTGGGACCATAAGAGGCTGGGTGACAGTGACCCACTCTGAAGCGGATATCACAGTGGTAGGGGTGGGAAGGCTAGCAGTGGCGTGAGCTGCCAAACCTGCTCGGTGCAGCTCAGAACTACGGGCTGAGCTGCCCTCAAGGATGTGCCCAGTAGAAGCTGGCCCATCCTGTGGTACGGGCTCGGGCATGGCGGGTAGGGCGGCTAGGGTAGTGGTGGCATGCCCTATCATCGGAGCGACGTGCTCCTCCTGGTCTGCTGGTGGGATCGGCACAACAATGTGCTCTACTGATGCGGTCGACTCATCATCGGAGTCGTCTGAAATCCACCCGTTGTGTCCTCGGCAGACAGGCACGAGCCTCATGCCTGAGGGGACGGGGATGAGTAGGGTGGGTAAGGGCTCACGATCGACAGGTGCGCGTCGGTCGTATGGAGACTCAACAGTCTCCGACTGTGTAGGGATAGGCCTCGAAGGACCTGCACAGCCTACAGGGAAGTCCCTAACGGCTCGGATGGGAAGTGCTGGCAGTGGTGCTGCCTGGAATGGCACTAGAGGCAAGTCAGCCTCGGCCATTGGTAGGTCGGCCACGGCGGCCACGTCGCCTCCAGCGGGGGCCCACGCTGGGTCCTCGCTCGGGTCAGTCTCATCGGAGCTATCTCCGTCTGCGCCCTCCATGGCGGCGTCAACCTCCATCTCGTCATCCTCAGGATCGAGTACCACAACCTCGATCGGCTCTGCTGGCGGTGCTGGGATGATCTGAATGCTACTGTCGTAGCTCGGTGCTACGCTCCCTGCGTCTGACATCCTAGCAAAAGAACCGTACTAATATTTAAGTATTATTCGTTAGGTAGTTAAGGCACATGTCTACGGTACTCTTCCTAACCTTCTAACACAAAAATAATACGTATTCTTACCATGGCTAGCTTGGTCGGAATCTCCACATACCCAAATGGTCGTTGGAAAAATTAGTTTATTGCGTTTCGCATTTATTTTGAAAGCTTTTGAACCAAATCCGGTTATAGTTTAGATTTTAAAAATGCTAATTCGCTATAACCTTGGCTCTGATACCACTTTCTGTCACACCACGCCTATGGCGGAAACACGTGGCGCGACGGTTCAAAAGTATTAAGCCAAGATTAATGCAAACCACAATAGTAATTAAACAAACGGGCATTTATTCAACGCCGATAATCATGTCAAATTATTCATACATAATCATAAATTGTTTTTGAAACTAATAAGGAGGCTCCTCCCTTTATCCCTAAGTCCATGGAATAAAGAGATGAGACCCTTTTACGGTATTCCCAACGCCCAACTTGGAGATACCCCCGACCCTGCTCGCCATGCTAACCTTCATCATTCAATTACCTGAAAGATATGTTTGAAAATCGTCAATATATAAATATTGGTGAGTTCACAGGTTTTGATATAATAAAACTTTATTAAGTGGGAATATCCTTGTTATGACATTTATAGGAGTTGCAAAGTCCTACAATTTACTTGAGCCTATAACCAAACCAAGACAATTAATAATGCCCCCGCCCCAAGTCATTACTCGGTATTCCTACGACTTGATTTCAGAATACGTGCACCCCAGGCATATGCCGATGCATAATCGACGCTATCGATTAGGGGTGGGCCTTGTCAGGCACCAATAGTAGTATCAAAATATTCCTTTGGTTTCTCTTTCCTGAATTAATGATTATAGTGGGGAGGTCTCAACCCCGAGTGGCGATCTTTACTCAAGTATCCAACCCGTCATACAATCCCAACATATCTTTCCCCCATAAAAACGTTAAATAGTTTAGAAATGGGGCCGTGAGACTCACCTGTAACTGTGCTCCGCTCAAAGAAGAAAACAGTAAAGTTTGTGATCCCGCACCTACAAATGTTCTAGGCGTATAAGTCACTACACCTATGGTGTATGTGCCTTGGCAAGTTGTACACCCAACTTCCCGACCACGTCTTTATCCCAATTCCCGTTTAATAGTTTCGTATCCTAGGTTCAATGGCGATGGATTACCCTTTCCTTACAAGTCATGTATTATTCGTATTAACATTATTTGTGACTTGTACAATATTATACTTGACGCGACTCTACCCAACGTATAATTATTTTCCCATTTAAATAATTATACTTAGGGTCGCTTCGCTCGATATAATGTGATTTCTTATTATCCGACCCGACTCACTTTGCCACATATCTATTTTCCCATTTAAATAAATATGCTAAGTTCTTGTCGTTTGGTAATATATTCTTAACGCCCGACTAGACTCACCATGCCGTACATTTATTTTCCCATTTAAATAAATGTACTAGGATCTTGTCGGTATTCACACGTTCGTAGATATATTTCACCTACTCGTCTCGGTTTTCCTTCTCGCATATCTATCTTCCCATTCAAATAGATATACTAGAATTGCGTCGAAAACGAGCATATGTGCATATACCATCGCGTGGATACTACTTGTTAAGTTCATGTGTCGTTTAACGTTTTTAATTCGTTACAATGTGTTTTCCTTTCCCACGAATATTCTTTCTACACTTAGGAAGGTGTTTCGCACGTTTCACCCTTGCTATATATATTTTATTTCCTTAAAATATATATGTATATTTTTATCTTGTCGTAATGGCATTTTTCTCATATGTCCGTTTACGTTAGTTCGTGTAACTAAGTTCGTTAGTTAGCGTTTTTCATATTTGTTTCCATTGCGCGTTCGTATGGAAGTATTATTCCTACTTCCGATTCCGAACGTTTATTTCTTGGAAAAATATACTTTGTATGTTTTAGCCCAACTTGTCCAATTTGTAACCCAAAAATGTTTCCGATACTTTTATATTCCCATTTATATAAAAGTATCATATTTTTGTACAAGTCTTCCCAAGTCTTTATTTTATAAAATCTTATTTTGTAAAATCCTTGTGTTACTCCTTTTATTTTTATAAACTTCCATTTTTATAAAAGTACACTTTTTATACAAAATGCCCAAGTATGTTACTAGTATTTACCAACTCAACCTTGGAAAATTATTACTTATACTTTCGACACCAAACTTTCCATTATTGTATTTTTGGACTAATAGTTTCCAAAATATTCATTTTAGTCCTCTAACCTTCAAAGTTACAACATTAATCCCTTATCTTTCAATTGTTGCATTTTTCTACTCTAACTTCCAAAGTTAGCATTTTTCACCTAAATTAGTGGACTTTGAAGATCCATTTTCTTGATGCTTAGTTGTTTTTACCTCTTTTCACTTTTAATGATCTTATGATCCATCCTAGATGCTATTTACATGTTTGTTCCATACTTTAATCCAAAACATCAATTTTTCACTTATTCAAGTGAGTGGACTTTGAATATGGAAACTTTTCATCTATGTTTATTCAACCCATTTTAATTCATTTTTGTCATTAATATATCATCCTATGATGATTAAGATCATCCTTGATCATATCCAAGTCTTTTTCAAAAATCATGTTCCAATCATCATCTCACTCAAGAGTATGTTCATATTTCTACATTCTCATTAAATATCAAATTAATAATATTAAATCCAAGATTTACCCATATTATTGTTCATCCATTTTTATTCCAACAAAACTTAATAAAATCCATTTCATTACCCATTAATGTACAACTTGCTTTCCATAGCACAAAACATGAACATTTAAGTAATAAAACAATGTAATACTTACTACTAGCTCAAGGCTAGGGAAGACAAAGATCTTGGATTTGGGTGAGGTTTAATGTGTTCTTCCAAGTGGGTTAAGCTCCAAGCTCTTGAACACATAAAAGGGGTTTTGAATAATGATGATTTAGAGTTGATTTAGAGGTATAAAAATTGAAAGAGAAATGTTTAATGTGGGGGTGAAACTTACGGCCAACAAGGAGAAGAAGAGGAAGAATTTTTGTGATTTCTTCAAGTGTTCTTCAAGTGGGTTATATTATCCTTCTCAATCTTCCAAAGATCATGTGTATCTTGCTTGGATTGGTTGATGATCTTTGAGTGAGATTATGGAAGATTTGTGAGAGATATTAAAAAAAATCTTGGGGATTATGTGGGAGGGTGTTTGGGCCGAGTTTAGAGAGAGAGAGGGAGGTGGTGAGTTGGTTAATCTTCTACCCAATACTTTTGCATGCAATCTAATCATTTGCAATAATATTATGGATTTTTACAAGAAAACTCAAGTAATCTTCACTTGAGTGGGCCCTTGGCCGGCCCCTATAGGGTGGTTGGTGGGGTCCACTTTGCTAAATAATACTCCATATTATGTTTAAGTTAATTTCTTTCGGGTACCGCCCGGGTATTCTTGGGTTTTTAACCGTGTGTTACCCAAATATTAAAATACCGTTAATATTCATTAAATTTTGCCCAGTTAAATTACTGATAATTTATTTCGGCTTTTGCCGGGTGAAATTTCGTGCTACGCGCGTATCGGGTGCGGTACGCGCACTTTATTCGTTACCGGGAGATTGTACAATAAACTTTCACGTATGGCTTTGGGTTTCCAAAACTCATTATATTTTGTGAAAATATTATTTATTTTATATTCCGGGTGTCAAGAGTTCGTTTCGCTTATTTAAGTTTTACCGGGTAATCGCCAGTGTCCATACCGGATAGTTTTGCTTGCGCATGATCCTATCATGCTTTGCTATTAAACTTATGCATTCCTATGCACTATTTGGGAACTTCTATCTTTCTAAGGCCTCAATTAAATAATCAGCACATAATTATGTTTAATTACGTTAATTGCGTTTAATTAATTAGTACGGAATTACCTTAATTTTGCCGGTTGTTACAAATATTATCGGGTCCGTTATTGGGCTAAAACATGATTAACGGGTCCGGTTAGTAGACTAAAAGGCCCAAATACCCAATTACTTGGGCAACAAGCCAAATCCCCTTATAATTATTGATCAAAATAATAATAATAATAATAAGAAACCCTAACCCCCTACCTTGCGCCGTAAACACCCCCACCCTCACAATCTCTCAATTTCAATCAAACAACAAATTCCCTTGATTAATCCAAGTGGTGATGGGTGGAATCTCTAAACCTTGAGGATTTCTTGCACTGAAAGGTATAATTTTTATATGTTTTATGATAATTGTTAATGTTTTGAAAAGCTTTTAAAAACCCTAGAAACTCTATGAGAATGAATCGCATGTGTATGTGTTTGTGTAAATTCTTATATGTTTTGCGTGGAGGTTTTTGAGAATTGATGTATGTGATTATAATTAGGGTTTAGGAATGTGAAAAATACAGATTTTAAGATGATTGTATATGAGAATTTCATGGAATAGGTGATTATGGATGATTAGGGTTTATGAATAACTTGGGGTGCAAGTTTCAGTTTTCTTACAGATTCATTAGGGTGTTTTGTAGGGTCTGTATTGTGATGTTAAATTGATTTTTTTGATCGATTCTTTGCATGAATGGATTGTACATGGTCTTAGATTTTTAGAATGGGCAAAATCATCTGATTTGGATGTCGTTTGATATGTTTTTGGAATTTTATTTGATTAAAGGTCATATCAGATTTTCGGAATTATAAATTGGGTTAACTTTAAACGGTCATAACTCGAGTTTTACAAAGGGTTAAGTTATGAAATTTGGACAGTAAGTCAAAACTGGAAAAAGTTGGCTTTTCCAGTTGGATTCACCTCGTTTGGGTGAATACACAATATTTGGAAATTTTTCTACTAAACTGACATGCTATGAAAATTTTCTGGACATAGCTGTGTTGTACAAATTTTAATAATTTTTGTATGCGGTTTTGAGACAAAAAAAATATGGGTTATCAAATGAATACCAATTAATATTCAGTAAAAATTTGGGAGTTTAATTCATTCGTTAAGTATTTTAAATAATTCGTTTTTCACAGTGTACAATTTGCCCTAAAAACGCAGATTGTGTAAGGGATGTTTGCGGGATTATTTGGAGTCTTATATGGTATGTATTTGACATGAACTTGCATGAATACTTATATGAGATGTGTATGAGGTATAAAACTGATAATAATCAATATGATCACCAACGGGATACGTAGGACTTACTTGTGCATGTAGAGTCATTTGGTGTCACTACACGGTTCGAACTTTAAAAGTCTTGGACAAATGAGTTGTATGGTGTGTTGGTTATGCACATATACTCACCTAGTGACATTTGTAATAGGGAGTCGATAGCTCATTACTGTTTGAGGAGTTTGGACTGTTCACGTGCAACCTAAGGTGAGTTTCACTACTCTTTTCTCAAAAGCATGCGTCTCGGGTTGAGACAACGTACTTAAACTTTTCTATTCCGGGTTGGGACTACTATTTTCTAGTCCGGTTTGGGACTACTTACACATCCCGGGTTGGGATGCTATGGATCCTTGTGTGGGTTTGTTTTTGCATATGTACACTCACAACTAGCTTTTTGCGCCTCGCGGTATAAACCCCGCAATGGAAATTTGAGGGTGTGACAGATTGGTATCAGAGCCATTGGTTATAGTGAACTAGGACTACATGTTGAGTCTAGTCTATAATCATCATAGCATATGTACACTCACAACTAGCTTTTTGCTACATATATCTACAATATATGATTTCGGGAGATATGTTATCTTCTAGTTCTAGACCTAATTCTGAACAGGTCAATGGTGGGAACCCAGGGTTACACCAGGTGGCGCATTACTGGGAGTAGTATCCTAACAAACCTCATGGATGAGGAAACAACAATAGTACAAGGGAGGGAGCCCTTGCGAGCGTTGTGGCGCACATACACAGGAAGCTGCACGATGCGCATGACGTGGTACCATTAAATCGAATCAACTGTGAAGAAATTCAAATACTGAGACTTATCTTTTTTCACTAAGCAAGGAGACAATTAGTTTCTGTTCCTTGTTACTTGATCTTTCTTACTTCCATTCGAAACTCAGACGGGACTGGGTTACGCATATAGAACTTATTTCTTACCTTATACACTTACGCCTAGTACGAGCAAGCGAACGTATGACTGCATATCCCTGTTTCTCATAAGTATATGGTAGATTCATGGGAACACATCAGATCAGGGCTTGTTACACACACTCTTGGGGAGTTATGTAAGGCCTGCGATGCAGTGCAATATCTCAGAGGAAGACGAAACCTACCAGTGACTGACAGTCACGATTGGAGGAACGAGTAGAGCTGACCACCAAGCTGGCTTACATAGGACTGGAGAAGGAGACTGTACGTGATAAGATCCATATAACACTGACACTTAGAAAGAGGAAGAAGAAGGGATGGAAGGGGGAACCTGAGCAGGACGAGCACATGGAAAGTGAGGATGAAGGCTCTACTATCTGAGACAGAGCGTGGCGACAATTGGCTCTTACCCTTACTTACCTGTCTTTTCTTTCTTTCCCCTTTGTTAACTTAGATAAGACTGAGTTCTTATGATCAACGATAGGGTGGTTGAGGCCCTCGCATCTTTCCAAGCTAGTAAAGATCTATTTTGCTAAATCATTCTTTTCCCGTGACTTCCACATTTGAACTTTCTTATACCTTGAATGCACATCGTATTTTCAAGCCTTTTATTGGTTGTAAACCTCGATAACTCCAACGGAACTGAAGGAGACCGTCTGATTGCCTCGATAGTATAAGTCTTTGCCATGTGCATTTGTCCCAGGCAGGATGGGGTAATGTATGCTACATGCACACTCAATGAGTTACAGATACTTGGATGGAGAACGTAACACCCTGTGATGAAACTTAGAAATTTGTTATATATAGACGGATGGGTCTGAGATCGACACCTACACTACCAAGCTACAGGAGTTGGATACTATATGCTCAAATCTAATTAACCAACTTTACCAACGGATCGAATTTCATACCAAAAGGGTGGGTCCCTCAGATTCGTGGCTTGGCCACTGCAGCTCACCTACCCAGAATCTAACAAATCTTCCACGTGGCTCGCAAACTCACCGATGAGGCTGTTGAGTATGGTACTTTTCCGAAGCATGGTGCTTCATCTTCTACTTTTGGTGATAGCAAGAGAACGTGGGATAGTGTGAGGTACAAGTCCTTCAACAAACAATAACCACAACGGTAACAACAACAATGGGGCTCGTGGAATAGCAATTGTGATTGGCTCTGGGAAGCTAGGACTGATAACAATGTCGTGACGAGTACGACACTCTTGCTTCTATTTTATATGATACTGGTGCGGACTATAGTTTTGTGTCATCAAAACTTAGCAAACAACTAGGGATGGTTCCTACTCTTCTTGATACCCCGTACACCATAGAGCTAGCTGATGGGAAGCCTGTTGAGGTAACCCACACCCATTGTGACCGTAAGCTCGAGTTGGATGGGCAATCGTTTGCCATAAACATTCTACCTATCACCCTTGGAAGCTTTGATCTCACGGTTGGCATGGACTGGTTGTCCAAGCAACCCACTGAAATTCTCTGTCGGGAGAAGATTGTTCGTATCCCACTCCCAGGTGGAGAACTTTTATATATACAGGGTAATCATGGTGGCGCCATGGTGGGCATCATCTCCTTCTTGAAAGCCTAGAAGTGTATTCGTAAGGGCTATCCAGCCATTTTGGCTAACATATCTGACACTCGAGCTGAAACTGAAACTGAAACTAAGATTGAGGACATCCCAGTAGTCCGAGATTTCCCAGAGGAACTATCTGGACTTCCACCTGTTCGTCAAGTGGAGTTTCAAATTGATCTTGTACCTGGGGCAGCTCCAATTGCACGCGCACCATACCGCCTAGCACTAGGCGAACTTCAAGGACTGTCTACCCAACTCCAAGAGCTATTGGATAGGGGCTTTATTAGACCTAGTTCTTCGCCATGAGGAGCTCCAGTTCTGTTTGATAAGAAGAAGGATGGGAGTTTCCGCATGTGTATCGGAAGTTGAACAAAGTAACGGTTAAGAACCGCTACCCTTGCCTCGTATTGATGACTTGTTCGACCAGCTTCAAGCGTCGAGTTTCTATTCTAAGATTGACTTGAGGTCAGGATACCATCAACTGAGAGTCCGAGAGAAGGATGTGGCGAAGACAGCCTTTCGAACTCGTTACAGACATTATGAGTTTTTGGTGATGCCATTTGGGCTAACCAATGCACCGGCTGTGTTCATGGATCTAATGAACCGCGTGTACAAGCCTTATTTGGACAAATTCGTCATAGTGTTCATAGATGACATACTGATTTATTCCAAGAGCAGGGAAGAGCACGAGCAACACCTGCAGCTGATCTTGGAACTCTTGAGAAATGAGCAGTTGTATGCAAAATTCTCTAAATGTGACTTTTGGATTCGAGAAGTCCAATTTCTTGGACATGTGGTTAACATGGCAGGAATACATGTCGATCCCGCCAAGATTGATGCTATTAAAAAGTGGGAGGCTCCAAAACTCCCACAGAGGTGCGCCAATTTCTTGGTCTTGCGGGATATTATCGTAGATTCATTGAGGGATTCTCTAAGATCACTCAACCCCTCACTGCTTTGACACAGAAGGGTATTACTTACAAGTGGGGAGATGCCCAAGAATCTTCTTTTCAATTATTAAAGTCGAAACTTTGCAGTGCACCTATACTATCACTACCTGAGGGTACAGAGGACTTCGTGGTGTACTGTGATGCGTCTATCCAAGGGTTAGGGTGTGTGCTGATGCAGCATGATAAGGTGATCGCGTATGCCTCACGTCAATTAAAGGTTCATGAGAAGAATTACACGACCCATGACTTGGAACTGGGAGCAATGGTTTTTGCTCTAAAAGATCTGGAGGCATTATCTCTATGGGACGAAGTGTACGATATTCACTGACCACAAGAGCCTCCAACTCATACTCGATCAAAAGGAGCTGAACATGCGACAGCGTCGATGGGTAAAGCTTCTAAATGATTATGACTGTGCCATCAAGTATCATCTAGGGAAAGCTAACGTAGTAGCTGATGCCCTCAGTCGTAAGGAAACGAAACCCAAACGAGTGCGAGCTTTACAACTTACCGTACATTTTAATCTTCCTGATAAGATACGGGAAGCCTAGGGCGAGGCTTTGAAAGAAGGAAACATCGGCCTTGAAACTTTACATGGTGCTAATAAGCACTTGGAAACTAAAGACAGATGGTCTTCAATATTTCATGAATCGAGTCTGGATACCACATTTTGGGGTTCTCAGACAACTGGTGCTTGATGAAGCCCACACCTCTCGTTATTCGATACATCTTGGTTCGGACAAGATGTACCAAGATCTCAAAACTCTTTACTGGTGGCCAAACATGAAAGCTGAGATAGCCACTTATGTTAGTAAGTTCTTGACTTGTGCGAAGGTTAAGATTGAATATCAGAAACCTTCAGGCCTACTCCAGCAACCAGAAATCCCTATGTGGAAATGGGATGGGATTTCTATGGATTTTATTACAAAGCTTCCAAGAACGCCAACGGTCCATAACATGATTTGGGTTATCGTGGATCGTTTAACCAAATCGGCACACTTTTTGGCAATACAGGAAACGGACTCGCGGGAGAAACTAGCAAATCTCTACATTATGGAGGTAGTCTCTAGGCATGGGGTGCCTACTTCTATTATATCTGATCGCGATGCGCGATTCACTTCTCATTTTTGGACTACTCTCCAAAACGTTTTGGGGACTCGCTTAGATATGAGCACAGCCTATCACCCACAGACGGATGGACAGAGTGAACGTACCATCCAAACATTGGAAGATCTGCTACGAGCGTGCGTGGTGGATTTTGGCAACAGTTGGGATAACAACTTGCCTTTGATTGAATTCTCGTATAACAACAGCTACCACACTTCGATACAGTGTGCGCCTTTCGAGGCACTTTATAGACGCAAGTGTAGGTCTCCCATCTGCTGGACTGAAGTTGGGGATAGCCAGCTAACAGGTCCCGAACTCGTGCACGAAACTTCTGAGAAGATAGTGCAAATCAGAAATCGGATGGCTGCTGCTCGTGATTGACAGAAAAGTTACGCTGATAAGCGTCGGAAACCTTTGGAGTTCCAGGCTGGGGACAAGGTTTTGTTGAAGGTGTCACATTGGAAGGGGGTGATACGCTTTGGAAAACGGGGAAAGCTGACCCGCGATACATTGGACAATTCGAGATTGTCGAAAGGATTGGTCTGGTAACTTACAAGTTAAACTCGCTTAATAAACTCAGTGGGGTACATGATGTATCCCACGTATCGCATTGAATCTAAAGAAATGCCTGTTGGATACAACACTGATGGTGCCACTGGAGGAGATCCAGGTGGACGATCGGCTACGGTTCATGGAAGAACCAGTGGAGATTCTTGAGCGGGGCGTCAAGAAACCCAAGCAAAACACTATACCTATTATTAACATACAATGGAATTCCCGTCTAGGACCGGAATACACGTGGGAACGCATGGGTCAAATGCGGCTTAAATACCCACATCTATTTACTGAACCTGAAACTATGCATAAACCAAACAATAAACGTAAAGCAGCTCTCTCAAAGTGAATTTCGGGGCGAAATTTCTTTCAACTTGGGGATGATGTGACATCCGGGAACCAAGCACGCATTTTTCTAGTTGGCTTTACTATTTACTTGCCGAATTTCGGGACGAAATTCTTTTCAACTTGGGGATGATGTGACACCCCGCATTTTCAGGTTCCTACTTTAACTGAACTCTAGTTAACTTGCATGTGCATACGTGACTAAACACTTGACTAGGGTTAGTTAGGAAGGACTTCCTATATGTTATGGGGTAATAACATATGTTATGTGATAATAACATATGTTACATTATAATAAGTAAAGTTATCATCACAATGCACACACGAGTCCTGTATCCCGAATGTTGGTAATTTGTCTAGCATACATGATAATGTGTACAATTGAAATATGATGAACATGAAGTAACATGTTTATGTGAATTACGTGTTTATGCGAATTACTGCTTAACTGATAGTTAGTACGTAAACGATGCAAATTATGTGCACGATATGATTAATATGTTATGAGATGATAAAAACAATGATTTTTAAGTAAGTTAGGGTGGTTAATATTATCGGGTCCGGTATTGGGCTAAAACATGATTAACGGGTCCGGTTAGTAGACTAAAAGGCCCAAATACCCAATTACTTGGGCAACAAGCCAAATCCCCTTATAATTATTGATCAAAATAATAATAATAATAAGAAACCCTAACCCCCTACCTTGCGCCGTAAACACCCCCACCCTCACAATCTCTCAATTTCAATCAAACAACAAATTCCCTTGATTAATCCAAGTGGTGTTGGGTGGAATCTCTAAACCTTGAGGATTTCTTGCACTGAAAGGTATAATTTTTATATGTTTTATGATAATTGTTAATGTTTTGAAAAGCTTTTAAAAACCCTAGAAACTCTATGAGAATGAATCGCATGTGTATGTGTTTGTGTAAATTCTTATATGTTTTGCATGGAGGTTTATGAGAATTGATGTATGTGATTATAATTAGGGTTTAGGAATGTGAAAAATACAGATTTTAAGATGATTGTATATGAGAATTTCATGGAATAGGTGATTATGGATGATTAGGGTTTATGAATAACTTGGGGTGCAAGTTTCAGTTTTCTTACAGATTCATTAGGGTGTTTTGTAGGGTCTGTATTGTGATGTTAAATTGATTTTTTTGATCGACTCTTTGCATGAATGGATTTTACATGGTCTTAGATTTTTATAATGGGCAAAATCATCTGATTTGGATGTCGTTTGATATGTTTTTGGAATTTTATTTGATTAAAGGTCATATCAGATTTACGGAATTATAAATTGGGTCAACTTTAAACGGTCATAACTCGAGTTTTACAAAGGGTTAAGTTATGGAATTTGGACAGTAAGTCAAAACTAGAAAAACTTGGCTTTTTCAGTTGGATTCACCTCGTTTGGGTGAATACACAATATTTGGAAATTTTTCTACTAAACTGACATGCTGTGGAAATTTTCTGGACATAGCTGTGTTGTACAAATTTTAATAATTTTTGTATGTGGTTTTGAGACAAAAAAAAATATGGGTTATCAAATGAATCCCAATTAATATTCAGTAAAAATTTGGGAGTTTAACTCATTGGTTAACTATTTTAAATAATTCGTTTTTCACAGTGTACAATCTGCCCTGAAAACGCAGATTGTGTAAGGGATGTTTGCGGGATTATTTGGAATCTTATATGGTATGTATTTGACATGAACTTGCATGAATACTTATATGAGATGTGTATGAGGTATAAAACTGATAATAATCAATATGATCACCAACGGGATACGTAGGACTTACTTGTGCATGTAGAGTCATTAGGTGTCATTACACGGTTCGAACTTTAAAAGTCTTGGACAAATGAGTTGTATGGTGTGTTGGTTATGCACATATACTCACCTAGTGACATTCGTAATAGGGAGTCGATAGCTCATTACTGTTTGAGGAGTTTGGATTATTCACGTGCAACCTAAGGTGAGTTTCACTACTATTTTCTCAAAAGCATGCGTCTCGGGTTGAGACAACGTACTTAAACTTTTTAGTCCGGGTTGGGACTACTATTTTCTAGTCCGGTTTGGGACTACTTACACATCCCGGGTTGGGATGCTATGGATCCTTGTGTGGGTCGGTTTTTTCTAGTTCACAAACTGTGTCCTTGATGAACTAAACCAACTCTATCATCTGTAAGTCCTTCACATACTGAATGAGTTATCGGGTTATGGCAAGCGGGTTATTAGTTGATAGCACTATTAGGTCGTACAAACCTCACACCGGCTCGGGGAGTGCGGGAGTGAACTATAACTTAACAGATTTTATCATTGTTGATAGGCAATGATGTAAGGCATGTGGCTCACATTTGTGGCTACACGTACATCAGCAGTTCGGTATATCGGTGTTAGTTATCATGAATGGGTTAGCTACCCTTGACATGCGATGAACTAGTGGTTACACGGTTTTCGGAACCAACTCAATTACTTGTTTACGTGGTTTTGGAAACCAACGCAGTTACATACTCATTTACTTTACTTAGTGAACTCACCAACATTGTTTGTTGACCCACGATTTACATGCTTTTGCAGGTAGTTAGCTTCCGGTGCCAGGATTAGAAAGCACTGCACACTTCACTGCATTTGGGGTCTTGGGCATACACCTAAATTACATATTATGCTTTTACATTTTCTTTCATATGGTTTTAATTTGGGCGCGTTGTTTTGCGCATGGTTTTTAAAGGTTTAAATTTGGTTTACGTTTCCGCAGCTTAACTAAACTTGGTTTTTGAAAACGAGCTAAATGGTTTGGGCATTTAGAGTTCGTTCATATGACTTATGGCTATGGGATCCTGGTATGTCATGCGTCTCGCGGTATAAACCCCGCAGTGGAATTTTGAGGGTGTGACAAACAACCAAGTTTAAACGATAAAAATCCTATCTTGCATGAATACATCAATATAACAAGCATAGACGTTTGGGTTTGTTTAGAAACTGATTTTAATGAGTTTTCAAAGACACAAATGTTTAGAAACCAGGTCTAGACCTTTAGGGATCAAAACAATATCATTACAAAGGTTTGGGATGAAGAACACACCTTGAAATTATAAGATTATGAGGTGTAAAGCTTGGAAATGTGATTTCTTGATTAAAAATGTGTTGCAGAGGTTGAATAAGGTGTGGGGTGGCTTTGGGGTATATTAGGGTTTCACAAATGATTTTTAAAACATAAGGGTGGTATTTATAGGCGTTTCTAGTCATTTAGTACGCGTCAGGCGATTGGGCAGCAGCTACAGGCGATTAGAGTGTCTAATCGCGTGTAACTACTGGCGATTAGACCAATCGCCTATAATTACTACTCCAATCGCCCCTATTATTGGCGATTAGGCTAATCACCACTTATTTACATGCAATTACACCAATCACCCCCTATTTACATGCAATTACGCGTAATCACCTATAATGTCATGCAATTACGTAATGTCATGCAATTACGCGTAATCACCTATAATGTCTTGCCATTACACGTAATCACTATTTTAACACATATAAACAGGTATTCACATACCGACAAGTCATATAATGATTGTAAGCACATAATGCATGATAACTAACACGTTCCCATCCGTTCACCAATTCCCGGGACTCGAGATTTACGTGTGTGCGTTAAACCTGGCGATTCTACAAATCGCCAATCCGTGTTCATATGGTTACGGACCGACTCCCAATGATCCCGTGGATCATTGTAACGACCCCCGATGATTCCCCGAACCATCATAATGACTCAACTGACCTAGTTAAGTATGTTTGAAAACGTTTTTTTTTTGCTAAGGTAGACTTATGTGTTTTATAAAATGTTAACCTAAAAGTGCCGGGTGTCATAGGTATACATATTTCGTGTTCGTGTCTTAACAGGTCGGGTATACACGATTTGCCAGCCCTAACTATTAAATAGGAGGTGCTCAACAATAAACAAATCACATTATCTAAACGACATAGGCAAAAATTGGTATATCTTACCAAAATAGGGGGCCTTGGCCACCTCCTGCCCAAATTAGGTTTCTACCCTATTTAAAAACCATTTTATAAACTTCCTACCATGAATCTAATTGTAAGAACTATGAATACAAAAATAACAACCATGAGGTGTTTACAACTACAACCTTTAAAGGGAAGTGGTAGTTAAAACTAGGGGTGTAAACGAGTCAAGCCGAGCTCGGCTCGTCATGCTCTTTTGAGGCTCGAGATCGAGTTCATCTCAGTTCGAGCCTACTATTCTGAGCTCATGCTCGGCTCGAAAGTAAAAACTAAGAGCTCGAGCTCAGATAGGCTTGACTCGAGATAATTTAAAAATAATTTTAAATGATATAAAAGCCCGGCTTTAACTCGCTTCAATAGCTTAAACGAGCAAAATCTCGGCATGGCTCACCAATATTATTAATTAAAATTGAACATGTTTAAAAAGGACAAAACCACATTCATAAAAAATAATATAACATTTGTTTGGGGTCGTTTAGATTCGTGAGCCTAAACAAGCTTTGTATGTAAGACTCGAGCTCAGGCTCGATAATTAAACGAGTCATATTTCAGGCTCAAACTCAGGCTTAGGCTAGTTAAGGCTCGGCTCGTTTGACCTTTTTATCGAGCAGATTTTGAGTAGCTCTCGGGTCGCTACGTGTCATTTACACCACGAGCTAAAACTCATGGCGATAGTGGATAAAAAGATCAAATTAAAACCCCTCCGAAAATAGTCCACACCAAGAAAAAAAACTCCAAGGTTGGTCATAGTTCTGAGTAGTTTTGGTGAAGGCGGTGAAGCCTACAAACCTCTGTATTTTGATAGCATGGTGGCCTATACTTTTCTTCAGACTGTCGAGGTTCGAATCCTTGATTTGATCTTTTTAGGCAAAGGGCTAGAAATGATTCTTCTTCCTTGGAGTGTTGCTGCCTTTCAAGTTCCCAAAGCTTCGTTTTTGTGATTCTTGGTTGCTAACCATTTCCTCCCCTCGAAGGAAGGCTTTAGCCTATTCGATGGCTTCTTCCATGGTTTGAGGGATGTTCATGTGAAGGTCCCCGGTAAGATGTATTCTCCTAACGATGTTCATGAACCCTACAATCCTCATCTTTTTAGTAGCACCACAATAACAAGGCCCTCCTGTCTGTACCTTTCTATGAAGCTTCGAAGGTCTTCGTTTTCTCTTTACTTAATTTGGTAGATAACTGCGGCATCTTTGTTGTACCTCTTTTATTGTGAAAAGTTTTCCAAAAAGAGTTAGCATTGGTCGTCAAACGATTTGACACTTCTTTCTGGTAAGTAACTCAACTAGAGATGTGCGGAATGTAGGTCCGATGGATTCACCAACAGAATCTGAAACGGGGTTTATAAAGTAATAGTGCAGAATCCAAATACTAGAGTTTTGCAACAATAAACAAATATAAACGCACACAAAAACACACTAGAAATCATTTTCAAATGGTTTTCGTATTCAATAACACTCCAACAAGGTTACAGAACAGATTTAGACCATAAACTTTCAAGAATTGATTAGGGCCACACTGAAATAGGCTTATATACATGCTGACATTCGTGTAATAAGTTTACACGAATGGGTTAGGTTTCACACGAATGGCTCTTGGGGCGCATAGGTTTATAACAATACCTGTACGCCCTTAGTGTTCAAGACCTATTCGCCATAACAAAAAGACCAAAATACCCCTGGTGTATTAAACGAGCTAATTAACAAACAAACAACTTATAAACATCTATACTAGGGTAAGGACATGATAACTAAGTGCACTAACACACTCCCCCTTGGACCAACCTAGGATGTCTTCAAAATCTTCAAAACTTTTGCAAGAACTAGCAACACAATCATTTGAGTCGAGCTTTACTCATCTTTGACCAATCACAGCCAACATGAATTTCAAAGATAAAGCATGATCTGGTAACTCTTTGAAACTTGATAGCTTGTTTCTCATCAACAGGATCAAATTTGATCAGACCCCAGTATAATTTCTCGCAATTACATCGAGAATAATTGGTCAACCACATAGGAGCCGGCAGCTCCGGCTCCCATGCAGGATCTATCTCGAAGTTCTCCAAAAATTCTTCAAAGCTGTTTTGCCTACAGTTCACTAGAGTGTTGGCCATAAGCTTCTTCTCTTTTGATTTCTCTTATGGTGGTGGTTGCTCGGGATTTGATTCAGGATTTTGGGAACTACTTCTCAACGTCTGAGACATCGTCGAAATAAGAGGAAAAGACTATGAAAACCTGGAAAAAATGGAACAAGTTTGTCGAAATCTTTGAAGATCCGCCGGAAACTTTGAATGTTGGCCGGAAAACTTGAAGATCAAAAGTGAGAGAGGAGGTGATCATCTATTTATACCAATCGCATTTAACGTGATGGGCTCCGGCTGGTGGACACGAACAGGCGACTGCTCATCTGGACGCTAAAGATGACACCTGGGCTCAACACGTGTCATCATCTGGGATACTGCCAGCTACATCGACGCGCGTAGCCTACCACGCGCCTGACACAAAACGTGTGCCAAACACCTCATGTGCCCCCCACACCAACTTGATGGGCCAAAGGAAGAGAGCCCAACAACGGGGCACAAGCCTGCTATGCCGATCATGGGGCGCCACATCAGGCCCATGCACATCCTATAAAAAGGAGGCTTCTCCTCTTTTTGAAGGGTTAACCTCTCTCGGATCAGAACACACACTTAGCACACTTGCTTGTATTGATTCTCTTTGTACTTGTAAATATTTCAAGTAATAAACGAGATCACATATTTCACAGTGGACGTAGGTCAATGAGACCGAACCACTTACATCTTTGTGTGTTTTGTATTCGGTTATATATCTCTTTTCTCTATCACGGGCCGCGGATCCAACTTGGTGTAAGCAAAGGATTATATCCTATAATAAATACGAGTGACCATCCCACGTTAATAGTCCTTAGACTCGTTGTTTCTTCAAATTTAAAGTGGAAAGCAAGACCTGAAAGTCAACAATGCTTCGGTTATAAGGAATTTCTTTGGAAAGTTACTAAAAGAAATATGAATATCCACGTAAAATGTATTTTTTTTTTTGAACAGTGACTTTTTCAAAGCAGAAGTGGCAGAAGTTCATCACACCCGCCTGAAAAAAATATGAATATCCTCGTAAAATGTATTTTTTTTTGGAAAGTTACTAAAAGAAATATGCATATCCACGTAAAATGTATAGTACGTATCAAACAGAATTAAAATAATTGGAAAATTACTATAAAGGTAAGTAAACATCCTTGAGTTTTATGTGTTAGACGATAAACTTTTATTTCAAAAATCATTGAGGGTATTTCCCTAAAAACAATTTCTAATAATAATTATCAAATTATAACAAAAAAAGTTGTCATAGTGAAAGATAAAAGAAAGCAGTCGATGAAGAGGTGGTTCTAAACTGGAATGGTCGCAAATTCCGTGTATGGGTAGCAGAGGAATTCGGTGAATGGATCCCAGATTTTGTCGAGGTTGCTAATAAGAAGGATGACGAAACTGCGGAATCGGATTCTGCTGAGTCATTGGAGACCAGTCAGCGGAAGATGTTCCAGACGACTACGTTACGCTGGTCGGAGAAGTCAACGATGCGGAAGACCAGCCTATTTTAGAAACTGATATTCGAGTTAATGGGGGTATTAATGACAAACAATCATTGCACAATGATGAGGGGGCTGAAAACATGGAAAATATTGAAGATACCTTTATGCCTGTAGTTGACTTTCCTTTTGAGGATAGTCCGGAAGGTGAGGAGCTGTTTATTGTCTCGAAAGTGAACAAAAGAAAAAAATTCAAAAAGCAGGGAGTGGGCCGGCCCAGTTATGGTTACGTGAGCAGCCAGGAAAGTTTGAAAAATGGGAAGAAGCCCAAAAACGATGATCTGTTTGGATTGGATGAGATGTTGGGCCTTAACAATAATAATACCATTCTTAATTCAGAGGCCCAGGTTTCTGATTCGGTGGACAGCGGATCGAACTCTTTGGACCTTAACAGAAACCTGGTCTAGTTGAAGGGGGTGTTACGATAGAATCTGAAGAAGAATCACAGTCTGCTTTAGAAGCCAATGATCGTGTTCAATCTGAGGAGGTCCTTGCAACTATTGTCTTGGGTGAGAAGTTGGGCACTGATTTAACAAATTGCAACAATTTAATCCTAGAGTTGATTAATCATGAAGGGTTACAAAGGGGTAAGTGATGAATTGTCTTTCTATTAACATTCGTGGCATAGGGGTTTGTGGTAAATCGGGTTGGATTAAGAGACTTAAAAACGAATTTGGTATTTCTTTCTTGGAGATTCAGGAAACTATGGTTACTGATATACAAGCTAGTACGGTTTCGAACTATTGGGGTGGTTTGGGTTTCAATTTTGAAAGTGTTGATGCTGTAGGAAACTCGAGTGGTTTGGTTAACATTTGGGATCCGAAGGTTTTTTTCTAAGGATTCGGTGTTCAAAGAAAATAATTTTCTCCATTTGTCGGGTTTGATTTTGGATGGTTCTATCCGGATGAATATTATCAATGTTTATGCTCCTCAAAATAATGTCGAGAAACGTAATCTGTGGAGTAGAATTATTCATACTATTCAGTCAGGCCACGGGTGGTGGATTATTTTTGGTGATTTCAACTCTGTTAGGGATAGGGAGGAAAGAAAAAGTTCTTCTTTTGACCCGGGGGTGCTCGGGACTTTAATGATTTCATTGATGAGGCGGGGTTAAGAGAGCATAGTTTGGAAGGTATGAAATACACGTATATGGTTAGTAGAAGAGGGGTTTGCAAGTGGAGTAGAATCGACAGAGTTTTGGTTTGTAATAATGTTTTCAATAAATGGCTGAATTCTTGTGTTAGGTCTCTTAAGAGAGATTTATCGGATCACTCCCCGATGGTTTTATCGTTAGTTGACACTAACTTCGGTCCAAAACCTTTTAGATTCTTTGATTCTTGGTTAGACCGCCCCGGATGTGTTGAGGTTGTCGATTCGGTTCTTCAAGGCTGGATTAATAATGGCTCCCCTGACATTAATCTCCTAAATAAATTGAAAAGGCTTCGTGGAAGTTTAAGGGATTGGTTCAAAAGATACAGTGTGAAAGAAGTGGAAGAGGTTTCACGTCTCCGCAAAGAAAAGGATGATTTGGAGGTTCAAATGGAGATTTCTGATTTGGAAGAATCTGATCTGTGGTTTTGGATAGAGTGCAAGACAGCTTTAGAAGAGATTGAGCTTCATAAGGCTCGGGATATTAGACAAAAATCCTGAGTCAAATGGGCCTCGCTTGGAGACGAAAATTCTTCGTTTTTTCATAATGTGGTCAACGGTAGGAAAGCTAGAAACTTTATTCTGGGCATTGCGGTCGATGGTATGTGGATAGATAAGCCTACTTTGATTAAAAGGGATATTATGAAATTCTTTAGGAATCATTTTAAAGAGTCGATCCAGTCCCGGCCCCTTCTGGAGTGCGCAGGTTTGAAACGGATTGATGTTAATGATAAGGAATTCTTGATTACGCCTTTTTCTAAGCTAGAGATCAAAGATGCGGTGTTTGGTTGTGGTTCGAATAAAGCTCCAGGGCCCGATGGTTTTAATTTTAGGTTTGTCAAGAGGTTTTGGAACTTGCTCGAGGAGGATTTTTATAATATTTTGTATGATTTCCACAGGTCGGGTGTCATTAACGAAGGATGTGGGTCGTCTTTTATAACGTTGATACCCAAAGTTAAAACTCCTTTGGGTCTCAAGGATTATCGGCCTATTACTCTTATCGAGATGATTAGTAAAGTTGTGTCAAAAGTTCTTGCTAATCGTCTCAAAAAAGTTATGGGTCAAGTTATCTCCGATTCACAATCGGTGTTTCTTTCAGACCGTTTTATTCTTGATGGTCCGTTTGTGGTTAGTAAAGTGTTGGAATGATTGAAACGGAGAATAAGGAAAGCTTTTATGTTAAAAATAGATTTTGAGAAGGCCTACGACAATGTAAACCGGAACTTCTTATTATCTATTATGTTACAAATGGGTTTTCCTTCGTTGTGGTGTGTTTGGATTAAAGGGCTTCTCGAGTCGTCTAGAGCCGCAGTGCTAGTCAATGGCTCTCCTACGTTTGATTTTAAGTGTGAAAAAGGTCTCCGGCAAGGAGATCCTATCTCGCCTTTTCTTTTCCTCTTGGTTATGGAAGAGCTTTTGTGGTTATTGGAGAGAGCTAAAGACATTGGGGTTTTCAAAGGTATTAATATGTCGGAGTCTAATATTATTATTATTTCCCATCTCTTCTACGCGGATGACGCTCTCAATTTAGGTGAATGGTCGCGGGAGAACATTCAAAGTACAGCCAGAGTGTTGCGGATTTTCTATCTTTTTTCGGGCCTCCGAATCAACCTTCATAAGTCGAATTTATTCGGGATTGGAGTTGATAACGCTGAAATCGATGACATGATGGAAGTTTTGGGGTGCAAAAGGGGAGGTACGCCGTTTGTCTACCTTGGAATTCAAGTTGGTGCCAAGATGACCCGTGTTAGTAATTGGAACCCGGTGGTGGATGTTATTAGAAATTGTCTTGCCTCATGGAAGGCGAGATATCTTTCGATTGGCGGCCGTTTAATTCTTATTAAATTGGTTCTTTCTAGTTTACCGATTCATTACCTTTCGCTTTATAGAGCTCCAAAGACGGTGTTAGATAACATGAAAGCTATCATGAGGCGGTTTTTGTGGGTGGGTTCTAGTGATGAGAAAAAAATCCCTTGGGTGGCTTGGGATATTATTTCTAAACCGAAGAAGAAAAGCGGCTTGGGTTTGACTAAATTAAAAGATATGAATGATGCGCTTCTTCTAAAGTGGTCATGGAGATTCAAAAAAGAAGGTAAGAGCTTGTGGAAAAATATTATAGTGAGTTGTCACGGGTTGAGTAGACCTTGGGCGATGCTTCCGTGTAGCGCCTCGGCGAGTGGTTGTTGGAAACAAATCGTCAATGTAGTAGAACAAAAACTTCCCAACAGTGAGATTTTGAACTCTTATTTTGTTGGTTCCCTTGGTGACGGCTCATCCTTGAATTTTTGGGGAGATTTATGGCTTGGTGATGCTCCTCTTCGGGTTCGTTATCCGCACCTTTTTAATCTAGAACGTGACAAATGGGTCAAAGTTTCTAGTAGAATTCAATCTATCTATACATCTAATAAACTAAAGTCCATGAGGACACTTGGCATTCCCATGTTGCTCCTCAATTGTGTAGCCTATCATATTGTGCCAAGTGGCACAACAATAGAATTTATAAAAAATTTTATTTTTTTAAAAAGCAAAAATCATTTATTTCTTTTGTTCAAAATTGGTCAACAGTTTTATTGCATTTCCTAAATTACATTGATCCTCATTATTATCATTTCTAAAACACAATCAAACCCATTATACAAAACCGATTATTATTCATCAAACCCTAAATCAAACCATGAATTCGTCTCCTTCATCTCCTCTCTGGCGTCTCCTTCGTCACCTCTCCGGCGTCTCCTTCGTCACCTCTCCGGCGTCTCCTTCGTCACCTCTGTTTTTTCCATTTCCCCAAGCTCCTCAATCGTCAAACTGTTCTTGATACGTTTTTTAGAAAATCCTCTTTATCTCATCTCGGATGTGGTGCCGGTTGTTGACGGGGATGTCGATGGAAATGCTATAGAGAGTGAACGGCGATGTTTTCGGTTGCGGCGATCGGCGTCGAGCTGATGGTAGTAGGCGTGGTTTCTTGATGAGAGGTGTGTGTATGGATTTCATGGAAGTGATGGTGTTGATATGTGTAGTTGCTAATACTTGCAGGTTCTTTTTGTTTGGTTGCGAAATAGTGATGGTGTTCCATATTAAAGATGGTTATGAATATTTTGGTAGCGTGGGAGATGATTTGGTGTTCCAAATGTGTGGAGTTAAGAGACTAATATGTTTTTTGATTATTATAAATCATGGTGAGTATTTGTTGCTTGGAAGCTAGAATGCACGTGAAGGGCATTTGGTGAAGAGCATGCATGAAAATAGTTGGATGGCATGGAGTAGTCGGCTTTTGCTTTGATATGGGAATTGATAGTAGCCACGGCTTATTTGGTTACAAAGTTCGTTTGAGGACGTTGTTTGAAGCAGTTTAATGTGTGGGTTGAAAGCTTTACAACTGGTGAGTTCTTGCGCCCAATCTTTTAGTTATTATTTTTCTAAATATTTTTGGTGAATTCAATTAAGTTGAATTGCTACCTATTGCCAATACGTATTCATATATAGGTATATGACATGGTATTGAATACACGGGGATTAAAGTTGATTAGACGTAGCTGTTTAAAAGGCTATTTTGTGCCTCATGTAATCACAATTAAAATAGGAGAGGTATTTCTCTTAACTTTCACATATAATCTAGAATACTGATAAAGTATTTTGTATAGATTTTGATAGTTCCACTATTGATTTCTATTTTGGGTTCATCTAAATTTACTTATCTAGGCCATATGTTTTTCCTCATTTGCTCTTCAGAGAGTTACTTCTATGTCTTATGAACATTATCTTATTGATTGCTATACTTTTTTAAAATAAATGTTGCAGATCCATATATGGCACGGTTAAGGTAACGATGTTTTCCCCTCTTTGTTGGTATGCCTACATAGTTATTTCACTCATTGGTTCATTGGTATGTTTAAGTTATTTACTATTTTCGTTTGTTTTTACTAATATTAGATCATTCGGTGTTTGATTAGGCGGCTTTTAATACACGAGTTTTTTCATCTCGATATACAGGACGGACAATTATTAGCTTCAATCCCAGAGACGGTTCACCTCACGGTAAGAGTTTCTAATCTTCTTTATTTAGTTGTTCATCAATATTTCCCATGCTCATGTTATGAATTACATTCAATTTACCTCTAAAACGATTATTAGGTTCAGTTATAGATAATAATAATGTATTGTTTTTGGATTTATGCGTAAATTTATAAAGAAAAAAATGGTTTGGAAAACAAAGTCTTCAATTTGGGTCGTTTTTAAAAGGTGTTGTTAAAACGGCGTTAGTGGCAATTTGTTAAATGTGTCATATTCCAAGGCTGTTTTTTATGTTCATGCTTTGTATGATAGAGATATTGATAAATTGAAGATATGTCACGTTTTCACGTTTTAGTCTTTTTACTTCTTTTTTTTTTAAAAAAAGCAAAAAAATGAGAATTAGAAAGGAAACTGACGTAAATTAGGAACTCATTAAATTTCCTTATTACATTCAAATTACTCACTTCCTAAATTTAGTGTAATTTATATTGGTAATAAATTACATTTTGAATTTTGAATTTCAAAATTCAAATTAAAATTAAAAATATTTAAATTCGAATTATACAAAATTTCAAATTTTGAGTTTTGGTTAATAATGGTAAAAATTACACATACTAATTATCCTTTTAATTACACATTTAATAAGATTCAAAGTTTCTACATAAGTAGTGTCAACTCTCCAATTAATACATTAATTGATCCTATTAATTGTGTTATATTATTCCAATTAATACATTAAAAATATGGATTACAGTGTTTAGGAAAGTTATTAAACACGTTGACCCAAACATTAATGAATGATTTCGATTTTTAAAAAAATAAATTTTTTTATAAAAACATTAATAACTCTTTTTTGAATTTTAAAAATAGAATAGTTATTAAATGTTTTTTATTTTAAAAAACAAAAAATGTGGATTATATTGTTTAGGAAAGTTATTAAACACGTTGACCGAAACATTAATGAATGATTTTCGATTTTTAAAAAATAAATTCTTTTATAAAAACATGACTCTTTTTTGAATTTTAAAAATAGAATAGTCATTAAATGTTTTTTATTTAAAAAAAATTAAAAATCTGGATTATAGTGTTTAGGAAAGTTATTAAACACTTTGAACCAAAACATTAATGAATAATTTTCGTTGATGTAAAATAAAAAATTTTATAAAAACTTTAATGACTCTTTTTTGAATTTTAAAAATAGAATAGTCATTAAATTTTTTTTATTTTAAGAAAATTAAAAATCTAGATTACAGTGTTTAGGAAAGTTATTAAACACGTTGACCCAAACATTAATGAATGATTTCGATTTTTAAAAAATAAAAAACATTTATAAAAACATTAATGACTTTTTTTTTAATTTTAAAAATAGAATAGTTATTAAATGTTTTTATTTTAAAAAAAATTAAAAATTATGGATTATAGTGTTTAGGAAAGTTATTAAACACCCGGCTGTGGAGTAGTCCGGGAAGCAAAATGTGGAAGAAGATTTACACAATGTGGGGTTAGCAACGATTTCGCAAATATGGAGTGTATAATTAGCATTTATCGTGAGTTACACAATATTGGAAACATCTAATGTTAATAATTATGATTACCATTTAATTAATAACCTATAAACATAAAATTATTAATCATATATAAATTTATTTTTAAACATTCAAAATCAAAATTTAAAAAAAAAATCCAGTTTTTAAAATTAATGACATTTAAACACAAAATAAATGCTGAATTATTTGATTTGTCACATTACTATTTTTAGCGTATAAATAGCATCTATAAGGTAATAGTCGGTTAAAATTATTGAGTAATGCTCCTTTTACTTATACATGTGTCACTTTAGATAATGTTCCTTCCTATAAACGGGTCAAATAAGGTAATAGTCGGTTAAAATGTTGTTTTAGTGGTGTAGGTTCATGTTTGTTTACTTATAAATCGGTCGATTTGGGTAATGTTTGCCTTTTCAAATGTGTCAAATAGAATAAAATATGCTCGAAGCTTTTTTAGCGGGTCGATATGGGTAATGCTCATCTTCTCAGACGTGTCAAATTAAATTGTGAAATTTAGGTGGTAGTTAGTTTCTTATTTTCATTTTTATTACTTTCTTATTGTTGAATATGCCATAAGTCTATTTTTAACACATACCATTTAAGTCGCCTTATTCAGGTTGGATTGTATTTAAGAAACCCTGTATTCTCACATGGCCAGCTTTATGTCGCATTGTCAAGAGTTAAAAGCAGGGCAGGCGTGAAGTTACTTATACTTGATGCTGGTGGGAAAGTGATGACTAAAACAAAAAATGTGGTTTATAAGGAAATTTTCAGCGATATTTGAATAAATGTGTATTCGTTGCTTTTAAATTTTAATAAAATGTTTCTACTTTATTTTTCTTATACGTTATACTACTCCAAATAATCGTACGTTGTTGAACTGCGTGTCAACGCGGGCAAATATCTAGTACATCTAATATTTTAAAGCCATTTAGGACACATGGCATTCCCATGTTGCTCCTCAATTGTGTAGCCTATCATATTGTGCCAAGTGGCTAAATGTGAGAATTTATAAAATTTTTCTTTTTTCTAAAAATCAAAAATCATTAATTATATTAAATTAGGTAATTATATTAAATTAGGTAATTCATTATGATTTGGTCAAAGCTTCTCATTCACGCCATCAACATTCAAACCCTATTGAGAGCTCACTACAATCTCTACAATTTTTCTGTATCTACCAGACATGAATACTCCAATGATCGTCGATCATCTCCTTCTTATCGTCTCCTTCAAGGTAACACTCTACCGTTCTTCTTTAACACACACACGTAGATCAACTATGTCTTCTTTTCTTTACGTTTTTTTCCCTGTTATGATTATTACTTACTTTCATCGCCGATTAATGTTTAATCCGTTTGTTAACCCTGATTTTGGTTAGTCCGTTTGTTTAATCTCTCTTTTTTTTTGTCAACTCTTTATTGTTAATTGATTTAGGTTTTGATTGTGTATGATCTTTCAGGTTTATTCAGTTATTTGACTATGTCAATTACAGGGTTACGACGGCTGATCAATTACCGGCGAAGCCTCAACAAGATATCAATAAGATGTCATTATTTCTGTATTTCTTCTATACTGTATTGACATAGTTCTGTTTGTCAATAAACATCCGCTTCATGACTAAGTGTGTAATAAAAATCCCTCATTAACGTGCATCTTTCTATATGCCTGCAGTTTAATATCTTCATATGTAGACAGATTCAAACACTTTTGTATTTAAACGCATATGTTTCCTGGGTTTCCTTTTTATTATCTGTGAATCCACACTAGCGTTACTTGATTGTGTTTGAAATCCACATACACGGAGATATATTAAAGCTGGCTGGGATTTGTCGTTTTTAAAATTTATTATGGCAGCTATTGGTTTTATGTGCTAAAGACATTGAAGAATGTTTGTTTAATATATACACTTCACGATGCTCAACTAATATACATGGCTTCTGGCTTGCAGTTTGTTTGGGACCGGAGGGTGTTCCTGCTGAAGATTGGCACTGTCCGTATTGTAGAGACAATATTGGTTCTGGAAGAAAAGCTGCGGCAGAGTTCAGATCGATTGTTATCCGACTGACCCGGGTTGTTAAAGCCAGAGAATATGAAACTGGTGGTTGTGTTATTTGCAGGTTTGTGGATGTCAGCTTAAATTTATTCCTTTATCTGGTCATAGTTTTTATATGTTAATGGTGTTAATATGATGTTTATATCTAATATAGTTTAGTCATGGAGGAACATGTCATCACAACCTTGTTGGGTTAACCGGTTGGTTTACGGGTCACGGTTCGGCATGTTATCGGGTCGCGGGTTTACGTAGTGGGTCATGGTTCACGGGTCAGCAATTGTTTGAACGTTAAAAGACTAGGTGAGGAGTTGACCGAGTAAATTGGATCTGAAAAAACGTACGGACGTGGAGGTGAACGTTGGAGATTTAAGTTGCTGATTTTATGGTTACCGTTTTGTTTAGTTAGTTGTGTTTTCTGATTATGTAGGCTATATAAAGCCAATTCCATAGTTGATAATAAATGCAACCTTATAATTTCCTTTACCACTTTACAAAGCTTCGTAATTTTACATACATACATATAGTATATTTGTGTGTGTTTTGAGGCCTAAACCAACATTTGGTATCAGAGCCTAGGGCTCGTACCGGGAAGCCTCCGCCACCGGCGGGTGTGTCGGTCGGCGGAGGGCAGGCGTAAAGAAGGGCTGGTTCGGGACTGTTTTACAGCAGTAGACGGAGATGTTAAAGTGTTTCAGTTAACTGTTGTCATCGTGGAAGTGCGGTTTCGGATGACGGGGGTGACCGGTGATAAACATTGGTGTTCTGTGGCTGTTAGTGGTGTTGAAAGGAAGATGTTGCAGGGCTGTTTGGTTGTAGTTGTGTGTTTGCGCAGCTGTTATACAACCAGTAACAACAGCAGGTTTCGAAGGTGCCTTGATCGGCTTGTTTCGTGATAAGAGGAGACCGGCATGTTGCGTGAAAAACGGGCAGGAAGGGTCCGTCAAAGCAGGTGGCTTTGGATTCGGTTCGTTTAGCGGTTGAAAGAAAACGGTAAAAGCGGGTGGCTTTGTTTTCTTTGTCGGTGGAGTGGCCTCTTTAAACAAGTGTGATCGGTGAAAGGTACGGGAAGAGATCGAGATTGCGGCTTGGAGAGAGTGTCATCACCAGCCATCGCATACGGTTTGGATATTTGTGGGTGCTTTTATATGTGACTTTTTGTTCATGGGTGCATAAAAAAAGGGTTAGTTCGTTGGAGTTGATGCATAGGAATTAATGCATAGGTGTGGATAACGTTGAACCCTTTATTCAAAGCAGGTTCCATGAGAAAAAAAATGGTGGTGATGGAATTAGAAAAGTGAGTTATGTTAAACAATCAAGTCTATTGTCCTTTTATTTTCATTTGATTATCGGAGCTTCACCCAACATTTGGTAAAGATGGGAGAAAGAACACGATGTGACATTATGGCGTTGGAGTTCAATCGGTGGCTTTGGATTTGGCCCGGGGTAGAGGTCGTCAATCCGTGATAAGTCATGATGTTAGTGAACGGTTTCCAACGGGATGCCATGGGATATGTTACAAGTGTGGTGGTTTTATTCGGGTTGAACCGGGATGACTTTCGATGTGACCAAGGTGAAGGTCGGGTGTCCGAGATAGACGTCGAGATGGTTCAAGGCGGATGTGATTCGGTGTTGTAGTTTGTGAATGGCGTAAACAACCGATTAAGGGGGTGATTGTTGGGTTAACCGGTTGGTTTACGGGTCATGGTTCGGCATGTTATCGGGTCGCGGGTTTACGTAGTGGGTCATGGTTCACGGGTCAGCAATTGTTTGAACGTTAAAAGACTAGGTGAGGAGTTGACCGAGTAAATTGGATCTGAAAAAACGTACAGACGTGGAGGTGAACGTTGGAGATTTAAGTTGCTGATTTTATGGTTACCGTTTTGTTTAGTTAGTTGTGTTTTCTGATTATGTAGGCTATATAAAGCCAATTCCATAGTTGATAATAAATGCAACCTTCTAATTTCCTTTACCACTTTACAAAGCTTCGTAATTTTACATACATACATACATATAGTATATTTGTGTGTGTTTTGAGGCCTAAACCAACAAACCTTTCCGATTTGAAAGATAACTCAACCCGTAGTAGCGAGTTAGCAAAGAAAAAAGTTACCTTAATGAAGGGTCAAAAGCTATTGATGATTTAGGATTTGTTACAGTTAAATGAATATCTATTAACCTTTTCTCTTTTTGCTATAAGTGAAACACAAAAACTTGGTTGTAGAAAAAAAACAATATCCAAACCATCAGTTTCAAATCTGTTTAGCCTTTTTCTTCTTATAGTTTCAATTAACTATTTTTTTGTAAATCAGTTATTTGATTGTTACAGTTTTAACATATAATATAAATATATAATATAATTGATCACCTTTAAAACACACATCCAAAGAACCCTTATGTGTTTGATTGATATTTTTTTGTTGCAGGTTGATTTGGGTTCGGGCGCCGCGACTAGGAAGGTCAATTCTCAACTTATTTTGCCACTTGAACATAATATACAGTTTCAATAACCAACATATGTAGCTCATTAGCCATTTTTTTGTAGATCTATTAATAATTTAATATTTAATATTACAGTTGGTAGATGATAAATTAGATTATTTACATGTTTGTTTGAGTGCTTGGATATTGTAAAGTTGATTTTTTACTTGGTAAGTTATTGTTGTTATGTTCTGTTGAAAATTTGGATCTTATAGAGTTGATTTTGAGTTGTTGGTTTGTATTTTGTAGTGCTTAAGTTATATGCAAAAATTGGATATTGTCTAATCCCGTCACTGTATAGGTGTAATTTGTAGCTTACAACTATCCGTGCAAGGAGGTGCGAAAGATCAATCAAGGGAGACATAGTTGCAAATCACAAACAAGTATGCTCAGTGCCATACCTTTGATAAAGGAGCTTTTGTTCTAGTGTTCTTATTAGAAAATTTTTTTTATTGATTAATGATTAATTTACTTGCATAACTTATATTTTGCTAAGCATTTTGAATCCTTTTGTTTTCATGCGTAGCATGTTGGGTGGTGGTCACCTACAATTATAAAATTTATTTGGTGTTAAGATTTCAGTTGGATTACAACGATCATTAAGCGCATTTTCTAATAGATATAATGTAGTTAAGTGCAATTGCTCACTTAATCCAGTCCAAGCTTTCTCAGCTGTCGTCAAGAATGTTGCTCTCTCCTTATCAATGAGTTTTTGAAGGTTAGTTCATTAAATTCATTAATGTTGTTTTGCAAATTAGGTATACATTGTCTGTTTTAATTATGAACAACCAATAGTATAGCTGGAAGATGAATATTTTATTAATTTTCTTTTTGGTTTTGTTTATGTCATGGATTCTCTTGGTGGAAGTTGTAATCAATAATTATGGTTTGTTCATCATAAAGTTTCAATCTTGAATTCTTGATCAATGTTTATTATCACTTTGGTTGAAAAAATGGATTTCAATAAAACATCATGGGTTGTTTTCAAAATTTTTAATTTTATTAATATAGATTGTTTAATTTCATATGCAGAAAAGGGTTCTAATGATTCATGGGTTGTTTAACCAAGATTATTAAGTGGTTAAGTTACAGCAATAAACATTCAATAAAACATCATGGGAGTTATGGTATGTATCCTCCAATTGCATGGGTATATTAATGCTCTTTACATTTTGTTTGATTTAACTTAACTTAACTTAACTGTTTGAATTTTATTGTATGTTATGTGGATGTAGGACATGTTATCAGACTTTGATAGTGAAGAAATTGATCACGCGATCGCACTTTGTTTGTTGGCAGAAGACGCGAAAAGTGTTGTTTCTACTCTAGAAGAAGAAGATGATCATGTTGTTTCTACGCAATCACACTTTCTTTATTGGTGACAGAGCAAGTCGGATATTGGGCAAGTGGATTTAGTTTCTTATTAAATTATGTTTTTTCGGATATTGGGCAAATCACAACCATTTATTTTGTTTTAGGTTCATGGAAAAAAGTCAACAGCAAAAAACATCCAACAAGATATAGAAGTGATCTACGGGAATTATGCACAATATCAGTTCTTGGTGTACTTGTATGCTTCTTGAGTCCTTTATATATTTTTTTTTTTAATTTTTCATATGGCAAGTGGATTACTTTCTTATTAAATTATGTTTTGAGCCAGGTCAGAAATATGGTCCTTTTATGAAGAATGCTTTGGGAAGCTGAGTGAACTGCCTAATACTCAATCCGTCAGCTGTGGGATCTTACACAAGACGTTTTGGTAAGTTTTACCTCCATGAAATCTATATTTCCTTCATCATGACTGAATTCTATATTTCATTTGAAATCTGTATTTCCTTAACAAAATTCGTATTTGATGGTATTGAGTTGTGTGTTGATTCATTGAAAGTTGAAACCCAATTATGTGTTGTTATTAGGTTTTTGCTTTGTTATATTCTGTCTAGAGACGAAGTGGACAAGACTGTGGATGCATTTCATAATAAGACAACTCTGCCAGGTGTAATTATTAATTAGTCATTCTTCAACTCAATTTTATACAATGCATTGTGATTATTCAAGTGGTTTATAGAAAGTTGAAAGAAAAATGGGTCAAACGGGTTGAAAACCGGTCTGTGTCTATAATGAATATAGCTGCCTAAATCTTTTTCTTCAAATATTATCGTTCCAAAATATTTGTTTTTCTTAATCTTAAGTAATGCATTAGTTGTATACAATGAAAATTAATTAAGGGATACAAACTTGATTCGGCCTGTATTAAAAATGATCTAAGGTTTTTAATGTGCAGGAAGAAGATAAGGCACCGTTGATTAAAGAAATAGGGCTACAGTTGAAATAGATAAAAAAATTGGCTTATCAATCAGAGGAAGCGCAACTGGCACAGCAACCCTTCCTCTTCTACAATCTTGAATTCAGTTTTTAGGTGTGGATGGTTAGCTTTCAGGTGCAACAAAATAATTTTGTGTGTATTGGTTTCTTTTAAATTTTAATAGAATATTTCTACTATATTTTTTATACGTTTTACCGCTCAAAATAATTGTACGTTGGTGAACCGCGTGTTAACATTAATCCATACTCTTTACGTTTTTTTCCCTGTTATGTTGTAATTATTTGTACGAAATGGAAACAAAAGCATTCTTTGGTCGATATATATTGTTCGTCATGTTGTAATTATCTAAGGTTGGATTGTATTTAAGAGAACCTGTATTCTCACATGGCCAACTTTATGTCGCATTGTCAAGAGTTAAAAGCAGGGCAGGAGTGAAATTACTTATACTTGATGCTGATAGGAATGTGAAAACAAAAACCAGAAATGTGGTGTATAAAGAAATATTTAGTGATATTTTGAATTAAATTTGTAGTCGCTGTTTTATACTTTAATACAATATTTTTAATGTATTTTTATTAAACGGTATAATTCCCTAAATACATGTACGTTGGTGAACCGCGTGTACACGCGGGCAAAAATCTAGTTCTTTAATAATGTTAAGACTTTAAATTGGAGCTGGAAAAGAGATCCTTCGTCTTATCAGGAGTTAACAGAATTGTTTCTTCATCTTGGTGATATTCATGATGTTAATAGACAAGGGGATAGTGATGTGTGGAGGTGGAAGGCAAGCGCTGATGGTCTTTTCTCGGTTTTCTCGGCTCGAAAGCTCATTTCAGAGCATGTTCCGGTAGACAGCAGCACGAAGATTAATTGGAGATGCTGGGTGCCGCTCAAATGTAAGATAATGGCGTGGAGAGCAGCTCGAAATCGTTTATCGACTAAGGCTAAACTCATTAAAAGAGGCGTCACATTGCAGCAATCGGCTTGTGTTTTTTGTCTCTCTACAACAGAATCGATCACTCATCTATTTACAGGCTGTTTGTTCTCTATTGAGGTGTGGAACAGGGTGGAAAATTGGTGCCGGCTCCCTCCATCCTTCTTTTTTGACGTGCAGGATCTGATTCGTTTGGCGGAGAACACTTCTGTCTCGAAGGATAAGCGATATATCTTAAGAGGTATTGTTTATACTACCTTGTGGGTCATATGGAACGAGCGAAACGCCCGGATTTTCACAAACAAGAAGCAAAGACCTCTAGAGATAGTTGAGATTGTCAAGTCTACGTCGTATTTTTGGTGTCGTAATAGATCTAGATGGAAAAACATAGTGTGGCAGGATTGGTGAAATTATCCTTTGGACGTGATGTAATGTCGTTTTTTGGCCCGGGGTCCTCGCTTCGAGGACTGCTTGTGATGTTTTAATGAAGTTCTCCTTTAAAAAAATCAATTCTTTATGTTTTTTATGTCTTAAATTATATCATATTCTCCTTTTAACTTGGTTTGAAGTCTTGTACTCAAGGAAACAACATTTTAATTTAAATAGTTTTGTCAATTGAACCAATCCCACCCCTTCTTTATTGTATCTTGTATTTTTCATAAAATTTCAAATTTTATTGTAGATCAATTTTGTTGATTAAATCAACTAGGGGTGCAAACGAGCCGAGCCGCTCGCGAGATACTCGAGCTCGGCTCGGTAAAAAGCTCGAAATGAGCCAAGCCTTATCGAGCTCGAGCCGAACTTAAGCTAAAAAGAAAGCTCGTTTATTTATTGAACCCGAGCTCAAACATGGCATGTGAAGCTCGTTAGTCTCGTCGAGCCTTATCGAGCCTAGTGTAATGTTAGTTTTTTTTTTTAATATTTAATAATATTTACCACTCATTTAAAGTTGTTTAGTAAAAATCTCCGAGCTGAAACTTCACTTATCGAGCTCACGAGCCTAAACGAACTATTATTTATATATTTTTATTCAATGTATTAACTAATTAATAATAAACGAGCTGAGCCTGAGCCGAGCTCAAGCTTGAAAAATTGTCAACGAACCGAGCTCGAGCTCTTATAAGTCAATCGAGCTCAGACTCGACTCGTTTGTACCCCTAAAATCAACCAAGTTATCATAATCATTATTTCAGGTGTATTTTGGTATTAAATGCTATATCTTTTTTTTTTTTGAACGGCCAACGAATCAATTTCGAGCACTCTCGGGCACTTTTTTGGCGAATTAGGTACTCGAGAGTACCCGGGCCACCAATTGCCACCAATTCCCGGGAAAAACCCGACCACTCACCCGCCCGAAGGCGCGACGGTGAAATATTCGGTAAAACCGGTCGGGATCAGGACTCGAACCCAAGCCAATGGCCGGGTCATCCCTCATTTCCCATTCACCAATGTCCTCCAAATGTAACTAGTGGGAATTGAACCCAAGCCTCACATAGAAAACTTTAGACCCTCAACCAACTGAGCTAACAAATGATATATCTAAGCTTAATTTCTCTTAACTAGAGTATAATTGGTGGTTCATTAAAACGGAAACCAATTAAACCCCCCTCTCCCCTCCACACACACCACAACAACAAACAAAAACATAACAAAACAAAAGTAAGCGATGCTTTCCATGAGCGATCCGTGTAATTTGCCCTTGCTTTTAAAATTCCTGTCAGTTTTACACAAAATTTTACCTTAATTCAACACTTTTTTTTATTAATTTAACTCATTTGATAGCTCTCGTGAGTAATAAACCTTAATACTCCGACTATGTCGGGCGATCAACAACGGCGGACGCAGGATGATCAAGAGTGGCAACAGGCTACATCTCGGAGAGGCAGAAGACTAGAGCATCAGGACGAGGGTAAAGGTAAGGTTATATCGAAGTTTTTCGTTTCGAATCTCCCTCCGAAGAGTTCTTCGAAGGATCTGAAGGAGGTTTTTGAAGGTTATGGTATGTTTGAAGGTTCTTATATAGCCAGGAAACTGGATAAATAGGGGAAGCGGTTCGCTTTTGTGTCGTTTAGAGATGTTGTGGATGCTAAAAGAATGGAGGAGGAGATGTCTGACGTATGGTTGGGTTCGTATAAGTTATTCATCGCTGTTGCTAGGTTTGTGGATGGAGAGATTATTCCTAAACCAAGTAATGCTACGAAGGGGAAGGAACCCATGATGAGGCAACCAGATAATGGTAGCCTTAATTCTAGAGGTTGGCATCAAGGGGCTGAGAAGAGTGTTGCTGGCGGTTCGAGTAATGTGGAGGGTCGGTCGTTTCTTGATTCTCTTCTAAATAGGAATAAAGTTGATGTTATTCATGTAGATGATGTTGTGGAAGCCTTCTCGGAATGGAACGGTCTTGCTCTTGTTGGTACAGTGAAGGAGTTTGCTATACTTAAGTCGTTGAAGGTTTTGTTGAAGAATAAAGGATGGCGTGCGGTGGATATTAGGTACGTTGGAGGCTTTACGGTTGCCTTAGTATTTCATTCATCGGGTGAAGCAGTTAAATTTCTTGATGATCATAGCGTTTGGGACTCTTGGTTTGAAAGTGTTAACAAGTGGGATGGCAATATTGCGGTTACGGATTAACGGCTCGTGTGGTTAAAAGTGCATGGAGTGCCGATACAATTGGCTCTAGACCAGGTTTTTGACGTCATTGGCTCTAGATATGGAAGGGTTGTGAAATCGGCGTGCATGTCGGTAAATAATAATAATTTTTCGTATGCTTATATTGGTGTCTTATCTAAATGTTACAGGCGGATTATGGATCGAATTAACACTAGTACAGATTATAGACTAAAGACGGGGTGAATAAGGCTTTAAGACGGGGGTTTGAACCCCGTCTTAAGCCATCGCGTCTTTTGGTCAATTCAGCAAGAGACGGGGTTATTGAACCCCATCTTTTGTCACTGAACCCCGTCTTTAAGGCTATAATTTTATTATATCACATATAACAAAACCGCGTCTTTAACATGCTTGACCCCGTCTTTTTAGCACTTTTCAATATAATATTAATAAAAAATAACCCCGTCTTTAGCACAATTTATAAAATAATAAAAAAATTATTACACAACTTGCTGCATGTACAAGCATATATCAACCCAATACGTTTCGGTTTTCATACCAAATCAAAACATGCACATTGATTCAATCAACCCAATACATCATTCCGAACTTGTTCAAAACGATCTAATATACATTCAATCCGAAAACACAAAGCTAATCTAGCTAATATTTAAATACACATTCATCCACAAAGCTAATCAAACGAGTTAAAGCTAAAATCAATGTCTAAAGCTAACCTAAATAAAAATATCTAACTCAAAGTAAAGTAAAATCAGGATCAACCATTACCGATCACCTTCTTGTCTTGCTCACAACCACAACCAAACCGGACCATAACCGAACCAAACCGGACGAATCACAACCATTACCGATCACCTTCTTGTCTTGCTCACAACCACAACCAAACCGGACCATAACTGACCCGTCAAAATCCGACCACCACATCAGCCCTATCGAGCACACCACCAAGAACCAAATCCGGCCAAGTAAACGAATGAACCACAACCATCTCCAACCGTCACCTACCTCTGAACCACCTTCGGACTGATTATCACCGAAGCCACCATCGATTTACCACCTGCAACCACCTCGTGAACCATCACCACAAACCATGTCGGGCTTCAGTATCATCACACCGCCGCCACGAAGGGAGGTGGTGGTCGGCTGACTTCTGTCATAAGGAGGAGCAGCGAGAGAAACGAGAGGGAGAGAGTGAGACCCGAGAGAGAGATGAGAGAGATCTAGGGTTTTATTTTTGTTTGGCTGCCAAAAAAATGAGGAAGAAAGGGATGAATAAGACATTTTATAGCTAGGGTTTGTTGGTAGGTGAGTTGCTATAATTTGAATAGCAAAAGACAGGGTTATTATGTAAAAACGGGGTTAAGGTAAATAGATGGGGTTTAAAATCAAAAGACGGGGTTGGGTAGAATGTTTTTGGAATATTTTATTTTAAATATAATTATAGTTAATATTATAATTCGAATAGCAAAAGACGGGATTGTTGTGTAAAGACGGGGTTAGGATAAATAGGGGGGTTTAGAATCAAAAGACAGGGTTGGATAGATTTTTTTTTGAATATATTATTATGTTGGCCACAAAAGACGGTGTTGAGTCGATTTTTTTTGAATATTTTATTATGTTGGGTACGATGGTTATTATAATCTTAAGCAAAAGACGGGGTTCAAACCAAAAACCCCGTCTTTATTATTTTTGAACCCCATCTATTGCTCTGTTTTGTAGTAGTGTAATATTAGTTGGAGGGGTGTTTTGTTTAATATTTGGGTGGATGAGGAGGTGGTGGAATGGTTTCCAGATTGTTTGGAGGAAGTTGATGATGACTCTTCATTCATTGCACAAGAGAATGAGGCTGTGGTTGACCTTAGAGAAAGTTGAGAATAGTAACGAGGTTGTTGTTGAAGAAGGGGAGATTCCTGTTGAAAAGGTATTGGCACCTGAAAAGGTTATTCTTGATGGTGAACGTTTGTCTTCTAATCAAAGTGGTGAGGCTCGGGTTGTGGAGAATTCAGGGGTGAAGGTGTCTACTAGAAAGAAGTTTAGGAGGAAATCGTTGTTCAACCACCGGGGTGAGAGTAGTGGATCCTTAGAGCGTCCTAAAAACGTCCTAGGGATGAACATGATATGTTTGGGTTGGATAAGATCATCGACATTATGTCTGAGAGCAATAATGGACTTAGTGCCGAGAGTTTGGGTAGGAATGAGGTTTTTTTCACTACGGATTTGAATGAACATATGGGTGCTGGTCCGGTTGGTAGTGAGGTGGAAATTGGGATTATTCAGATCGAAGAGGGGGGGCGAAGGAGTGGGTGATCTTATATCTGATATTGACAAGGAGACCTCGGCTACTGTTCTTTTGAGCAAAGCATTAGGGGTGAATAATCTTGAAGCTTTTGTGCCAGCGGTTAAAGAGGTGCTTATTTCTGAAGGTTATCAAGCAGGAGAGCAATGAATGTTATTTCATTGAATATTCGTGGGTTAGGGAATGTTGGAAAAGCTGATTGGGTTCGAGGTCTCCGGGTTTCTCATGAGGTTAGTTTCTTTATGATTCAAGAGACGCAATTTGTGTCTTTGAAATCTATACAGTTGGATCGCTTTTGGGGGATAGGTGGTTTTAATTTTGAATGGGTTCCTTCCTCGGGTCGTTCGGGTGGTCTATTGTCGTTATGGGATCCGCATGTTTTCATTATGGAGAGGGTGGTTAAAAGCTCTAATTATCTTCTTGTTTCGGGTACGGTAAAAGGGAGTGGGTGTAAGTATCATATGCTAAATGTTTACTCTCCTCATAACTTGGTGCATAAACGAGTTTTGTGGGAAGGGATTGGTGGTTTAATTGGTGATGGTGATGGTAGATGGGTGGTTGTGGGGGATTTTATTGCGGTGAGAATGGAGGATGAAAGGCGAAATTCGGTTTTTAACGTGGTAGAGGCAAACAAATTTAATGATTTCATTGATTATTCTAATTTCCATGAGTACTCCTTAAAAGGGAGGAGGTTTACGTTTGTTGCAGGGAATAAGTTGAGTCGTATCGACAGGATTTTTGTTAACTGGAATTTCTTTATGGAATGGCCATGTGCGGAATATATCACTCTAGAAAGGAACAAATCGGACCATAGTCCTATTTTGTTGAAGACATGTACGAAGAACTTTGGGCCTAAACCGTTCAGGTTCTATAATTCATGGATTGGTCGAGAAGGTTTCGCAGATTTGGTGAGGAATACATTGCGTGAAAGTGAATTCTGTGGAAATCCTGACTCGATTTTAATAATGAAGTTTAAAAAGCTGCGGACTATTATCTCATCGTGGGCTCATGAATGTAAAAAGAAGGAATCGGCTGAGAAAATTATTTTAGAACAAGAGTTGCGTGACTTGGATATAGTCTTGGAGTCAAGATCTTTGACGGAAGAGGAGGAGTGGTCTTTGGTTGAGATTAAACGAAGACTTGGTGAGTCAGAAGCTTATTATTACCGGGATTTGAAGCAGAAGGCGAGATGTAATTGGGCTACTCATGGGGATCAAAATTCTCGGTTTTTTCACGGGTGTATTAATAAACGGAAGGCGTCTAATCGTATTCCTGGTTTGGAGGTTAAAGGGTTATGGGAAACGAATCCGGTTATTATCAAAAAGGAGGTGATGGGTTTTTTTAGAGACAAGTTTCGAGATCGGTTGAGCTATAGGTTGAGTATGGTTTGTCACGGCCTTGGGGTTCTTAGTCAAAGGGAAGCTGACGAGATGGTGGTGGGGTTTTCTACACAAGAGATTAAACATGCGGTTTTCGAGTGTGGTGCAGATAAAGCCCCTGGGCCAGACGGTTTCAATTTCAAATTTATCAGGTATTTCTGGGATATTTTAGAAAAAGATTTCGTAGATATCATGAGGCATTTTCATGAATTTGGCCGGTTCAGTTTAGGGGTTGGATCTTCGTTCATAACTTTAATTCCTAAAGTTAGTGATCCGGCTACTCTGGGGATTTTAGGCCGATTAGTCTAATCGGTTCTATTACCAAGGTGGTAACAAAGGTGTTAGTGAATCGGTTGAAGGCGGGTTTGAGTAAGATTGTTTCTGAACACCAATCGGCTTTTTTATCTGGGAGGCACATTTTGGATGGGCCTATGGTTACTAATGAGGTGATTTCGTGGGCTAAAAAGAGGGATAGGAAAGTATTTTTGTTCAAGATAGATTTCGATAAAGCATATGATAATGTCAACTGGGAATTTCTGTTATCGATTTTGAATCAAATGGGGCTTAATCCGGTTTGGTGCAACTGGATTCGTGGTGTATTGTTGTCATCCAGAGCCTCTGTCTTAGTTAATGGGTCTCCTACTTTTGAGTTTGGCTGTCAAAAAGGGATTTGCCAAGGTGATCCGATTTCTCCGTTTCTTTTCATTCTTGTTATGGAAGCGTTTTCGGGGTTGATGAAAAAAGCGTGCGACATCGGGGCTATTAATGGTATTGTTCTTCCTAATAACGGTCCGGTTTTATCTCATTTACTATATGCAGATGACGCTATGATTATGGGGGAATGGTCTACGTTTAATTTTACGAATATGAAGCGGATATTGAGAATTTTATATTTATGTTCTGGTTTAAAAATCAACCTACATAAATCGGTTCTTTACGGGGTGGAAGTGGATAATGAGGATATTACGATTGAGGCTGAGTCGCTAGGGTGTAAACCGGGGGTTATACCGTTCGTGTATTTGGGTATTAAGGTGGGTGCTAACATGAACAGGATAGCGAATTGGGATCCTGTGGTTTCCACGTTTAAGAGGCGGCTCTCAAAATGGAAAGCGAACACGTTATCTATTGCCGGTCGTTTGGTTTTGGTAAAATCGGTTTTACATAGCTTGCCTTCGTATTACTTTTCTCTGTTTAAGGCGCCGACGAAGGTTGTTAGTCTTTTAGAAGGGTTGATGAGACAGTTCTTATGGGGTGGGTCAGACGAAGTTAGGAAGATGAGTTGGGTGGCTTAGGAAAATGTTACGAAAAAGATTAAAGACGGAGGTTTGGGGATCGCCAAGCTTGAAGTTAGTAATAATGCCTTGCTGACTAAATGGCTTTGGAGATTCCTTAATGATCAACATGCGATGTGGCGGAGAGTGGTGGTATCTATACATGGGTCTACTCGGAGTTGGGGTATAGCGCTAGTTAACAATGCTATTCCGGGAGTGTGGAAGAACTGTGTATTTTTTTGGAATAAGTACAAGATTGACGGTAGTGGCTTTAATAATGTTATTCGGGGGAAAGTTGGTAATGGTAGGCAAATTCGGTTCTGGTTGGATACATGGATAGGGTCGACGCCTCTAAAAGATACATACCCGTCTATTTTTGCGTTGGAGAAAAATAAAAAGATTGTTATTGCCGATCGTCTAAAGACATTGAACAATACTCGGGTTTTTTTCGTGGGAATGGAATCGTGCGCCTAGCCATCCGGTGGAGTTGGATGAACAACAAAGGTTAGAGTTAATTCTTCATTCTGTTTCCTTAGAGGACACTAATGATGGATGGGTGTGGTTCAATGGGAGGGAAGATGAGTTTTCGGTAGCCTCGGTTAAACGATGGATGAGAGGGTCGATCAATGCAGCGGTTCCTTTTGGTTTCAAGTGGAGTAAGTGGGTCCCGACAAAATGTAATATTTTCATGTGGCGTGCGTATTTGGATCGGATTCCTACAAAGACGGCTTTAATTACAAGAAGAATCATGATCGACAATAACATATGTGATTGGTGTGAGAGCAATGAAGAAACCATTGAACATATTCTCACAGGTTGCGCGATTTCTATGGGAGTATGGACCGCTATCACTACTTGGTGTAAGGTTCCTAGACCGTTCGTTTTTCATGTAAAAGATTTGGTTGAGATGCAAGAGTATTCTGGCGTTTTGGGTATTAAGAAGGAGGTTTTGCATGGGGTTATTATTATCACATGTTGGAGATTATGGCGGGCTAGAAATGACAAGGTGTTCTCAAACAAGATGCCTAGACGGATATGGTAGCGGACATCAAGTCTTTAGGTTTCCTTTGGTATAAGTATCGATTTAAACAAGGGGTAGTAGATTGGGATATGTGGATTTCTTTTGATGTGATGTAATTGTTCTTGGTTGTACTCTTTGTGGTTTTCAGCCTCTATCTCTTTCTTGGAGATAGTTGGCGTTTTTTCGGTTGGTGAATGAAAGTCATTTCTAAAAAAAAAAGAAGCTATATCTAACATTTAGATGAAGCTTCTATACATGTTTTAATTGACCCATGTTGAAAATTAATATCTAACCACAACCTTTAACGATTAGTTTGTTTGTTCTTGCAACAAAGGTTAATACAAGAAGACACAACTGAAGTTGTTGTAGAAGATTATGGTTTGTATCAATTTATATACTTAAAAATTTATTTTATCATGTATTCATTCGGAATTTTAGAAGCGTTGTACCAAATTATTTTTGCGAATAACAAGACTATTGTAGTTATTATTATTTGAACGTCAACATATTTAGAGCACCCGTAGTGGGGCGTGAATATGAGCGCTAAAAGCAAATTAGCGCCCCCAACACCGAAACGGGGTCTTAAACTTGAAAATGCTTGGGGGCCTTAAGTGTTTAGCGCCGGAGATGATCACACTCCTAATCATGGTTTGCCACCTCATCTCTCACCCAATGTCTCTCTCTCCATTTATTATTATTTTATTATTTTTTATTTTAAAAGATAAAATAAAATATTAATAGAGGCCTTAAATTTTAAACCCCCACAATACCCTATTTCATTTTAATGCCCCATGTTGACTCATCTAGCACGTGAACCAATCATTGAAGAAGACCTTAAATTTAAGGCTCTCCACTACATATGGTCCTACAATAGCTATCAAATATTGTTTGATCATTACTCTCTCCGTCCCATTTTAAATGTTTATTTTTCTACGTTTTATTGTCTCAAATTAAATGTCTATTTCTAAAAATAAAAATACAATTTTCAGTTTTGCCCATAAAAGACAAAAGATAATAAAAGATTTGAAATAATAACTTAAAGATATTATTGTCATTATACAACTTAAAAAATATACAATTAAAGATTTCTTATTCTATGTATTTGTACGTCTTATGACATTTAAAATAGGAGGAAGGGAAGGGAGTAATTTAAAGACGTAAAAACTTTAAGATATCGTAACAATTTATAATAATAAAATTTTTATTTCTTGGACATTAAAATTTGAAACTTCCTTGCAATTTGCACCACAATTGTACCAAAAGTAGGTGTTGACTCACTAAAGACTTCTCTCTTTTTAAAACCTTTATTATCACGGCATGTTTCACTCAATTCATTCAACCTTCCAATAATTCATATTCACAACAATGGTTATTCTCACTGAACATGAAGTTTTACCAGGACCATCATCTTCATCATCAACTCATGATCTTAATCATAAATATGATGTATTTTTAAGTTTTAGAGGTGCCGACACTCGTAATGGCTTCACCGATCACCTCTACAACACCCTTTTGGATGCCAGCATCACCACGTTTCTGGATGATGAAGAGATTGAAACCGGAGAACCGCTGAAACCAGAATTGGAGAGTGCGATCAAGTCATCCAGGGCTTCTATTATCGTCTTGTCTGAAAATTATGCTTCTTCAAGATGGTGCCTGGATGAGTTGGTATTAATCCTTGAGCAGAAGAGGAAGTTTAACCAAATCGTTATCCCCATCTTCTATCATGTGGAGCCCACAGATGTGAGGAAGCAACAAAGCAGCTTCATGGAAGCAATGGCGAAGCATAAAGAGAGGATGGATGCAGAAACAAACGAAGAGAAAAGAAGTGAATGGGCTCAAAAGATGGAGATATGGGAGAGGGCACTCACACAAATTGCGGATTTGAAAGGGAAAGTTTTAAATGGCAGGTAAATCACTTACTTGAATCAAATTATTTATTATCTATTATCTATTACCAGTAGGATGCTCGCGCGATGCGGCAGGAAACACAAATATTTCTTAAAGGTGTGTATGGTCCGATTCGGTTATTGGTCTTAACAAAAACCAAAGTCATCGACTAAAATATCTTATTGACCAAATGGCTAGTTCAGTTTATTTTGTAAGATTGTTGGTTTTTAATTCAGTTCAGTTAATTTTTTTTAATAACAAAAACCAAACTTTGTCTAAAATTTTGGCTTACAGGTACATGTAATAGAAGCTAAGAATATATAAATGTTCGATTTTTAGTTTGATTAATTTTTAGTTTGGTTAATTCAGTTTTCAATTGATTTTGGTTGGTTACGTCTGCTTTTGGTTATTGGTCACCCTTGAATATTGTTAGTCACGTAACACATCATTTTTTTTAAAACTAAAAACAAATAGTAATATTGGAAACTATGTACTCCACAAGGATGAATAGATTATAAACAACAAGTTTAATATCACCTCTATGGAAAACTACCATGGCAACCAATTGATCGATTCTTCAAAACCCTATATGTTAGTTCAAATTAAACCACATCAGTTCATTCCAGACAAACAACAGTAAAAATCAAAGTATATAAAAGCATAAAGCGTGTTAAATGCTTAGATCTAATACCATTGATTTTTATCTTGATCTTGCCTAAACAACAACAAAAAACTTTGATAACTAAATACTGCATGTTAGATTATAATCAATGTATTTAAAAAGAACATGGACTTAAACATTAGTAAACTTAGTGTAGTATTGACGAGAAAAAATGTGCAGGCGATAAAAAGTGTGTAGTGGAAATGGAGGTTGACGAAGAGAAAACAGTGACGAAGGGTTGAGTTTTTTGTTAGATTGAATTAGGTGAGAAATTAGTGACCGGGAAAGCCCCTAGGTTTTGAATTTAAAAACAAAAAGGCAATTTGATGTTATCGTCTCCACATTATTTGTTATATATACTTATAGAGTTCTAAAACTTTAAATTTTAAAAGACTTTTTTTAAATTACCATAAATATTTGTAAAGCTCTAGTTTTTTTTTTTGTAATGTTTGAACAATGCGGCAAATAATACATGCACTTCTAAAGGTGTGCATGATTTAGTTTAGCTTGATTAATAATCTCAACCGAAACCGTAGCCATCAGCTGATTGATCTTATTAACCAATCGGTTAATTGGGTTGATTTTTAGGTTAGATTGTCAGTTTTCAGTTCGGTTCAGTTAATTGTGGTTCATAATCAAACTTTGGCTAAAATATTTACTTATAAGTATATGAAATTAAGGTATAAATACATGAAATGATAGTATGAAAGTTAAAAATATATGCATACATGAAATATTCGTTTTGATTTAGTTAATTTTAGTTTGGTTTCTTCCGTTAATTTGTTTAGTTTTGGTTAACGATTCAATTATTGTTTATCCCTGGACATTGTTAATTACTTAACATATCAATTTTTAATTAAAAAGTAAAAGAAATACTATATTCAAATTTAAGAGAATAATGCTCGTTTTTGTGGTGTATTTTGTTTAGATAATATAAACGTACGAAAAAATTATGGTCGATTAAAACGTCGACAAAAATGTGCAGGTTGTCATGTTATTTCCAAATGTTTTTAAAATATAATAGTTTAAAAGTAATGACAGGTTTAAATAAAAAGTTATAATTTTGTAGAAGATGGGGAAAAATGTAACAATTAACTAAAAATGAGAGAATTAAAGTGTAACTAAAATGAGGTACTAATGTGTAAAAATATTTTAATGACTATTTTACACCAATTTTAGGGTTAATGAAAATAAAGTTCTTTTGGATATCTTAAACTAGCATTTACTCATGCATTATAATATAGCATAGATAACCTAGTGTATCTTGGACTAAGACCATGTGATTCTGGATTCAATTTCCACAAAGGGATTTCCTAGTGATTCTCATAGCTAACACCCGGTAATCGTTTCCGCCTTTAATCAAGTCATACACTAGTGGATCGTATTCTTGGTCTTGGATTAGAGAGAGAAATCGGTTCTACATATTATTAAATTATTTTAATCTAATATTATTAAGTTATTTTATATTATATAATGTTTGTACATAATATTTTATTATATCTTTTAAATTAAAAAATAATAAAATAATGATAATAAATAGATAGTATGAGGTGTCAACTTCTGATTGGTGGGGTTTTTTTTCTTCCGGGCGTTAGTTTAATAGCGCCAGAGCACATTTTTGAAAAATGGAGCCCCCCGTAATGGTGTGGGGGGCGCCATTTTGGTGCCACGTCTGCAAGGGCGTTAAAAATGAAGCCCCACTACATGCAGTCTAACAAATGAAAATCTTGTATTTCTTCGTCTCTCTCCTATTAAACAATAATATTAGATGATGGCTTTCTTTCAAGCCACTTGCTAGATGATGGTTTTTTGGTGAGGTATAAATTGTTTGCTGGCTCGCTCTATAAAATAATATTATTAGTTTACATTTTTCCGCTTATCTCTTCTATTAAATAAAAATACTGAACCATAAATTTCCAATTATCTATTATTTATTTAATATTTTTTTTCAATATTTTATAGTTTATGCTTGGTATTAACTAATATTTTATTGATCAAACCCTGTGTATTACAATGTTTATACAATATAATAAATAAAAAAAACAAAGTTAATCGTTATAAGAAGTAATAATATATCAAAGTTTATTCTTTAAATCGAATACATTATATTAATTCAACCCGTGTAAGACACGGGATTATTTAGCTCGTGCAACACATGAGTTTTTTTTAAAAAAATATATTTTTTATTACTTCGTCTATGTAAAATTACATATATTCAACCTGTAAGACATGGGGTTGTAGCCTAATTATTATTAACACAGTATTTAAGGATGACTTAGCTGAAGTGTTCCCAACAAAATTTCAAAATATCCTTCATCCAAATTACTATGATGCCTTTTGTTTTAAATAGTTCAAATCAGAAATCAAGCCCACATGGAACTCCAGACCCAAATCTGGTGGAATACCGTTTTCCGCGGCCAAACAAATATTAAATCCGGCAATGATAGTGGTGCTCAATGAACATATGGGTGGTGGGTGTCATAGCCCTAACCAAGGAAACAAACCCTAGATCCGAGCTCAAAGCCTTTGGGTTTAAAGCTTAAAGAGAGAGGGAGAGAAAAATAAAGAAACGGAGACCACATATCTGAACCAGATCCATAACGATGATGATCAATCTGGAAATTTGCGTGGAGGCGGAGGTGGCTATTAGGGCTGGCTTAACCGTTTTGTTAGAAGAGAAATAAAAGTTTGGGCCTTCCAATTTTTATTTTGTATTTATTCATTTTTTCATGTATATTTGGGGTGGAAATTAATAAAAATAAACTTATATAAGGAACTAAATAGAAAATAATAAATTTATATAGTAAGTAGGTTTTCTATCAATTAAAGTTGTAAAACTATAAAATCATCTGATTTTTAGAAAAAAAAATGAACAATGCTTTTGGTTTTGTTGTGTGGCTAGTTCCATCTCTGACCACTACTACTCAAATTAAAGTTTGAATCCAAAATTTACAAAAAAATAAAAAAGAAAAGGAAAGTTTTTATGGAGACAAGGCTTTAAATACTAATAGCATGACAATTTAAAAAATGCATTGTTTTGTGTAGACCAGCATTCCAGCAAGATTCGGACCCCTGTATATTTTGAAGCAAAACAAGACAACTACCACCATAATACATCCACAACTTCGAATAAAGGTTTCAAACTATATTAAATATTAAGAATAATTGTGTTTGTGTTTTAATGAAATTCGCCTTTAAAAAAAAGAGAGAGAATAATTGCGCTTGGCCCGCGCTATGGAGGTAGATAATGTCACATCCGTGCTGCAATTGTTTTTTTTTTCTTTTTAGTGCTATTGACTACCCACACCCACCGTAACCACAAAGGATCTGGAAAGATTGGAGGAGGTTAGCGCCGGTGTTTATTAATAAAACACTTTTAATAATCAACTTTGAAAAATAAGTGATCATGGTAGACGGAGGCGATAGCTAAGGGGAGCACAACGGAAATGGAATGCATGTGCGAATTGGAGGAGGTTGACGCCAGTGCTTATTAATTAAACACTTTTAATAACCAACTTTGAGAGAAAAGTGGGCATGGTAGACGGAGGCGATAGCTAGGGGGAGCACACCGTAAGTACAACGGATCTGGAATGCATGGCGAATTGGAGGAGGTTGGCGCAGGTGCAATAACCAACTTTGGGAGATAAGTGGTCATGATAGACGGAGATAGCTAGGCGGAGCACGTCGTAAGCACAACGGACTTGTAATGCATGTGCGAATTGGAGGAGGTCGGCGCCAGTGCTTATTAATTAAACACTTTTAATAACCAACTTTGAGAGATACGTGGTCATTGTAGACGAAGGCGATAGCTAGGGGAGCACACCATAAGCCCAACGGTTGTGGAATGCATGTGTGAATTGGAGGAAGTTAGTGCCAGTGCTTATTAATTAAACACTTTTAATAACCAACTTCGAGAGATAAGCTAGTGGTCATGGTAGATGGAGGCGATAGCCAGGGGGAGCACACTGAAAGCAAAACAGATATGGAAGGCATGTGCGAATTGGAGGAGGTTGGGGTCAGTGCAAAAACCAACTTTGGGAGATAAGTAGTGTTGGTAGACGGAGGCGATAACTAGGGTGAGCACACCGTAAGCACAACGGACTTGTAATGCATGTGCGAATTGGAGTTGGTTGGCGCCGGTGATTATTAATTAAACACTTTTAATAACCAACTTTGATAGATAAGTGGTCAAGGTAGACGGAGGCGATAGCTAGGGGGAGCACACCGTAAGCACAAAAGATCTGGAATGCATGTGCGAATTGGAGGAAGTTGGCGCCGGTGCTTATTAATTAAACACTTTTAACAACCAACTTTGAGAGATAAGTGGTCATTGTAGATGGAGGCGATAGCTAGGGGGTGCACACCATAAGCACAACGGTTCTGGAATGCATGTGCGAATCGGAGGAGGTTGGCGCCGGCGCAATAACCAACTTTGGGAGATAAGTGGTCATCGTAGGCGGAAGCGATAGCTAGGGGGAGCACATCGTAAGCACAAACGGACCTGTAATGTATGTGCGAACCGGACGAGGTTGGCGCCAGTGCTTATTAATTAAACACTTTTAATAACCAACTTTGAGAGATAAGTGGTCATGGTAGATGGAGGCGATAGCTAGGGGGAGCACACCGTAAGCAAAACAGATCTGGAATGCATGTGCGAATTGGAAGAGGTTGGCGCCGGTGGAAAAGCCAACTTTAGGAGATAAGTGGTCATGGTAGACGGAGGCGATAGCTAGAGGTAGCACATCCTAAGCACAACGGACCTGTAATGCAATTGCGAATTGGAGGAGGCTGGCGACAATTCTTATTAACTAAACGCTTTTAATAACCAACTTTGAAATATAAGTGGTCGTGGTAGACGGAGGCGATAGCTAGGGGGAGCACACTGTATGCACAACAGATCTCGAATGCATTTGCGAATTGGAGGAGGTTGGTGCCGGTGCTTATTAATTAAACATCTTTAATAACAGACTTTGAGAGATAAGTGGTCATTGTAGACAGAGGAGATTGCTAGCTAGGGCGGAACACACCATAAGCACAATGGTTCTGGAATGCTTGTGCGAAATGGAGGAGGTTGGCGCCGGTGCAATAACCAACTTTGGGAGATATGTGGTCATGGTAGAAGGAGGCGATAGCTAGGGGAGCACATCGTAAGGACGTGGACCTGTAATGCATGTGCAAATTGGAGGGGATTGGCGCCGGTGCTTATTAATTAAACACTTTTAATAACCAACTTTGAGAGCTAAGTAGTCATGGTAGATGGAGGCGATAGCTAGGAGGAGTACACCGTAAGCAAAACAGATCTAGAATGCATGTGCGAATTGGATGAGGTTGGCACCGGTGCAATAACCAACTTTCGGAGATAAGTGGTCATGGTAGACGGAGGCGAAAGCTAGGGGGCACATCGTAACCACAATGGACCTATAATGCATGTGCGAATTGGCGGATGTTGGCGCCGGTGCTTATAAATTAAACACTTTTAATAACCAAATTTGATAGATAAGTGGTCATGGTAGATGGAGGCGATAGCTAGGGGAGCACACCGTAAGCACAACAGATCTGGAATGCATGTGTTAATTGGAGGTGGTTGGCACCGATGCTTATTAGTTAAACCCTTTTAATAACCAACTTTGAGAGATAAGTGGTGATTGTAGATGGAGGCGATTGCTAGGGGGAGCACACCATAAGCACAACGGTTCTGGAATGCATGTGCGAATTGGAAGAGGTTGGCGCCAGTTCTTTTTAATTACACCATAAGCACACCGTAAGCAAAACAGATCGGGAACGCGTGTGCAAATTGGAGGAGCTTGGCGCCGGTGCAAAAACCAACTTTGGGATATTAGTGGTCATGGTAGACGGAGGCGATAGCTAAGGGTAGCACATCGTAAGCACAATGGACTTGTAATGCATTTGCGAATTGGGGGAGGTTGGCGCAAGTGCTTATTAATTAAACACTTTTAATAACCAACTTTGATAGATTAGTGGTCGTGCTAGATGGAGGCGATTGCTAAGGGGAACACACCGTAAGCACAACAGATCTTGAACGCATTTGTAAATTGGAGGAGGTTGGCGCCGGTGCCCATTAATTAAACACTTTTAATAACAGACTTTGAGAGATAAGTCGTCATTGTAGATGGAGGTGATAGCTAGGGGGAACACACCATAAGCACAACGGTTTTGAATGCATGTGCGAATTGGTGGAGGTTGGCGCCGATGCAATAACCAACTTTCGGAGATAAGTGGTCATGGTAGACGGAGGCGATAGCTAGGGGGAGCACATCGTAAGAACAACTAACCTGTAATGCATGTGCGAATTGGAAGAGGTTGGCGCCGGTGCTTATTAATTAAACACTTTTAATAACCAACTTTGATAGATAAGTGGTCATGGTAGACGGAGGCGATAGCTAGGGGGAGCACACCGTAAGCACAACAGATCTGGAATGCATGTGGTAATTGGAGGTGGTTGGGGCCGGCGCTTATTAGTTAAACACTTTTAATAACCAACTTTGAGAGAAAAGTGGTCGTTGTAGACGGAGGCGATAGCTAGGGGGAGCACACCATACGCACAACGGTTCTGGAATGCATATGCGTATTGGAGGAGGTTGGTGCCAGTTCTTTTTAATTAAACACTTTTAATAACCCACTTTGAGAGATAAGTGGTCATGTAGATGGAGGCGATAGCTAGGGGGAGCACACCGTAAGCAAAACAGATCTGGAATGCATGTGCGAATTGGATGAGGTTGGCGCCGGTGCAATAACCATCTTCGGGAGATAAATGGTCATGGTATACGGAGGCGATAGCTAGGGGGAGCACATCATAAGCACAACGGACCTGTAATTCATGTGCGAATTGGAGGAGGTTGGTGCCAGAGCTTATTAATTAAACACTTTTAATAACCAACTTTGATAGATAAGTGGTCATGGTAGACCGAGGCTTTAGCTAGGGGGAGCACACCGTAAGCACAACAGATCTGGAATTCATGTGTGAATTGGAGGAGGTTGGCGCCGGTGCTTATTAATTAAACACTTTTAATAACCAACTTTGAGAGATAAGTGGTCATGGTAGACGAGGGTGATAGCTAGTGGGAGCACACCGTAAGCACAACAAATCTGGAATGCATGTGCGAATTGAAGGAGGTAGGCGTCGGTGCTTATTAATTAAATACTTTTAATAACTAACTTTGAGAGATAAGTGGTCATGGTAGATGGAGGCAGTAGCTGGGGAGAGTAGGTCAAGTAGGCATAAGGTGGTGGTCTGGCCACGTGAATATGGCGATTTGCGGCCGATTGTTGCAGGTGCGGGTGACTAAATAAGTGAGATGAGAGAGAGAGAGAGAGAGGTGTGATGGTTATGGTGATGAGGGTGGCGGTGGTGAATTGTTAACTGTGTGTCTTTTAGAGAGTGTTTTGGTTTTTAGATATAGAGAGAAAGAGCTAATAGAGAGAGATGGTGGTTGTCGGAGGCACAATTGTTTTGGTTTCTTCATAAAGAGAAAGGAAATAGTGGTGGTTTTATGGTTGTGGGGTGATTTGCCATCGTGGATGCTCTAAAGTTTAATGAACACTTTCCGGTGAACTAGGAACATGAAAAATATTGTGAGATTGCTGATTTGCCATTACAATAGCTTTATTTAGACAAAATTTTAATCTTGAAAATATGTAAAGAAGAATACCTGATGTTTTCAAGTTTTCTTATAAATGAGATTTCCCATTTCCCAGAATAGTAAAACATAACGTTATCATAAATAAAATAGGAAAAATGGAGGGACTGATAAATACCGGTTGTTGATATAAAAGAGAAAGACGCAAAGGATAGGCCAGCTACATATGCGATATCTTTGATTCAGGTTGTCTAGTTTTCACATATTTCTCATTTAATCAATTTTCAGGAAGGAGACAAAGTTGATTGAAGAAGTTGTTACAGACATCCATCGTAGATTAGGTGTACCCTTATGTCATACTCTACCTTGTCTTACAGGGAGGAATTATGACATTAGATTCATTACTTCGTGGCTGGCAGATGTATCTTGTCATACCATTGACATTTTTACAATTGTTGGCATCAGTGGGATTGGGAAAACATCTTTGGCCAAGTATGTTTTCAGCTTACACTTTCGTAAATTTCACAGAAGCAGCTTTATAGAAAATATCAATACAAGATGTAAAGAACGCCATAACGGATTACTTGATTTACAAAAGCAACTTCACGGAGACATTTCAAGAAAAATTGAGTTGCATGTTAATGATGTTAGCGTGTACACCTCTAAAATTCAGAATGTGTTGTCCCGTAAGAGGGTGTTTATAGTGCTTGATGACATTGGTAGTCTCGACCAGTTGAACGCTTTACTTGGGAGAAATGGTTTACATCCAGGAAGCAAAGTCATTATTACAACCAAGGATTCGTCTTTAACAGAAAGGTGTGCCTTATTCAAGACACAAGTACATCCGAAGCATACTAAGGTCTTACTTAATGGTTTAGATGAGTATGAATCACTAAAAATTTTATGCATTCATGCATTCGAGAGTTATACGCCAAAAGAAGGTTATAAGAATGTCTCAAAAGAGCTTGCGAAATATTGTGACGGACATCCATTGGCTCTAGAAATTATGGGCGCGTCTTTAAATAAGCGAGATGTAGCATATTGGGAAGATTTCATAAAACGGCTAAAAAAAGAACCTCTTTATGGTTTAGAAAAGGTAAAAAAGGCATTGCATATGAGCTTTGAATCTTTGACATCGGACAATGATAAAGAACTGTTTAAGCATATTGCTTGTTTCTTTGTTGGGGAAGATAGAGATTTGACTAAAACAATACTAGAGGCATGTGATATAAACACAACATCTGGGATTACAAATCTCACCGAAAAATGCTTTCTTAGTTTGGGATGGAATAACCAATTGGTGATGCATTCATTGATTCAAGAGATGGGAAAAGATCTAGTCCGTCAAGAATCACCTAACAAGCCGGGGGAGCGTAGTCGATTATGGTGTTATGAGGAGTCATTCAGTGTGCTGAAACGAAAAAAAGTAAGAGGCCATTTATTTTTTTAGTAGTTATGCATGTTCTAGGTATTTGTATTGTCTGTATACATGTATATAACCTTTATATATAATTCTGTTAAATTCCTTTTCTCCGTAGGGTACAAAAAGTATTCTAGCCCTTGCTCTTGACATGAGAATGCTTGACAAAAAGATATTATGTGGATCAGTTGAGCTCCAGTCCGAGTCATTAAGTCAGATGGATAATGTAATGCTACTACAACTCAATTATGTGCAATTAAATGAGTGTTTTGAGAATTTCCCAGAGGAGTTAAGATGGCTGTCTATGAACGGGTTCCCTTTAAAGTCTATACATTTAGACCGACCATTGGAGTATCTGGTTTGTCTTGACATGTCTTATAGCAATATTGAAGTTTTTGACATGTCTTATAGTAACGCACAACCACCTGCAAGGAGGCAAAAGGTAAGATTAGGTATATGTTTGTGAGATTGGTAATAATTAATAAGCCACCTTGACAAACTTTGAGTAATGATTATTAAACTTTTTTTTTTTTTTTTTGAACGGTGAATTTTTTAACTGTGTGGTAGAGATCATCACACCCGCCTTTTGGCAGGCCCTAATCACCCACGCGTCCAGGCTATGCTGTCTGAACCGGGTCCACGCTGGTACGGTGGGGACTGCGGCATTCGCCCGGAAACCGTACTGCCTCCACACAAGTTTTCCTCGCAGCCGGATGAAAACTGGGTCAGCGTGGACCCGTACTCCCTCCACACGAGTTTTCCTCACCGGAGTAACATGGATTAAACTTTCACAAAGTAGAACTTTTACCCACAAGTGTTTAGGCTTACACAAAATCTCAATCAGATGCTTCAAATTCATACAGAGAACTGGTTAGTTTTTCAGCTAATACTATAAGTCCGAAAAGTTCATTTTATAGATTGCAAACGATTTTTTGGGTGAATAAACCATTGATTCTGATGGTCTATTTGGTTGGCGGTAAACACAGTTGGCAACGTACAACCATATCTGCCATTTAAGTTTCCTCACGCCGCCTTGAACCACACAAAGGGTGTGCGGACCCCTTGACCAGTTGTTAGTCATGTCCTAAACCATATTAGTAAATGCATTTTATTACTTATTTTAACTTATCTCCATTCCAGAAGTTGGTTGAACTATGCTCAAACGACAAACGATTGCTTGGATCATTGAAGATTCTAGATCTTAGTTTCTGTGAACAGCTTCACCGTGTTGGTGGTTTTTACGAACTACCTGCACTTGAGAAGTTAAAAGTTAGATATTGCATAAATTTGATTGAGGTGTGTGAATCAATTGAGCATTGTGTTCAACTTGTCGACGTTGATCTGAGTTACTGTTGTAAGCTTACAAAGCTTCCAATATCCCTATGCAAGTTAAAGAAGGTTCAGACACTGTTGCTAGATGGTTGTAATTTGGGTGAATCTGCCATTATAAATTCATCAGATACTAGCATAAACCCACAAACCTCTTCATCAGCCATTATAGTGGAGGCTATACCAAGTGATTTCAAGTTCTTTATGACACTTTTACCAAGCTCGTTGAGAATTTTGTCACTTGCAAAAGCTAACTTGTCAAATGAATCATTTCCCATGGACTTGAGTTGTCTAGCCATGTTAGAGGAATTATGTTTGGATGAAAATCCAATTGTTTCACTGCCCGATTGTATGAGGACCCTTCCTAGGATTGAGAAACTCAGTATTGACCACTGTTATGATTTGATATCAGTTGAGCATCTTCCACGTACCCTAAGAGTATTCTCAGTGTTCACAAAAGATGTATGTAAGATTAGGAAAATTAAATTCGACCCAGAAATGCTTCCACTCAAATTAACAGGAACTCCTTGGGTGGCATCACATCCGTCGCTTGAATTTGAAGGCATGATCAAAATTCAACGTATGGCAGATGTTGAGGAAAAGTTATTACATAGTTTGGGCTGGAAAAGGTCAGACTTTGTTAATGAAGGACACTTGGAAACTCATGACATCTGGGTATCCTCTAATTAACTGTCTATTGAGTGTGTGTGGTTGTGTGTTTTAAGAAAGGTGATTAACTTTGTATTTATTTGGCAGATGGTTTATGAATTTGGAATATTCAGCACCATATATTGGTGTAAAGGGTTGCCGGAGTGGATAAGGTGTAGAAGTGAGGGCCCATCAATATCATTTATCATCCCGTCATCTCCTAAGAAGCTTCGAGGACTGAATTTCTGTTGCGTGAATGGGCCTCCATATAATGGAGAATGTATGGCTAAGCCAGATATCATTATTAGGAATATTACAAAGACCCAAACCTGGATTTATAGTTATTTCATTAGGATCGCCGGGTTAGAAGGAAAAGACTGCTTTAGTTGGTTAAGCCATTGGATGTTTGGCCCGAATGAGATGGAAGCTGGTGACCATATTATAATAGAATGTTACCCTAAGGAGTGTGAGGTTGGTTTTGCTATTGTGTATGATGATGATAGTGTGGAAGAAGGAGAAGATGTATTGAGTAATTACAAATCATGGAATTATATTATCGGTGGGGACCTCTCTGCTTTTCAAGCTACAACAGGAGAATACTTCCTACGTAACACAATTTTTTTAGGGGATCCCGTTGACAAGTTTTATGCTCCTTTCATGGGTTACGAATACAACTATAAAGGTAAACGCCGTCTCTATATATTAAACATAGCCAAGTCTTGTTTATTACGTTTTGTAAAATCAACGCTAAAATAATTATTGCACAACTTTTTATTTATTGTTTATTTTCAGAAGAGGAAGTGACGTTTAAAGCTTTCTCCCAGAAGAAGTCTGAAACAGATGGGTCTCAGGTACATTTCAACAGCAAACATTGGAATAAAAGATTGATTTATATATACATTAAATACATGTAGGCACAATGTTCACAAATGCGTCCAACTGCAATGGCACCTACTGAAGCTCCTTGCATGCCTATGTTCCCACATGGATTAGGTCAACAAACGTTTGATGGTCAACCTCCTCTCCAAGTAATCTTCCATAATCTCATTTTAAACACTTTCTAAAGAAGACTGAAAAATGATTTGGATTTAAATAACCTGAGATTTGTTCTTTATTAATAATTTATCAGCAGGGTCAGTGTCTAGGTGGAAGCCGAGTTGGTGTTCCTGGAGAGCAGAATCAGCAACATACTGTTCCTCTTATGCAGCAACAGGTTTGTTGCACTCTTCTCTTGCTGATTGTCAATTATTATTTAAACTGTTCCGCCCCTTGTAATCTCAATTCCATCATTAGTTATAAAACTTGTAACAAAGACTGAAAATTACTTTGTTATTTATCAATATTGTTTTGGCATTGGCCTTGGCTTTTGGTACCAGCATCAACTTGTTCCAGATATGAGCCCAGGTGGAGGCCCAATGAAAAACTCTTTCATTCCAATGATTCTGCCAGGTCAACATGAACCTCATCCATGTGGAAATTGCGTTGGTGTTCCTCAACAGCAGAATAATCAACAGCTTGTTCCTGTGATGCAGCAACAGGTTTGTTCTACTTTTCACTTGATATGTTTTATTAAAAGTTAAAGTTAGTTAATAACTAATTTTTGGGAATAATAGATGGTGCCATATGGACTAATGTCTCATCTCCCACCTGGTAGTAACATTGGTAATGTGTCAATGGGTTCTGTTCCATATGATTTTGAGAATGCGATGCATTTACGTGATGCTGGTGGAATCTTTGCCCTTACAAATGCTTCTCCAACCGAGCAAAGGACTGTAAGTCCTTTGATCATAGATTCATGACAATGAAACAATTTATTATATTATTATGTTTAATTAGATATATGTGTAATGTGTAAACATTGTAGATGACGGATGAGAATTTGTACCCACTAGTGGACCAGTTGGAAGCCGAGTCAGAAGCAAATGTAACGAGAGATTTTCTTCATTGTTATCTTTGTAGGTGGATGTGTGTCTCGTGTGGAAGATGTCAATAATGCCCATCAAAACGTCAAAAGTATCCACTCGTTTTTACATGCACTCCCTCCATCCCTAGCTGTCAAAAAACATAACTTTATTGTAAAATAAAGGAAGAAATACACTCCATGTTTTATGACTTGCAGGTTGTCTAATACATAAACAAACAATTAGACGCCATGATTAATAGCCGATAATCAAGCCCTTGATTGTATCAATATGTATTACATATATTTAGGCGAGATTGTTTCTAATTAGTTGATATGCATCAATACTTTAATTACTTATCTTGTCAATCTATCTATTATAATAAATCAAAGCCTAAAATCTCATATGACACTTAGAGGAAAACCTACCCCTAGAAGGTGCCATGTGATATGCCATGTCGTTTGTGATTTAAAATAAAAAAAAAATTGTTTTTTTCATGTGCAAGCCACATGCACTTTCCTCCAGGTTTTTCAAACGATAATAACTTTTTTATATGATATTGTTTTGGAAAAACTATTACACCAAATTAACAAACATTTTGTTATTTTTTCAACGAGTACCATAGTGCTATACAGAAACGAAAAAAAGAAAACGACTTTTTTATGTGGTGATTATTGAAATAGATACTTCAATTATGTATGAGTGAAGAAAACAGTTTGGAAACATGAAAAGATGATTGATTGTGTATCCATAATAAAGATTGAACATGTATGTCATATTTTAACAAATGCTCACTTTACACATTAGAATCGCCTATCATCACCGTGACATATCATTTGATACCAAATTCTTCACAAATTTTTTTTATGAAAAAACGACCTACTACTTTTATAGTACACATATTTTGTCGCATCATATTGGACGCACCCGGGGGAATAACCTAGTTGTATTATAAATTATACGCTAATGAGAATGAGGAAGATTGAGCAGTAATTATCAATTCTAATATGGTATCAAGTCACTTTTGATTCACTCTACCTCTTCCCACCGTAAACCTCCCTGCGCCGCCCTTCTTCTTCCTTCTCGGCCTCCCCTTCTATTTGTTTTCTACTACTTCAATCACCCATGGAAACCAAACTTCACCCCGCCATGACGATTAGCAACATCTAAACCTCATTCCATTCACCCTTGAAGTCGAAACATCTCATTACACAGCATGGACTTCCCTCTTTGAAGTTTACTGTCGTGCATACCATGTCTCCGACCACCTGTTGCCCGCCTTCCCAGCCCCACCGCTACCCTCTCATCCTCCTCTAATGCCGATGTTGCCAAGGCAGCAGCCGATGCCATCAAGGCTGCTGCCGATGCCGAAGCCTTATGGTCTAGGTTAGACAGTATCGTTCTTCAATGGATATATGGAACCATATCCACTGATCTTCTACATATTATTCTTATTCCCGGTCAATCCGCCTTTGATGCATGGACTGCTATTGCTAATCACTTTCAAGACAACAAAAGTGCTCGTCAAGTCCAACCCCAACAAGATTTTTCCAATTCCCGTCTTGAAACTTTTCCTTCCATGGCAACCTACTGCCAACACATGAAACACTTTTCGGACCAACTCAATGGTGTTGGGGCGCCCGTCGACAATCAACGCCTCGTTACTTAGCTTTTAAGTGGCGCTACCAGACAATACGAGAGCATCTATCAAGTGCTTAGTACAGGTGGCCATCATCATTGAATTTTATTTCTAGATGACAACACCAACTTTCTTTGGACCAACCCCATTAGCCATAAATATTAGCTATTCTCCATATTTTCTCAATTCTATAACTACATTAACACACAATTTGAACGTAAAATCAAACAATTTCAGTGTGATAATGGCAAAGAATATGCAAACAATTCCTTTCAAACTTTTGCAAATTAAATGGCATGCATTTTCGCTTCTCATGCCCTTACACCTCTTCTCAAAATAAAAAAAAAATTCCTGCATATAAAGCAGCGATTAAAGCAATTTTTTTTTTTATTTTTGCCTTTGAGAAATTTGTGGTCCAGAATGGTTCTCTCAGTTCTCAATTTAACCAAAGGTTCTCATTTGAACCAAATCCTATATATATATATATATATATATATATATATATATATATATATATATATATATATATATATACTAGATTTATATCCCGGGAGTGTCCCGGGTTGAGAAATCTAATATGACATATCAATTTTACATACGAAATAGACTGATGCGCTTTACAGTTACATGCAGGAAAACTTCGGGTAGAACCTAACCTAAAGTAATTAACAATGTATCCTCAATGTTAACGTCTAACCTTAAACAATTTATAACGCTAATATTAAAACCTAACCTAAAACGATGTACAACTCCAATGCTACAACCTGTTGTAAATAGAATTCATATTTACTAGTTTGAACATAATTAATGACTTGCCTATACATGATTAATGAATAACCTGAACACTTTGTGTTTCTTTTCCTGTATGAACAAAACCCCACAAAAAATAGTCGTTGTTTTCTCCGTTTTTTATATAGCACTATGGTACTCGTTGAAAAAAAAAAAAACACTCGTTAATTTGGTCGTTTTTTTCTCCGATTTTATATAGCACTATGGTACTCGTTGGAAAGATAATAAAACGCTCGTTAATTTGGTGTAATTTAAAAAATCTCGTATAGAAAAGATATTAACGTTTAAAAATTATGGGAAAAACATGAGAGAAATAAATCTAATTTTGTTTTTAACTTATTTTTTTTCTAAAATATCTCAATGCCACATGGCATCCTACATAGCACTCTCAAAGGGGAGAATGACTATATGAGTACCATGTACGATTTAACCCTTTGAAATATATTTATATATATATATATATATATATATATACTAAGTTAAAGCCCGTGTGAGTACCGTGAGACACACCGGAAGTCTATATCATTTTTTAATAAAATTAGTTTTCAATGTTTACTAAACGCCAAATCAAGAAGTCAATCATCTGTTGCAAGCAAAGTCTGTTTACTAAGGTCTGTTCCAGAGCAGTGGGTCTGTTAATGAGATCTATCTGAAACAGCTGCTGCTTCAAACAGATGTTGCTCATGTTTTAGACAGATCTCCTTAACATAGCCACTGCTCTTAAACAGACCTTACTAAACAGACCCACTGCTCTAAAACATACTTTAGTAAATTGACCCACAACAGACTTTGTTTCTCCATCAGCAGATGTCTTCAAACAGTCTTTACATATCAACAATCTTCAACAGATCTTTCTCACCGAAGTGATCTATCAATTTTTACTATTAAAATACATCTTTGTACTAAGTTTCATTAATATAAACTCTTATACATGTCATTCCACTAAAAGAATAATTATCTAACTGTCAAATGCCCATTAGAGCAATGATAAACTAACAATAGATCCACAAATTACTTACATGTATATAACATTTATAATTTTGTTTGAAAGTGATGAAAAACAAAAAAAGTAAGACAACATGAGTTTTTAAGTAGTTATGAACGTTTAAAGTATTTTTAATTGCATATGTACATGTATATAACATTTATAATTTTGTTTGCAATCCCTTTCTTTGTAGGATAAAGAAAATCTTCTAGGCCTTTCCCTTGACATGAGAATGCTTGATGAAAAGAAGTTTACCGAATCAGTTGAGCTAAACACAAACTCCTTAAGTAACATGCATCATCTGCTTCTACTAAACTCAATTATGTACAACTAGATGAATGTTTTCAACGTTTTCCGGCCGAGTTAAGATGGTTATGTATGCATGGGTTCCCATTAATGTCTATACACTTAAACCTACCAATGGAGAATCTAGTTGTTCTTGACATGCGTTATAGCAATATTGTATCTTTTGACATCTCGTATAGTGACGCACAACCTCCTGCAAAGAAGCAAAAGGTAAGATTTTAGATTTTTATATATTTGATTCTGAATAAGCACTAATCCACTTAGATAAAATTTGGATGGTGATGATAAATCTATCACAAAGTAGTATTTTAAAGGAACAACACAATTGATAATGCTTGCTTGTATTTGTGAACTTTGTTACATACATTCTGAAATGCATACACGATTTGGTATATAGCCCTAATTTGAACCGATGGGTCCTTTCCCAAGCAACACATCTATTTAGACTTTCACATTTAGCTACATACAGTCAGTCATACATACCACTAGACTTTACATACTAGACTTAGACATACTTTCTACATTTTGGATTTGCAGATGAGATTAGATTCTTGCTACTTGACTTTTTCTGAGCCCTTCCATTTGGTGCATTCCTTTGAAAAGTGATCGAGTTTTCCACATTTATAACATCTAAACTTGCTTTTGTCTTTATTTCCTCGACCCATGCCTCTTTGAAATCCATTTTCTCCTCTCTTAGAGTTTCTATCACGACCTTGATTCCTTGAACTTACCATTAGAAGTTTGCTTCCATAATTTGCCTCTAGTTCATCTTAGCCTTTAATGCGTTCTTTGAATGCTGTAATTCTTCCAACCTCTTCTTCAAATGGAATTATATCAATTTCTTGATAACGTTTGATAGATGCCAGAATTGGTAGAAATTTCATTGAATAATATACAAAGTTAGTTTATCAATTTCTCATGTTATTTCGGTTTGTTTCTGATTATGATTATTGTTTTAATCAATGAAACCAAATCCGAAATTGATCCTGGGAAGGCCACTGTGCAACAACCTAGGCTTACACTTAATCACAATCAGATGATTCAGATTCACACACAGGCCTTAGGTATAAAACCAGACACAGAGATCTGTTGAATTTTTCTTCTAATTCTATTTGACCGAAACGTCCATTTTTAAGACGACAAATGAAGTTGGCTGGAAGAAATAAACCATTGATTTTGGTGCTTAATTCGGCTGGCAGGAAAAAAATGTTGGCAACATACTACCATGCTTATCGTTTAGGTTTCCTCATGCTGCGTCGAACCATACAAGGTGTGCCGGCCCTTGACCCCACTTTTCTTTATGTCCTAAACCGTATTAGAGTTAGTCCTGAATCCTGTGGTCTTGTTTAAATCTTAATCATTTAAGATGATTGATGACACTAGCTAGAATTGCCACAAAAGATAAGTCTTATAATGATTTATATTGAGTAAATGCATATTTTACTTATTTTAACTTATCTCCATTTTCAGAAGATGGTTGAATCATGCTTAAACGACAAATGGTTGCTTGGATCATTGAAGATTCTAGATCTGAGTTACTGTGAACAACTTCATAGTGTTGGTGGTTTTTTTGAATTACCTGCACTTGAGAAGTTAATAGTTACAGAGTGCATAAATTTGATTGAGTTGTGTGAATCGGTTGAACAAAGTGTTGAGCTTGTCTATGTTGATCTGAGTTACTGCAAGAAGCTTCTAATATCCCTAGGCAAGTTAAAGGTGAAAACACTAAAGCTAGATGGTTGTAATTATTTATGGGAATCTACCACTTCATCAGCCCTTATAGTGGAGGCTATACCAAGTGATTTCAATTTCTTTATGACTTTTTTACCGAGGTCATTGAGCATTTTGTCACTTGCAGATGCTAATTTGTCAAATGAATCCTTTCCCATGGACTTGAGTTGTCTAGCCATGTTAAAGGAATTATGTTTAGATGAGAATCCAATTGTTTCACTGCCCATTTGCGTGAGGACCCTTCCTAAGATTGAGAAACTATGTATGTGCAACTTTTTTGATTTGATATTAGTTGAGCATCTTCCACGCACCCTAAGAGTATTCGGCATGTTCACAAAAGATGTATTTGAGCTTAGGAAAATTAAATTTGACCCAGATATGCCTCCACTCTGTTTTTCAATGGATTTAAAGAGACTGAATATCATTTCTATTATTTCTTTGAATGGTTTGAATGAATGATTTACAATACATAAAATGAGATATAAATAGTTGGTTAATTAAGACCATACAAGGAAACAATGCAAATTGCAAGGCTGGCTCCCATTGATTAATGGCCAACGGTCCTAAAAGACTAAATTAGAGGATCAACATAAAATGGAAATGATGTGGTCTTGATCTCATAAAATATTTTATTTTCTAACACTCCCCCTCAAGTTGAGTAGTGGGGTTTCCGATACTTAACTTGCCAAGACAGTGGTGAAATATTTTCCCATTAACGGCCTTGGTTAGAATATCTGCTAATTGTTCTTCTTATCGAACATAAGGAAGTTTAATAACCCCTGTTTCAAGTTTTTCTTTGATGAAGTGCCTATCAATTTCTACATGCTTCGTTCGATCATGTTGGACAGGATTTTCTGAGATTTGTATAGCGGCTTTGTTATCACACATTATTGTACTAGTTTCATGCTGAGAAAAACCAATCTCTTTTAGTAGTTTGCGTATCCATAAGACTTCTGCTAAACCTCGGGCAATCCCTCGAAACTCTGCTTCTGCACTGGATAGGGCCACAACCTTTTGTTTTTTGCTTCTCCAAGTGACGAGATTCCCGCCAACTAGAGTAAAGTAGCCAGATGTGGACCTTCGGTCTTCTTTATCTCCTGCCCAGTCTGCATCTGTATATGCCTGAACTTTAAGATGTTTGTTGGGTTGGAAGATAACCCCATGTCCTACGGCACCCTTGAGGTATCTGATAATCCTCCATACAGCTTCCCTGTGATCAACTTGAGGTTGGTGCATAAACTGGCTAACAACTCCAACCGCATACGCAATATCTGGGCGAGTATGCGAGAGAGATATATAAGTTTACCCACCAGACGTTGGTACCTTTCTTTGTTGGCCAATTTTGCTCCATTTTTCGTATAAAGTTTTTGGTTGGCTATCATTGGAGTGTCAACTGGCTTACAATCAATCATTCTGGTTTCAGCTAGGAGATCAAGGATATACTTCTTCTGGCATATAAAGATCCCTTGCTTGGACCTCAAGACTTCAATTCCGAGAAAGTACATTAGTCTTCCTAAGTCCTTCATTTCGAATTTCGTGAATAGCTTTGCTTTTAACTTTGTCATTTCTTCTTCTTCATTTCCTGTAATAATCATATCGTCAACATATATGATCAAGCATGTTATAAGCTTACCTCTTTGTTTAAGAAACAAAGTATGATCGGAGTTGCTTTGTCGAAAACCATAACCCTTCATTGCTAGAGTAAATCTGCCAAACCAAGCTCGAGGGGATTGTTTGAGCCCGTAAAGGGTCTTCTTCAACCGACATACTTCCTCATTCTTGAACTCTCTTGTGAACCCAGGAGGGGGTTCCATGTACACTTCTTCCTTTAAATCCCCGTGTAGGAAGGCATTCTTGACATCAAACTGATGAAGGGGCCATCCTTGGTTTGCAGCAATGGAGAAAAGAACACGAATTGTATCAATTTTTGCTACGGGGGAGAAGGTTTCAGAATAATCAATCCCGTACGTTTGGGTGTAACCTTTTGCAACTAATCGAGCTTTATATCTTTCAATGGCGCCATCGGGTTTGTATTTGACGCTGAAGACCCAACGACACCCTACAGGTTTCTTCCCTGAAGGAATAACACTCTTCTCCCATGTTTTATTTTTTACACGGGCCTTCATCTCTTCTTCCATTGCTTTCTTCCAGTTTTGTGATTTCAAGGCTTGTTCTATAGAGTTAGGAATTTCTTCTTTATATAGGGTTGAAGTAAAGGCATGTGCTTCTTTGGAGAAGTTTCCAATGGCCACGTTTGCCATGGGGTACCTAGACGACTTTGGTTCTCTTTCTGGAGAATAGCGTCTTGGGGGAACACCTCTATTGGCTCTAGGTGGTAAGACATATTTTCCTAATATTTCTTCTTCTACTGTTTCTTCTTGTATTGGTTCTTCCTGCACATGATTTTCTACAGGTATCTCATCGTCATTAGATATATTATTTTGAAAATCATCAGAGATTGTATTATTATTGTGAAATTCATGAGTGTCTTTATTTTGAGGGTCACTCTGAGGATTACCTTCAAAGGTTTGAGAGTTGCTTACCTCATGTACCAAGATAGGAGATTCTTGGTCAGTGGCACTGGGAGTTATGTCGGCTTCTTGAGAGGTTAGTGACTCATCTTGGGAACTGTGAACGGCTTCTTGCATGGAAGGAGCCCATTTTAGCCAACTCAAGGTGTCAATGTCTTTCTCCCCCTGACCAATGTGTTGGGAGGTATAGAAGAATTCAGTTTCAAGAAAATCGCAGTCCATGGTGGTGTACATATGGCGTCTTTTTGGGCTATAACAACGGTATCCTTTTTGATTGATACCATACCCCAAAAAGACACACTTTTCTGCACATGGACCAAGTTTCCCTCGATCTGTTTTGGGTAGATGGACAAAGACGGAACATCCAAATACTCGAGGTTCAAGGGTGAGAGTAGGTGGGAGTTTAGTAAAATCAGATAATGCTTTAAGGGGGGTCTTGAGATCAAGGGCTTTGGTAGGAAGCCTATTAATAAGATAGGTGGCAGTGGCTATAGCTTCAGGCCATAAAGATTTAGGAACTTGTGACTCTATTAGAAGAGCCCGGGTTATTTCTAAGAGAATACGATTTTTCCTTTCAACGGTTCCATTCTGTTCAGGAGTATGTGGGCAAGTTGTTTGGTGGATAACCCCTTTGTTTTGACAAAAAACTTTCATTGAATCATTTACAAATTCTCCCCCATTATCGGATCGAAGAACTTGAATATTGGTTTTAAATTGTGTTTGTACCATTGTATAATACATGGTGAATTTTTCAAATACTTCTGATTTGTTTTTTAAAAAATAAACCCATGTCATACGAGTACAGTCATCAATAAAAAGGACAAAGTATCGAAAATTTTGTCCTCCAATAACTTCAGCGGGCCCCAAACATCAGAATGGATAAGCGAAAAGGGAGAATCAACTTTGGTGTTATTAAATTTATAAGTATGTCTATGGCTTTTAGCCAAAACACAAGTCTCACAATTTAAAGGTTTATTTGACGGAAATAATTTTGGAAATAAAAGATGTAAATAACCAACAGAAGGGTGCCCTAGTCTCCTATGCCAAAGCCAAGCTTCTCTATCCATAGTTCCATGTGCAAGCATCACGTTCCCATGTTGAGTCACTTCCTCCACATAGTACAATCCCCCACATTTAGTGCCACGCCCAACGATCACTCCCGTCCTGATATCCTAAAGGATGCAAAACGTAGGGTGCATTATGACTGTACAATTAAGTTCTTTCGTGACATGACTAATGGATAATAATTTATGTGATAGAGAAGGAACATATAGACAATTTGAGAGTTTCAAAGTTGGCGATATCTCAATTGTTCCTCCTCCTTTCACAGGAGCTTCCCCTTTATTAGCAGTTTTAATGTACTTAACCCTAGGTTTAGATTGTGATGTTATATCCGATATATCATATGTCATAGTATCAGTAGCACCACAATCGAATATCCAAGAGTTGGTGGATTTTTTACAATTTTGAGCCATATTAACTAGCCCAAGATTGCTATTGGTCCTCCTTTTGCTTTTTTTAATTTTAGAAAAAACATTTAGAAGGGTTTTTATGGCTAAATTTTTTTTAGTCAAAATATTCTTTTTCTTGGTATGTTGACCCGTGTCCAAAAAACAATTCTTATTAATTTTCAAAACCTTTTTCTTATTAATTCTCAAAAACTTTTTCTTATTAACTTTCAAGAAATATCTAGAGGGTTTTGTTTTATCTAATAAAGGGTTTGTTTTATGCAAAAAAACTATTTTCATTGCTTTGAATATATTGGGTTGTGTCAGAGGCGTGGCCTTTAAGAGAGGTCATGGTCACTTTGGAAATATCATAATTAAATTGGCTAAAGTCAAGTAAAGAAGGGTATGAGAGTATGCTCTCAAACCCTCTACCTCGTCCATTATTATCCTCTGTCTCATCACCGATGTAGGTACATCCTCCAAAGCCACCTCCGGTGCCCATTTCGCCGCTGCATCCTTCGTGATTTTCTTCTGATTTTCCGATGGTTGTGGCGGCTTTGCCCCCTTCCTTGATTCCCTTCTTGTGACCGTCGGTCCACCACTCTCGACGAGTTGGAAACATTGATTCTTGGTGTGTCTAGTCATTCCACAATGATCGCACTTTAGCTTTGTTTTATCGATCCGGGATGATGAACCAAGGTTAGTGCCTTTTTGATTTGCTCGCCCCTTTGACAGTAGACCTAGACCTTCGGATGACCTGCTGGTATGTAAACCTGCCGCCACACCGCTTGGAGAAGATACACTATCAGTGGCTCCTAATATCCCCTGATGTGCCATTTCTTTTCTTACAGCGGCGTAGGCACCCTCAGCCGAGGGTAGCGGGCCCCACCGGAGAATTTCCCTCTTTATCCGGTCAAACTGTCGATCGAGAGCGTTTAGAAACTGAAAAAGTTTTTGTTCTGACCGGAGTTTATTATATGTGGCTATATCAACAGCACAAGTCATAGGGTTTGGGTCTCTCCTCTCAATTTCTCCCCAAACTCCCTGCATAACGATCCAAAAATCTTCCAGAGGAGAACCATTTTGTTTTATGCTGTTTGATTTAACGTGAAGATCGAAGGTTTGCAATTTATCTTTCCCGCTGTTGTAGGTAACAACTAACGTGTCCCACAATGTTTTGGCTGTCGGGAATTCTGTTAGGTTGCTGGCGAGGGAAGGCTCAATATTTTGTATTAACCACGAGAACACGACTAAGTCATCTTGTTCCCATTGGTCATACTGATCTTTGGTCGGTTCTGGAGGCTTTGGGTCTCCAGTTAAGTGGCTCAGGAGATGTTTCGATTTGCCACTGATTGCAACTCGAATCATTCGAGACCACAAGGCATAGTTTTGGCTGTTTAATTTGAGACTGATTTTCAGTGAGTCAGAAAGGCTCTGTTTTTGCGATTGATTTTGGTTGTTTATACCATTCTTGAGGAGATTTGTGATCTGCAATGCAAGATCATCATTCCTAGCTTCGTCGGACATGGTTGGTTTTGTGGGATAGGTTTAAAAAAAAGGTAGATGATGAGCGGGTTAAGATCGATTACACCGCTCTGATACCATGTTTTTCAATGGATTTAAAGAGACTGAATATCATTTCTATTATTTCTTTGAATGGTTTGAATGAATGATTTACAATACATAAAATGAGATATAAATAGTTGGTCAATTAAGACCATACTAGGAAACAATGCAAATTGCAAGGCTGGCTCCCATTGATTAATGGCCAACAGTCCTAAAAGACTAAATTAGAGGATCAACATAAAATGGAAATGATGTGGTCTTGATCTCATAAAATATTTTATTTTCTAACACACTCAAATTAGAAGCACTTCCTGATTGGAAATCAGATTCGTCTATGGAAATTGAAGACATTATCAAAATTCAACCTATGGCAGAGGTTGACAAAAAGTTATTACACAGTTTGGGCTGGAAAAAGTCAGACTTTACTGAAGAAGGAGACTTGGACCTTGAAGACATCACGGTTTCCTTACTATTTAATTATTTCTTGTGTGTGTGTTTTATGAAAGGTTATTAATGTTGTATTTATTTGGCAGATGGTTTATGAATTTGGAATATTCAGCACCTATTATTGGAGGAAAAGGATGTCGGAGTGGATTTGTAGAATTGAGGGCCAATCAAAATCATTTATCATCCCATCATCTCCTAAGAAGCTCCGAGGACTGAATATCTGTTGTGTGAATGGGTGTCCATTTTTGTAACACCCCAACTGATGGTAGAAACATCGAGGCGTCACGAATGAATGATTGTTCAGTAGCTCATGGTAATACATATGTTTAAATAATCCTTTATTTCATTACAAAATTTAATTACATTAATGTCTACATCAAATAATCAAACAAAGCTTAAAACTTCAAATATCTCCTCATGCTAGCTCTAGACTTCAAGCATCAGTATTTCTTGTTGAGTTTGGAAAAATGGGGGGGGGGGGGTCAACTAGAAGTTGGTGAGAATACATAAGCCATGTCAAGCAATTAAGTTTAAGAATAAAAGTTTAGCAATTCATATGTCTATCGTAAGTTTAAGTCTACATGAATAAACATGAAATGTTGAATCGACATAATCAAACCTCTGACTAGTTTAGGTCGATCACGTCATCCACGGTTCACCTTAATAATATGTTGGAACAATAACAATCACCCACGCTACCTATGTAGGAGGTACACGTATCCGGGTGGGATTGTCAATCCAATAGATCTATTATTGAGTATCGCCGGCTTGGCCATAGCTAATGATTATGTAATGTTGAAACTCGTTGAAACTGTTGTTGTTGTCTAAATCATGAGGCAATAAAGTTTACAACTAGACATGCATGTAGAATTGCTTAAGTATAATGTTGCAAGTATGAAGAATTGCATAAACATGGTTACGTAAACTCACATTAGAAAAGTATTAAGTCTCGAGAAATAGAATATGTGTAGCCCCAAAGTTGCCAAGTATTACCAAAGCTTAATCGTGATTATTGAGTGGTCAAACGGAAAAGTCAAACGCACGAGCAAAAGCTTGAAAGGATGATTTATAACAGAAATTGAAGATGAAGAAAGAGTATTTGGCGAGTTTAGAGTGCCAAGTATAATGGTTATAGGTGGGTTTTTATACTAGTTTTGGATTCAATTAGCCATTAAAATTGGTCAACACCATAAAGTAAGGTTTTATGATGAATTGACTATTTGACTAAGACTTTGACTGTTTGACTAACACTTTGACTAGGACTTTGACTGTTTGACTAAGACTTTGACTCCAAGAATTATGTTGTCAAGACTTTATTTTGAAATGAATTTATATCTTCCTTGCTTGAGATTATAAATGTAATTGGAAAAATGATTAGCTTTAAATAAGAAATAAAAAAAATCATTAGTTTGAATTAGAAAATAAAAAAAAAACACCGTCTTATAAAATGACGATTTTATAAATAGAATTAGGATAGGACATATGTCATGATTGAAGATTTTTTTTTTTTAAGTACAATGATAAAAAGAACTTAGAAAAATAGAGTGCACGGATAAATATAAGAATACTTAGAAATAAATTAGACTTTATATCATGGATCGGGAAATACTTTAATGCAAAATAAATGGGAAAATTCGTGAGGTTACAGTCTCCCCTACTTTTAGAAACTTCGCCCCGAAGTTATAAAAAAAACACCGGGTTGACAGTGATTGGGTAGAAATTTGGGCAACTGTGGTTTGGAAAATTTGTGTTAAGACATGACATGAATTTATAGGTAACAAAATAAACTATTTCAAATAATTTGGGAAGAGGTTTGAGATGTGAGTTTTAAGGATTGGATTAGGTTCGTCTGAAGTAGCAAGAAGCATAAGAATCCAGCAAAATACTAAACTTATGTTTTAGGAATCTTATAAGAAATGCATGAATTGATTGGCTGTATGAAAACCAAATGAACTACTAAAACCTTATTAGAATTTCACACTACCTTAACGTACCTGTAAATTCATGATTATGTTCCGGACCGCAATCACCAATTTACCTTACATTAGGGTTTTGTGTCCTTCTATGACCCTAAACACACATTTAAGTAATGCAAAATAACCTTGTGATTGAATCGTTACAATGTATCCAAAAATGAGTCCAATTGTTGAGTAGGAAAAAGACTTCTACCAGTCAGTGAGTAAGAACCTCTACCGATTGTTGAGCAGGTGTGATAGCCTCTACCAGTCGTTGAGTAGGTTGTAGGGCCTCACCGACTGTTGAGCAGGCATGATGACCTCTACCAATCGTTGAGTAGGTTATTTGGTACTCAACTAACTGTTGAGCAAGTACTTCATCCTCTACCAGTTGTTTGATTAAGTGTACCAATTATTTCACACATAAATTGCAAATTGATAATATGTACATATAAACAATCAAGTATCAAGCATAGCATGCGAGTTGTAATAGTGTTGTCCTAGACAAGGTTAATGACTCTAGGTGTGTCTATAGCAAATAGTTTATATTCCATGATTTCTAGTATCAAATGTTTAAATATGGTAGATAATCGAATCCTCATGTATAACTAAGGATTAAGTTTGATGCAACAAACAACCAAGTTTCAATAGTTTGGTTATCATGGGTAACTAGTTCATGTTTGAGAAGGTGAAGGATATGAATTTAGTTCTTGAGAGGATGATGAAAAATCTTGAAGCAGAATCAAGGTTGTGAGAGATAGTGAATGTGAAGATAGTTGATAAAGAGTTTATTTTATAGTAAGAAGATTATGTAGCAGTGTACATTTTGGGGTTTGGATCAAAGGTTATAATCAAGTGTATAAGAAAACATGATTGTGATATATGCCAAATATTGTAAAAATTTGAACAAGTTCAAAATGAGTGAGTGTCGATGGAGAATTTAGAGACTAGATATTATTCCTATGGATAAAAAAAATCTTTTTTTTTCAAAATTGGTTTTATACATAAAGCAAAAGTTGTTAAATAGTACAAGCTAAGTAGGCTTTTGATTAAAATATTCCCATGACATTAGGTTTTGAAGATCAATGTTCTATTAAGTGATTTTTAATAGTTTAAAGCATTATATAGAAAATTGTTTGTTGCGTCAATAAATAAGCAATTGAATTTAAGTTCGAGGACATCTTTTGACAAAAATATGTACTTTGTAAAGTTACTAGGTAATGAAAATACAACAGGATTTAGAAATCTTTAGTTTGTGCTAAGGTATGAGGTTATAGTTTTTTAAAAATAAGTAACATGTGGAGAAATGAAATAATATGATTTGGGTAGGGTGTTGAATATTTAAAAAGTGGCTAAGATGGTAAGGTGAAGTGTGATTGTGAAATCCATAGATGGTTATGAAATGAGATTGATTTAAGCTGTAAAATTTTGAGATTTTAGAGCTTAGTTTAAGGAAAGTGAGTGTAATCATTTATTCATTAATTAAAACGAATAAACGAAAACGTTGACTTATCAAAACTTCTAGATTCTAATAACATAGTGAAGACATGCTTTAGCCTATAAGTGAACACTCATCCCGAGAATTTCCAGGTAGGCATCCGGGTCCCTCGTCTGATTGGGATATATGCGCAATGCCAGCCTAGACAGAAGACTCAGAATACAGGCGTTCACCCTTCCAGATTGCACGTGTTCGTTATTAAAATTCTAGAACTTCGACGAGATCTCAAGGTGGTTCAGGCTAAACCTGAGGATTTGTCCTATTAGTCTAAGAGTAGATCTTGTGATGGAGAACAATCTTCTTGTGGGGACTAAAGTAGGGATAAGAAGTAGGAGGGAGATAGTGTGACACCCGGCATGTTCGGCTTAAACATAATAGTAACATCTAAGTCTACCTTAGCGAGAAACGTTTATAAACAAACTTAACTGGGTCAGTTGAGTCGGGTCAAATTAGGATTGTCCAGGGTCAATGATCTGGAGGGTCATTGGGAGTCGTTTTGGGAATACATTAGTACCGGGTTCCGTCGTTGGTGACATTACATGAACTAATTAAGTATATGTGTAGATTATGGGTCGTGTGGTGAATTGTATGCTTATACTTGCTTAAATGATGTACAAATGATTATACGTGCCTAAACATGCTAAGTATAGACTATGGATGCATGCTTATGTGTTAAGATGTGTTAGAATGCGTTAAACACGACAAACTGGAAAAAGGTTAACATGTGTTAAAAGTGCTGTTAACATGTGTTAAAAAGTGCTGATGACCTGAATGTGGAAACAAAGTGGGCGAATGTGGAAAGATTCCACATTCGACCATTAAAAAGGGGCGAATGTGGAAAAGTTCCACATTCGACCACATAAACTTGGCGAACCTGGACTGGGTATAAATACCATCCTTAGCCATTTTTCACCATTTCACAAACCCTAAACGCCTCCAAACACTCTCTATCAGCTATTATCATTGGGGAAGGAGTTTTTGAGCTTGTTTTTCATAACCTAACTCTCTAAATCATTACAAGTGAAGATCTAAGGTGTGTTCTTCATTACAAATCCTTTTTAAACAATTTTGACTTGTTTTAATCTAAACCCCAAGGGTCCAGATCTGATATCAACCTATTTTATGAATAAAAACCTTTCCTAACCAAAACCTATTCATAAACAATGAGTTTTTATGCAAATAAACATGTGTTAGTATGATATTATGCATTGTTTGATGATTACTTGTTGTATAGATGATATGACAACAACCTAGGGCTGTTATTAATGATGGGTTATGATTGAAACATGTTACCTTTGATTGTTGATGGTGTTTTGGCGATTAAAGGGGTTTTTAGTTAGATTTAGGGTTTGTTGTTGGATGATTATGATAAGGTTATGATAGGGGTTTCTTGTTCATGATGGTTCGAGTATGATAAACTGATTATTGATCGATTTCAGAAAGTTTCCTAATTGGGTAATATTTTCATGCATGATGATGTGACATCTCCATAATTTACTATTTTAGGAAACTTGTCAAACGGATAGATTTTTGGGTAAAATTGGTAGGGTTTCGTAGGAATATATTAATGATGCTTGACTGCTGTAACTCATGATGTTTCGTGATGTTTTCGGATGTTTTTCGACGCGTTTTTGGAAAAATCTGACATCAGGGGCGAACCTGGAATACCTTCGACCAGTCGAACGGTCGAAGGTGGATTCCAGGGGTCGAACCTGGAAGCTGAAGGGGCGAAGGTGCTACAAGTGGGCGAAGGTGGGAGGAAAAGGGGCGAAGGTGGAATTTCAAGGACACATTCGACCAAATAAGGACACCTTCGACCACTTACAGTCACATTCGACCCTACGTTAACAAAAATGAGATTTTTGATACAAACTAAGTGTTTTATGCTTGAACCTTGCGTGTAATCTATGTGTACTTGATTAGTTAGGGTAATGGGTCACCAACGGGATGTCGGGTCGGTCTAGTGTGTCGGTTAAACATTTAAACACGTTTTAAAAACATACTTGGTTATGATCTGGACAATCGGGGACTAGATGACCTTATGGTTATTAGTCGGAACACTTATGTGAACATTTTGATAGATCTCCGGTAGAGGGATCATCAAGGGCTAAACATCTTTTACTTACATTTGAGGAACGCTATCTAAGGTGAGTTCACGGCCCCACTTTTACTGCTTTAACTTTTGGGGGAGAAAACATGCGCTAAACAGTTTTGGTAACATATGTCATACTATGGTTTTAACTTTATATTGCTATACGATCTTTTGGAAAGTCCCGGGGGAAACCATGAATGTGCGGGTTTGCACAACGGGGGAAATGTGGATAGATCTATTGGGCGTGACCTGCCCCACTCGTCGGCTTGGAGGGCCGGGCGGGTGCATATTGTCTCGAACAGGAACATTATCGTGCTAAACATTACGGGCTGCTAAACATGCTAAACATTGCTAAACGTGTCCAGTAATGGTTTCCAATCGTAGTAGTAATAAAACATACGCCTAGCTAGCGTACTTGGTAGCATTGATATAGTATGGACATGGTAACATTTGGATAACATTTTTGAACAAACCTGTGAACTCACCAGCATTATATGTTGACGTCTTTTGGCATGTTTTTCTCAGGTCGCTAAGGTAGCAACAACTGGATCTAGGCGCACGAGTCAGCACGGGCGTCTAGGGTTTAGAGCATGGTCTTCATTAAACATTTGAACTATGTCTTTTGGGTTGTAAACATTTAAAGCTTCCGCTACAGTTTATGCTTTTATAATTATATCTTTTGGGTTTTGTGTTATGCATATAGTGTTGTTTATTGTGACCGTTGACTTGAATCCTGGTTTGTCATGCGCCTCGCGGTAAAACCCCGCAAGTGGAATTTGAGGGTGTGACAGATTGGTATCAGAGCCAATGGTTATAGTGAACTAGGACTGCATTTAGAGTCTAGTCTATAGCCGAGTCGCACACACTAGACGGTCACATACTTGAGTCGGTTTGGAACGTGTACTAACTTTGTCGGGGTGTCTTTACATCATCATCGCACTTCTCTGTTACATCATCCGTCCTCACTCTTGGCTTTATACACTCTTATGTTCTTCTTCGGGGTTTGAAGGAGAAGGAGTTGACTCGTTGGTTTTGCACGGCAGTGTCGTGTATTGGGGTAGTCTTGCGTACTCTCGAGGTCTGTCCAGGATTCGGACATCTCCCTTTCGTACCCCAATAGACGCACTTGCTCACACATTATCCTGTGCACTTATGTTTGTGATAGCAAGATGCTAGATGCCGACATCCGGCGACTTGAGTTCAAGCTAAGGGAAAGCTTGGAGGGCCATGTAGAGCAGTTCATCATTTCGGGTGCACACGAAATCATAAACTGAAATGCATGAGAATCCAAGTGGACTCTGAACTTGGATGTATAGTCCTGGATTGGGTCTAGACGTAACTTTTCTAGCTATTAGTGGTTGACACTAGCAGTGAACCTGAATCTCTCGATTTCTGATTTGTCAGATCATGTCGGGCGCACGTGGCGGTGGACGTCGTGGTGGTGGCCGTGGCGGCGGTGGCCGTGGTGGCGGTCGTGGTAACATCAACATGACCCAGGCAGAGCTGAACAACTTGCTTCAACAGCAAGTGAACATAGCCTTGGCTGCTTTCCAGGCCGGGCACAATGCTATGGGTGGTAAGTTGGTTCTTACCTGCCTTGTTTCGTTCTTGGGTGTCATGTTTCCTTTGTGGTTTATCTTTGTGTCGTGTTTCAGGTGCTGCTGTCAACCCGCCTCCACCTCAGTGTTCTTACAAGAAGTTTAGGGACTGCCAGCCCCATAACTTCGCAGGGACTGAAGGGGCAGTGGGACTGCTCCGATGGTTGGAGAAGGTTGAATCTGTTTTCTTGATGTGTAACTGTCCTGTTGAGGACCGGGTCAAGTATGCCACTGCGACATTTGAGGGTCCTGCTTTGTCATGGTGGAATGCTACTACGCAGAACATGGGCTTGGGGGAAGCTCATGCTATGCTTTGGGCGGATTTTGTTCGGTTATTGAAGAGTGAGTACTGTCCCAGGGAGGAAGTACAGAAGTTGGAACATGAAGTCTGGAACTGCAAGATGGTGGGGTCCGAGATCGAGGAGTATACTGTTCGACGCAATGAGCTGGCGGTGTTGTGTCCTGACATGCACACACCTGAGTACCGTAGGATCGAGCACTACATCTCTGGGTTGGTGCCGGAGATTGCTGGGTTAGTAGCTGCTGGGAACCTTCCTACACTGGCTGAGGTCGTCCGTTCTGCACACAAGATGACCAACATGAAGATTTTGGAGGGCGCTTTACCTCCCAAGGGTTCGACTGCGAAGGGGTCTGATGGCAACAAGAGGAAATGGGAGAACGTGGGTAAGAGTGCAGTGCCGGCGCCGTCTCAACCGGCCAAGAAGACTGAGGGATCTGGGTCGTCTTCTTCGCAGAAGACAGGTGGATACATTGGGAAGCATCCCAAGTGTAACAAGTGTGGCTTTCACCATTCGGGGAATTGTGATCGGGCTCGTTGTCATCGGTGCCATCAGTTGGGGCACCATGCTAAGGATTGCAAGGTGGCGCTCACCCCAACTCAGACTCCTGCGGCTACTCCTGCTCCTGCTGCTCAGGGGACTCAGGGGAGACAGGGGTGTTACAACTGTGGTGACACGGGACACTTCAAGCGTGATTGTCCCAAGCTGAAGCAGGGCGATAATGGGAGGGGCGGAAACGGTAACGGTAACGGGAATGGCGGCGGAGGCAGGACTGCGCGTGCTTTCGTCATTGGGTCTGCGGAGGCTAGGCAGGATCCAGACACAGTTACCGGTACGTTCCTTCTCAACAATCGCTATGTTTCTGTTTTATTTGATTCTGGTGCCGATAAGAGCTTCGTATCTGTGGATGTTAGTCAGTTGCTAGATATAATACCCACACCTTTAGAGGCTAAGTATTTGATAGAATTGGCTAACGGTAAGAACATCGAGGCGACTCATATCCTTAGGGAGTGTCACTTGGAACTGTCGGGTCTGTCATTCCCCATTGACCTTATGCCTGTACCTCTGGGTAGTTTCGATGTCGTTGTGGGCATGGATTGGTTATCGTTGTATCGCGCAGAGATTGTTTGCTTTGACAAGGTTATTCGGATCCCTCTCCCTGATGGAGAGATTCTTTCGGTTCACGGCGAGAAAAGCGGTGCTCCGCTGAGTATCATTTCCAGCATGAAAGCCCGTAAGTATCTTCGAAAGGGTTGTTCGGCCATTCTGGCACTTGTTAACGTTTCTACTGACGATGAGAAGAAGATTGAGGATATTCCGGTGGTTCGTGACTTTTCTGATGTGTTTCCTGACGATTTGCCTGGTCTTCCTCCCCATCGTCAGGTTGAGTTTGGTATTGATCTTGCTCCGGGCGCAGCTCCTATTGCCCGAGCTCCGTATCGTCTTGCACCTCCTGAGATGCAAGAGTTATCCAGCCAGTTACAGGAACTCTTGGAAAAGGGTTTCATTCGACCGAGCTCGTCCCCGTGGGGAGCTCCTATTTTGTTTGTGAAGAAGAAGGATGGGAGCCTTCGTATGTGTATTGATTACCGTGAGCTGAACAAAGTGACCATCAAGAATCGTTATCCTCTCCCTCGCATTGATGATCTCTTTGACCAGCTTCAGGGCTCCAGCTACTACTCGAAGATTGATTTGCGGTCCGGTTATCACCAGTTGCGCGTCAGGGAAGCTGACATCCAGAAGACTGCATTTCGCACTCGTTATGGCCATTTTGAGTTCTTAGTCATGCCTTTCGGTCTCACTAACGCACCGGCGGTGTTCATGGATTTGATGAACCGCGTTTGTAAGCCGTACCTTGATAAGTTCGTCATCGTGTTCATTGATGACATTCTGATTTATTCCAAGAACAAAGCGGATCATGAGGAACATCTGCGGCTGGTCTTGGAACTTTTGAGACGGGAGCAGTTGTATGCTAAGTTCTCAAAGTGTGATTTTTGGTTACGCGAAGTTCAATTCCTAGGGCATGTGGTGAATGAACTGGGAATTCATGTCGATCCGGCTAAGATCGAAGCTATTAAAGACTGGGAAGCACCAAAGACGCCATCTGAGGTGCGGCAATTCCTGGGTCTTGCAGGTTACTATCGGCGTTTTATCGAGGGATTTTCGAAGATCGCTCAACCCCTCACTGCTCTCACCCAGAAGGACCGAAAGTTCGACTGGGATGAACCACAGGAATCAGCATTTCAGATGCTGAAGCTTAAACTTTGTTCTGCACCTATCTTATCCCTTCCTGAGGGTACGGATGATTTCGTTGTGTACTGTGATGCTTCCATTCGGGGTCTTGGATGCGTGTTGATGCAGCGCGGGAAGGTTATTGCTTATGCTTCTCGTCAACTCAAGGTTCACGAGAAGAACTATACTACTCACGACTTGGAGCTGGGTGCAGTGGTCTTTGCGTTGAAAATCTGGAGACATTACTTGTACGGTACCAAGTGTGAAGTTTACACCGATCACAAGAGTCTCCAGCATATTTTCGACCAGAAGGTGTTAAACATGCGGCAGCGTCGTTGGGTTGAACTCTTGAACGATTACGACTGTGCGATTAAGTACCATCCTGGCAAGGCAAACGTTGTGGCGGATGCCTTGAGCAGGAAGGAGTCGGCGAAGCCTCGGCGTGTCCGAGCCTTGCAGCTTACCATTCATTCCTCCTTACCTGACCGGATCCGTTCGGCTCAGGTGGATGCCTTGAAGGAGGAAAACCTTGAGGCCGAAACGATGCACAGTGCGGACAAACACCTTGAGCTTAGGTCTGATGGCCTACACTACTTCGCTGGGCGTGTTTGGCTTCCTTTACTCGGGGGATTACGGGAGCTTGTCTTGGACGAGGCTCACAAATCCCGGTATTCTATTCATCCAGGCTCCGATAAGATGTATCAGGATCTGAAGATACTTTATTGGTGGCCGAACATGAAGGCTGATATAGCCTCCTATGTGAGCAAATGCTTGACCTGTGCTAAGGTCAAGGTGGAGTATCAGAAGCCGTCTGGTCTCCTACAGCAACCTGAGATTCCAGAATGGAAGTGGGAGCGGATCACGATGGATTTCGTCACCAAGTTACCGAGATCACCAAGTGGTTGTGACATGATTTGGGTGATCGTCGACCGGTTGACGAAATCGGCACACTTCATACCTATTAAGGAAACGGACGGACTCGAGCGGTTGGCTCGACTCTACCTTAAGGAGGTGGTCTCTCGGCACGGGGTGCCTGTTTCTATCATTTCTGATCGTGATTCCCGCTTTGCTTCGCGTTTCTGGAAGGCTCTTCATAAGGCCTTGGGTACTCAGCTGGATATGAGTACGGCTTATCATCCGCAAACTGACGGCCAGAGTGAGCGGACGATACAAACACTGGAGGACATGCTGCGGGCATGTGTCATCGATTTTGGCAAAAGTTGGGAGATTCACCTGCCGTTGGTGGAGTTCTCCTACAACAACAGCTATCACTCTAGCATCAAGGCAGCTCCGTTCGAGGCTCTTTACGGACGGAAATGCCGATCACCACTTTGTTGGGCCGAGGTGGGCGAGAGCCAGCTCACTGGTCCGGAACTCGTGTACGAAACTTCGGAGAAAATCGTACAGATCCGTCAACGTTTGGCTGCTGCACGGGATCGTCAGAAGAGCTATGCCGATCGCCGTCGCAAACCGCTAGAGTTCCAGGTTGGGGACAAGGTGCTTCTGAAAGTTTCACCATGGAAGGGCGTCATACGCCTTGGAAAGCGTGGCAAGCTTAACCCTCGTTACGTCGGACCGTTCGCAATCCTGGAACGGATTGGGCCGGTGGCGACGGACTTGATTTACCGACGGAGCTCGGTAATGTTCACAACGTCTTCCATGTGTCTAACTTAAGAAAGTGTTTGGCTGATGAATCTCTTGTTGTGCCACTGGAAGAGATCAAGGTTGACGATCGTCTTCGCATTGTGGAGGAACCCGTAGAGATTCTGGATTACAAGATTCGTAGCCTTCAGCGGAGTAAAATCCGCATCGTTAAAGTTCGTTGGAACTCGGATCGTGGACCGGAGTTCACGTGGGAACGAGAGGACCAGATGAAGGCTAAGTACCCTCATCTCTTTCCGAAGCGCGCGTTCGAGTCCAGGCATGTTACTGCTGAAGCAGAGTGAATCTCGGGGCGAGATTCCCTTTCAACGTGGGGATGATATGACAACCGGTAACCTTTCTTTTCGTTTTCTTCCTTTTCGTCTTTTTCACTTTTGGGCTTCGTGCAATTTTCGGGACGAAAATTCTTTCAACGTGGGGATGATGTGACACCCGGCATGTTCGGCTTAAACATAATAGTAACATCTAAGTCTACCTTAGCGAGAAACGTTTATAAACAAACTTAACTGGGTCAGTTGAGTCGGGTCAAATTAGGATTGTCCAGGGTCAATGATCTGGAGGGTCATTGGGAGTCGTTTTGGGAATACATTAGTACTGGGTTCCGTCGTTGGTGACATTACATGAACTAATTAAGTATATGTGTAGATTATGGGTCGTGTGGTGAATTGTATGCTTATACTTGCTTAAATGATGTACAAATGATTATACGTGCCTAAACATGCTAAGTATAGACTATGGATGCATGCTTATGTGTTAAGATGTGTTAGAATGCGTTAAACACGACAAACTGGAAAAAGGTTAACATGTGTTAAAAGTGCTGTTAACATGTGTTAAAAAGTGCTGATGACCTGAATGTGGAAACAAAGTGGGCGAATGTGGAAAGATTCCACATTCGACCATTAAAAAGGGGCGAATGTGGAAAAGTTCCACATTCGACCACATAAACTGGGCGAACCTGGACTGGGTATAAATACCATCCTTAGCCATTTTTCACCATTTCACAAACCCTAAACGCCTCCAAACACTCTCTATCAGCTATTATCATTGGGGAAGGAGTTTTTGAGCTTGTTTTTCATAACCTAACTCTCTAAATCATTACAAGTGAAGATCTAAGGTGTGTTCTTCATTACAAATCCTTTTTAAACAATTTTGACTTGTTTTAATCTAAACCCCAAGGGTCCAGATCTGATATCAACCTATTTTATGAATAAAAACCTTTCCTAACCAAAACCTATTCATAAACAATGAGTTTTTATGCAAATAAACATGTGTTAGTATGATATTATGCATTGTTTGATGATTACTTGTTGTATAGATGATATGACAACAACCTAGGGCTGTTATTAATGATGGGTTATGATTGAAACATGTTACCTTTGATTGTTGATGCTGTTTTGGCGATTAAAGGGGTTTTTAGTTAGATTTAGGGTTTGTTGTTGGATGATTATGATAAGGTTATGATAGGGGTTTCTTGTTCATGATGGTTCGAGTATGATAAACTGATTATTGATCGATTTCAGAAAGTTTCCTAATTGGGTAATATTTTCATGCATGATGATGTGACATCTCCATAATTTACTATTTTAGGAAACTTGTCAAACGGATAGATTTTTGGGTAAAATTGGTAAGGTTTCGTAGGAATATATTAATGATGCTTGACTGCTGTAACTCATGATGTTTCGTGATGTTTTCGGATGTTTTTCGACGCGTTTTTGGAAAAATCTGACATCAGGGGCGAACCTGGAATACCTTCGACCAGTCGAACGGTCGAAGGTGGATTCCAGGGTCGAACCTGGAAGCTGAAGGGGCGAAGGTGCTACAAGTGGGCGAAGGTGGGAGGAAAAGGGGCGAAGGTGGAATTTCAAGGACACATTCGACCAAATAAGGACACCTTCGACCACTTACAGTCACATTCGACCCTACGTTAACAAAAATGAGATTTTTGATACAAACTAAGTGTTTTATGCTTGAACCTTGCGTGTAATCTATGTGTACTTGATTAGTTAGGGTAATGGGTCACCAACGGGATGTCGGGTCGGTCTAGTGTGTCGGTTAAACATTTAAACACGTTTTAAAAACATACTTGGTTATGATCTGGACAATCGGGGACTAGATGACCTTATGGTTATTAGTCGGAACACTTATGTGAACATTTTGATAGATCTCCGGTAGAGGGATCATCAAGGGCTAAACATCTTTTACTTACATTTGAGGAACGCTATCTAAGGTGAGTTCACGGCCCCACTTTTACTGCTTTAACTTTTGGGGGAGAAAACATGCGCTAAACAGTTTTGGTAACATATGTTATACTATGGTTTTAACTTTATATTGCTATACGATCTTTTGGAAAGTCCCGGGGGAAACCATGAATGTGCGGGTTTGCACAACGGGGGAAATGTGGATAGATCTATTGGGCGTGACCTGCCCCACTCGTCGGCTTGGAGGGCCGGGCGGGTGCATATTGTCTCGAACAGGAACATTATCGTGCTGAACATTACGGGCTGCTAAACATGCTAAACATTGCTAAACGTGTCCAGTAATGGTTTCCAATCGTAGTAGTAATAAAACATACGCCTAGCTAGCGTACTTGGTAGCATTGATATAGTATGGACATGGTAACATTTGGATAACATTTTTGAACAAACCTGTGAACTCACCAGCATTATATGTTGACGTCTTTTGGCATGTTTTTCTCAGGTCGCTAAGGTAGCAACAACTGGATCTAGGCGCACGAGTCAGCACGGGCGTCTAGGGTTTAGAGCATGGTCTTCATTAAATATTTGAACTATGTCTTTTGGGTTGTAAACATTTAAAGCTTTATAATTATATCTTTTGGGTTTTGTGTTATGCATATAGTGTTGTTTATTGTGACCGTTGACTTGAATCCTGGTTTGTCATGCGCCTCGCGGTAAAACCCCGCAAGTGGAATTTGAGGGTGTGACAGATAGAGAATAGAAGCAAGTAAGGTTGCAAGTAAAAGGAGCAAGTACTAGTTAAAATCCTATGGTTATAGACTATATTATTTTTCTAATAACCTAATTCCCTATAACCATGGCTCTGATACCAATCTGTAACACCCCAACCGATGGCGGAAACATCGAGGCGTCACGAATGAATGATTGTTCAGTAGCTCATGGTAATACATATGTTTAAATAATCCTTTATTTCATTACAAAATTTAATTACATTAAAAACTACATCAAATAATTAAACAAAGCTTAAAACTTCAAATATCTCCTCATGCTAGCTCTAGACTTCAAGCATCAGTATTTCCTGTTGAGTTTGGAAAAATGGGGGGTCAACTAGAAGTTGGTGAGAATACATAAGCCATGTCAAGCAATTAAGTTTAAGAATAAAAGTTTAGCAATTCATATGTCTATCTTAAGTTTAAGTCTACATGAATAAACATGAAATGTTGAATCGACATAATCAAACCTCTGACTAGTTTAGGTCCATCCCGTCATCCACCGTTCACTTTAATAATATGTTGGAACGATAACAATCACCCACGCTACCTATGTAGGAGGTACACGTATCCTGGTGGGATTGTCAATCCAATAGATCTATTATTGAGTATCGCCGGCTTGGCCATAGCTAATGATTATGTAATGTTGAAACTTGTTGAAACTGTTATTGTTGTCTAAATCATGAGGCATTAAAGTTTACAACTAGACATGCATGTAGAATTGCTTAAGTATAATGTTGCAAGTATGAAGAATTGCATAAACATGGTTACGTAAACTCACCTTAGAAAAGTATTAAGTCTCGAGAAATAGCATATGTGTAGCCCCAAAGTTGCCAAGTATTACCAAAGCTTAATCGTGATTATTGAGTGGTCAAACGGAAAAGTCAAACGCACGAGCAAAAGCTTGAAAGGATGATTTATAACAGAAATTGAAGATGAAGAAAGAGTATTTGGCGAGTTTAGAGTGCCAAGAATAATGGTCATAGGTGGGTTTTTATACTAGTTTTGGATTCAATTAGCCATTAAAATTGGTCAACACCATAAAGTAAGGTTTTATGATGAATTGACTATTTGACTAAGACTTTGACTAGGACTTTGACTGTTTGACTAAGACTTTGACTCCAAGAATTATGTTGTCAAGACTTTATTTTGAAATGAATTTATATCTTCGTTGCTTGAGATTATAAATGTAATTGAAAAAATGATTAGCTTTAAATAAGAAATAAAAAAATTATTAGTTTGAATTAGAAAATAAAAAAAAACACCATCTTATAAAATGACGATTTTATAAATAGAATTAGGATAGGACATATGTCATGATTGAAGATTTTTTTTTTTAAGTATAATGATAAAAGTAACTTAGAAAAATAGAGTGTACGGATAAATATAAGAATACTTAGAAATAAATTAGACTTTATATCATGGATCGGGAAATACTTTAATGCAAAATAAATTGGAAAATTCGTGAGGTTACAGTCTCCCCTACTTTTAGAAACTTCGTCCTGAAGTTATAAAAAAAACACTGGGTTGACAGTGATTGGGTAGAAATTTGGGCAACTGTGACCAAAGCTTAATCGTGATTATTGAGTGGTCAAACGGAAAAGTCACACGCACGAGCAAAAGCTTGAAAGGATGATTTATAACAGAAATTGAAGATGAAGAAAGAGTATTTGGCGAGTTTAGAGTGCCAAGTATAATGGTCATAGGTGGGTTTTTATACTAGTTTTGGATTCAATTAGCCATTAAAATTGGTCAACACCATAAAGTAAGGTTTTATGATAAATTGACTATTTGACTAAGACTTTGACTGTTTGACTAACACTTTGACTAGGACTTTGACTGTTTGACTAAGACTTTGACTCCAAGAATTATGTTGTCAAGACTTTATTTTGAAATGAATTTATATCTTCCTTGCTTGAGATTATAAATGTAATTGGAAAAATGATTAGCTTTAAATAAGAAATAAAAAAAATCATTAGTTTGAATTAGAAAATAAAAAAAACTCCGTCTTATAAAATGACGATTTTATAAATAGAATTAGGATAGGACATATGTCATGATTGAAGATTTTTTTTTTTTTTTTTAAGTACAATGATAAAAGGAACTTAGAAAAATAGAGTGCACAGATAAATATAAGAATACTTATAAATAAATTAGACTTTATATCATGGATCGGGAAATACTTTAATGCAAAATAAATGAGAAAATTCGTGAGGTTACAATTTTATTGTTATTTTCATATGCATATGGAAATAGTTATCATTATGAGAAATGATACAAAAACCCAAACATGGATTTATTGCCCTTCTACAGACGGAAAAACCAGCTGGTTAAGTCATTGGATGTTTGGCCCGAATGAGATGGAAGCTGGTGACCATATTATAATAGAGTGTCATGGTGTTGTTGATGATGTTGGTGATCGTGATGGTGATTATGCGGAGTGTAGGTTTGAGGTTGGTGTTGGTGTTGTGTATGATGATGGTAGTATGGAAGAAGGGGAAGATGTGTTGAGTTATTACAAATCATGGAATCATATTATCGGTGGGGACCTCTCTGCTTTTCAAGCTACAACAAGAGAATACTACCTAAATAACACGGATTTTACACGGGATAGAGTTTTATGTTTTTTTCTGTGCTTAATTACAAAGGCATTTACAAGGGTAAATGCCGTCTCTATACATAAAACTTAGCCAAGTCTGTGTATTACGTTTTGTAAAATCAAAGCTAAAAATAATTAAAGCAAAACTTTTTATTTGTGTATTTTTTTTTTCAGAAAAGGAAATGATGTTTAAAGCTTTCTCCCAAAAGAAGTATGAAACATATGGGTTTCAGGTAGGTACATTTCAACACCAAAACCATTCTCTTATTACATGATTGAAAACCAAACGTTGGAATAAAAGATTGCTTTCTGTATATATTTTATACATGTAGGCACAATGTTCACAAATGTGTCCAACTGCAATTGCACATGCTGAAGCTCCTTGCATGCCTGTTCCCACATGGTTTAGGTCAACAAACGTTTGATGCTCAAGCTCAACCGACCTTCGTTCCTTACCAAGTAATCTCCCTCAATCTCATTTTTTAAACGCTTTCTAAAGAAGACTGAAAAATGATTTGGAATTTAATCTGAGATTTGTTATTTATTAATAATTCTGTGGTAATACCTGGAAAGCCTTCAGGGCACCTGCAGCAACTTGTTCCAGATATGAGCCCAGGTGGAGGCCCAATGCAAAACTTGCACATGCCAACTATTCTGCCAGGTCAGCGTCTAGATGGAAGCCGTGTTGGTGTAACTGGGCAGCAGAATCAGCAAGATGTTCCTCTTTTGCAGCAGCAGGTCTGTTGAACTCTTCTCTTGCTATATTTTATTAAAGGTTAAAATTAATAACTAATTCTTAGTTATAACAGATGGTGCCATATGACCCACCTGCTGTTAGTAACATTGGTGATCTGTCAATGGGTTATGTTCCATATTCTGTTGGGAGTCTATTGCAATTGAGTGATGCTGGTGGCATCTCTGCACTTGTCAATTCTTTCCCAACGGAGCGAAGGACTGTAAGTCCTTTTCATATTAGTTTCTTGAAAATGAAACATTTTTTATATTATTATGTTTTAGATATATGTGTGACGTGTAAATATTGTAGATGACGGATGATAATCTGTACCCATCAGTGGAACAGCCGGAAGCTGAGTCAGAAGCAAACGTAACGAGAGATTTTTTGTGCTTGCTGGAATCATCAGAAGCACTAAAGGCAAAGGTTGCAGAGGCAATGGAGGTTGAGCAGGCTGATGAACTTGCTTCATTGTTATCTTTGTAGGTGGATGTGTCTTGTGTGAAGGATGTCAATAATGTTATCAAAATTTCAAAAGTAACATTTATTTATTGTAAAATAAATGAATAAATAAGTATACTCCATGTTGTATGACGTGCAGCTTGTCTCATACATAAACAAACAAACAAATAAACAATTAAACTCCATGGTATTGAAAAAACTAACATTTATTACACAATAACTCATAGATTGGATCACGAAATAACAGGCCAGTGAAAACTATGACACCCTGCAATCGATACCAGTCCGATTTTATTATAATGGATCTTTGTAACTGTAACCGAGACTGGATATGATGTAGCAAGAAATTTATGGCCACAGGAATGAGCCCTGGGCAAGCATGATCAAGATCAACTTGGGTTGTGATTTATCTCAAACGGTCAAACCAGTCAAGTGATTCAATTATTCTGATTAGATATGCTCTTATAAGCGGGTAACAAATTAAAACAAAGGGAAGGACCTGATGAATGAGCATGAGAATGATGGCAGCGTCACGCCATAGGGTCTTTGGAAGGAGGGGGGAGGCATTGGAGTGGTTGAGAAGATCATCGCCAAACGCCCAATATACCGCGGCCGAGAATGGAAGGGTTAGCGCAAAAACATACAGCGTGGCAAAAAGGTAAATGTATTTAAACTTTTGGCAAGAAGGTAATATTAAGACATAACGATCATTACAGTCTGATAGATCTATAATTATGTTAATCACAGAATAATGAAGCAGGGTCAGGTAGTTAACACAAAGTTACATGTGCACATGATGTAAAATAATAGCCAGTGGCGGATCCAGGAATATTTTTCACTGGGTTCCTTTTTTTAGGTGTTTCAATTTCATATAACCAAACATAAAAATTTCGGGTCGGTTTGCCGATTCGGGTCGGATAAGATTCATCACATAATAAAAATATGATGTAATAATGAAAAAAAACATTGGCATTAGAAATTTAATGCACATAATAGAAATACGATTGTCTTTAAGGTTGTTCCCTACGAGTTTTCATCTTTTGAAAACGTTGAATTATATTCTCGACAGAAACTTGTTTGTAGTAACTCCCTTTCAATGTAAGAAATGCAAGTATCGTTCATGTATTCATCACCCATCTTATTACGCAATTCCGCCTTCGCATACTTCATTGAAGAAAAACATCTTTCGAACGCATGAATGAACAAATAAATAATAATAAAAAAAAAGACATTTCCCCTAAAATTCTCTTCAGACAATATAAAACATACATTTAAATAATAATAAAAAAAACTAAGAATCTATAAATTCAGAAAAAAAAAAAAAACTAGCATATGTAACTCTATAAGAGTCAATAGATTAGCAAACTCCTAATGAGTAATAGAGCACCGAATTTGTAGCCAAATGAAAGCTAAAAACATGTAATACCTATGAATTGTTGCTCTTACTGATAATGTGGTTACGATTTAAAAAGATAGAATACAAAAACAAGATCCATAACCAAAAATTACCACTAACAAATCACAATCAACGCTACAGATCATGATCTTCAAGCAAGTAATACTTGTTATAGAACATGTAAATGAAGTCAATTATAAGCTTCAAGCAAGTAATACCTGCTAATCATTAGTCTTACTGATAATATAGATAAAATTCAAGTATTGTTGAGTAAACATAATAAAATCAGGACCTAAAACCTCAAACTACCACTAACAAATCACAATTAACCCTAAAACATTATCAAAACAAAGAAAAGTATACTTACCGGGACTGTCAAACATAAACGTAACGGTATCGAACAAATGGATTCAAAGGCAGATTGTTAAATCAATATACAGAACAAATTAAATTGATAAATAAACTTACAATGTGAAGGAGAAGGAGGAGGGCAAGAGGCGGAGGAAGAGGAAGACTAAGAGGGCAGGCGCGGGGTTTCGTTCGGGACTTTGGGCTGGAGAGGAGGGTTTCCTTCAAGCTGCTGTTGCTGTTGTATCTTTTTGTTTAGAAGGGTTTTAGGTTTGAATAAAATAAAATAATCTGGAAAGCAAAAAATAAAATGTTTGAAATAGGGATCGAACCTGAAAGCTTGTGATTGTGATGGCGTGCTTCAACCACTAGAGCACTTTTAACTTCAGGTAATGGGTTCCTTTAACATTTTTCTTATGGGTTTCTTTCATTTTTTTATATACAATAACACTATAATTTACAAACCGACTGGGTTCCCGGGAACCCGTCAAACATGCCTAAATCCGCCCCTGATAATAGCTGTGTTTGGTAAATCAGATCGTCGGGCGATACAAAAACAAACATAAAATGTGATTTTTGCAGAAGAGAAACAAAGGAAACACAAATAAATTGAGTTAAATAGTTTCGTCATGGAAAAATACATTATAACTTCATGCAGATAATAACTTCAATTAAAAGAAAAGCGCTTACATGTTCTCTGATTCATATAATCACCATGATTTTGAGATGATCAGGTAAATGAAGACATCAATCAAATAAAATTTTTGATACATTAGAGTCGTTTCTCAATAAACGCTTTATTTGTTCCATTTCATATTTGAATTGTTTTAGTATTCAAAAGACATTAGCATTCATGTTTATAAGGCTGCACTATGTATTTTATATTATTTTACACTAAAACAAAAATCCACGCATTAACATATATCATTGACCTTCAATTAACATCAATTTTAAAATCATAAATTCACATTAATCCAATAGACCACAATTAACAACAATTCGTTATCCCTATCTTCTATCATGTGGAGCCTACTGATGTCAGGAAGCAGAAAAGCAGCTTCGGGGATGCAATGGCAAAGCATGAACAGAGGATGGAGGCAGAAACAGATGTAGAGAAAAGAAGTCAATGGGTCAGAAGATGGAGTTATGGAAGATGGCGCTCACAAAAGTTGCTGATTTTAAAGGGTTAGATGTCAAGGACAGGTAAACCATATTTATTTTTGTTGATGATATAATTACAAAATTAGCATAGTCATGATATGTTCCGATTGGATCATTATAATTGCCATACCTTTAGATCAGGTTTCTTTAGTTCTCATTGACATCAACTTGCAGGAAAGAGACGGAGTTGATCGATGAAGTTGTTACTGACATCCGCAGTCGATTAGGTGTACTTTTAATTAATACTCTGCTACTCCTTATTGGGATGGATTCTGAGATTAGATTCATTAGCTCATGGTTGACTGATGGATCAAGTGATACAGCCGACATTCTTACAGTTGTAGGCATGGGCGGAATTGGGAAGACATCTTTGGCAAAATATGTTTATGGGTTGCACTCTAGTAAATTCCCCAAAAGCAGCTTTATTACATGGGAGGACGATGGTAGTGGATTGTTAGGTCTACAAAAGAAGCTTTACGCAAACATTTCACAGCAAAAACCGTCACAAGTTAATGATGGCTCTATGTTAATGTAACACCCCGATGTGTTACGGGTCTCCTAAACGGGTCGGGTCGGACCTGACCACCCGATTAGGGAATAAAATATTCCAGTTCGAATCTCGCGGCTAACCGGTTCAACCGAGTATAGAAATAATAATTATTGGATTATTATTACCGCGGTTAAACGCTCGTTACTTGCTAATTAGAACGCCGCCAAATGTTTTAATTTAACTTTTATACACGTTGCCAAACATTCCAAGTTCCAGTTATCATCCCCGTGGCCAAACACCCCTCTATTTTTAATCCCTATATAAACTTCTCTCTGCCTCTCACCTCTCGCTACTCTCTCTCTCTCTCTCTGCGCACATATATACACACATAAAAGATGTTATGCTTTGACCAAGAAAACCTCTAGCCGGACCATCATCACCTCCGGCCGTCGGAACCGCCGCCGGCCCTCTTCTTATAACACACATGATAGCAGCGAGGTGCCGGAGAGCCATGGCAGCCGCTGCTGCCTCCGTGCTTCCAGTCACCTCTGCCGCTGATTCATCTCCGGTCATCACCACCACCGCCGCCGTATGTGTCTTCTTCTCCGGTAACTTAACTCCTCTTCTGGCTGCTACTAACCACCGGTGAACACCACCATTCTTCCTTCTTTCTATTACGGGATAACATCAGTCAATAACCCGATCTATTCCGGTTACAATCATTGAAGTTTCACCTTTGTTTATGAAACCCATTGTCATCAGTAAATCTCCGATCTGAAACAAGGACCCATTATTAAACCACTGTTATCGGATCAGAATTGGTTTCGGGTCAAGCCCGACGTGTTTCCGGATTACCGAACTTATCCTCATAGTACTACTGACACACGCATACATCGATGTATGTGTGTGTGGTGTGGTATTTATGAGTAAGTGATGATATTATGCTAGACATGATCATAACCCGAGCTCCGATTATATTTCCGATCAGATTTTGGTTATATCTTAATAACCTTCGGCTCTTGTCTGTTTTTATTGAACCTTGTTTCAAGCTCTTCAATTGCTTATATTCATACACACATCCGATGGTGTGTGTGATAATTAGCACGAAATGTTTAGTTATCATTTGATTATTGAATTATATAGTCGATTGATTATTAACACATCTTATGTTATGTTTGGTAATTAGGTATCAAATACGGAGGACGGGTCCGATACCCGGTTTGATATAACTTTTCGGTTAACTTCCGATCATATTCCGATAATAACCCGGAGAGTGTCCGGTTATTATTTGGGTAAGAGTAATTCTATTTGGTTAATTGGTTAATAATCTTATGATTTGATAAGTTACTAATATATAATCATGTTGATTGCGAGGTACCGTTAACCGTATCGGGAATTAGAGTCGTTACCGAGTCGACTCAGTGGCTCGGTCAACACCCGGAATAGAACCGGTTCCAAGGACTAGACGAGGATTATTAGAATTATACGAATATATATATAATACGAATAACGTACGGACTTGATAATAATAATAAGAGAATAATAAACATATATAAAATATATATGTTTATATATACAAGATTCGATATATAAAACGATATACTAGACTCGGGTTTAGAAGTGTCTAGAGTTCTTTAGGTTCGCGTGCCAAGCTGTAATGGCCAGCTTTATTTCTTTTTGCCTAGGAAGACCAAACCCCGAGTTTAGGACTATCTAATATATATCAGATTCTATATATATAAATTGTATATATGATATATATCCTAAGTATTACAATCTAACAAGTCTTACGCGTAAAACGTATCCATATATATATATGACACATAATTGTAATAAGAAGATTAGCAGAAGATATAACGCAAAACGGTGAGTATCGTGAACTCCCCACTTTTTCCTGTTTTATTAAGTGTTTTGGGGGAATACATGTCATTTATTAAAACCGAATTGCTTTACATAAAACGATTATTAAAAGAAGTATGACGGGGACATAGAAACAACGAGGACAGTACTGGACGGTATCCGCCATTTCCTTTCTTGCACCAACTAGAGGGCAGGAACCAGTAGATACAAGTATTATCACAAATAGAGTGGTACCATCGATAGGAATGGCACGAAATATAATCGATATGATAGAATTGGGATATGATTGAATGGATGTATAATAGAGCTGGTTATATAGAATATATTTTCCCCTTCAGAATTACAATGTAAAACATGTTTATAAAAGAATGTTTATAAAAGAGTTTATAAAAGAATGTTTTATATAAAAGAATTATCAATAAACGAACTGGCCATTCACTTTATAAAATACACGACCTCACCAACTTTATGTTGACAGAAACTATTTTTGACATGTGTTCAGGTAACCCAACAGATATGATGACGTGGATCCTTAAAGACTAAAGACTGTTATTATCCGAATTCCGCTGCGTAGCTCCGATCACCCGACCCGACGGCCCGGCCTCGTCAGCCAGGGTCGTTACAGGTGGTATCAGAGCCGCGCTAATAACAGTTTTGAAGTCTTTAGTCCGGGATCTACCAGAATATTTCTCTAAAAAGAAATTTTGTTTAGAAAAATAATTAAGATATTAGAAATATTAAGAGAAAGTAATAGGTGAGTAAATTTTGGGTACCTAAATGTCAAATCATTATAAAGTTGGTGAGAACCATAACAGTATATTAGAAATCAGAATGAATCCACTACAGGATATTACTAGAATGATTATGTGAGATAAATTGACAATTCGGTACACAATTGTGAATTTATATGCACATTTAATTTCTGGGAAATCTTACAGGATATTAAGGCTATAAGAAATGAGAATATATACAGAACAGAAACCAGATATATTAAAAGAAATCAGAAAATAAATCTCGATATAAATAAGAAATGACAAAGCTATAAAAAGTATATATGTTTATATAGAAAAATATATAGATCGTTAAACATGAATCATCCGTCTTGATTCAAGAAACTTCACATAAGTTTATTGAATTATTCCAGTCTCAGTAATCATTTAGATCGTTAACCTCATGGTTATTCCAATAATTATAAACAGAATATAAATATACGCGCCAACTTGAACATTCCTATGCTCGAGTATCCGTAAATATTATTTTACCCCGAAAATTCTGAAATTTTATAAAATTTGATGTACTAGAAACATATCAATATCGTGTTTTAAAGAATTTTCTTTGATTATTTAAGATTAAATATATTCCGTGATTATTTAAAAAGGTTTTAAATCTTTTCAGTATAACTACGAAGTTTATTGATTTTATTTTTAGTCATTACTATTTTACACTAAACCGGTATTTCAGTTTTGAGTAAAAATATATATGAATACCCCTCCGCTTAAAATTTTAAATAAACGATTTAGTTAATTTATAAAATTAAGAAAAATCTGTTAATATCATAACTTATTTTTATTTAAGTATTGATAATTTTTGAAAAACCCCAGAATCTATCTCAGGTTTATCCAAAATTTATCTGTTTAACTTTAAAATTTTGATTTTAATATTTTGAAGAAATCTAATTATTTTATTAATCAGTAATAAGAAACGTGTTTATTAAAATTTTAAAGAATTTCGACACTATGAAAAACTTTTACCGCAACTCTTTTCAATTAGTTATTATTTTCAAGAAAATAAATATCATTACGAAACCCGAACCAGTATTATTATTATAAATTTTCCCTAAAGGTTTTATTTGAAAACCCACGGCTGTATTATTTTGCCCGAACCTATTTTACTTGGTAGTTCGTATCATTTTTGAAAATGAATATTATTACGAAACGCGAATCGGTATTATTATTATACGTTATTTCTAAAAGTTTTTATACAAAAAAGAACCACGACCGTATTATTTTACCGAAACATATTTCATATCGCATTTAACAGTATTTTCATAAAGATTTCTTAATCAAATTTATATCCGTATATATATATATATATATATATATATATATATATAAGTTAAAAGTATTTTCGACACGATTTTGTAATTATATTTGATTGTATAATTTCTTTGATATTTTATCTCGATATAACAACGATTATTATATATCACGGTAATAATACGAATCTATCTTTGTGTATAAATAAAAATTCCCGATAAGTATTATCATCGATCCTTCCCAAAGTTAAATAATATTTCAAACGGAAATATTATTATTTCAAATTCATGCGACGAAACTAATTGGACTCTATCTAAAGAAATCGAATTCCTATTCGCTCGACTATATGGAAATATAACTACCATCTTGATCCTATGACTCGAATGAGTCAAGGATATTAAGAAGATTGGAATGTTATATTGAATATCCTTTGACGCGAACAAATTCTTGAACGATTGACAGTCTACTTCGTTAGACTTATATCAATATGTTTCTTTCCAGAATATATAATTTCGAATCTAAGAGAAAATAAAAGAACAGAATATCGGAATAATGTGTGAAGGACACATACCTATTGTGATTAAAATAAACAAATACTCGAACGTTAGGTGAGGTGGAATAGTAATTATGGTTGCAAACATAATTACGAACGCCACAGGCACAGGAACATTCGAGTAGGAGTTTATCGAAATCATAATATGTTTGGGTCACAAACATATTAAAAAGGAAATTTTAAGAAATAATAAGAAGAAGAAATATAAATTCGAATTATCAGCGTATAGTAGGTGGAGAATACGACCACAAAACTGGTAATATAGTTGAAATTTCCTTTGTGAAATACGACTAAAAATATATTCGCAGAATAAAAGCCATTGATTGGTTAAATTCTATGAATTAAAGGAATCAGTTTATTGATTTTGATTGCCAACCAAAAATAGTGCATGTTCCCTGTGCAATCTCCGGGGCAGATGATATCCGGACCCTTACAGAAGGTATATCCGGACGTTTGCCGCCAAGTCACAGGATTCTTTGTAAGAATATTTGACACTATGAAAGAATCTTTTCGGTCACTTCCGTATAAAAACTCGCGTGAGTTATTGTACAATTAAATTGGTAAAACGGTTAAGTATTACCAAGTTGAAATTCATGAATAAGAAGTGATGAAAGATTTGTTAATCCTTAAAATATAACGAACATAAATTTATATGGATTCAGAAACCGGAACGGTAGAATCCAACGAATTATTTATCAAATATATCAAGAAATGATTAAATACCAACTGGAATCGCGTAGAGATTCGCAAGGTATGATCAAAATAAAAACGAAAAATGAATAGAATTATGCTCATTTTTCCAGTGAAACTCTCCGGCCAAGGAATGACGAATTTCCTGTCCCGAATTAAAGGTCGTGAGAGATAATTTAAGATATCACTGTTCTGGCAAGAACTATCTATACGAATATCTCGACGAAATAAGCTTTGCTTATAATAAGTTGGATTAAGAAGATATGATATATTGCCTATATATATAAGTCTATCGGAACGTGTTTCCAGACACCAATAATATAGACTTTAATCGAATTTATATATAAGAAATAATTATTACAAGCAAAGGTATATTATAGAAATGATATAAATAATTATCAGTATTCGCTTGGAAATAAAAGAATATAAATCAAGAAATGAAAAGAATTATAATTCGAACAGACATCCGATATGTCTGGGTAATAATAAATAAGGCATTGAAAATGCTAGATAACACGAGAAGGCAAGCGAAATGCCAAATATTATCAGAAGGCATCCGATATGCCAACAGAAATTAATAAATATATATATAGAAAGAAATTATCAGAAAAGAATATAAGTCGTAAGAAGAACGACTAGAAATTTATAAAGAATATTTTACGAAAGTAATTATAGAATATTTTTATCGAAAGTGTCAACGAATTCCGAAATAGAACTAAGAAAGAATTTTATAGAAATAATTAATGTAATAAGTATAGAAATCCCGAATGATAATCATGTTTTTGAGAAAGAGTAATTGATGCATTGCCATAAGAATCTTAAATCAAAGAATCGTAACAACGACTGTTACCAGTAGATTCCGAGATTATAAAGATAAAGTTACATATATTGACTGTAGAATTGTGAAAGACCTCATTCACAATAATACAATAAGAAAAGTCAAATAATATGTAATAGATACAATGCAGTCAATCATCAATGAAATAGTCAGTAGGATTATGATAGATGATTTAAGAGAAATCTCAATCATCAATGAATTAGTCTTTTCCGGTACCTTTAAAACCCGGATAAGATACGTTTAATAATCCAAGAATTACCAGAAAATATTCCACTCTTTAAAAATCGGAATTACAATGATGATAAAATTCTAACGTTCGAATAAGGGAGGTAGTAGCTCGGATCCCATTCAAGTCATTATAATGAAGGGACTTCCGTATCTATCTCCTGAGAACTAAATAGAATCCATCATTGTAATTGAATCCGAATATTAAACGAAAGGAATATTGTATCGATTTGAGACTCTGGAAATGTTTACTGAAAGTTTATAAATCTTTCAAAAGAAAAACGATTAGAATCTCAAAATCTTTATATAAAAATAATATTCAGTCTACTTCTTATCCTAGTAAGAAAAAGATAAAAAGAATATTATAGAAAATATCAATCTATACTGAGAACCTTTAATAGTCATATCGAAATAATACGGATAATCCATATATTTGTATTAACATGACTATAGCAAGAAAGGTTAAAACGTAATTAGAAATCTGATCAAGATGTAGTCTTACGGATTGACATTTCTAATAAGTTATAGTTTTGGATTGATATAAAATCGAGTTAACCACAACCCACGAAACTGATCATGTCTCATTGACAAGTATCTTGGTTCTAATTGTAACATCCTTATAGATTAAGGATGTAAAGGACAAGATCACTCAAATTTCGGGGACGAAATTTCCTAAGGGGGGAGAATTGTAACACCCCGATGTGTTACGGGTCTCCTAAACGGGTCGGGTCGGACCTGACCACCCGATTAGGGAATAAAATATTCCAGTTCGAATCTCGCGGCTAACCGGTTCAACCGAGTATAGAAATAATAATTATTGGATTATTATTACCGCTGTTAAACGCTCGTCACCTGCTAATTAGAACGCCGCCAAATGTTTTTATTTAATTTTTATACTCGTTGCCAAACATTCCAAGTTCCAGTTATCATCCCCGTGGCCAAACACCCCTCTATTTTTAATCCCTATATAAACTTCTCTCCGCCTCTCACCTCTCGCTACTCTCTCTCTCTCTCTGCGCACATATATACACACATAAAAGATGTTATGCTTTGACCAAGAAAACCTCTAGCCGGACCATCATCACCTCCGGCCGCCGGAACCGCCGCCGGCCCTCTTCTTATAACACACATGATAGCAGCGAGGTGCAGGAGAGCCATGGCAGCCGCTGCTGCCTCCGTGCTTCCAGTCACCTCTGCCGCTGATTCATCTCCGGTTATCACCACCACCGCCGCCGTATGTGTCTTCTTCTCCGGTAAGTTAACTCCTCTTCTGGCTGCTACTAACCACCGGTGAACACCACCATTCTTCCTTCTTTCTGTTACGGGATAACATCAGTCAATAACCCGATCTATTCCGGTTACAATCATTGAAGTTTCACCTTTGTTTATGAAACCCATTGTCATCAGTAAATCTCCGATCTGAAACAAGGACCCATTATTAAACCACTGTTATCGGATCAGAATTGGTTTCGGGTCAAGCCCGACGTGTTTCCGGATTACCGAACTTATCCTCATAGTACTACTGACACACGCATACATCGATGTATGTGTGTGTGGTGTGGTATTTATGAGTAAGTGATGATATTATGCTAGACATGATCATAACCCGAGCTCCGATTATATTTTCGATCAGATTTTGGTTATATCTTAATAACCTACGGCTCTTGTCTGTTTTTATTGAACCTTGTTTCAAGCTCTTCAATTGCTTATATTCATACACACATCCGATGGTGTGTGTGATAATTAGCACGAAATGTTTAGTTATCATTTGATTATTGAATTATATAGTCGATTGATTATTAACACATCTTATGTTATGTTTGGTAATTAGGTATCAAATACGGAGGACGGGTCCGATACCCGGTTTGATATAACTTTTCGGTTAACTTCCGATCATATTCCGATAATAACCCGGAGAGTGTCCGGTTATTATTTGGGTAAGAGTAATTCTATTTGGTTAATTGGTTAATAATCTTATGATTTGATAAGTTATTAATATATAATCATGTTGATTGCGAGGTACCGTTAACCGTATCGGGAATTAGAGTCGTTACCGAGTCGACTCAGTGACTCGGTCAACACCCGGAATAGAACCGGTTCCAAGGACTAGACGAGGATTATTAGAATTATACGAATATATATATAATACGAATAACGTACGGACTTGATAATAATAATAAGAGAATAATAAACATATATAAAATATATATGTTTATATATACAAGATTCGATATATAAAACGATATACTGGACTCGGGTTTAGAAGTGTCTAGAGTTCTTTAGGTTCGCGTGCCAAGCTGTAATGGCCAGCTTTATTTCTTTTTGCCTAGGAAGACCAAACCCCGAGTTTAGGACTATCTAATATATATCAGATTCTATATATATAAATTGTATATATGATATATATCCTAAGTATTACAATCTAACAAGTCTTACGCGTAAAACGTATCCATATATATATATGACACATAATTGTAATAAGAAGATTAGCAGAAGATATAACGCAAAACGGTGAGTATCGTGAACTCCCCACTTTTTCCTGTTTTATTAAGTGTTTTGGGGGAATACATGTCATTTATTAAAACCGAATTGCTTTACATAAAATGATTATTAAAAGAAGTATGACGGGGACATAGAAACAACGAGGACAGTACTGGACGGTATCCGCCATTTCCTTTCTTGCACCAACTAGAGGGCAGGAACCAGTAGATACAAGTATTATCACAAATAGAGTGGTACCATCGATAGGAATGGCACGAAATATAATCGATATGATAGAATTGGGATATGATTGAATGGATGTATAATAGAGCTGGTTATATAGAATATATTTTCCCCTTCAGAATTACAATGTAAAGCATGTTTATAAAAGAATGTTTATAAAAGAGTTTATAAAAGAATGTTTTATATAAAAGAATTATCAATAAACGAACTGGCCATTCACTTTATAAAATACACGACCTCACCAACTTTATGTTGACAGAAACTATTTTTGACCTGTGTTCAGGTAACCCAACAGATATGATGACGTGGATCCTAAAAGACTAAAGACTGTTATTATCCGAATTCCGCTGCGTAGCTCCGATTACCCGACCCGACCCGACGGCCCGGCCACGTCAGCCAGGGTCGTTACAGTTAACCTCTATGATTGAAGTTGCATTAGCGGGTAATATGGTGTTTATAGTACTTGATGATATTGGTACTCTCGACCAGTTAGATGCTTTACTTGGAAATAAAGGTTTACGTTCAGGAAAAATCATAATTACAACCAAGGATACATCTTTAACAGAAACGTGTGCATTATGCGATTCACAAGTTTGTCCTAAGCATACAAAAATCTTACTTAATGGCTTATCGGAGACAAAATCACTAGAGCTTTTATGCATTCATGCATTCAATAGCCATATGCCGAAAGAAGGTTATGAAGATGTCTCAAAAGATCTTGTGAAATATTGTGAAGGACATCCATTGGCTCTTACAGTTTTGAGCAGGTCTCTAAAAAAACACGATGTAGCATATTGGGAAGGAAAAATAAAAGAGCTAAAGAAAGAACCTGATTCCAAAGTAGAAGAGGTATTGAAGATGAGCATTGCCTCTTTGCCTTCCAATAACAATAAGGAGTTGTTTAAACATATTGCCTGTTTTTTTATGGGGGTAGATAAATATGTGTCTGAAACAATATTGAATGCATGTAATTTAAACACAAGATCTGGGATTATGAATCTCATTGATAGATGCCTCCTTGGTATTGGATGGGATAACAAGTTGATGATGCATCAGTTAGTTCAACAGGTGGGAAGAGAGTTAGTACGTCAAGAATCACCTGAGAAGCCATGGAAGCGTAGTCGATTATGGTGTCACGAGGAGTCATTTAAAGTGTTGAAACAAAAAATAGTAAGAAGCACTGTCTATTTTTTTGTTAGTTAACCAAGTTAATTTCATTATTTGTATATCATTTCTGTACTTTTGTTTGCATTCCATTTCGTTGTATGGTACGGAAAATCTCCTAGGCCTTGCCCTTGACATGAGAATGCTTGAAAAAAAGAATTTCCGTGGATCATCTGAGCTGAAAACAGAGTCATTTTGTCATATGTATAATTTGATGCTACTAAAACTCTATTACGTGCAACTAAAGGGGTATTTTGAGAATATTCTAGAAGAGTTAAGATGGTTGTGTATGCATGGGTCCCCTTTAAAGTATATACCTTCAGACTTACCAATGGAGAATTTGGTTGCTCTTGACTTTTCCTACAGCAATATTGAATCTTTTGACATGTCTTGTAGCAACTCGCAACCACATGATAAGAGGCAAATGGTAAGATTTTAAATATTTGGCTATGTGGTTAGTGCTTAACCTAAATATAATCATGTCAATTATGTAAAATGATAACACTTAAATCAATACATACAAGACAACTTTTATCATTCTTTCATCTATAGGCGATTCAGTTTGATAGTTATTTTGACGTATCTTCATTTCAGCAGTGTGCTGGATCATTGAAGATCCTTGATCTGAGTTTTTGTGAACAACTTCATACTCTTGGTGGTTTTTTGGAACTCCCTGCACTTGAGAGGTTAATAGTTAGAAAGTGCATAAGTTTGGTTAAGGTGTGTGAATCAATTGAGCAATGTGTTGAACTTGTTCACATTGACATGAGTTACTGCTACAATCTCAAAAAGATACATTTAGCCATAGGCAAGTTAAAGAAGGTTAGAACAATACTTAGGTGGTTGTTGTTCGGATGGATCAATTGAGATAATACCATGAAATTTCTTTACCGAGCTCAATGAGAATTTGGTCACTAGCAAATAATATTTTGTCTAATTAATCCTTTCCCACGGACTTCAGTTACATATCCATGTTAGAGGAATTATGTTTGAAAACTAACCCAATCGTGTCAATGCCTAATTGTGTGAGAAGCCTTCCTAGACATCGGAAACTTAGTATGGATCGCTGTGATAAGGTGATATCAATTGAGCATCCTTGATGCAGTTTAACGCGTCCAATTAAATGGCTCAAAATAATCAAAGGATTCAAAAGGTTAACAGAAACCCCAAAGGTTGTTTTTTATCATCAAAACTCAAAAACTAATGAAACAATAAACCTAAAGGTCCTATTTATAGGATAAAAATCATAATTCAAAAGGAAGATAAAATAGGAATTCAAATTTAAAATAAATATATTAGATAATTCTGCATACTATTCGTCTTCGAAAAAAAACTTGTCCTCAAGTTTTGCCTCGAAATCAAAGCCACCTGGATCGAAAGGAAAACTTTTCTTTAGTTTCGAATGTTTGACATCAATCGGCCCAATATTACCCATATCCACTGGGCTACCCATTGTATTGACAATTGCTTTATTTGGGCTATTACTTTGTAATCTCATACGAATTATATCCTGTGACCCATCTAGTCCCAAAGTATCTGATCCATTACTCACATCCAACATGGTTTCTATTAGGCCATATTTCATAAATGTTGGGTTTAGTTGAGACCACAGTTACCGGAATGAAGACTTTTGATAGTTTATTAAGTACTGTGTAAGTCAAGGGACTGAATATGTAATTATGTAATAGTTGTTAAGAAAACCCTAGAGGCCGTGTACTTAGACACGGGCCCTGCGCACTTAGCTTAAGTGCACAGGCCCATCAGCCCCTCTATAAATAGAAGGTTATGTTGCAGCTTTAGGGTTAGGGTTTTTGGTTATCTTCTTAGCACAAGTTGAATCCGGTGCGTACTTGTCTGTAATCCATGGTGTTTCAATGATAAATCAGTAATGGAATCGTGTTCTTGTTCATCTTGTGTGTCGGTTCTTATCATATTCATCTAGTCTCTTTGTTGTTCAAGATTAATCACTTAAAACACCTAATCCATAGGTGTTTCTGAGTGATAACAATCTCTTGCACTTAACAAGATCTAGTATTTGGGACTTACAATTTGGTATCAGAGCCTTTGTGCTCTAGATTGTATCTACTTAAGATACCAAAACCCTCATCTTGCTAGTTTTTCTTAAATTTTTTATAAACTTTTGTGTTTTTATAAAAAAAGGGGTGTTCTTCTTGTCTGGTTGCTTCAGATTTCGTTTGGTATTGTGTTTCTAGGTGTTAAAAGTTGTTTATTTTGAATAGAAACATTATTCAAGCTTTTCAGATGAAATGAAAAGGTTTTGGATATGATTCAGCTGAGTTTTGTGCTTGTTTAACAGACGTTTTTGCGCACTTATTTCTTGGTTTGCGCACTTATTTCTTGTTTGAGCACTTATTTCTTGTTTTGAGCACTTAACTCATAAGGTGCATACTTGTTTCTTGAAACTGTGCACTTATTTCCAGATTGTATGTGCGCACTTGGTTCATAAGTTGCGCACTTATTCCTTGGATTGTGCACTTAAAATCTTCAAAATTTTAAAAGTTTTCTTTGTCTCCGGGCACACAACTAGGGTTTCTGCGCACTTAACCAGAAACCTCTGGTCCCTCTGCGCACTTACTGAAAAGGCGTAGTTTTGAGTACTTGGCTAGGGTTTCTGCACACTAAAATCTTAAACGAGAGTTTAAGTGTCTGTGTACTTCATTTGGTACGCAGGTTGATCTGTCAAGACTAAGCACTTACCATCCCCAAGTGTTGACTGATCTGCGCACTTATCAAAGAAGATCTAGCTCTTTGTGTACCTTTCAAAACTGCGCACTTATCAGGAGACAATATCTTGACAGGGTTGTTTTTGTTGTTACAGGCTGCTGAGTACTTGTTCCTTTCACACTTATCAGTACTGCGCACTTATATGCGCACTTAAGGACAACTCACTTAAATTAAGGACTGTGGACTTTATTCTGGACTGTAATCTTTGCAATTGGAAAAACCAAACTTATAAAATCAATCTAAATCAATGGCTTGTAATAGTAACACTAACACAGTTAATCCCATAACCCAAGCTGAACTGGAGACTGGAACTATAACTCGTATCCCTAAGTTGATGGGTGCACATGACTATGGAACCTGGAAGAACCGCATGAAGGCGTTCTACTATGTGAACGACTTTACCCAATGGACCTCTGTCCAGCTAGGTCCACACATTCCCATGAGAACAACTGCTACAGGGGAGGAGTTCAACCCTGATCCCTCCACCTACACTGATGTTGATAAGCAGCTACTTCAGAGAGACCAAAAGGCTTATGGTGCCCTCACCATGGCCTTATCAAATGATGTCTACAACATGTTTGAGGAGTACGGCACTACTCATGATCTGTGGTATGCACTGAACGAGTACTATGAGGGGAATGAAGGAATGCGCCAAAATAAGCAAGATATGGTGCAAAAGGAATATGATATGTTCGGTAGCATTCGTGGTGAGAGTCTGAGCTTACACATTGACAGATTCATGAGTATGCTAACCAAGATGAAGAAAGCAGGAATTCCAGTCAACAACCGAAACTCAATCAAGAAATTGCTCGACTCCCTGCCCAAGGAATGGAGTCTACAATGCATGTTGATTAGAAAAGAGTATTTAGATGCTCAATCTACTTTGGCTGATCTCATCAACACTCTGAAGTCATTCAAAATGGATATCACCAAAAGAAAAATGAACCAGACTGTTCCAAAAGTCGCTCCTAGCACGGCTATGAAGAATCTGGCACTAATGACTCCAGTAGGTGACATGGGTTCAAGCTCATCACATGTATATGTGGATGCAATAGGTGGTGGTGGTTCAAGCTCGGGAAAGACAGTCTCATACTCTGATAAAGCTGCAAAGACACTCAACCCACAGCTCACAAAGCTCGCTAACGAACATGTTGAACTCTTCAACACATTCATGATTAGCTTTGAGGCTTTGAAGATAGGTGATCTTAAGAGTGAGATGATGAATCCTGAAGATATGTATCAAGTTGACCCGGATGATATGGAAGAAATGGATCTGAAATGGCAGATGGCTATGATCACTCTGAGGGTGAAGAGATTTCAAGATAGAACCGGTAGAAGAGTCGGAATGGGTAAAGCGGGTTTTGACAAGTCAAAGATTAGATGCTACAACTGCAAGACTCTCGGGCACTTCAAATATGAGTGTCCCACTCTGAATCAAGCAGAGATCAAACCGGCAAAAAGAATGGTGGCGATTACTGATGGAAGTGAAGCAAATAAACAGAAAGCGTTGGTGGTTGAAGACTTCGATTGGGGAGAGGAGGCAGCTGCGATTGAAGCTGATGTGAACAAAACATTGATGGCCAAAATCTGTACTAAATCCACACATGGTGTGAATTCACTAGAAGGGTCGTCGGCTGAAATGCCAAAGGGTGGAATGCTAGAGAATGCTGGTCTGAAGGGAGTACTGATGGCCGAAAAGGGAAAAGAAGCCACTTCTGAGGAAGCACTCGTAGCCGAGAAGACACCCACTAGCATAGCAGATGAGAAGCCGCAGAATGTGCCCAAGACAGCCGAGGAAAGAGATCTGGTAAGTATTCCCCTTGAAATAAAATCAAAGCTGTGCTCACCAAGGTGCGTTACAGCTGTTGCTTAGTGTTTGTCTCACAATAGGAGAATTTTAAGAGAGATGGATGATATCCGAAAAATCAACATTGAAAAGAAAGAAAATGAGCTGGCGTATCAGCGAAAGTTAAATGCAACTCTAGCTGAAATGCAAACTCTAAAAGAATTTGTCTTTAGAAAAGATTTTTTAATAAATGATTTAACAGAAAAGTTAGCAAAATCAAGAAACGAAACAAATCATCTCCAGATTATTGTGGACAAATGGAATGTAAGAAAAAATGCTCATGCTGACATCATAGATTGCTCAAGGCAATCGTTTGTCAAAGATGGAATTGGGTATAAGGATAAAAAGGGACTTGAAAAATCTCTATTTTTACCTTTGAGCAAAAGTGAATATATACCCATTCCGAAACCTCATCCAAAAATGATCTTTTTGAAAAAGAATGTGTCAAATCTGAGTCAAACTCTAATATAAGTAAAAGCAATGCAGATGTGACCCAAAAGGCTCAGGTGGAAGATGATGAGAGTTGTGGTGGACAGACGATGGGGTTAGGTCACCCGGGTGCCAATTACTCTACAGTGAATTGGTTAATCTGGAATAATGATAAGTCTAAAACTATTTTGAATTCGGATGAATGTAATAGTTTAACTAAGCTGGATGACTGTAATAGTTTATCTAGGATGGATAACTGTAATAGTTTATCTAGACCGGATTACTGTACTAAATTAACTTCTAAACTAGACTTAAAGGGCGTTGTGGCCTCTGATGATAGGAAGAATCCTATCAAACGCTCTAATGTTTGTGTCGACAATGTTATGCCAGTTTGTGTTGATCTTAATGCTGCATTCTCTGATGATAAAAATGTATATACACCATCTGTGTTTGTACCAGAACTAAAACAGAACAGGTTTGGGAAATTTCTCACTGAAGAAATTCCAGAGTTTACTCCATCATCTACAGATATTTCATGTTCTAAAGAATTACAATGTGAAACAGGTAACTCAAGTTCTGAAGAATCACAGAGTGATACAGAAAGCAACATCAGCGAGCCTGATTGCAACACAAACGAAGAATCGAGCGATAACATTGATGAATCATGTTCAAGTGAAAGCTCCTGCTCAAACAAGATCAAGAAAAGAGCATCACAACCATCATCATCCAGATCTTCTCCAAAGATCAAGCCTAAACACTAAAAAATGCTTTAGATGTGGAAATGAGGGTCATGTGGTCAAAAAATGTCATTTGAAATCTAAACCACAAAATGACGTCAAAACTCAAAACTACTTTTCTGATCAGATTAAAAACCTTCAAGAAATAGTAAAAAGTTTTGGTAAAAACACAAAAATTTTGAAAAGACAAGAGTCAATTTTGGGTGAAAATCACGATAGATCAAAACTAAAGCAGACCTGGATTCCCAAAGTTAACTAAGTGAAGGTCTGAGTCGTGATTGTACATAGAGTCTCTTGTATATATCTGTGTATTTCTTTTGTTTTCTTTTGTATTTCAGAATAAACTACAGAAATGGTTGATAGCTCTTATGAGATATCTCTGGCATGTTGATAGCGGCGCTTCAAGGCATATGACTGGGCTGAAAGAACTCCTCAAAAACTATCGGTTTATTGATGGAGAGTTCGTTGCTTTCGCTGGAAATGAAATGGGCGGAAAGATAGTTGGAATAGGAGATGTGGTTTCCGACGCACTGACTCTAGAAGATGTTAATTATGTTCCAGAATTGTGCTACAATCTATTGAGCGTATCACAAGTCTGTGACAAAGGAATATCGGTGTTATTCAATGACATGGAGTGCATCTTTCTAAAGCCAGGATTTAAACCACCCACCAATATGATTATGCTAAAAGCTCCTAGGCAGAATAACACCTATGTGATAAATATGAGAGATGCCAAGTCTGAATGTCCAATGACTTGTTTACTTTCAAAGGCATCCGAGTCAGAGTCACTGTTATGGCATAGGCGATTGGGACATGTGAACTTTAAAAACATTAACAAACTTTCTAAACTAAATCTTTTCAGAGGACTTCCTTCTAACTTTTTCTGAAAAATGTTTAGCATGTGCCAAAGGAAAACAACACAAAAAATCGCACAAATCCAAAACAGTGAACTCAATTGACTCTCCTCTTCAATTATTGCGTATGGATCTTTTCGGTCCAATTAGTGTTAAAAGCTTGGCTAAAAAATCTTATTGTTTGGTAATCACAGATGACTTCTCTCATTTCAGATGGGTGTATGTCTTAGAGTACAAAAGTGAAGCTGCTGATATCTTGATGCTGTTTGCTCCTTTTATTGAAAACATAGTGAAGTTAAAGTTCAGGTCAATCAGAAGCGATCACGGAATAGAATTCAAAAATCAAAGCTTCGTGATTTTCTGCAGCAGCAAAGGAATTCATCTTCAGTACAGTGCTACGAGAACTCCTCAACAGAATGGAGTCGCTGAGAGAAAGAATCGCACACTTATTGAAGCTGCCAGAACGATGCTCATCGACTCCAAGTTGCCGATCATTTTCGGGGCAGAAGCTGTGAATACCGCATGTTATGTTCTTAACAGAGTCTTAATCGTCAAGGCACGTGGGAAAACATGTTATGAATTACTTTTTAAAAGAAAACCTCTGATTGACTACTTCAGGTCCTTCAGATGTTCATGTACTCTTCTGAACAACCATGAGAACATAATGAAGTTCGATGCAGTTGGAGATGAGTGCTTCTTTGTTGGATACCCTTCAAGTCAAAAGGCTTATAGAGTATACAACAAACGCACCAAGATGGTCCTCGAATCTTTCTATGTAGATTGGCAGGAATCCAACCCCACTAACACAGGAGCCGGTCCTGACTGGTTCTTTGACGTGGATGTTGTTTTCAACAATTTCAATATCACTGAAGATCAAACACCTGACAATCAAGCAGCCGCTCCTTCTCCTCTCGAAGATACTCTTTACTCTTCTAAAGACGACGTTGCACCGTTCACCAGCTGACTCTCTCCATTAGTAGCTGATCCAATCTTTCCTCTTCAACCCACAAATGGTGATACAGCTGCTGAAACTACACAACCTTCTGAAAGTACTCCAATTTCAGAAGAAACATCTTCAGCACAACATTTTGTAAATGATCCATCCAGCTCCTCAACACCTGGAGAACACTTGTCAAATCTGCCTTCCCAAGTTCAAGAAGAGCAGAACATGGGATTCAAATCATCCAAGAATCATCCTATCGAAAACATCATGGGACCAATCACTGAGGGTGTTCTTACCAGAAATCAGGCAGATAAACTCAACACCGCTCTCTCAGCATTCTTGTCTCAGGCAGTACCTTTCAGCATTGAGGATGCAGTCAGAGAGGCAAGCTGGGTAGAAGCAATGCAGGAAGAGCTCTTCCAGTTCAGAAAACTCAAGGTTTGGGAGCTAGTGGATCTACCTGAGGGCAAGTATCCTATTGGAACGAGATGGGTTTTTCGCAACAAAATGGATGAGCATGGTGTGGTAATTAAGAACAAAGCTCGTCTAGTTGTTCAGGGGTTTCGTCAACAAGAAGGGATTGCTTATGAGGAAGTCTTTGCGCCAGTCGCTCGACTTGAAGCCATTCGTATCTTCCTAGCCTACGCCTCATACAAAAACTTCAAGGTTTTTCAGATGGATGTAAAGAGTGCTTTCTTATATGGAAAAATCAAGGAAGAAGTCTATGTATGTCAGCCACCCGGCTTTGAAGACCCTCACTATCCTAAGAGATGCTACAAACTGGACAAGGCTCTCTATGGTCTTCATCAAGCACCTCGAGCTTGGTATGTGTAACACCCCAATCGATGGCGGAAACATCGGGATGTAACGTATTGATGATTGTTCAGTAGCTCATGGTAAATAATAAATTTCAATAAATGATTTAAATAAATTACATACAATTGTTCTAAGAATTTTGTACATCAAAACGAAAAATACTAGCTACGCATCTTCAAGCAATAACTCTAATCTTCAAGCAAGCTATAACCTGAAACATGTTAAGTTTGAAAATATTTTGGGTCAACAAAAGTTGGTGAGAATTACATAGGTTTTGATAATCGAATAAAACTTGTACAATTCAAGTGTCATGGCAAGTCTAGTTCATATGTGAAAACATACTAGAAGTAAATCGAGTGCATAATCAACCCTTGTGACTGTTATATTGTGGTCCATCCCATACGCTCATGGTTCACTTGATTATGTTATGCGATAACAATCACCCACGCTACCATTGTAGGAGGCACGTATCCGGGTGGGATTGTCAGTCCAATAGATCTATCATTGTATACCGTCGGCTGATCAATGTTAATGATTATGCTAGAATTGTGCTTACCCTAGTCATGTTCAAGACATAATGCAACATAGAAAAACACATAGACACTTTGATGATTGAATTGCATATAGAATGTTGTAACATGTTTCACCCCAAAATCGGTGATAAATTGAAAAGGGGCTATGTAAAACTCACCTTAGCAAAATGTTATGTCTCGTGAAAAAAATAGAATAATGTGTTGTGAATGTATGCGAGGCGAATCCCAAAGACTCAACAACGTAGCTAGTCAAAATTGAAGAAAACGAAAAAGAAAGAATATCAAGCTTCCAATTCGCCAATTACAAGAGCTTATAACCAAAGCTTCAATTGTAGAAGTAATAGACTATAGAAGAAAGGTATGAGAGAATGTTTAATCGGATTGAAACGATCGATTTAGAGGTGCAAAGTATAATGGGTCATAGGTGGGTTTTTATACTAGTTTTGGAGTCAATTAGCCATTAAAATTGGTCAACACCATAAAGTAAGGTTTTATGATGAATTGACTATTTGACTAAAACTTTGACTGTTTGACTAAGACTTTGACTGTTTGACTAAGACTTTGACTGATCAATTTAAGGAATGTGTTAAGTTTATTTTCTTCTAAAATACTACACAAGATGATAGTTGGCTCAGTTGGTTGTCACTGTGTGTTGGTTGGCTGTGGACGCGGGTTCGAGTCCTGGTCCACGCAAATCTTTTTTTGGCAATTATTTCCCTAAAACTATATTATTTAAATTCATAATATGATTATATAAGCCCGAAAGTGACTCGAAATATTTTTAAAACGTACAAAAGTGTCGAGATACAAATAATTATTAGTTTAAGGTATTTAAACATATATTGTTTAAAACAATACATTCTTTTTATAAAAAAAATTTAGGGGAAATTCGCGATGTTATGGTCTCCCCTACTTTTGGAAACTTCGTCCCAAAGTTATTAAAAACACAGGTTTGAGGTTGATTAGGTAGAAATTAAGGCAGCTGTGGTTTTGGTTAAGGCACGACATGAATTTATAGGTAATAGAATAATTTGTTTCGAATAGTTTGGATAAGAGGTTTGAGATGTGAGTTTTAGGGATTGGATTAGGTTCGTCTGAAGTAGCAAGAAGCATAAGAATCTAGCAAAATACTAAACTTATGTTTTAGGAATCTTATAAGAAATGCATGAATTGATTGGCTATATGAAAACCAAATGAACTACTAAAACCTTATTAGAATTTCACACTACCTTAACGTACCTGTAAATTCATGATTACGTTCCGGACCGCAATCACCAATTTACCTTACATTAGGGTTTTGTGTCCTTCTATGACTCTAAACACACATGTAAGAAATGCAAAATAACCTTGTGATTGAATCGTTTACAATGTATTCAAAAATAAGTCCAACTGTTGAGCAGGAAAAAGTCCTCTACCAGTCAGTGAGTAAGAACCTCTACCGATTGTTGAGCAGGTGCGATAGCCTCTACCAGTCGTTGAGTAGGTTATAGGGCCTCTACCGACTGTTGAGTAGGCATGATGACCTCTACCAATCGTTGAGTAGGTTATTTGGTACTCTACTAACTGTTGAGCAAGTACTTCATCCTCTATCAGTTGTTTGATTAAGTGTACCAATTATTACACACATGAATTGCAAATTGATAATATGTACATGTAAGCAATCAAGTATCAAGTATAGCATACGAGTTGTAATAGAGTTGCCCTAGACAAGGTTAATGACTCTAGGTGTGTCTATAGCAAATAGTTTATTCCATGATTTCTAGTATCAAATGTTTAAATATGGTAGATAATCGAATCCTCATGTATAACTAAGGATTATGTTTGATGCAACACACAATCAAGTTTCAATAGTTTGGTTATCATGGGTAACTAGCTCATGTGTGAGAAGGTGAAGGATATGAATTTAGTTCTCGAGAGGATGATGAAAAATCTTGAAGCAGAATCAAGGTTGTGAGAGATAGTGTGTGAAGATAATTTATAAAGAGTTTATTTTATAGTAAGGAGATTATGTAGCAGTGTAAATTTTAGGGTTTGGATCAAAGGTTATAATCAAGTGTATAAGAAAACATGATTGTGGTATATGCCAAATATTGTAAAAATTTGAACAAGTTGAAAATGAGTGAGTGTCGATGGAGAATTTAAAGACTAGATATTATTCCTATGGAAAAAAAAATCTTATTTTCAAAATTGGTTTTATACATAAAGCAAAAGTTGTTAAATAGTACAAGCTAAGTGGGCTTTGATTAAAATATTCCCGTTAGTTGGAGATTTCAAACATGACATTAGGTTTTGAAGATCAAGGTTCTATTAAGTGATTTTTAATAGTTTATAGCATTATATAGAAAATTGTTTGTTACGTCAATAAATAAACAATTGAATTTAAGTTCGAGAACATCTTTTGACAAAAATATGTACTTTGTATAGTTACTAGGTAATGAAAATACAACAAGATTTAGAAATCTTTAGTTTGTGCTAAGGTATGAGGTTATAGTTTTTAAAAATATAAGTAACATGTGGAGAAATGAAATAATATGATTTGGGTAGGGTGTTGAATATTTAAAAAGTGGCTAAGATGGTAAGGTGAAGTGTCATTGTGAAATCCATAGATGGTTATGAAATGAGATTGATTTAAGCTGTAAAATTTTGAGATTTTAGAGCTTAGTTTAAGGAAAGTGAGTGTAATCATTTATTCATTAATTAAAATGAATAAACGAAAACGTTGAGTTATCAAAACTTCTAGATTCTAATAACATAATGAAGACATGCTTTAGCCTATAAGTGAACACTCATCCTGAGAATTCCCAGGTAGGCATCCGGGTCCCTCGTCTGATTGGGATATATGCGCAATGCCAGCCTAGACAGAAGACTCAGAATACAGGCGTTCACCCTTCCAGATTGCACGTGTTCGTTATTAAAATCTAGAACTTCGACGAGATCTTCAAGGTGGTTCAGGCTAAACCTGAGGATTTGTCCTATTAGTTTAAGAGTAGATCTTGTGATCGAGAACAATCTTCTTGTAGGGACTAAAGTAGGGATAATAAGTAGGATGGAGATAGAGAATAGAAACAAGTAGGGTTGCAAGTAAAAGGAGCAAGTACTGATTATAATCCTATGGTTATAGACTAGATTATTTTTCTAATAACCTAATTCCCTATAACCAAGGCTCTGATACCAATCTGTAACACCCCAACCGATGGCGGAAACATCGGGATGTCACGTATTGATGATTGTTAAGTAGCTCATGGTAAATAATAAATTTCAATAAATGATTTAAATAAATTACATACAATTTTTCTAAGAATTTTGTACATCTAAATGAAAAATACTAGCTACGCATCTTCAAGCAATAACTCTAATCTTCAAGCAAGCTATAACCTGAAACATGTTAAGTTTGAAAATATTTTGGGTCAACAAAAGTTGGTGAGAATTACATAGGTTTTGATAATCGAATAAAACTTGTACAATTCAAGTGTCATGGCAAGTCTAGTCCATATGTGAAAACATACTAGAAGTAAATCGAGTGCATAATCAACCCTTGCGACTGTTATATTGTGGTCCATCCCATATGCTCATGGTTCACTCGATTATCTTATGCGATAACAATCACCCACGCTACCTTTGTAGAAGACACGTATCAGGGTGGGATTGTCAGTCCAATAGATCTATCATTGTATATCGTCGGCTGATCAATGTTAATGATTATGCTAGAATTGTGCTTACCCTAGTCATGTTCAAGACATAATGCAACATAGAAAAACACATAGACACTTTGATGATTGAATTGCATATAGAATGTTGTAACATGTTTCACCCCAAAATCGGTGATAAATTGAAAAGGGGCTATGTAAAACTCACCTTAGCAAAATGTTATGTCTCGTGAAAAAAAATAGAATAATGTGTTGTGAATGTATGCGAGGCGAATCCCAAAGACTCAACAACGTAGCTAGTCCAAATTGAAGAAAACGAAAAAGAAAGAATATCAAGCTTCCAATTCGCCAATTACAAGAGCTTATAACCAAAGCTTCAATTGTAGAAGTAATAGACTATAGAAGAAAGGTATGAGGGAAAGTTTAATCGGATTGAAACAATCGATTTAGAGGTGCAAAGTATAATGGGTCATAGGTGGGTTTTTATACTAGTTTTGGAGTTAATTAGCCATTAAAATTGGTCAACACCATAAAGTAAGGTTTTATGATGAATTGACTATTTGACTAAAACTTTGACTGTTTGATTAAGACTTTGACTGATCAATTTAAGGAATGTGTTAAGTTTATTTTCTTCTGAAATACTACACAAGATGATAGTTGGCTCAGTTGGTTGTCACTGTGTGTTGGTTGGCTGTGGACGCGGGTTCGAGTCCTGGTCCACACAAATCTTTTTTTGGCAATTATTTCCCTAAAACTATATTATTCTAAATTCATAATATGATTATATAAGCCCGAAAGTGACTCGAAATATTTTTAAAACGTACAAAAGGGTCGAGATACAAATAATTATTAGTTTAAGGTATTTAAACATCTATTGTTTAAAACAATACATTCTTTTTATAAAAAACAATTAGGGGAAATTCGTGATGTTACAGTATGAGACCTTGTCCTCATATCTGTTGCAAAACGGATACACCAGAAGGAAAATCGACATGACCCTATTCACCAAAGAAGTCAACAAACACTCTATTCTTGTTCAAATATATGTTGACGATATTATCTTTTGCTCCACTGATGAAAATTTGTGTAGGGAATTCGAAAGCATTATGAAGTCTCAATTTGAAATGAGCATGATGGGAGAATTGTCATTCTACTTAGGTCTGGAAGTTCAGCAGAAAGAAGATGGAATTCTCATTCATCAAGCCAAATACACAAGAGACATCCTGGCAAAATACAACCTGTCTGACTGCAAGCCGTCCAACACTCCTTTTGCGGCCCAAACTACACTTGTACCGGATCTTCAAGGACCATCAGTGAATCCACACACGTATCGATCAATGATTGGATCCCTGATGTATCTGATAGCCAGCAGACCAGACATTATGTGGGCAGTTGGATGCTGCACTCGCTTTCAGTCAAATCCCAAGCAATCTCATGAAACTGCAGTCAAAAGAATCTTCCGCTACCTCAAAGGAACACCGAAACTTGGTTTATGGTATCCTAAGAGTGATAATTGATTTAATTGCATACTCTGATAGTGATCATGCAGGTTGCAGGATTGACAGAAAATCTGTCTCTGGTGGTTGTCAATTTCTGGGTAATAGGCTAGTATCTTGGCAGAGTAAGAAGCAGACAACAGTGTCTATCTCCACTGCTCAAGCAGAATACACAGCTGCATCCAGTTGTTGCTGTCAAGTGTTATGGATCCAAAATCAGCTTTTGGACTAAGGTTTGAATGTCATGAAAACTCCTATTTTCATTGATAATGATGCTTGTCGTGACATCGTGAAAGATCCAATAGACCCTTCTAAAACCAAACATATTGAAATTCGGATTCACTCTATTCGCGATGCTCACGACAAAAGATATATACAGGTGTTGCCAATAGATACTGCTGATCAAAAGGCAGATATCTTTACAAAAGCTTTTGACAAATCCCGTTTTCGTCAGTTGGTAACATGGCTGAAGATGATAAATTTTGAATGAAATTGTTTAAAAAAAAAAACCTCACTTGTGCTTAATACATAGAAAAATCTTCTTTTAAATTCAAACAAGATTTTTGGGGGAGAAAGTAAAACCGATCTATCCCTAATCATATTTTGTCAGCATGTGAATAGGACCTAGAGGATGTTGGGGCCTCAAGCAACGATGTGTCGGTAGATTCAGCTTGGAATCAAGTAAACTGATAATAGGTGATTAACTGTAAAGATCTACACGGAAAGCTGGATTCCCACTGTGTTATAGGTCTCCACAAGCTGAGTCCGGTCATACACAGGTTGAGAGATCAAAAGACACATAAAATTTTGTGCGTATATAATCAAAAGACACCTAAGAGTGCAAGCTACCAATGCGGGGCTAGGCAAATCAATCAAATGAGCAGCAAAAGACACACAATGTTAGTGACGTGCACACATACATAGATAGCTCAACCAGCGATCAGATGATCATCTTCTCTGCTTATGGAAACATAGACCTGAAGCTCTCATCATCTGATCGACATAATGATCATCTTCTCTGCTTATGGAAACATAGACCTGAAGCTCTCATCATTATAACTCAATAAACCTTGAGGATCGGTAGGCCTGACTCTAACAACTGTTCTATCCAAACAACTGCTGATACAAAGAACTGCTGAATAAACAACTGATGAAGAACAACTGCTGACCAAAGGTCTGATGTAGAACAACTGCTGATTCAAGTACTGAAGACCAAAGCACTGCTGGAACCAACAGCACTTAGGCTCCAGCAGTGGATACAAGACCATCAGAGTTTTCCTACAACAGCTGTTTACTATCAGTGCTTTCAATGTAACAGTAGTTTGTAATAGGCAGATGTTTTATGTTTGTTATTCTGTTAGAGGTCACTGTCTTAGGTGACGTCAGCTTAGGTCATCAGTGGTTTAAGTCTGTCTATAAATAGAACAGTGCTTGTACTGTTCTATTGCATCACACACACAAACATTCTCTCAGACAAACACTGTGTGATCAGGCTGAGGGGGAGTAATTGTACGATTGTAATCTTTTAGATAAATGAAAGCATTCGACCTGAAAACATTTACTCTCTTGTTTTGATTAACAGTTTATTATTCCGCTGCAATTTCATTCTATTTTCGTTTCACTTATATCATATTTAATTAAACATAATCAAAACAATCAAACTCAGATCCTAACAATTGGTATCAGAGCTTGGTCAATTAAATTCGATCTAACAAATCAATTTAATAATCAGCTCACAATTATTGATATTGTTTGTCTGTTGGATTGAAAACAGAGTAATAGTTTAATTTCGTTTCAACCGTTTTTAAACAGACTTTGTTTTTTGAAAAATCAGAGAATGGCTTCAATCAACCACGATCAACATAACACTGGCACGAACAACAAGCCACCGATGCTTGTCAGATCTGAATACAATATCTGGCAACGTCGGATGAGCCATGTTCTAGCTCAACAAAACACTGGGTGTTGGAGGTCGGTTATCTTCGGACCACATGTTCCGACTGTGCCGAGTACTGAAGATCCCAAGGTGTTTGAGCCAAAGAAACTTGAAAACTACTCCGACCAGGATTTTCAGAAAATTGAGTTAGATGCTAAGGCCTTCAGTATTGTGGCCATGGCTCTACCCATTGATATATATGCTGGGTTGTTACACTGTAACAGTGCAAAGGAGTTGTGGGATGCACTGAAAGAACAGTTTGGTGGGACTGAGGAGGTTATTGAAAACAATCGTGAAATACTTAACCAACAATATGAAACATTCAGTCATGTCAAAGGAGAGTCATTAACTCAACAGTTTGAGAGGTTTAATTGTTTAATTAGTGAACTAAAATTGGTTGGTCTTACTTACCCTCATTCAACCTTGAACCATAGGTTTTTAAGATCACTACCAGACAAATGGGACACTATTGCTATTGTGATGAGAAACTCAATTGGATTTAAAGACCTATCACTGACCCAGCTTCATGGTAAGCTCTTGACCTATGAGAGAGAGCTTAACCAGAAAAAGAAGCTCCAGGACTCTGGAAAAGTGTCTGATGACTATGTATTTGGGAATACAGCACTTTTGGGTCATGATGAGGTGCCTGGAAACACTAAGGATCAGAGTTATGATCATTTCATTGACATAACTTCAGGTTTTAACTCAGGCTTTAACTCTGATTCTTATTCACGAAACTATGCTTTCACAGCAAGTGGTGGTGATATCCAGGCATCTGACAATATATCCTTTGAGTATGATGACCTGAAATACTTTGACCCTGATGATTTGGAAGAAATGGACATTATGCACCAATTGGCCCTTCTCAGTGTAAGAACTAATAATTTTTACAAGAAAACTGGGAGAAGGTTTCCAGGGTTAACTGGCAGATCTAAGGTTGGGTTGGATAAATCAAAGATAAAGTGTTACAAATGTCATAGACTTGGTCATTTTGCTAGGGAGTGTAGGGGTCAACATGGTACACCTATGATCACCTATCCAAATCAAAGACCACAGACCAACACTTATCAGAATTCCTATAATGCCCCTGGACCAAATGTGCAAAACACTGCTCATTTTGCACAGTCCTCAAACACTGTTCCTGTCCAGTATGTCCAAACCACTGTTCCTCAGATCCACTATGTGCAAACACCTGTTGCTCAAGCACCTGTGCAAACGACTGTTGCTTCATCCTCTGCTCCTGCAGAGACCAGTCAACAGAGCTTCTTTACACAAGGCTTTGTTGATTGGAGCAGTCTACCTGATGAGTTAACAGATGAAAATTTTGCATTAGTTGCCAAAGCTGAAAATGAACCAGAAAACTTTTGTTTCATGGCTATGGTTGATGAGATTGAATCTGAGGAGGTGGTGACTGAATCTGATGTTGTGACTGATGATGTTGTTAGTGAAGTTGTTACAGGTGAAAAACCTGAAGAAGAGGTTGTGAATCTCTCAGATCCCTGGGGTGCATCTAATGACTGTGAGTGCAAGTGTGATTGTGCATTGATGGCTGCTGCTAAGGTATCTCCTCAAATTCTTAAAGAGTTGTGTTCTGACAAATGTGTAATTGCATTTGCTAACATTAAAGATGTGAATGAAAACCTTAGAAAGAAAATTTTAGATGATGAAGCTAAATTTGAAAAACTTTCAAAAGATTTAAAAACAAGTTTATCTGTAAAAGAGTCTGAAATAAGCAGCTTAAAACATGAAGCAACCATAACCAAAGACCAGCTCCAAACTATGATAGCAAAATATCAAAGTTGTAAAAGTGAGCTTGAGTCCACCCAAGTTGAATGTGAGAAATGGGTGGAATCATGTAGAGGTTTTGAAATGCTACTCAACAAACAAACTAAAAGTCATGTGAAGTTTGGCTTTGGTTTTGAAACCACTGCTCCAGCCTTTGAAAACACTGACAAAAAGAGTCAAAAGTCTGTTGAGGTAATACCAACAAACCTGCAGGGTCAAGAGATTAAAATCACTGAACCAAATGGTAAGAAAATTGTTCTTGAAAAACCAGAAGGTTCCTCATCTTTTACTGAACTTGAGAAGTATGAATTTAAACCTACTTGGTCTGATGAGTGTGATACTCTTGAGAATTTTAAACCTGTAGATTTCAAAACACCTGAGGGAAAGACAACCCCTCAGGCAAAAGTTATTCCCCTGGAAAAAGTCGTTCCCCTGAAAAATCTTCCAGCAGATGCTCAAACATCTGCTGAAAAGAAGGCTGAAAAGGGGAAGAAGAAAGAAAAGACTGTCAACTTGTTCTGTGATTTCTATGAAAAGAAGAATCATGTCACTAAAAACTGTTTTCTTCTAAAAGCATATGACATTAACAAAGGAACAAGTGAATGTGATTCCAAAGCCACATGCTCAATATGTGGGAAAAGGAATCATAAGACCAAAGAGTGCTTGTATCTCAAAAATTTTGATGTAAAAATACACGAATACAAAGCTAAAACTCTTGCAAACCCTGTGGTTAGTACTTCAAAAGGAAAGCCCAAACAGACCTTCACCCCTGTCCAAACACCTGTTACTAAAAGGCTTGAAACATCTGCTTCTAGAGATGTCCAAGTAACAGATGCTCCACCCACAAGCAAATACCCAAGAGGTTATGGTCAACCTCCATGTCACAGTCTGCCACATGTTTATGAGGAGCCAAAAAGACCCTCTAAACCAAGAGTGAACAGAAATCCATATGGGTATTATCATCTGTCAGGAAGTGATCAAACAACTGCTGCCCCAAGTGTTGACATCCAAGCACTGGCAAATGGTCAGCAGCAGTTGTTGAACTTAATTCAGAAATTGGTCCAAACCACTGATCACCTTCCTAAGCTTGAGTCTGAAAGGTCTGAGGACCCATCCAAAGCCAAACTGGCTTCGGACACTCACCAAAACTAATCCATTACTGATGTGCAGGGAGCTTCTGCTTGTTTAGATAGTCTTTGGTATGTAGATAGTGGAGGCTCCAGGCACATGACAGGATGTAGAGCCCTTCTTCTGGACTTCTTGGCTCATGGAGGGGGTGATATATCCTTTGGTAATGATTCAAAAGGTAAGGTGTTGGGTTCAGGGACTGTACAAGCTGGTAAACTCAAGTTTGAAAATGTCAATCTTATTGATAATCTCAAGTTTAATCTTCTGAGTGTTTCACATATGAGTGACAAAGGTTATGGCTCATTTTTCACAAAGAAAACTTGTAAGATTATTGGGCCAAAAGTGGTGAAAAAGATTGATACCATCATTGCTAAGAGCAAAGCACAACTTGTTGCTCATAGAAGTGGCAATGTGTATGTTGTTGATATGTTAAAGGACAATCCTATGGCAAATGTCTGTCTGTTTTCTGCTGCCTCCACTACGGAGACAGAATTGTGGCATAGGAGATTGGGTCACACCAACCTCAACACTATTAACACACTCTCCAAACAAAGCCTTGTCAGAGGTTTACCATCAAAAGAATTTAAATGTGATGAGCATTGTGTTTCTTGTTTAAAAGGGAAACAACATAAAAGCTCTTACAAATCCATTGATGAGTCCAAAACTAGTCAGTGTCTACAATTGTTGCATATGGACTTGTTTGGCCCTGTTAAAATCATGAGTCTAAGAAGAAAGAGATTTTGTCTTGTCATAGTTGATGATTTTTCTAGGTTTACATGGAATTACTTTTTACATTCTAAGGATGAGACTGCAGGTATATTGAAGGACTTTGTCACCAATGTTGAAAAACAATATGACTTGCCAGTAAAAGTCTTTAGGAGTGACAATGGAACAGAGTTTAAGAATAAGGAGTTGGATGACTTTTGTGTGTCAAAAGGGATTGTGAGGCAGTACAGCATCCCAAGAACACCAGAACAAAATGGTGTGGTTGAAAGGAAAAATAGAACTCTTATAGAAGCTGCAAGAACCATGCTAGCAGATTCTGGTTTGCCACTGTCCTTTTGGGCAGAAGCTATAAACACTGCTTGCTATGTTCAAAACGGAGTTTTGATCAACCCCAGACATCAAAAAATTGCTTATGAAATTTTGTTCAAAATCAAACCATTAATTTCATTCTTCAAAATCTTAGGCTGCCCATGTTTCATTTTAAATCTCAAAGATTCCATTTCAAAATTTGCAGCCAAAGTAGACTGTGGTTATTTTCTGGGATATTCTTCTACTGCCAAGGCTTATAAAGTGTTTAACACAAGGACTAAGACAATAGAAGAAACTCTGAATGTAAAGTTCAATGAACTTTCATCTCTAAAAATCCCTGCAAACCCTGCTGAACTATTTGATTTAGATAAATTCAAATTTGAAGATATCACTGTTAAAGCTAACAATGCAGGTATTCCACAGTCTCCACAACAAGATTACAGAACAGATGTTGTGATCCCCAGTCACTACAAAATCTACTCTGCATCAGAGGAAGCAGCTGTTCAAAACAACTGTCAAAACTCTGCCACAGCTGTGTCAACCACTGTTGGCCAGTCTTATCCTCAAACCACTGCTTCACCCCTCACAACCACTGACCTATCATCTGTTGACAAAAGTCAATCATCTGTTGACAAAAGTCAGTCAAGTTTGACACCACTTGGACCCATTCCTCCATTACCATTCCAAACATCTGATGGCACTACAGAAGTACCAACAGATGTTACACCAACAGAGTCACCAAACCTCTGTCCATCACCTCAAAATGCCATTGTTCCATATCAGGGAGATCTTATTTACTTAAGAGCTCATCCACCAGACCAGATCATTGGCAACATCAGAGAGGGTGTGCTCACAAGAAGCCAATCCTCCAATATCTGTCTTTTTGCAGGTTTCTTATCCCTCACACAACCTGTCAAGTACCAAGAGGCACTGAAAGACAACAGTTGGGTTGAAGCCATGCAAGAAGAACTCCTTCAATTTAAAAGACAACAAGTATGGGAGTTTGTACCACTTCCTAAGGATGTCTGTCCTATAGGAACAAAGTGGGTCTTCAAAAACAAAACTGATGAAAGGGGTATTGTTGTCAAGAACAAAGCCAGGCTTGTGGTTCAAGGCTTCAGACAAGAAGAAGGAATAGATTATGATGAGACTTTTGCTCCTGTAGCAAGACTAGAAGCCATCAGACTCTTCTTAGCCTTTGCTGTCAACCACAACATAAAGGTGTATCAGATGGACATCAAGTGTGCTTTCCTTTATGGCAAAATTCAGGAGGAGGTCTATGTATGTCAGCCACCTGGTTTTGAAGACACATTCCATCCTGACTATGTCTACAAGCTCAACAAAGCTCTGTATGGACTCAAACAAGCACCAAGGGCCTGGTATGAAACTCTTTCCACATTTCTCTTATCCATTGGCTTCACAAGAGGTAAAATAGACAAAACTTTATTTCTTAAATGGAAAGGGAAACACTTAATGATTGTACAAATATATGTGGATGACATCATTTTTGGATCCACATGTAACCAAATGTGTGAAGAGTTCAGAAAACTCATGACAGTAGAGTTTGAGATGAGTGCCATGGGTGAGCTTCAGTGTTTCCTTGGTCTTCAAGTGAAACAACTGCAAAATGGCACATTCATTCACCAAAACAAATATGTAAAGAATATATTAACCAGATTTGAGATGAATGATTGTAAGCCGTGTAGCACTCCCATGAGTACAGTCAAGCTGCTCACTATTGATGACAAGGATGAACTGGTTGATCAAACACATTATAGATGTATGATTGGGTCTTTATTGTACTTAACTGCATCTAGGCCAGACATTATGTTTTCTACCTGTGTTTGTGCAAGATCCCAGGCTTCACCCAGAAAGTCAAACCTTATTGCTGTGAAAAGGATATTCAGATACCTCAAAGGTGCTCCCACACTTGGTATCTGGTATCCTGCTAATGGAAACATTGAGCTTTCAGGTTATTCAGATAGTGACTTTGCTGGCTGTCACACCACAAGAAAATCCACATCAAGAGGGTGCCAATTTCAAGGGAATGCCTTAGTTCATGGCAAAGCAAAAAGCAGGCAGCTGTTTCAACCTCAACAGCTGAAGCTGAATACATTGCTGCTGCAAGCTGTACAACCCAACTCATGTGGCTTCAAAATCAACTACTGGATTTTGGGATAACTGCACTACGGACTCCACTCATGTTGGACAGTCAAGCTGCTGAAAATATCATCAAGAATCCAGTCTCTCATTCCACTACCAAACACATTGACATAAGACATCATTTTGTCAGAGACAGCTATGAAAAAGGTTTGATTTCTTTGCACCATGTTCCAACAGAGGATCAGTTGGCAGATGTGTTAACAAAAGCTTTAGACACATCTACCTTTACAAATCTGATTTCCAGAATTGGTATGTCAAACATGGATTAAACAAATAATTTTTTTTTTAATAAATCATAATAAAATGTTTCAGAAAATCAATTTTTTTTCAAATAGCTGTTTGGTTGAAAAATCTGTTTATAACATCTGATCAGATAAAACAACCACTGTTTCATTCATATCCACTGTTGGTTGAAAAATCTGTTTCAAAACATCTGATCAGATAAAACAACTGTTAGTTGAAAAATCTGTTTCAGAACATCTGTTCAGATAAAACAACTGTTTCATTACATAATTATACTATATCTATACAAAAAAAAAAAAAAACAGTTGGTTCCATCAGCTGTTTGTATCAGTTGTTTGCCAAAAACAGTTGTTCTCCACTAGATGTTTCATCCATCAGATGATTGCCACGTCTGCTCATATAAGCAGAGGTTTGGCCACATCAGCGGTTTCCTTGAGCCTATAAAAACCCTGTTTTACCACAACAGACGTTACAATGTCTCATTGTATTCAAAATACTGAAAACCGCCTTCTTCATTCTCTAACCCTCAATCAAATTTTCATTCATCTTCACCTTCGAAATCCATTACAATGGATCTTCAAGCCAAAGCCACCCACAATTGTCTCCCCTATCTGATTAAAACAGATGACAACGTTTCATTCCATTCCACCTTCGACATTTTTCTAAACTCCAAATACTTACCCATCTTAACCACTAACGCCCCCATTTATCTCGATACTCTCCAAGAGTTCTGGTTGAATGCTGAGTTCTTACTCCAAGACAAAAAGCCCACTTCCATTATTTCCAAAATTGGAGAAACCAGTATCGTCATTACCCCTGAAACCATATCCACAACCTTCTCACTGAATGACCTGGCAGGTAAGGACTCCTTTACTAAAACAAAGCTTCACACTGAGTTCCAAGAAAGAGGGTATGATGGTCAGATGACTGGATCAACTCTTTTCAAAAAGTTTTTCCCTCCAGTCATGAAATTTTTCTTCCATACCCTTCTTCTATGTGTCTCTGCTAAGTCCACATCCTTTAATGAAATCCCACTAAGGATGCAATATCTGGGCTATGCCATGTTGTCAAACTCTGACTTCAATCTTTCCCAGGGATTGTTCATGGACTTAGTATCAAATGTGAAAGCAATCAAGTCTGGGTCTAACAATGCTTTTCTATCTACCCAAGAATTCTTAGTGTAATCTTACAAAAAGTCTTACCAGAAAAAGTTTTCAAAATGGGTGATGCAATGCAAATGAAAAGCTTAACTGATGAAACTTTCACTAGAATGCTGGGTGGAAGCACCCAAGAAAAAGTGTCTAAAGTGTCAAAAGTTTCTAAAACACAAACAAAGAGGACAAAGACAACAACTGTTGTCAAAACCTCTATTGTTGAGCCCACTGCTCCTGGTGATCATGGCACTACATCCAATGCTGTGAAACCCACACCAGCCACTTCCAAAAAGAAACATCCATCCACAAAAACCACCACTCAACCACAAATGAGGCTTCTGGATGATGAGGTACCAGAAGAAACCTCTGTTGCACCACAAAAGCAACCTGAAACCACTGTTGTTACTTCCTCACAACAGTTGGACATACCTCCACCTGACCAAACTCCTCATGAATCCTCCCAAAAGGATCATGTTGTAAGCCAAGGGGACACACATCATGATACATTTGAGTCACTTGGCCAAATGTTCACAAGCCCCTCTCCCAGGGCTAATTCTCTTGTTACTCCTCCACCCTCACCATCACATCATGTACCACAAACCATGCAACCTCTGTTTGAGGCAATTGACAAATCTCAGGAAGATCCCAGTTCCTCTCTTCCACCTATCACTGAGAGCATACTCCCATAAGTGACTGGTCCTGAGAACATTCAATCTGCTATCCAACAAACAGAAGAGGAGGCTACACCACCTGAGTTCAATGCAACTCTAGGTGAGTTTTCAAGTGGAGCAGCCACTACTTGTTAGGACAAAGAGGATTGGTGAAACCACTTTTGGAAACCTTAGTCTAATTCACTTCTGTCATTTTGGCTAAGTATAGAAGTACTGAAAAGAAAACAAAGAACTGCTGAAGAGAAGATAAGAGAAGTGCTGAAGAAGAAACTTCATCAGAAGTTCTGAAGTCCAAACCAGACAAGTTCACTTCAGAAGTACTGAAGACAAACTACTCATCAGTAGTTTGTCATTCATCAGCACTTAGCATCAGATGTTTTCCACCGCCTTTTTGCATCAGTAGTTTATTGTTTATTATTACTTTTAGCTGTATTTGTTAGTTTCAATGTTGCAACTTGTGCAACTTGTTTCTGTTGTTTCTGTACTTGCTTTTTGGCAAGATACATGTATGTAAACGTCTATAAATAGGAGGCTTCAACCTTCTATTTTAGACATTGATTTTAATAGAAAAATCCTTTATACATTCCGATGTGCTTATAATCTGATATACTAGGACTTGCTAAACACTTAAGTGTCAAGATAGCAAGTTCTTACTTAGCAAAAAGAGCAAACTGATCCAACAATTGGTATCAGAGCATTGGTTTATCTGATCACATATCAATCTAACAAATTGAGAATCAGACACAAAGCTCTTATTGATACTCAATAAAAAGATCAAAAGTTCACTTTTTATCAACATCCATCATTTAAAAGAGTCATCTGACAAATCTATACTCTTTAAAATGGATCCACATAATACTGGTTCTGCCACTAAACCTGCCATGCTTGTGAGAAATGAGTACAACATATGGCAAAAGAGAATGGCACATACCTTGTCACAAACCAACACAGGTTGTTGGAGATCTGTGATATATGGTCCTCACAAACCAGTAAATGTTAATCTTGAAACTAATGTTAAGGTCCCTAAGGACCCTAAAGAATATACAGATGATGATTTCCTAAAACTTGAGCTAGATGCAAAAGCATTCTCTATGTTGGCAATGGCTCTCCCAAATGAGATATACTCTGGCCTTTTACATTGTGAAAGTGCCAAAGAACTCTGGGATTGTCTTAAAGAACAGTTTGGAGGAACTGAAGAGGTGATTGCCAACACCAGAGAGATTTTAGCTCAACAATATGAAACATTTGCTCATATTAATGGGGAAACTTTAACTCAACAATTTGAAAGATTCTCCTCATTAATATCTAAGCTAAAGTTAAATGGTCAGACCTATAAAACAGTGTCTATGCTACATAGATTTTTAAGGTCTTTACCAGACAAATGGGAAACATACTCCATTGTTTTAAGATCCTCACCAGATTTTAGCTCCCTCACTCTTACAAAACTCCATGGGAGATTACTTACTTTTGAGAGAGAAATTGATCAAAAGAAGAAATTACAATCATCTGGTAAAACTGCTGATGACTACCTACCAGGTAGTACAGCACTGTTGGGACAAAATTCACCAACTTGTTCCTATGGATCTTATGACAATATTGACATAACAACTGGGATCTCATCAGAAAGATCTTTCCCAGGTTATGACAATAATGACCAAAGTCAAACTGCTGATAATCTATGTTTTATCATGGATGATTTGAAAAATTTTAGCAGTGATGACTTAGAAGAAATGGACATATTACACCAACTGGCCATGCTAAGCATTAAAACTAACAAGTTTTATAAAAGGTCAGGAAGGAAATTTCCAGGATTGAGAAGTAATACAAAAATTGGTTTTGACAAATCTAAATTAAGATGTCACAAGTGTCAGAAGTTGGGACACTTTGCTAGAGAGTGTAGAAGCTCTAGCTTTAACCAATCACAATCTGGAAATAACTATAACCCCAATTATAATAGGAATAATGGAACTCAAGGGAGTGCTCATTTTGTACAGGCACAAGCTCCTCAACAGCAATACATGCCACAAGTACAATATGTTCAAGTGCCTGCTCAACAGATGCAGAGCCAACAATCAATCCCTCCCTTTCCAGCTGCTCAACATCCTCCACAGCCTCAACAACCCTCTCAACAAAGTCTTTTCACCTCAGGGTATGTTGACTGGAGCAGTCTCCCTTTTGACACCACAGAGTGCAATCCTGATGCAGACAACAAAGTGTTTGACATCAACTGGGGAGAACCAGACAATGGCAGAAAGAACTTTGCCTTAATGGCATTTGAAGGCTGTACTTCAAAATCTGCACTGTCACAGGTATCAAAAGAATCTTTGACAAAACTTTGCTCAAATTCTTGCAAAGAAACTTTTGCTCTCATAAGAGAGACAAATCTGCACTTACAAGGTAAAGCCAATGATTTAGAAAGAAAATACACACAGATAAAATGTGATTTAGAAAGAAAACTGTGTGCTAAAACAAAAGAAGTTTCTAAATTAACTGACTCAGCTATTGAAACCCAAGCACAAATTAAAATCATGCTAAATGACCTGGGAGATGTCAGACAAGAGCTTGCTAACACCAGGATCACATGTGAAAAATGGGTGGAATCTTGTAAGGGGTATCAATTACTGCTAAACAAACAAAGTGCTTCAAATGTTAAGTTTGGCATAGGATACCATCATGTTGAAACACCAACAGATTTCTCTCCCAAAACTACTGAAGATGGGGGAAGAATTGTTTCAAATGAAACTTCTGAAGGGAAAGACTGCACATCTTTCCATGAAAACTTTCTAAACAGAAATCCTGGCATTTTTAAAGAAAGTACTTCAGAAGTGTTAACAAAATCTGACAATGAGCCATCAGTAGTTTCATCTACATCAGGAGTTGAGACCCTGAAAACTACTGATGAGCAATATCTTTACACTAATGTCAGAAATTTGCCTTTAGATCAAAAACAAAAGGCAAAAGAGTGTGAAATTTGTGGTCTGTTCAACCACAAAACTGAATTTTGTAGATACAGAAAAGGAATTCAGTTCAATCAAAAAATTAAACAACAGGTTGTGGGAAATCAAATCAGAAATGATTATGAAAGAATCTTTAAACCCAAGAAACAACAACCTGAAAACACCTTTTCTCAGAAAAAGATAAGATCTCAACCAAAAACTTTTTCTCAAAATTCTTTGTCAGTAGTTAGACCAGAATCATCAGCAGTTTCACAAACTGCTGAGATACAAAATCTAATGAACATGGTACAACTACTGATGACCAAGGTTGATGGTGGTCCTGAAAAGGATACCACCATGGTTCTAAATGAAAAATCCATTGCCAAAAAGACATGGATTTCTCAACCTGGTCAAGAACAAACTGTAACTGTTCTCAAGAGCAAACCCAAAGCCAAACAGGCTTGGGTTCCTAGATCTAACTAATTTGCTTTTATGTGCAGAGAGTTTCCAGGGGCTTAAACAGCATATGATATGTTGATAGTGGAGGCTCTATGCACATGACTGGATGCAGATACCTGATAAACAACTTTATCAGCCAAAGAGAAGGATCTGTATCCTTTGGGAACAATGCTAAGGGATATGTGCTAGGACATGGCAATGTCTCCTCTGGCAAAATACAGTTTGACAAGGTCAATCTGGTGGAAAACCTTGAATACAACTTGCTGAGTGTGTCACAAATGTGTGATAAAGGATATTCTTCCTTTTTCACAAAGACAGCATGCAAGATCATCTCACCAGAAGGCCAGAAGTTGATAGAGAAGATTATTGAAGATCATACTTTGCTGATTGCCAAAAGATGTGGCAATGTCTATGCAGTGGACATTGAGAAAGACAAAGTATTGAACAACACTGCCTGTTTCTTCTCAAGGGCATCAACTTCAGAAACAGATCTCTGGCACAGGAGACTTGGCCATGTGAACTTTAAAACCATAAATAAAGTCACAAAAATGGGCTTGGTCAGAGGTCTACCTTTGAAAGTATACCAGTGTCAAGAACACTGTGTATCCTGTTTAAAGGGAAAACAGCATAAGTCCTCCTATAAGTCTATTGAAGCATCAAAAACAACTGCATGTCTTCAACTACTCCACATGGACTTATTTGGACCTGTCAAGATTATGAGCCTTGGTAAGAAGAAGTACTGCTTAGTCATCATTGATGACTACTCAAGATTCACATGGGTATTCTTCTTATTCTCCAAGGATGAGGCTGCTGAAATCATCAAGTTCTTCATTCTACAAGTAGAGAAACAATATTCTCTATCTGTCAAAACCATTAGAAGTGATAATGGGACAGAGTTCAGGAACAAAACTCTGGATGAATTCTGTTTGTCTAAAGGGATTATTAGACAGTACAGTGTTCCCAGAACTCCTGAACAAAATGGTGTAGTAGAAAGGAAGAACAGAACATTGATAGAAGGAGCAAGAACAATGTTAGCTGATTCTGGACTGCCCTTGTACTTTTGGGCAGAAGCAGTTAACACATCATGTTATGTTCAGAATAGAGTTCTTGTGGTCAAGAGACACTCCAAGACTGCCTATGAAGTTCTTCATGGCATGAAGCCCCTTATCTCCTTTTTCAGGGCTTTTGGGTGTCAATGTTTCATCTTGAACATCAAGGAATCTATTTCAAAGTTTGCTGCCAAAGTTGACTCAGGTTACTTTCTTGGTTACTCTTCAACTAGAAAAGCCTACAAGGTTTTTAATTCTCACACCAGGATAGTAGAAGAAACATTGAATGTCAAGTTCAATGAGTCAAAACACACTCTTATTCCAGCACATCCTGCTGAACTCTTTGACCTTGACAACTTCCACTTTGGACCTGAAAAGACTGTTACTTCTTCCAAACCTACTTATTATGGTGATCAAAGGTTTGAAGATGAGGATCCTACACCATGGACTCCTCAAACAGTCATTAAGTCAACTTCAACACCATCAGAAGTTTCACAAACTTCTGATCCAACAAATACTGAAGGCCAAACTCAAACATCTGCTTCAGCACCTGCAACTACTTAAGAAGCTAAAACTGCTGAACCAGATATTATAGACCTCAGTAGTTTGTTTGAAGAACAAGAGCCACCTACACCTGTCAGTGGTTTACAACAACTGATTGAACACAGAGATCATCCACTTGATCAAGTCATGGGTGATATAGCTTCAGGTGTTCTTACCAGAAACCAGCTCTCCAACTTTTGCCTATTTTCAGCCTTTATTTCACAGTTGGAACCAAAGAAGTACCAGGAAGCCCTCAAAGAAAATAATTGGGTGCAAGCTATGCAAGATGAACTGCTTCAGTTCAACCAGCAACAGGTCTGGGAAATCTGTCCCTTACCTACAAACAAGCAACCAATTGGCACAAGATGGGTTTTCAGGAACAAACAAGATGAAGCTGGTATGATAATCAAGAACAAGGCAAGACTGGTAGTTCAAGGGTACTCTCAAGAAGAGGGAATTGACTATGATGAAACCTTTGCTCCGGTTGCAAGGCTTGAGGCCATCAGGTTATTTCTGGCCTATGCCATTTCCAACAAAATTAAAGTTTATCAAATGGATGTGAAAAGTGCATTTTTGTATGGAAAAATAAAAGAGGAGGTGTATGTCTGTCAGCCACCTGGGTTTGAGGATCCTTCTCATCCTGAGTGGGTGTACAGACTGGACAAAGCTCTTTATGGGCTCAAACAGGCTCCAAGAGCCTGGTATGATACACTCTCCACCTTTTTACTCAAAAATAACTTTACAAGAGGTGCCATTGATAAAACTCTTTTCATTAAACATGTTGGAAATCATGTCTTACTTGTTCAAATTTATGTTGATGATATCATTTTTGGTTCAACAAACACAAAACTGTGTGATGATTTTAAGAAACTCATGCAATCAAAATTTGAGATGAGTACTGATGACGTGGGCCTAAAACGACCACGTCTAAAACCCTTGTCAAGAAAATAAAGCAAAGTAAAAAAGATATTAAGGTTTGTAGAACTTCCTGGAGCTGAAACGCTAACATAAGGCAGCACGGCTACCATATGGTAGCTGTGCAGCAGAAAGTGAACAATAGAAAATGTTGGAAATATAAAAAGGTGCTTCAGCTTTTGACTATTGGCATAAAACAAAACATCACACAGCTCCATGTCCACCTAGGAAATAGAAAAAGCTGAATATGCACCAAAAGGGTAAAGTCTCACTGCAGGCAGCTGAAAGAGAGTCAACCATGGCCAGGTATAGTAAGGATGCTACCCTAAGGGAGCTCCTGGGCAGATTTCTGTTGCCTATATAAGGAGACCCTTGGGTTTGCATTCCAGACACACTTCTCACTTCTTCCCTTACTCTCATACTCTCTACATTATTAACTCCAAAAGAATACATACTTATTCTCACGCCGGAGTCCAAACGCAGGAGACCCCCTCCTGCGTTAAGGCTAACGGTGTTTGCTACCTTGTGCAGGTCCCTTCCAGGAGCCAGAGGATCCCCTAAACCATAACTTAAACCTAATATACCACTAACCCTTTAACCTAAACATCTCGCAACCTAATCCCGGTCATTTTCCTTGTTGTAGCAACAAGTGGCGCCCACCGTGGGGCTGTCGCTACTTTGAACAAAGCTGTTGAAAGTCCTTCAGTCCCATTTGTTCCTAAGTAACCTCTTTTTGTGATGACCGGCGGAGATAACCGCCAAGACGGGGGTCCTCAAGAAACTCCGGCCAGTAGCCACACCTCCGGTGACGCTGCTGGCCTCGGAACACCTGGAACGGACGGACCATGCGTCGAACCGTCTCTAGGAGATATGCTAAACTATCAAACTCCACCAGCCTCGAGGGCTGCTTATGCATCTCCTAGAGATGACGTGTTATTACCCGTTGAACGGATGGATATCACCCCGGAGGGAGTACGAAGAAACTTCTTGCAACTCCGAGACCTCTTAAACGGTTATGTACGGGAAGAAAGGTCCAGAGGTGTAAGGGTCAGGCTGTCCTATGATGAAGAACCTACAGTTACCCTCTCACCTTCACCTCCGTTGTGGGGAACCACTACCACCCCTACAACTCAACGTATTGAAACAAGCCCTCACCCTTATTTAAACAGTCAAGGAGGTCTTCTTTCAGGGGAAGGTCCTAGCAGAACCGTATTCTCTCACGGGGTCCAAGAGTACACAGCAGAACAGGTGATGGAAGCCACACAAGTATCCCTGTCATCCTCAACACCCCTATCCTTTGCAGAAGCTCTAAGGTCCCTACCTTTAGCTAGTAGTGCCATGGCTGCCTCCTTGGCAGGAGCCGGAGGCTATGTTGGAGGGCTGGCTGCATCTTCAGCAGCGATGTACCTCAATTACTCCCAGCCTCAGCCCGCACCTTATATGCCACCATGTTTTCCCACATGGCCCGGGGGATACCCGTGGCAGTATCCACTTCCTCTAAACCAAATACCGGCAACGGCTCTCCCGGGGGGTCAAGGTGGAGGCATACCCCAGCCTCAAATCCAAGCCTCCACAGTCGACACCCGAACCGGGGCTATGCCCTCCGAGCCATACCGTCCCAAGTCACTAGAATGCTTCGCCGAGCACATAGCACATTTTGACTTTCCTAACAAGATAAAAATGCCGGCCAACGTAAAGACGTACGACGGAACCGAGGATCCTGACGACCATCTAAATGTCTTTTCCGGAGCAGCCAATGTAGAAAAGTGGAATAATGCCGAGTGTTGCCACATGTTTATGCAAACGTTGGTAGGTCCGGCCCGCTTGTGGTTTTGTGGTCTCCCTGCTCGCAGCATCTCATCCTTTGATGACCTACGTAGGAGCTTCACCTCCAACTTTAATCCCTTAAGAAAGTGCACCAAAGACGCTGCCATACTGTACCAAATCCAGCAGGGGGAGCATGAGGACCTCCGAAGCTTCATAGAAAGATACAAGAGAGAAGGTTTGCAATATAGTGGAGCCACCGAAAAGATTCGAGTCTCGGGATTCATGGGGGCCATCCGCCCTAAAAAGTTATTAAGAAGGTTTCATGAAGACGTTCCTCAAACCATGGAAGAAGCTTTCGAGAGAGCCGAAGCCTTCCTTCGGGGGGAGGAGGCTCTCACTCGGCAGGATAACAGAAAACGGGATCGTGGAAGTTGGAGAGACAGCTCAACAAGCTCCCGAAGAACCAACTTCCCACCCTACAACGAGAGGCGATCTTGAAGGCCTTTCGAACAAAGAAGAAATGAAGAAAGGCGACGGTCTCCCAGACTTGGAAGGCATCAAGAGAAAGAAAGGCACGTGTTCACCGTCCTAACCAAGACCCCTCAAGAGATACTTTCCACCGAAGAAGTCAAATACACGTTCCGACCTCCCCGGCCTCTATCTAAACCGGCTAGCAAGAGGGATACCAGCAAGCATTGTGCTTTCCACAACGACACTGGACACCACACGAATGATTGCTATCAACTGAAAAAGAGAATAGAAGAGGCAGTCAAGTCCGGGGAATTGGCCCACCTGATTAAGGACATCAAGGGAAGGAAAGATGAGGGGAGGAAGGACAAGGAGGTCAACATGGTTAGGCACGAGGGACCTCAGCAGATCAAGAGAGCTCGAACCGAGCCTTGGAACAAGCAGTACATTTGCCTCCCTCCAGCACCAGACGAATTGATCATCACCCCTGTAATAGTGGAAGCAGAACTAGATGGCTTCCCTATAGACAGGGTATACATGGACTGTGGTGCCTCGTCTGAGGTTATGTACGAAAGATGCTTCGAATCACTGAGTCCAGAGATCAAGTCCAAGCTCAAACCGTCCGACGCCTCCTTGGTGGGTTTCTCAGGGGAACGGGTACATCCCCTAGGGAAGCTCACACTTAGCGTCTGTTTCCGAGACGGAGACTTGTCAAGGACAGAGGAGCTGACCTTCTCTGTTATCAGGTACCTTTCAAGTAACATCGTCATCTTTTCTCTGTCAAGGACAAAAGAGTTGACCTTCTCTGTTATCAGGTACCCTTCCAGCTATAACGTCCTAATTGGGAGGATGGGCATTGCGACCTTCGGAGCAGTGGTTTCGACAACACATGGTCTCATGAAGCTCCCAACACCCAATGGGATTGCAACTCTAAAACCGACGGAGGAAGCTCTTCTAATAGCTTCCGTGGAAGAAATGCAAGCTCCCAGGAAGATGAAAGCACCAACCAGTGATCCCGTCCGGGACGTTAGCATAAACCCTGCCTATCCGAAGCAGGCTGTGAAAGTGAACAACCTGCTCCCTGATGAGGTTATGTTTGAACTAATTAATCTTTTGCAGGACAGCAGAGACGTATTTGCTTGGTGTCCCGGGGACATGACTGGGGTTCCCAGAAGGTTGGCAGAACACTCCCTCAACATAGCTCCCTCTTACAAGCCTGTCGTCCAGAAGAAAAGGAGCCTGGCACCTGTCCGGAGCCAGGCTGCCTGCCAAGAGGTCGAAAAATTAGTAGAAGCAGGGATTTTGAGGGAGGTACAGTACCACTCGTGGGTGGCTAATCCAGTCATGGTAGCTAAACAAGATGGTTCCTGGAGGATGTGTGTGTATTTCAAAGATCTAAACAAGGCCTGTCCCAAAGACTGCTACCCGCTGCCCGAAATCGATTGGAAAGTAGACTCTCTCACCGGTTTCCAATACAAGTGCTTCCTGGACGCCTATAAGGGGTACCACCAGATCCAAATGAAGCAGGAAGATGAAGAGAAGACTACCTTCCACACTGATAAGGGGATTTTTTGCTACCGAAAGATGCCCTTTGGCTTGAAGAATGCTGGGGCAACCTATCAAAGGCTGGTGGATCAGGTCTTCTCAAAACAGATTGGGAGAAATATGGAAGCCTATGTAGACGACTTGGTCATTAAAAGCGAGTCTGGGAAGGCAATGATCGAAGACATCCGAGAAACATTCGACAACCTCAGGGCCATAAACATGAAGCTTAATCCTGTAAAATGCTCCTTTGGTTTTGAGGAAGGAAAATTCCTTGGCCACATAGTTGGGAAGCAAAGCATCAAGGCAAACCCAAGAAAGATCCAAGCTGTCCTCGAAATGAAGTCGCCCTCCACGAAGAAGGAAGTGCAGAGCCTCAACGGTAAGATTGCTGCCTTAAAACATTTCCTACCTAAGTCCTCGGAGAAATCCTTACCTTTCTTTAAAACGCTCAAAAATTGTATTGACATGAAGGATTTCCGTTGGACCAAGGAGGCAGAGGCTGTCTTCCTGGAGCTCAAGAAACACATAGCTTCCCTGCCTGAAATGGCAGCTCCTAAAAAGGGGGAAGTCATAACAGTTTATTTGTCCGCAGGATCTGAAGCAGTAAGCTCAGTCCTCCTTGTTGATAGGGGAAAAGAGTAGATACCTGTTTACTTTGTCAGCCGAGCCCTCAAAGACGCTGAAATCAATTATGCTCCCATGGAGAAGCTTGTGTTGGCACTAGTACACACCGCCAAGAGGCTAAGGCGGTATTTCCAAGCTCACCCTATGAAGGTGATCACTGATCAACCCCTACGATCCATCCTCGAAAAGCCGGAAGATTCGGGGAGGATGGCAAAATGGGCTGTCGGCCTTGGGAACACAAGATAGAGTATGTGCCAAGAAGGGCTTACAAAGGGCAGGTATTCGCCGATTTTTTAACCGAGCTACCCATCCTGCAGACAGAAGAGGAGATGAATGAGGTTGAGGAAGAGCAGCCTAACCTCCAGGGGAAGTGGTGCCTTTTCACTGATGGAGCCTCAAGTGTAGAGGGTTCTGGGGCTGGTCTCGTCATTAAAGACCCTCACGGAACTGAATACACTTATGCCCTCCGTCTGGACTTCCCCTGCACCAATAATGTTGCTGAATATGAAGCCCTGCTGGCCGGCTTGAGATTGGCAAGAAGCATGAACGTTCAAGAACTAACGGTTTTTGTTGACTCGAACCTGGTAGTCAAACAAGTGAATGGGGGGTACACCGCTAAAGAACCTTCGATGATCAAGTACAAGGATAAGGTCAAAGAACTGATTCAACAATTCAAGACCTTTACACTAGAGCAAGTATCGAGAACTAAGAACAAGCAGGCAGATGCCCTAAGCAAGCTGGCCTCCCTAACGTTTGCTCACTTAACGAAGAAAGTTCTGGTCGAAGTACTTAAAGAACCCTCCATCAATGACGAAGAAGTCCAAGATATAGTCACTGAAACGGAATCCACATGGATGACCCCAATAGTGTCCTACCTTCAAGAAGGAAAGCTGCCAGATAACGAACAAGAAGCAAAACGGCTGGTCATCAAGTCAAGGCAATACACGATCGAGGAGAGCAAGCTTTACAAGAAAGGATACTTGGCACCCCTGCTCAGGTGTGTTGGGCCCAATCAAAGTGATTACCTCATCAGGGAGGTACATGAAGGGATATGTGGAATGCATGCCGGACCTCGCTCAGTGGTGTCTAAGCTCATGAACCTCGGATATTATTGGCCAACCATGCATAAGGATGCCTTCGAGACAATCAGAAGATGTGAAGCTTGTCAGCTGCAAACGTCGGTGAAGACCAGCCCAAAACATGATCTTGTGCCCATCATTTCTGCCTGGCCCTTCTACAAGTGGGGGATGGACATAGTGGGACCCTTCCCACTGGCTCCTGGAAGACTAAAGTTCCTCTTAGTAGCAGTTGATTATTTCACTAAGTGGCCGGAAGTCAAACCACTAGCCACCATCTCGGGGAAACACGTGATGAATTTCGTATGGGAGCAGATAATCTGCAGATATGGCCTACCAGGAGAGATTGTAACCGACAACAGGAAGCAGTTTTCCAACAAGCCGTTCAGCAGCTGGTGCGTCGAGCTGGGCATCAAACAGGTTTTCAGCTCAGTAGCTTACCCCCAGTCCAACGGACAAGTTGAACGTATGAACAGGAGCATTGTGGAAGGCATAAAAGCAAGGCTGGGGAGGTACGGCAAGAAATGGGTGGACGAGCTCCCAAGTGTTCTCTGGGCTATCCGAACCTTGGAGAAGACAAGTCACCAGAAAACACCCTACAGCCTAGTCTTCGGAAGCGAGGCCGTTATACCAGCTGAGATTGGGGTAAGCTCAGGAAGGAGCACAAGGCGAGATGCACAATACAACAAAAAGGAGGTCTTACTCAACCTGGACCTCCTGGAGGAGTCAAGAGATCAAGCCTCCATCAGAGAAGCTAGATACAAGAAAAAGCTCGAAGCCTACTACAATACAAGGGTTAGAAAGGAAGTCTTCAAACCGGGGGACCTCGTGTTAAGATGCAATGAGGCCAGCAGACAGCAGAGCGTAGGGAAGCTAGGTCCCCGATGGGAGGGTCCCTACGTCATCAAGGAAGCCCACAAAGGGGGATCCTACAAGCTAGCTGACCCAAACGGCAACATGGTCCCGAGGCACTGGAGTGATAAGCATTTGAAACGATTCTATGTTTAAACGGTTGTAATGCTACGATGTAATCCACATGAAACAACTAATGAATGAATGAACTTTCTTTTTAAAAATCATAGTTCACTTGTCACTTATCTTATCAAAGGGTGAGCCCCTCCTAACCAGGCTCCATGGGATCCGGCGCTATACCTACCTATGAAACGGGGATGAGCTCCTAGGCCACAACTGCTCAACAGGTAATGAGGGTAATAACCTCCCTGTATACAGGGTGAGTTCCTAATACAATCCACGACTCCATGGGACAAGTCCTTTAGTTGGAATACCTAAACCCATGAAAGAGGGTGAGCTCCTCACACCAAGACAGCTCGAACATGTTCATAACAGGTTACAAGTAACCCACTAGGCTAAACATAGCCCCGGTTCTTCAACTTAAAAAACCTGGGATTAAAACGAACATTTTATAACCTATAAGAAAGGTTAAAAAGCTGATAGGATAAGCATTGCATCGGTTCCTTGGCTCAGTAGCCTGGGATGGATGACTGCAGCATCCACCTCATGGCAAAAGGTTAAAGACATTGCAAACACTATAAACGACAAGCACAAATATTCAACACAACCAGAAATTAAATACTAAAAGCATCACCCCAAAAGGGGGAGCACTTCCACTAACATAAAAAGCCCGTAGGCCCAAAACATAAAAGAGTTTTTTCAGTACATCAGCTTCCCAAAACATAACATAGAAAGATTAAAACATAATGAAGTCATGGAGTAATGGAGTCTTCAGTTTCATCCACAGCATCATCTTCACCAGTGAAGGACAGAACTCGGTTCCCGACATCTTCATAAAGATCCTCGGTGTCAAGGCCTGCAAACGGGTCATCCTCACCAGCAGGAGGGACGGGGTCAATCTTCAAAGCTTGAATAGGGGAGGGGTTTTCAAATACCTGCTCCAAACAAGAAACATCAGACATACCAGCAGGCTTTAAACGCTTCGAGCTACCCTCCCCACCATCAGCACCCCCCAACATGATCCGAAGGGGCCTCTTAGACACATAGGCATTAAAGACTTCATCGGCAACCTCCTTCTTCAAACCTTCAGGCTCCAGTCCTTGCAGGGAAGAGATAGGCTGATGGGAGGCCTTGGCAATGTTCGCAATATAAGGATAGGTGGAGACCTCCATCGCTTTCACTGCACTCACAAATTCATCACCCAAAGAAGGCTTAAAGGCAGGAAGCTCCTCGATCTTCTGACCCTCAGCGGCTGCTTTAAAACCAGCTTGTATCCCCCCATGACGTCCGAAAGCAATAGCTTTGGCATAAATGTCAGCCAATGGAGCATTAAACTCCTGGGAATGAAGCAAGTTAGTAACAAAACGGGGAACCCCCCTTGAGATCAGCCAATCTCTCTCCTCGGTCAGACGATCCACTTGAGCTCTCAACTCCACACCAACCTTCTCCACACCAGCCAGTTCTTGCCTAACAGCCTCCCTGGCCTTAGCAAGACCCTCCCTTTCTTCAGCTACCTTCACCTTCTCATCATTCAGACCCCGAAACATCTTATCAAACTTCTCTTTCTCAAAACCAAGCTGAGTCCTGGCCACCGCCAACTCATGAACCAAGTCCTTCTCCCGAGTAACATATTTAGTTAACTCCTCCTTCACCTTTTGCAATTCCCCCTCATGCTTCTCATAGGCTCCCTCCACTTGCTCACTCCGAACCAACAAACTACCCCACCTAGACATACCATCAGGAAACAATGATAGGAACTGCCCAAAATGGAAATACATCTTCTTCATCAAGTCCTTGTCCGTCCACTCCCGATGCGCAGCCCTTTCGGCATCAGGGACACAGTGATCAATCAAATCTCTACAGACAGAAGGCCTCTTCAACAAGTCAGAACTCTTAATGCCCCACTTTGGAACATAAACCTCCTCACTTTGACCCTGTGGGACAGGAGCATCAGCACTAGCACCAGTAACCGATTTTGAACTCTCCCCTCCTTCGCCTCCTGACAGCAACAACTTCTGGTCCCCACTCTTGACTACCACATCCGTAGGCTTTTTAAACACAACATCATCTTTTTTAGGAGAAGACAAAGTCAACTTACCCTTCCCGGTGGCAGGTATACCTCCCATAGCAGACGCAATTAGTGAGGAATCTTCATCCTCCTCCTCAATAACAAGAGGAATGGCAGGAACGTTCCCTGGCCCAGAGGAAACACCTTGAAGTCGCTTGCTGGAGCGACGGAGACTGATGGACCTCTTCACTGATGGCTCCGCAATAGCAGACGGAGAGGAGGTAATGCTGGTATACTCCGCCTGGAAACGGACATGTTCGGTCCTAACCACCACATTCTTCCTCTCAGCAGAGGTCCGAACTTTGAACTTAACATCGGCAATATCATCCAAGGCGAGGAAGACAAGAGTACTCATTTCTGCAAAAAAGGAAAAACAAAGAATTAGACATAACAAAGGGACAAAAAGGAGACAAAAGAAAATAAACCTCAACAACACATACCCTCCCCACCGTGATAAATCACGGGTTCTGTCTCCGGGTCATCCCAGTTAACACTAAGACCCATCATAACCAGAAAATCTTCAGGGAAAGTACGGAGACGGGTAGGACAGGTTCGAAGCTTCTCCAATAACTCCTGATCAAGGGTGTCAGACTCAGGCTCTTTTTCATTAAGAGGAGTATCAGGAGACCTCCTTGGAGCAGTGAATGGAAGGAAATCAGAGTTCAGGAAGAAAAATTTATCCTTCCAAGTAGACACAAGACCAATGACACTGGAAATCAGGGCTGGTTCACATTGAGTCTTCTCAATGGTAAACCAATTCCCATTTTTGGCTACCCTAAAAAACCGGCGATACATGGACAATGAAGGCTCATGGCCAAGACAACGACACACTACTTCAAAATGGATGATACGGGCTACACCAGACGGACACAATTGATCAAGACCCAGTTGATGATATTCCAAAACATTTAAGAAAAACCTAGAAAAAGGGTATCGAAGATTACCCTGATCAAACTGACGAGTATACACGGCTAGTTTACCGGAAGGAACAGAGGTCACCGGAGTCTTACCCTTCGGAACGGAGGGTTCAAAAGACAACGGTACACCAATTTCCGAACAAAACTGTTCAGCATCAGACTTAGATAAACGGATAAATTGAGAAAGAAGATCACTTTTAGCCATAACGACCAAAAACAAGAGTGCACAAGGAAAGGAGGCACTTACCGGTTTTATAGGAGAAACAAGGACGCCGGCGAGAGTGGAGATCGTGGGAAAGAGAAGGTGGTTATACCAAAAAGGGAATGAAACGAGGGATTAAGGGGTTTTCCCCCTTTTAAAGTCCAAAATTTTTTTGAAATTAAATAACCTACAAATGGTTACCAAGGCAAAAATCATCCATCTACCAAATAGGATGACGTCAGCCTGCATGGCCCATCAAATCAGCAGCCGAAGCAGCAGCTGATGGGACATTGGTCTGCCGCCAAAAAAGTAATGATGGCTAGCAGTATTTAATTAAAAAATTAAATGAAGGGACAAGAGTTAGAATAAAATATTAGCAAGGACATGACACAATTTTTACAGCTCCCATATTAGCAAGGATCCGTTAAACTCCTCGGCACGCAGGTCCGTTTCACCAACGCTGCTACCGAGGAACGACACAATTTACAAGTCACAAGCACTTATAACTTCTTTACAAATGCTTATGACTGGGGGGCTGATGACGTGGGTCCTAAAACGACCACGTCTAAAACCCTTGTCAAGAAAATAATGCAAAGTAAAAAAGATATTAAGGTTTGTAGAACTTCCTGGAGCTGAAACGCTAACATAAGGCAGCACGGCTGCCATATGGTAGCTGTGCAACAGAAAGTGAACAGTAGAAAATGTTGGAAATATAAAAAGGTGCTTCAGCTTTTGACTATTGGCATAAAACAAAACATCACACAGCTCCATGTCCACCTAGGAAATAGAAAAAGCTGAATATGCACCAAAAGGGTAAAGTCTCACTGCAGGCAGCTGAAAGAGAGTCAACCATGGCCAGGTATAGTAAGGATGCTACCCTAAAGGAGCTCCTGGGCAGATTTCTGTTGCCTAAATAAGGAGACCCTTGGGTTTGCATTCCAGACACACTTCTCACTTCTTCCCTTACTCTCATACTCTCTACATTATTAACTCCAAAAGAATACATACTTATTCTCACGCCGGAGTCCAAACGCAGGAGACCCCCTCCTGCGTTAAGGCTAACGGTGTTTGCTACCTTGTGCAGGTCCCTTCCAGGAGCCAGAGGATCCCCTAAACCATAACTTAAACCTAATATACCACTAACCCTTTAACCTAAACATCTCGCAACCTAATCCCGGTCATTTTCCTTGTTGTAGCAACAAGTACCATGGGAGAACTGCAGTACTTTCTAGGACTGCAGATCAAGCAACAAACAAATGGAACTTTTATACATCAATCAAAATATGTTAAAGAATTATTGAACAAATTTTCTTTAAAAGACTGTAAATCATGTTCCACTCCCATGACACCAATCACACTAGTTGAACCTGATGATCAAGGAAAACCGGTTGATCAAACCATGTACAGATGCATGATAGGTTCCCTTTTATACTTAACTGCTTCTAGACCAGATATTATGTTTTCAACATGTGTCTGTGCTAGATATCAATCAGCACCAAGGGAATCACACCTTATAGCAGTTAAAAGAATTTTCAGATATCTAAAAGGAACTCCAACACTTGGAATTTGGTATCCTGCTTCAAGCAATACCAAGTTATCAGCTTTTTCAGATAGTGACTATGCAGGGTGTAAGATGACAAGAAAGTCAACATCTGGTGGTTGTCAATTCCTGGGTAACTGTCTAGTGTCATGGCAATCAAAGAAGCAAACATCTGTTGCAACTTCAACTGCTGAAGCTGAATACATTGCAGCTGCAAGTTGTACATCACAGATACAATGGCTCCAATATCAACGTCTTGATTATGGAATCAAAGAGACCAAGACACCTTTGTTTGTAGACAGCAAATCTGCCATTAGCATAATTCAAAATCCGGTACAGTTCTCAAAAACCAAACACATTGAGATCAGGTACCATTTCATAAGAGATTGCTATGAAAAAGGCAAGATTGAGGTGAAGCATGTAGCAACAGCTAATCAAATAGCTGACATCTTCACAAAACCCCTTGACACATCAACATTTCAGAAGTTAGTATCCATGCTTGGGATGCTAAATTTGTAAGTGTTTATTTTCTTATTTTGCAATTTTTCATTTTTCACTTACAAAACAGACAAAAAGTCTGAAACAAAACTTCTGAAAAGAGAGAAACTACTGATGAACAAACATCAGTATGGGGATATTTTTCTGAAAAGTATGTAACTTCTGATAAAATAAACTTCAGAAGTTATGAATAAAAGTATTTATAAAAACATTTCTTATCAGCTGTTAAAACTACTGAAGAGGAAATGGGAACTACTGATGAAGTAATCCTTCATCAGCAGTTTAAGTCAAAAGGGCAAATCTGACTTTTCCCATCATCAGAGGTTTGACCTAATCAGTTTAAAACCTCTGATAAAAAGATTTTTAACCTAAGGCGGTTTAAAAGCTTCTAATAAAGAAGATTCAAGCGGTTAAAACTTCTGATAAATACCTTTTTCTCCACACTTATCCTTTCAAACTCAAAATATCCCTCCTTCTCTCTCAAAAAAAAAAAAAAAAAACTCTCTCAATAACCTAAACCTGCAAATCAACTGTTCGATCAAAACCCAAACCACATGGCTCTAGTTCTAAAGCAGGGACACAATCAAAGGGCCTTTCTTGAAAAACAAGAAGGCTGGTCCCAATACGATGAGATCATTGATCTTGTCGTAAAATCCCAATATTTTACTGCTCTCACAATAAACCCACCAATTCACACAGAAACTCTGAATGAGTTCTGGGCAAATGCTGAGACGGTGACAACGGATGATGAGGTCATTTCCCTCAACTCAAGAATAAAAGGGAAACCACTGACCATCACACCGGCCACACTGGCAACAAGACTGGGTCTGGATGATGTAACTGCCCCTGACCATGTTGCTAATTCTGATATTCACCTAACCATGACTGAGTGTGGTTATCAAGGTACTCTCTCCCATGCTACAATCTTCAAAAAATATTTTGAACCAAAATACAAGCTTTTGTTTCATTATATTATTATGTGTTTGAGTCCTAAAACAGGGTCTTATGACCAGATGCCCTCCACATTTCAACCAATATTTCATTCTATTGTGAATGAAACTAAATTCAGGGCATCAAAACTATTTTTCAATGAGTTGGTGTTACATCACAATAATACCAAGAAAAAGTTTTTGTTGTACCCAAGGTTCATTATGCAATGCATAATAGGGGAACTGGGTAATGAGGTGCTTGTGGGAAAAATTTTAACTTTAAATCCTTTAACATCACAAGCATACTCAAGGCATAACAAACCGGCTGCCTGGCCAGAAGATGATCAGGGAGAACAACAACAAGTCCCCCTGAAGCCCACATCTTCCAAACTCGCACCACCAAAAGCCAAAAAGCCCAAGCCAACAAAGACAAAAACCCACCAACCCAAAAGAAAAGCTGTTCAGGAGGTTGAGATGCCTGAACATGCTCATGAGCAGTCTGCTCTTCAAATAGGTGAGACTGAAACACCCTCTCAGTCTCATCCATCTCAAACCCCACTAAGAGCACCCATAACCATTTTATTCAAAAGAAAAAGGCTTAGAAAAACATATGAAACACACTCTTCTTTTGAAACTGCTGAACAACAACTTTCACCTATTGCCCAAACTACTGAACCAACCCCACAAATTTCTGAACAAGAGGCAATAGAAATTGCCAAACTTCTCTCTGGGCTAAAAGAGAAGGTCCCATCTGATCATGACAGTCCCCTACAACCACAACAAACAGGGGACATAACTACAACATCAGACATGGATGTGGACATCTCTAGCCCTATCCCAAGAGATGAGGGTGGACCAGAGTCTTTAAGCCCAATTTTAGAGACTCTTGGGGCATCTGAGGCTGCTACTACTCAGTTACCACCCAGTGGTGGATCTGAGGATAGAAGTAACTTAGCTAAGACCTCAGATGTGGCAACTACTGATGAAGGCTTAATGCCTGAAGTAGGAAATCCTCAGAACCAAGAACAAGAGGTTCATGAGAGAACTGAGTTGGGCTCAGCTCATGATTTAACTGAGACAGTCCTCATTGAGGGCAACATCAGGGATTCAGATGATTCCATTAAATTGGATGATGTTTCAAAAACACAAACTACTGAATTGACGGCACTTTCTGAAGGTCCTGTTTCAGGGGTATCCAGGCTCAAGAAGCCAGTCACCCCTGCACAGGTTAAAGCCCACTCAATCCCTAAAACCCCTAGAGTGGCATCCTCTGTACAACATGAGGATCTCCCAAAAACACCCCCTTCACAACAAATGCCTACCCAATTCCCTAGGCAAACAAGCATAGACCTGAACCAGCTATGCAGCCCAGAGGGTCCCCTGTACCATATGATGAATACTCTCATCAGAAATCACTTCCAAACATACACAGCTAACTTGGAGCTGTCTATCAAGAATCAATTTGGAGTGATCAAGACCAAGATGAATGATCTGTCCAACAAAATAGACTTCAACAGCAAACAGATTGCTCATCTTCAAGGACAATTCTCCCAACCCTCAACTTCAAAAGTTAAAATTGATGAATCCAAAAAGGGGGAGAAGATCAGGGAACCTAAGGAGTCATTCCAAGCCAGGATAAGGGCAAGAGTGGCCATCCTTGAAAGAGATCAAAAAGATCAGGCTAGGAAAGAAAAACTGGCCAAACAGTTTGGTGTCTCAGTGGAAGAAATTGAAGCCACAGAGAAAGAAGATGAGACCCAAACCTCTGAAGAATCCCTAAGGCACAATGAAGAAACTTCTGATGGCAAAAGTTCTGATGAAGAATCAGAAAGTACTGAAGACAATCCTTCAGTAGTTGACAAACCATCAGCTGTTGTCAACCCATCAGAGGTTAACACTTCCAAACCTCAAACCACTGAACCTTCCAGATCCACTGAACAAATCAAACCAACTTCTGCTCCTCCAAGGCCTACAACAACCACTACCATGACTGTCCTAACACCTGCTCCAATCTCTCAATCAACTGAACTTCTTGAGCAAAGGTTAAAGGCAGTTCAACAAAAGGCCAAGGAAGACCAGATTTGGAAAAGTCTGGAACAAAGGGATGATCTAGAGTTTGAAGAGAAGCTCCAGGCTTATCAAGCTGAACTGGAGAGATAGGCTGAAAAAGACTATGTTGCTGAAGAAGACAAAAGACAAAAACTGATGTCTTACATTACCAAGAACAGCAAGACTAAAGCCTATACACTCAAAGGACTCTCTGTGCAAGAGCTGACAAGAAGGGCACAACTGCTTGCAGATAAACTGGCCACTAGCAAAGAAGGAAAGGCCAAGAGAGCCCAGATAATAGAAGAGTTAGTAGCAGAGGGCTATGGTTCAAAAGCCTCAGTATCCAGATGGAAAGAAGATAGACTAATGGATACTTACAAGAAATACTTGGCTGCCAAGGCTGCAAATCCAGAGAAGTTTCAAACTACTGATCCTTCAAGATCAGTAGTTAGAACTTCTGGTGTATCAAGAAGAAGAACTGCTACTCAGAGAAAGAAGGCAGAGGACAATGTCAAAACTGACTTCAAAATGGTACTACTTGAAGGAAGTTCAATAGTCCATTCAGATTTTGACATTGAGGAGAAACCTCTGTTAACACAATTCAGGGATCCTTCCACTTTTGCCTACCAAATACAAAAGACCATCAAAGAAAAGCTGCATACCAGAGTAGTGACTGAACACCATCTCCCAACTGTTCAGATGCCTGATATGCAACAACAACAAGGAATAGACTCCCACCTGAGGCTAACTGAAACTGAAAGCATCCAGCACTCAGGACCATCAACCCAAGGGACAAGTCTGGTTCCCTATTCTTCTGACTTTAACAAGTCAAAGATACCTATCATCAGATGGTCACTTACTGATAACAACTCAGTATTGTTGACAAGAAGAGACCTCTCAAGCAGGGCTTACATGAAGATCAGTGATCTGAAGAAACTATCAACACAAGACCTGCTCACAATTCAACATCTGGAACCACAGAGAGGATCTCTATCTGATGGTCAGTTAAACCAGCTCAAGAACACCATGTACAAAGAGATATGGAAGATTGTTCAAGACAGAAGAAAAACATAAGGAATTAGTAAGGTTTTGGCTTCATCAATCCAGGGGGAGATTGTTAGGACAAAGAGGATTGGTGAAACCACTTTTGGAAACCTTAGTCTAATTCACTTCTGTCATTTTGGCTAAGTATAGAAGTACTGAAAAGAAAACAAAGAACTGCTGAAGAGAAGATAAGAGAAGTGCTGAAGAAGAAACTTCATCAGAAGTTCTGAAGTCCAAACCAGACAAGTTCACTTCAGAAGTACTGAAGACAAACTACTCATCAGTAGTTTGTCATTCATCAGCACTTAGCATCAGATAATTTCCACCGCCTTTTTGCATCAGTAGTTTATTGTTTATTATTACTTTTAGCTGTATTTGTTAGTTTCAATGTTGCAACTTGTGCAACTTGTTTCTGTTGTTTCTGTACTTGCTTTTTGGCAAGATACATGTATGTAAACGTCTATAAATAGGAGGCTTCAACCTTCTATTTTAGACATTGATTTTAATAGAAAAATCCTTCAAACACTCTCAACTGTTCTATTCCATTTCTGTATTTATTGTGAATCTGTCTAAGTATCTAATTCTCATTTATTGCTTGGATTCATAATAAATACTTGTCATTTATTAGTTTCAATCATCAAGGGGGAGTAATAACTCTTCCATTGTATAAAAAGTGTTGCTTTAACTTATACATTCCGCTGTGCTTATAATCTTATATACTAGGACTTGCTAAACACTTAAGTGTCAAGATAGCAAGTTCTTACTTAGCAAAAAGAGCAAACTGATCCAACACTACTGATGTAGAGACCACTATCTCACATCAGGACAGTGATTACATTGCTAAGACTCCATTGAAGGCAACAACTGTTGAAGCCACTATATTGTCTCCAAAAACAGTTGGAACTCCCCAGTACCAAGAAAAAGGGGCATCTGATTCACCTATTAGGACTGAATCAGGTAGAACTACCACTGGTAGGGACTCAGATGATCCTATTAACTTAGGAGATGGGTCAAAATACCAAGAATTGACGGACAGAGTTTGTACAATTGAAACCTCTGTAGCAGACATCAAATCTGATGTCAAGCTTATACTGGCCTCCATTGCAGACCTTTCCAAGAGTCAACCATCAACTGCTGATATAGCCAGTGAGCTATGGAAATCCGTTTCCCCCATCATCATAGCTCACAGAAAACTGGCTGATCAGACACATGAGACTTATATGGCTGAGATCAGAAATATGGTAGATGCAAGGTACAAAGATACCCATGCTGATATTAAAGCCATCAAGGACCACTTGCTGAAGACTACTGGCTCTGCCCCTACCACCATTCTTAGGGATGAAAATGATGATGCTTTCACGGCTGATGATGCCAAAAAGGGGGAGAGTGGCAGAGATAGGCTACCAAAGCTAGATCCCTTTGGTTGTCCTCCTTCTCAAAAAGGCCAAGCCAAGTCTGCCAACAAACCAGAGTCTACTAAAACAGCTCCACAACAACAACAACAAGCAACACCAACAGCACCACAACAAACCACTGACAAGAACAAAGCAGTTGATGACTCTGCAAACATAGAAGCTGAAAAGGCTGCTCAAGAAAAACAGAAGAGAGCTGACACCTTGGAAGTTAAAGCAGAGTCACTAGTAGAACTCAAGAAGAAACAACATCAGGAAACAAAAGATGTGGGATCCTCTAAAAGGATGAAAAGGCCTGCTAAGCATGTCAGAAAACCACCATCCAAGTTAAACACCTCTGTTGACAAAACCACTGCTACTGAAACCACTGCTACCCAAAACACTGAAACCACCCAAAACACTGCTACCCAAACCACTGTACCCAAACCAACACACACACCTGAACATACAACCACCAAACCTACATCACCAGCCAAGTCCCCAACATCTGCTGGTTCTACTAAAAGGCCAACATATGTTAATCCAACCACTACTACCAAATCACCATCCCCTAAAATCATGTACACAAGGAAGAGAAAATCAACCTTTGTTGTACATGATGAAAACATACACACATCACCAAACACCACCTCGACTGCACAATCCACTCCTCCTATCACAGCTATTCCAATCACATCATTCTCACCACACACATCCAAATTCAGATCCCATAGACCACCACCAACCATCAAACCATTGGTTGTTCAGTATCCCCTTGAACTTGATCTACTCAAGGGGGAATTACAATCCTTCTACAATACTGAACAGCCATCAGACAGATCCTTCCCATCTCTCCCAAACTTCCCTGTTCCCCTCAACATTGATACTTATCTGAAATACAAGGGTGAACAGGTGGATGCCATCATTAGGGAGAAATGCAAAGGGAAGGATGACAGGACTGCTCAGGGCATCCATTCAGCAGAGCTTAGCAAACTCAGAAGGATTGAAGACTTTGCTAAGACCCTGAGCAACTCCATGTCCTCCATGCCTCTCGGTGGTGACTTGGAAAAGGAGGTAAGGGAATCTCTTCTGGAACAGATTATGGCAACCAAGCCTTACAAAGCAACCAAGAAGCAGTTCAATGGTTGGACCACACATGCTTTGAGAGAAGAACTTCTCAGAATTGAAGAAATGGCCAAAGACCCCAAGGCTAAAGTCTCTACTCCTAATTTTGGCAAAGGCAGAGACCCAGTCAGAGCCTTGAAGTTTAAAAGGATGAGGCAAGAGATAGTAGCTGCCAACTATGGGGAAATGAGGTCAGTCTCTAGATGGTCTGAGCTAAGGCTGGTTGAGACATACAAAAGTCTGGAAGAAAACAGAAAGAAGGATCCCAGCCTACCAAGAAAACCTGTTTACACTGATGAGCCAATAATGAAGAGACCCCAACAGACTTTTACCTTGGACAGCTTACTTGACACCTCTGGTCTAACAACTGCTCCAAGAAGACAGTTCAAGAAACAGAAGGAAATGTTAGAGGAAGATCAGAGGAAGTTTGTTGATACATTCATCAAGGAAGGGATCTTCAATCAAGTACACTTTTTCTCTGATCCCACAACAGAGAAACTCAGAGAACTCATTGGAAGACCTCCATCACCCAACTCATCAAGAATAAAAATTCAACTCAGCAAATCCACTGACTCAAAGATTCTAAAATGGAAAGTCAACAAAGACAACCATGAATTGACATTGCTCAGGTCAGATGGAAGGGTTCAGAAGATCAGCATGGATGATGCTTACAGTCTATATGCAGAGGATCACCATACACTGCTAAATCTGGAACTAGAAAGAGATGAAGAAGACTTGTTTGCTCTGAACTTTGAATTACAATTCAAAGGTCAAATCAGAGAAAGTCTGATGAGGAATAAAGATCAATAAATAAAGCTGAGTTTTGGCATCATCTGTTCTAGGGAGAGATTGTTGGGTCTGCTGACCTGGAAAAGAACAGATGATTGGAAAGCCAAAATATGCTAACAGTTGATACTTTCAATAAACAGTCTTTACACTTACTTCTCCCAAAAGACTGCTGACTCTAACAACTGTTCTATCAAAATAACTGCTGATACAAAGAACTGCTGAATAAACAACTGATGAAGAACAACTGCTGACCAAAGGTCTGATGTAGAACAACTGCTGATTCAAGTACTGAAGACCAAAGCACTGCTGGAACCAACAACACTTAGGCTCCAGCAGTGGATACAAGACCATTAGAGTTTTCCTACAACAGCTGTTTACTATCAGTGCTTTCAATGTAATAGTAGTTTGTAATAGGCAGATGTTTTATGTTTGTTATTCTGTTAGAGGTCACTGTCTTAGGTGACGTCAGCTTAGGTCATCAGTGGTTTAAGTCTGTCTATAAATAGAACAGTGCTTGTACTGTTCTATTGCATCACACACACAAACATTCTCTCAGACAAACACTGTGTGATCAGGCTGAGGGGGAGTAATTGTACGATTGTAATCTTTTAGATAAATGAAAGCATTCGATCTGAAAACATTTACTCTCTTGTTTTGATTAACAGTTTATTATTCCGCTGCAATTTCATTCTATTTTCGTTTCACTTATATCATATTTAATTAAACATAATCAAAACAATCAAACTCAAATCCTAACAATAAACATCATCACTAAACGCATGTTGAAAGAGAAAAGGTATGGATTTAAGTGGACAAGTATACCGACAGTTTTTCTTAGGCTGCAGCTATCCAACGTGAAGTTGAAACGTGATCTGGCAGGTATGGTTAGTATGATCTTGAATGTAGAAGGTGAGATTTGGTAAATCCTTAATCTCTAAATCCTAATTATAAATACTATTGGGCCCCTACGCACTTAGCTTAAGTGCGCAGGCCCATATCCTACTATATATATGTTTGTGTAAAATCTTTTCTACAGCAATTACTGTATCAAAACCCTAATTACTTTCATCTTCAACAATCATCATCATCTTCATCAGTCACCATCACGTTTAAACCCACTAATCACCCCTATTCTCCTGTTAATCCACGTCTTTTCTTCTCCATTTTAGTAATTTATCATTGTTCTTAAGGTAGATTACATTCTAATTGGTTTGTTTCTTGTGATTACAGGGATTACGAGCCTGTTTAAACAAGATCAGTTGTGGGATTTTGGGGTTTTGAATATTACGCACTTAAGTTTGAAGATTGCGCACTTGTTTCATAGAAACTGCGCACTTGCTTCAAACATATTCAAACCACTGAAAACCGTAGATCCATGCGTACTTGTGCTGCGCACCAAAATCTTAAGCGAGAGTTTAAGTATCTGCGTACTTTACTTAGTACGCAGATTGGTCAGTCAAAGTGCTAGAGTTACCATGCCCGAGTATTGACTGACCTGCGCACTTATGACTTTGTTATGTTTTGATTCATGGTCTTGCGTACTAGACTAAGTGCTCATACCACTGTGTCTTATGTGACATGCGTACTTGGTTGAGCACTTAGTTCACAAAACTTCATATGACATGCGTACTTGACCATTGAACCTCACATGACCATACGCACTTGACTATCCTAGACCATTGACTGGATTACGTACTTAGACTTGTTACCTGTGCACTTAACCTTGGACATCAATGATCATAGACTATAAAATCAAATGAATCCTGCGCACTTATACAACAAATTAATCAAACATAATTTTCTATCTTAACCAAAACACAAGACATCAAGAACTTAAAATGGTCTAAGTCCGTCATCCGTCTAAAGTCTAAGATCAGTCGTTGGTCATTTGCTTACAATCAAGAATTCTAACTTGTTTTTCGTGCACATGACCTGAAACAGATGGCACTTCAATGGGACCCAAGAGGCATGCACAACCAGCCCATAAATCTCAAGACTGATGATGTAAAATTCAGAGACGTCGTTGCATGGATCCGGTGAAGCAGGATTGGATATGCGGTGGAACACAGTCTAAATGTCTACTCAGCTCACATCGAAGATTTTTGGAGATCAGCAAGACATGAGGTCGTCGATGGGGTCAAAAGAATCAACGCCACTGTCCGGAACAAACCAGTGATTATCTCGGAAGAAACAGTCAGAAGCGTGCTAAGACTTGGAGATCAGCCTGGAACAGTTAGATTCTTATCCAAAGCTGATATTCATAGTGAATTCAAGAAAGTTGGGTACAAAGACGAATTCGACAAAAGGGGGGACATCAAGAAAAGCAAGCTGACCAGGGATTGGAGACTGATCAGTCACGTATTTATCATGTCTCTCTGTCACAGGAAGGGGGGATACAATGCTCTCAGTACGGAGTGGTCCAGCGCCATGATCAAGATCTGTAAAAATGAGCCGTTCAACTTGTCCGGGATGATCTTTGAGTACCTGGTAAAGAACGCTCAATCTGATTCAAGGTGGGCGATGTATCCTAGATTTGTGCAGATGATGATAAATGCACAACATGAGAATCTGCCTCAGGGTGACGAGTACAACTTTACCAGAGGTGCACGATTTTTCACTGAGTGCAACACTGTTGAGTGGGAGCCGATGTATGAGAACATGTACCCGGCTCAACGCTATCCATTTATCAAACATCTGTACAACAAGATTCAAAAAAAGAGGCAAGACAAAAAAGAATCTCAACCGGGAACTGCTATTGAAACGGCTCCATCTGACCCAGCTCCTTCCTCAGCTCAACCAACTGCTGAAGAAAGATCTCGAGAGAAAGCAAAAGGAAAAAGGTTGGCCACCGAAGAGGGTCCTTCGAAAGTTGTTAAGAGAAAGAGGCCAGGACTGTTGCAGGAAGGTATAGAATCACAAACAGAGGAATAGCTGGAAACTGCACGAGTCCTACAACAAGTAGCAGAATTCAAAAGGGCCGAGAGAAAAAGAATAAGGGAACAATTACCGGCATCTGAGATTCCTCGTGTGATGACTGAGGAAGATGTTGAAGCAGAAGTGATTCTTGAATCGATGTTTGGGGTGGAAGATCAACCTGGGCCGTCAACTGCTGATGCTTCAGTTCCCAAAGCTTCTGAAAAAAAGCCAACTGAACCGTCCTCCTCAGCCCCTGCTGCACAACGTCGCAAACCTGTGCAACGGGAACTGTACGAGAAGTTGGCTAAAGAAGTAGGAAAGACTGCTGCTAAGGAGATCTGTACTCTAAAAGGTTCAGTACACAACAGTCAGGAGCTGAAAAGAAAGACAAAGAAGCTGAAGCACAAGAACAAGAATCTTGAAAAGACTGTGAGGGATCAAAGATATCTGATCAAGTTTCAAACCCAGGTGCAGATGAAGATGTTCGACATGATTCAGGATTTGCAGAAGCAGCAAAACATTGCACCAAGTATAACATCTGATGAGCTTTTTGATTTCGGGAAGTTTCTTGAAGAAGAGAAGGAGAAAGAGAGAATAGCAGAGGAAAGTGACGTGGATGAGATTAGCGAAGATGAGATGCCGGAAATGTTTGTAGAGTTGGGTAATGAAGAGGAAACAGTGTATGAGACATCTGATGGTCATAAGGTTTGCCCAGAAAGGTCCACATGGTTCCCTAGAAAGCCGGTCACTATTCCTGCTCTCCATAAATACGACGAATTGAAGAGATTGTTTGTAATTAAGCGACGAGGGGGAGTCATCCAATACTTGTAAGGTTGAACTGATCTGAAATCTCTCCCTCGCTGGGATATCAGGGAACTAAACAGGGCACCTTTCATCAATCATACCAACGATTCCACTGGAACCATGCTTGCAAGATTTATTGAGAAAGAATGTGACAGTGACTTACAGATATTCACGCCCCAAAAGCCTAGACGACGCGTCTCAAAGACAAGAATTGATCCTGCTACCGGACAAGGAAGGATCACCTATGTGATAGATCCTCCTAAGGTCGTCACTAGAGTTCCGATACGTCAAGAGCTTCCAGTCATGCTGAAAGATTTCAAGAAATGGTTCTATGATAGTTAGACTGGTGAGGTTGTAATCAAGTCCAAGGATGATGCAGATATTATGAGAATTCTTGACCCAGTAGATGTGTTCGCTTTTAATTGGTCGGACTTGAATATGTTATTTTCGAATCAGATCAACGTGGGAGCGGGAAATGTACTTTTTGAGGAAGCTATACTCTTCAGAAGGGAAGTCGATCGAGCAATGAAGTTGAAGCAAGAGCTGCTTGACATAGTGGATAGGATCAATGCAGCAAATCTTGCTATGCTCCAGAGGTGCCGACTCAAGAACCTGCAGCAGCATCAGATGCAGAATGACCCGCTCAAGAAGAACCTGCTACTGAAACTACTCAAGAACCACCTGTCATCGAAGAAGATCTTGCTGCAGTTTTCATTCAAGATCCCCCAGCACAGGGAGAGAGAGAAGAGGGGGAGATGAGTGACGTGTCGATTGATTGAGAGAGAGAAGAAGAGCTGGTAGCCGTGGTCTAGGGGGAGTATTGTTGGGTTTAGTTGAGACCACAGTTACCAGAATGAAGACTTTTGATAGTTTATTAAGTACCGTGTAAATCAAGGGACTGAATATGTAATTATGTAATAGTTGTTAAGAAAACCCTAGAGGCTGCGTACTTAGACACGGGCCCTGCGCACTTAGCTTAAGTGCGCAGGCCCATCAGCCCCTCTATAAATAGAAGGTTATGTTGCAGCTCTAGGGTTAGGGTTTTTGGTTATCTTCTTAGCACAAGTTGAATCCGGTGCGTACTTGTCTGTAATCCATGGTGTTTCAATGATAAATCAGTAATGGAATCGTGTTCTTGTTCATCTTGTGTGTCGGTTCTTATCATATTCATCTAGTCTCTTTGTTGTTCAAGATTAATCACTTAAAACACCTAATCCATAGGTGTTTCTGAATGATAACAATCTCTTGCACTTAACAATATCTAGTATTTGGGATTTACAATAAAAGCGGCTCCACTTACATGTGGATTTGGATGAGCTGTGAACATAGACAGATATATCTCTCTCTCTCTCTCTCACTCTCTCTATATCTATACTATCTATAATCTATAATACATTATAAAGGAAGAGTGATGGCTAAGATAGTCATTTTCATTTCCGTACAACTTAACAAGCAACATGTACAATATATTTAAGCAACAAATTTAAGGGTATTATGGGGATAGTTGTGACAAGTAAGACACCTAGAGGGGTAATATAGACAACTCACCCATCTCATCCTTTATAATATCAACACACTTTTACCATATTACCCTCTTTTCCCATTCCTACCCTCACAAACATCATTGGCCTAATAATCGTTTTCCTTGTTCATGATTCAAGAAGATAGAGAGTTCTTTATCATTTACCTCCACTATTAAACTGTTTTTAATGACATAGTCGGTTAGTATTTGAATGGCTTGTTATTCAATCCCATCGCCGATTCACTGTCATCTCCCAGTTATCCCCCATTTATACCATAGGCGTTCACTCCTTCCTTCTCATTATTCATCCTATAATTAATAAAATTGGTTTTAAACAGTCAACACGGTGATGAAGTTCTACGGCTAGGGTTTCTAGGTCCGGTGGTGTATGTGTCTGGGTTTTTTCAATTCTATTCCACTAACTCTGATTATATTATTTTCTTATTGGTAGAGCTTGCCGATTTTAATTCTCTTCTTGCTTTGATTCTTCATACCGGTAATAGATACATGTAAGTTTCCAGGTTTTAGCTTCAATTGTACATGTTATGGTGTTAGTTACTGTAAGCATTTTTTATGCAATTTAGGAGGTAATAGTATTTGAGTGCCCTGCTCTTATATCTGTTTAATATTGGTTATTTAAATTTATGTTAAGGTTACTAAAATTCAATTATAATTAATTAGTTATTTGAAATGAAAATCATACAGAAAGTCTAATGAATGAATTTGCATTTTCAATCCATTTTGATTTTTTTTTTATTTTAGTTGTTGCTTATTTATGTTAGCCGTTTGGTCTATAAGAGAAGAAAAACCAACGCATTGGTTACTAAATTCTTATTGCTTTCAGTTATGGTGTAAATTCTTCAGGTGATGGAATTGCCGACTTTGGTGATTCAAACAAATTAATCAGCCTTCCTTGGTCACAAATTGCAATGAAAACAGAAAAGGTGGGTTTATGCGTTCCTAACTCGAACACAAATTTGAAAAGTTTGTATGATTCATTGCTCTTTTCATCTTGGATCTATCTGCTAAAGCCTATGGCTATATATTTTCATTATTTTTTTGTTATCTCTTATTTTATGTTGAAGGTCTAATGCTCATTTGACTTGTAAACTGTGCATTTTAAAGATATATATCTATGTACTCAGTAACATAGATATATCTTTCACATGGGAATTTGATGACATATAGTCTTGCAAATGATGGAAGATCCAACTTAAAGAGAGAAATTGGGGATCATGGTTCTGCTTAACAGAATAGCTTGCTGCCCTTGCGACGAATGGATGAAATTTACCTTTTGAAAGAAACTGTGACAACAATTTGACGTATTTTAGTGCATTTGGCCATTATTTATATTCAAATATAGTATTGAGTTACTAACTTGGAGTGTTTACTATCATAGTGCAATATTGCAACAAAACAGTCAAAGTTGTTTTCATAGCATTTTCTTAAGTTCTAATAATATCTATTTAATCTTTATTTTCCCTACATTGTGCAGAATTATTGTATGAAATGATTAGAGCAACAAAAGACAAGACTCAGAATCCAACTTTAAGGTATGTATTATAAGTTGTATTTAGAGCAATATTCAATTGTCATTGTTTATAAGTTATAACCATTGAAACTCTAATATGTTATAAGTTATAACACTATTTCTTTACATCTCATTGAATGAATTCTCTTCGTCTTTTCCTTATAGGTTAAATAGACTTGTTTAATAAAATATTTGTTTTAGTCAATTTTTTGTTCTAATTCCTAATAGCTTAATAACTAGGATGAAGATGAGGACGGAATATGGAGACCACTAAAATGCCATACCCAACACACAAACGCATGGGTAGCTTTCTAACATCTTGAGCATTTAGGCTAATATCATAATAATACTTTTATTTTGAGATTTATCTTAGTGCTACTATAGAAAATGAGAATTCCAAGTTACAATGGAAAATGGCATGTGAAATGGAATGAGATCTGTCACACCCTCAAATTTCCACTTGCGGAGTTTTACTGCGAGGCGCGTGACAAACCAGGATCCAAGTCAACGGTCACAATAAACGACACTATATGATATGAAAACAACGTAGACTGCCATTGAGTTTCAAAACCGTTCTAACATAGCGGAAGCAAAATGTATTATTACAACTCAAAAGTAAAACTCAAACTCTGAAATGTTTAACAAAACATGCTTATGATTCCTACACGCCGTGAGACTCCGTGCGCCTATCGACAGCTGCTACCTTAGCGACCTGAGACAAACATGCTAAAAACGTCAGCAAATAATGCCGGTGAGTTCACAGGTTTTTAATGAATACCGACTCCAATGAATATTAACTCCCAAATGAATACCCATGGTCAATCCAGACCACATGCATGCAAAACATATGAATACCTGTTACTACTGCAATTGGAAAACCATTAATGGACTCAAATACTGTGAATACTGAATACGTGCCCGAATGAATACTGAATACTGAATACTGCATACTGAATACTGAATACCTAAGAGACAACATGCACCCGTCCGACCTCCAGTCGACGAGTGGGGCGGCTCAAGCCCAAATAGATCTATCCATATTTCCCCCGTTGTGCATCCCCGCACATTCATGGTTCTCCCCGGGACTTTGAAAGATCGCATAGTAATGCAATGAATACTCCAAAACATAATGAATACTTGAAAACATAATGAATACTCCAAAACCTAATGAATTCGTGAATACCAAAACATAGTTGACACACCTTTCATGAAAACATAGTTGACACGCCTTTTATGAAAACATAGTTGACACACGTTTAAAGAATACAACATGTTTTCTCCCCCAAAAATGTAAACCAGTAAAAGAGTGGGTCCGTGAAACTCACCATAGAGTGCGTCTTCTGATAATTAGAAATCCAACACGTGTATGATAATCCCAACTAATGACAACCTATCAATGAGTTTACATAAGTGTGATGACTACTAACCCGAAGGCTAACTAGTCCCTGATTGTCCAGATCTTGAGTACATGTGTTAAAAAGTGTGTTTAAACGTTAACCGAACATACCAGATAGACCCGACATCCCGTTGGTGACCCATTACATCAATTAGTCATGCACATAAGGTTAACACATAAGTTTCAAGCATAAAAGACTTAGTTTGCATCAAAAATCGCATATACGAAGTCGTATGGTCGAATCGGGAGTTTCCTGTGTTTGGTTCGCCCCCAAGGGCTTCTGGTTCAACCCATGGACCCTTGGTTCAACCTTCATGATGTTCATTCAACCTATTCACAAGTTCATTTGACCTAACCCATGTTTATTTGACCCTAACATATGTTTATTCGACCCTAACGTATCTTAATTCGACCCTAACACGTATTAATTCACCCCCGGGTACCCAGATTCGACCCCAGGCACCCACATTCGACCCCCAGACACCCACATTCGACCCTATGGTTCTACATTCGACCCATTTGAGCCACCTTCGACCCATATGAGCCACATTCGACCCTTTTGAGCCACGTTCGACCCTTTTGAGCCACATTCGACCCTTTTGAGCCACATTCAATGACACGAAGGATCGAATGAGTTCCACGTTCGACCCTTTGCTGCAGAACTTCATAAAACGCACCGAAACGCATCTAAACGGTCCGAAAACATCACAAAACATCACCAATCACAGCAGTCAACTATCATTTACATATTCCTACAAAACCCTACCAATTTTATCCCGAAATCCGTCCGTTTTACAAGTTAGCCCAAAATAGCAAATTATGGAGATGTCACATCAAACGCATGCAATCTTTACCCAATTAGGAAACTTTCTGAAATTAATCAACAATCAACTTAACATACTCAGATTATCATGAAGAAGAAACCCCCAATCATATCCCTATCACTATCATCATGAACAAGCCCTAGATCTAACCCAAAATCCCCAAAATGAGCAAAACATCATCAATAATCAATTGTAACCTATCTCAATCATAAATCATCATAAATAACAGTCCTAGATCATTGTTATAACAACTATACAACAACTAATAATCAAACAATACATAACACCACATAACACACCATTAACACATGTTAATTTGTATGAAAACTCATTGTTTATGAATAGGTTTTGTTTAGAAAGATATTAGGAAGGTTTTTATCCATGAAAACATGTTTGAATCAGATCTGGACTCTTGGGGTTTAATGAAAACAAATTGAAATGCTTTAAAAATGATTTAGAATGAAAAACACATCTTAGATCTTTGTTTAGAAGATGTTTGTAGGTTAGATTATAGAAAACAAGGGCAAAAACTCCTTCCCTAGTGATTAAAGTTGCTAGATAGTGTTTAGAGGCGTTTAGGTTTGTGAAATGGTGAAAAATGACAAAGTGTGGTATTTATACTAGTCCACATTCGCCCCTTTTACATGGTCGAATGTACCCACATTCACCCCTTTCTCAGGGTCGAATGTACCTTAACTGGTCTATTGAACTTCTATTATTTTCACATCCCAGGTTTGCCCCTTTATTGAGGGTCGAACCAAGCTCATTTCCCAGGTTCGCCCCCATGCTATGGGTCGAACCTGGACCTGTGTTTTCAAGTTTTTCCAGTTTGTCGTGTTTAACGCATTTTAACGCATCCTAACACATGAACATGCAATCTTAATCTATGTTTAACATATATAAGCATGGCTAATCATCTACACATCGTTTAAGCACACATTTGCATATAATCCACCATATAAGAATCAATCTACGCATAACACCTAATTTAGTTTATGTAATTCACCAACAACGGGACTCGTAACATGTGTGTGTGTGTGACTAACCCAATGATCCTCTAAATCATTGAACCCTGGACAATACGGACTGTGTTCCGACTCGACTGACCCCGTCAAGTATGTTTAATAAACGTTTTTCGCTAAGGTAGACTTATGTGTTTATAAAATGTTGACCAAAACATGCCGGGTGTCACATCATCCCCCTGTTGAAAGAATTTTCATCCCAAAAATTTCCCGAAGTCAAAGAGAACGAAACGATAAAAAGAAAAATTTTCCCGGTCATCACATCATCTCCCTGTTGAAAGGAATCTCGCCCCGGGATTCACTCTTCGACTGTAATGAGTGTCGACCTAACCCATGTAACATTTCCCAGAACGCAAACGAAATTATAAACACGAACGAAAGATGATATCAACAGATACTCTATGCCGGGGAACCGCCCTCCCCAAAGTGAATACCAAACAATGAATCCTCCTGATCGAAGGCCGACTAGAGACTACTGTGATCGGTATAAATGATACACCTGTACCGTCCAAGTAGCATCTCCAAAGGACCCACATCAGACCCATGAATGCAAAACGATGACCAAATACCAAACTGAATGCACACAATGAATACGAATCGTCAAACAATGTGAATGAGAATTAATACAAGCATAACGAGAATAACGAAAAAAATGCTCACCAGTAACAGTATCAGGATCCTCCTGGTTCTCCTTAGCGCCAATGATATAAAAACGACCCAGAGCAGCTCGGCCGCCACCCTCGTTGTTCCCAGCACCACCCGCAGTCCTTTGCTTCAGCTTAGGACAATCTCGCTTGAAGTGTCCATTATCCCCACAGTGATAACATCCCTGCCTCCCCTGAGGAGCAGTAGCAGTGGTAGTAGCAGTAGTGGCCTATGCCGGATGTAGATGAAGAGTAGTCCTACAGTCCTTAGCATGATGACCAAAACGCTGGCACCAACGACAGCGAAACTTCTCACAATCACCCGTATGATGAAACCCACACTCACCACACTTCGGGAGTTTCCCAGTATAACCCCCAAACCTCTACTCGAATGACGCTCCCACAACCTCCTGTTTCTTCGCCTGCGGTTGCGACGACCCAGCGCTCTTTCCAGCACTCTCCCACTTCCTCTTGTTGTCCGTAGGGGTTTTCACAGTAGCACCCCTCGGAGGTAGAACACCCTCAGCAACCTTCATGTTGGTCAGCTTGTGAGATGCCCGAACAGTGGCCAACATAGTAGTGTGATCAGCGGCAGCAACAAGCCCAACATTCTCCGGCACCAACCCAGCAACGTAGTGCTCAATCCTCCGGTACTCTGGTGTAGCCAAACCAGGGCACATCACGGCCAACTCGTTGTGCCTAGCAGTAAACACCTCGATCTCTGACCCGACCATCTTCAGATTCCAAAACTCGTGTTCTAGCTTCATAATCTCGTCTCTTGGGCAATACTCCGCCCTCAACATCTGAACAATCTCGGACCACGGCATAGCATTGGCCTCACCCAGACCAAGATTCATAGTGGTGGAGTTCCACCAAGTCATAGTGTGTCCCTCCAGAGTAGCAGAAGCATACTTGACGCAATCAGCGTTGGGACAGTTACACATAGCAAACACCGATTCGATCTTTTCCAACCACTGAAGTAGTCCCACTGCCCCTTCAGTCCCATTGAAGTAATGGGGCTTACAGTCCATGAACTTCTTGTAGGTGCACCCAGACTGCAACTGATTAGTATTTCCTAGTGTCTGCTGAGCAGCCTGGAAAGCAGCCAACGCAACGTTCAACTGCTGCTGCAACATGTTCTCTAACACCGCCTGAGTCATGGTGATGTTCCCACCACCTCGTCCACCGCCATTGCGACCCCCGCCGCCACAACGGCGTCCACCAGCACGTCCACCAGCGCGACCAGACATGTTCTGCCACACATGAGACAAGATACTCAATACCGCTATCGGACCAAGCTACAAGTAACCAAACGAATTCAGAATGTGGTTCCAGCATGACCTTTAGTCCAAACACGAAGTCCACCAAGATTTTCATGCATTTCGATTTATGATTTCGTGTGCACCCGAAATAACAAATCGCTCTACATGGTCCTCTAGGCGTGCTCCTAGCTAGAACTTCCAATCTCCCGACACCCACATTCCTAAAAGAAACTGTTATCGCACGAGGATCCCAAAGTGAACAGTCACCCAGGAGTGTGTGTGTAGGCAAGTATGTACATTAGAGCATAGAGGGGAGATATCAAAATCCCGGAAAAATCTCAAAAGTGTGCCGAAGCCACTCCAATGTACACTACTGCCAAGTATAAGCGATAAGCCTCTTCATCTTCAAACCCGAAGAAGAAGATAGAATAAGTGTAGAAATAGTCCAAAGATAGATAATACGATACTGTGTGATAAGGACACCGATACCTCGACAAGGTTAGTATGTTTACCAAATGACACGACTCGTAACTATGTGTGACCGTCTAACGTGTGTGATACTCGGCTATAGACTAGACTCTACATGCAGTCCTAGTTCACTATAACCATTGGCTCTGATACCAATCTGTCACACCCTCAAATTTCCACTTGCGAAGTTTTACCGCGAGGCGCGTGACAAACCAGGATCCAAGTCAACGGTCACAATAAACGACACTATATGATCTGAAAACAACGTAGACTGCCATTGAGTTTCAAAACCGTTCTAACACAGCGGAAGCAAAATGTATTATTATAACTCAAAAGTAAAACTCAAAGTATGAAATGTTTAACAAAATATGCTTATGATTCCTAGACTCCGTGAGACTCCGTGTGCCTATCGACAACTGCTACCTTAGCGACCTGAGACAAACATGCTAAAAACCTCAGCAAATAATGCCGGTGAGTTCACAGGTTTTTAATGAATACCGACTCCAATGAATACTAACTCCCAAATGAATACCCATGGTCAATCCAGACCACATGCATGCAAAATATGTGAATACCTGTTACTACTGCGATTGGAAAACCATTATTGGACTCGAATACTGTGAATACTGAATACGTGCCCGAATGAATACTGAATACTGAATACTGAATACCTAAGAGACAACATGCACCCGTTCGACCTCTAGTCGACGAGTGGGGCGGGTCAAGCCCAAATGGATCTATCCATATTTCCCCCGTTGTGCATCCCCGCACATTCATGGTTCTCCCCGGGACTTCCAAAGATCGCATAGTAATGTAAGGAATACTCTAAAACATAATGAATACTTGAAAACATAATGAATACTCCAAAACCCAATGAATTCGTGAATACCAAAACATAGTTGACACACCTTTCATGAAAACATAGTTGACACACCTTATATGAAAACGTAGTAGACACACATTTAAAGAATACATCATGTTTTCTCCCCCGAAAATGTAAAACCAGTAAAAGAGTGGGGCCGTGAAACTCACCTTAGAGTGCGTCTTCTGATAATTAGAAATCCAACACGTGTATGATAATCCCAACTAATGACAACCTATCGATGAGTTTACATAAGTGTGATGACTACTAACCCGAAGGCTAACTAGTCCCCGATTGTCCAGATCTTGAGTACGTGTGTTAAAAAGTGCGTTTAAACATTAACCGAACATACCAGACAAACCCGACATCCCGTTCGTGACCCATTACATCTATTAGTCATGCACATAAGGTTAACACATAAGTTTCAAGCATAAAAGACTTAGTTTGCATCAAAAATCGCATATACAAAGTCGTAAGGTCGAATCGGGAGCTTCCTGTGTTTGGTTTGCCCCCAAGGGCTTCTGGTTCAACCCATGGACCCTTGGTTCAACCCTCATGATGTTCATTCAACCTATTCATGTAGATGCATATTGTGCGACTAATGCTTTGGATTACATTTTACATATGTTTTTGTTCTTTGTCGAATGGTCGAAGGAGTCTCCAGTTGGTCGAAGGAAGCTTTTTGAACGGTCGAAGGAAGCTTAAAGGTTTGAAGGAGAACAGGAGGTCGAAGGTAGAAATGGATTTTAATGTATTGCTTGGTTCGACCAGTTTGTTTGGTCGAACCTGCACATTCGACCATACTATATGGGCGAATATGCAGGCCTATATAAGGTCAAGTTCATTTTTTGAGATGCAAGTTTTGGTCATTTTGTTTTCCCTCTAGTTTGTGTTCTCCCTAGGGTTTTGAGTCAACTTTGTACACGTCTTTTATTGATTATCATTTGTGGTTGATTCAGGGATCCCGCACATGAATCAAACTTGTTTGATCATTATCTTTGTTGTTTAGACGATCCTACGCGTTTACAATTCACAAGTTCACTTGACCTAACACATGTTTATTTGACCCTAACATATGTTTATTCGACCTTAACGTATGTTAATTTGACCCTAACACGTGTTAATTCACCCCCGGGTACCCAGATTCGACCCCAGGCACCCACATTCGACCCCCAGACACCCACATTCGACCCTATGGTTCTACATTCGACCCAATTGAGCCACCTTCAACCCATTTGAGCCACATTCGCCCCTTTTGAGTCACGTTCGACCCTTTTGAGCCACATTCGACCCTTTTGAGCCACGTTCGACCCTTTTGAGCCACGTTCGACCACACGAAGGGTCGAATGAGTTCCACGTTCGACCCTTTGCTGCAGAACTTCATAAAACGCACCAAAACGCATCTAAACGGTCCGAAAACATCACGAAACATCACCAATCACAGCAGTCAACTATCATTAACATATTCCTACAAAACCCTACCAATTTTATCCCGAAATCCGTCCGTTTTACAAGTTAACCAAAATAGCAAATTATGGAGATGTCACATCAAACGCATGCAATCTTTACCCAATTAGGAAACTTTCTGAAATCAATCAATAATCAACTTAACATACTCAAATTATCATGAAAAAGAAACCCCCAATCATATGCCTATCACTATAATCATGAACAAGCCCTAGATCTAACCTAAAATCCCCAAAATGAGCAAAACATCATCAATAATCTATTGTAACCTATCTCAATCATAAATCATCATCAATAATAGTCCTAGATCATTGTTATAATAGCTATACAACAATTAATCATCAAACAATACATAGCACCACATAAAACACCATTAACACATGTTAATTTGTATGAAAACTCATTGTTTATGAATAGGTTTTGTTTAGAAAGGTATTAGGAAGGTTTTTATCCATGAAAACATGTTTGAATCAGATCTGGACTCTTGGGGTTTAATGAAAATGAATTGAAATGCTTTAAAAATGATTTAGAATGAAGAACACACCTTAGATCTTTGTTTAGAAGATGTTTGTAGGTTAGATTATAGAAAACAAGGGCAAAAACTCCTTCCCCAGTGATTAAAGTTGGTAGAGAGTGTTTAGAGGCGTTTAGGGTTTGTGAAATGGTGAAAATGACAAAGTGTGGTATTTATACTAGTCCACATTCGCCCCTTTTACATGGTTGAATGTACCCACATTCGCCCCTTTCTCAGGGTCGAATGTACCTTAACTGGTCGAATGAATTTCTATTATTTTCACATCCCAGGTTCGCCCCTTTATTGAGGGTCGAACCAAGCTCATTTCCCAGGTTCGCCCCCACGCTATGGGTCGAACCTGGACCTGTGTTTTCTAGTTTTTCCAGTTTGTCGTGTTTAACGAATCCTAACACATGAACATGCAATCTTAATCTATGTTTAACATATATAAGCATGGATAATCATCTACACATCGTTTAAACACACATTTGCATATAATCCACCATATAAGAATCAATCTACGCATAACACCTAATTTAGTTTATGTAATTCACCAACAATGGGACTCGTAACGTGTGTGTGTGTGTGTGACTAACCCAATGATCCTCCAAATCATTGAACCCTGGACAATACGGACTGTGTTCCGAGTCGACTGACCCCGTCAAGTATGTTTAATAAACGTTTTTCACTAAGGTAGACTTATGTGTTTATAAAATGTTGACCCAAACATGCCGGGTGTCACAATATCGCAGGTACTCTACATAAAACACAATATATCCAGCTAATATATGATATGATTTGCATGGTAGTAACGACGAAATGGCATATGAACTTAGATGTTTACTGATATATTACTTGGTAACAGTGAAAGTTGACACAGTTTTGAAAATTAAAAATATGTGTTTGCTTATTTATGGTATGAAAAACCATATAATATATATGACATGATTTGTGTGGTTCAGCCCTAACTTAACAAACAATACAAACCTGAATAATTGAAATAATTTGGTTAAGTTAGATGGTATCAAAAGCATCTGCATGAAGTTTATGTTCGAAATTTGATATCAAATCATTCAGATGTGTCGCCTTTGAAGCAACTATGTTACACTTTTGAGTGTGCGTATAGTAAACTCACAAAAATAGTTGGATTGTGTATAATGAGTTATATATGCAGTGATGTCATATGATGCCTAACCTATTAGGAAGAATGAGCTAAAAAATCTCTGGAAGCGCGCATTTGTAGAGGATATGTCATAGTGTGGGTTAATGTAGTTTTTATGGTTTATGTATCATTAAAAACGGACCAGATTTTAGAGTTCGAACGAAGATGAGACATGGAGATGCTCAAAGCTCTGCCACCAGATTCAGCTGAGCAACATGAATACATCACATCCATGCAAAATGAAGATGGATACAACTGGGGGTAATTCATCCTCTCTAATTCCTTACAGTTATCGTTTGTCACGTGTTACAATAATTTGTGTTCAAAATTTTAAACATGTCTCACACATGGGTGGAATACTAATAATCTTCTTTTGCCAATTTTTCATCAAAAAGTATAATCCTGTTCTTTGGGGAGTCCCTCAAGGAAGTTATGCAACCAGCCCTAATGGTCCATGCCGAGCTAAACGAAATCAGGCCTTTGTAAGATTAGCAAGTCAAACAGGAGGATGATATCACGGAAGGGTTTTTTTTTTTAATTCCAGGAAAACGATAATCTGAATATATTTTTGTTAGTGTGACATATATAAGAATGGAAGTTGTGTCTCTCATATGCTTTTCTAAATTATATCTTTTTTTCATGTTGTTTTAACTTTTTTAGATCAGTTGAACTTTACACAATTTTTTTAGTGGATACTCTCCTAGATGAAAATTGTGTTGGTTGTTTTCTTTTTAGTCTTTACTTCAAATACATACATGTTTGTATTGAACTGCTTCTATGATACAATTATGTTATGGGAAAAGCAGCTCAGCATACTTCATCAGAAACAAGGGCATGTAACCCAGTTCCATTCTAAAGCTGCATGTGGTGAAGGCTTCAAAGAGATATTGATAAATATGAAATAGTTCTATTCTCAAATGAGAAGCAAGTAATAATTATATTGCATATGCATTATGGAAATGAGTCAATGACAAAGATTACATGCTTATTATAGAATGGAGTAGATGTAGACCTTTGAAGTGTGTTTAGTTGGATTACGAGGATTCAAAGGAATGACTAGATAAGGAAATGGAATGATCTAATGTTTTAGGAGCTGACAATCTCATTAATTAATAATGAAAAACTATCATTTTCCTTTGTTAAATTTTAGATCCTAGAAGTTGGGAAATATGACTCTCCTTGAATACGAGTTTATAAGGTTAGTGATATAACTGGATTATGTATTATGAGGCTTAGAGGCTGCTTAATGTTTTATTCCAATTGGTTGGGGTTTATCTCATTAGTTCTTTCATGAATCTTATCATCCATAGTTTATACTTTATTGAGATGTTTAATTTTTTAATTAATTCATAACTATAACGTTTTGATGGCGGGTTAAGGATATACACCTCCATAAGAATATGCATTACATTATTTATGTTTATTATCTTACACTACACTTGCGCGTACATCTGTTTAGTGAAAAAAAAACATGCGCTGACGGAGCCTGTTCTACGTTAAGTTCAATTCAGTAAACACTCCTCTCTTCCTAATTATTATCATTATTGGCTGAACATGCTTCGTATGGTTACCCGTTGCCAGTGCAGAAGGTTTCACATGAAGGAATCTCACATGGTTCTTGGATAGTGAGGCTTCTTTAAGGCTCAAGTAAATCTACATGTATATGATCATATTCAACACGGTTACATAAAGTATCCACATAGCGTTTACTTTTACAAACTTGTTCACGGCACTCAAGAACTAACATGCAAAAAATAATTTATAACTAAATACTATGTGTTGTTGCTTCCTACATGCTTCATAACACCATAACAAATAACTCAAAAACACTACACACAGCACAAACCTCCAACAACTACGAGGCAACAAAACAAGTGCACCCGCAGCAACGCGCGGGCATTCCCACTAGTATTAATAAGCATATAGGAGGGGCAAAAATGGTCATTTGCCACTTTACAAGCCTTAAAGCATCTTGTACAAGAATCAATGCATAAAAACTCTTAAACTTTTAAAGGATGCAAGTTATGATGCATCATGTACAAGTCTATTATGCACATAAAAAAACACGGGATTCATTCACTAGATTAGGGTTTCGTATCAGATCTCACATATCAAAAAAGTATATCCGCCCCCTTCTCTCCCTCTGGAGATTCAACCTCAAGCTGATTTCATCACGATTGCACCATATGGATGAATATTTCTTTAGATTGACGAAGATTCCGACCTTCATCAACGGTAAGGTGGAGACAGTCCCAATGGTGGTACGTGGATTTGTAGGCGGCGAATAAGGCAAAGGTGGAAACCCGGTCACGCTCTGGTGAGCACTCAAGAGCTTCGACTGTGGCATTAGGTTTCAGATTTGTTGAATCAAGGTAAGATCTGATGACTTTCATGCTTTTTCTGGTCAGCTACAACATCTCCTATTGAGGTAGCTTTGTTTTCGGTTTCACGCAATATTTCGTTTAGATCCGTAACATCTAAATTTGGATCTTTCACACCAGGTATGTTTGGGTTGTTTAATGCTGAGTTTTCTAACAATCCTTATTTTGATATATGTTTTGATTTTTGTATAGATTGGAATTCTTAATGACGTTTGGAACTGTTTAGGTTGTTCTAGCTTCTCTGACAAGCTTCTGGTAAACCAGAACGACTTCCGACTACGATGATTCAAGACATGACAACTGCTCAGAGGGCTTTTACAGAGGGTTCAAATGAATGCTCAATCTGCTTGTGTTGGTGTTGGTATAGGTCATTGGTCTACAAACCAAGATTGGAAGAGTTGGACTATATGTCGCATTTGTTATGATGTTCACTTATCAGGTTTTTGAATATTTTTATTTGTATATTCTTATTTACTTGCAGATGTTTTTTCTATATCACGTTGTATCGGCCAAGAGATGACTGGTCGATCTGATTACATGCTCTATTAAAAGGTAGTTTTGTGAATAAAATGGCCAAGAGTTGACTGGTCATACGAATTTGAATTGGGTTTTCTAGATATGAGTAAATATTTTATTGTTTTTGTTTAATTTGTTAACTTGGCTGTGCATATATGCATATTTAATTAATTTTCTGGGTGTCCACTTTTTGTTAAAAAAAAAACTAATTTGAATCTTGGTGCAAATGTGGGAAGATCCAATTCAAAATGCTAAATATGGAGGCCAATAAACCACTCATGTGTCAACTATGCTTTTTGATTTATATGGTAATAGTTACTTAACCAATGATGTGTCAGCTATGTAATTTTTTTTTTTTTAAAACAAGAAGCTAATTTTCTGATCCCTAACCTACATTTGAGCAGTCAGGTAATATAATTAGGTAGCCAACTTGTTAATTATGATTATTGGTGAATTTTGAAAATCTAAGAGTTTTGTGTTTCAGTTTACATAGTTTCTTTATTGAAGAGTGGCCAATCATTTTTTATATGTGCCAGTTTAGTAAATTACCTCAAGAATTGCATTTTTGATTTGCTATTTGGATCTACATATATGGTTTGTTATGAAATTGAATTATTCGTGGTTAAAAAAAACAGGAGGCGCACGCCTCTAGGTGATTTGGTATGAAAACGAGTCCGAGGCGGCACCTCAGGGGGTTATTTTGTGTGCGCCTCATAGAGCTGAGGTGTTAAGAAAAGTTGCCCCTCAAGTTCGCCTCATGGGGTTTGGATGTTTGTTTTTGATATATTAGACTTTTTGTGCTCATTTCAAACGTTCCATGTCTTTTTAATGGTTTTGATGAATATGATGATTGAATTAGTTAGTATTTTATATTTATAAGATATATAATTTTTATATATATTTTTTAACTCTATTTCGGGCTTACGCCTCGGTTTGGGTTGAGGCTTACGCCTCATGAGGCGAAGGGAAAACGCCTCGAGGATCGTTTCGTTCTTTTAAACTTTGGAATTATTGCATATATTTTGCTGAATCTCAAATGATAAATTAAATTTATGTCTATGTATGTATACGAATGTATTAACATGTTTCGTTTTAAAACCTATTTTTTCACAACTTTATATATACGATTCTGAAAATGAAGTTGTAAATCGTCAAAAGGCAGTTAGGTAATTTTTTACTTCCTTTTTCCAATTTTTCTTCTACTTATTCCTCATTTCATATTTACATACATTCTTTATTTGAATTAAATGTTATAGTAGATTTTGTAATTCCATGCATTTCCGAATTAGATTCTAATTCTACTGCAAAAAACACGCTTGATCTTAAGACCATCAAGATTCTTAAAGATATGTTGGATTCCTGTAATCCTCTTCTGAAGTCCTTCAAAATGGTAAGAGATTGTTTCAAGAAAATAACTGGCAAAAAGTAACATTGAAGCTTATTGGAACAAGAGATACGGATGGAAGGGTTTATAACCTCCCAACTGCGTCAGAAGTTGTTGCATTAATAATTGGTGATTTTGATGGATCATTTGACACAAGAGATATCATTGTTATATCAAAGACCGGTCGCCTTCAAAGAATTAGTGAGCTTCCTCCTTCTTATCTTGCTATGCAGTAACCACTTATTTTCCCATATGCCGAAGATGGTTTCAGACTTGGTATTAAACATAATGGCATTGCAGTTGATAATGAGAAACTTAGAACCAATCTTACAATGAGGGAATTCTTTTCTTATAGAATACAAGATAGGCATAATCAGTTTTCATTGTTAGTTCATAAGAAAAAACTGTTTCAACAATTTTTAGTTGATGCTTACGCAATGGTTGAGTCTGCTCGGCTAACTTATATAAAAGGACAACAATCAAAACTTAGAACCCAAACTTTTAAGGATTTGAATGCTACTGTTGAAGGTGGAGAGAATAATGCATCAAATTATGGTAAACGTATAGTCGTGCCTTCATCATATACTGGTGGATCTTGGTATATGATGCAAAAGTAAATGTATGCAATGGCAATTTGCAAGACAGTTGGATATCCCGATTTATTCATAACAGTTACCTGTAATCCAAAGTGGCCAGAGATTTTCAGGTGTGTATTTGATAAAGATCTTAAACCAGAAGATAGACCGGATATTATATCTAGAGTATTTCAGATTAAATTGGATTATCTAATCAAAGATTTGCAGAAGTATAAACTGTTTGGTGAGACACAAGAAGGTACTTTTTAATAAATATAGTTAATTGTTTATCAACAGAAGTATTCTTATATAACTACTAAGTAATGTTTCCGTTATAAGTATTTCAGTTCTTTGAATCGTCTGATTGCAAAATTTTAATGGAAGACAGTTGTTTGAAAACAGCTGTTGAAAAGTCAACAGATATTGTATACTTTTCAAATCAACATATACGATATTGAAAGTTAGTTTATTCAATTTTATGTTTGTTGAATGTGAATTATTAAAATTATGTTATATTTATTATAATATAGTAGTGGCAATATTAATAAATTATATAGAACATTATTTTATTATTTTTATTTGTGTTTGTAATTGTTTTTCACTTGACATAAGGGGTCAAAATTTTACACTGAATAAGTAAGATATTTTTTCACTCTATAAAGCAGAGTAAAACCTCATTTTAGTTTGCAACTTTATTTCTCTTCATTTATTCGATATAAACAAAGAAACCTTTAATATCTACAGCAATATCTTATTTCGTTCAAATTTCCTACTAACAGTCTTTTCAAAAAATCTTCTAATGAAAGAAAAATGTATTACCAATAAACTGTTGGTAATCAAGTTGCTATTGGTATCCTATGAAGATTCTTACAATCAAAGAAAAATATTGTTTGTATCATAACCACATCTAGAACCTATCTAACTAGAGATGGGTGTGTAGAGTTGTAAATACGTCTCTGGTACTCGAGGAGTTAGAGACATTTCCGTGTATTTTGGTTTTTTTGCTCATGTTTTGCTTGTATTTTGTATATAGTTTTCCGTCTGATGGAAGAAACGTCATAGTTAGCATTAATTCACATTTGTAGGGATATTGGAGTTTTTTTGTCAGAAAACTTACTTCTTGTATGTTTGTAAATAGTTTTAATTTGCGGTTTTTGTTTCTATTTTTTATCTATTATGTTTGTGTAACTTGGATATCTTCAGTAAAATTAAGGAATTCCAATGATAAGTGTAATTGCTATTGTAGTTTTCTAAAATCTGTTGACAAGTAAACACATGTTTGTAAGGACAATATAGAATAATATTACATAAAGTGAAGTTTAAAACAATATCTGTTGGAAGAAACTGTTGAAGGAATAAAATCTTCAAAATTTTAAAAGTTTTCTTTGTCTCCGGGCACACAACTAGGGTTTCTGCGCACTTAACCAGAAACCTCTGGTCCCTCTGCGCACTTACTGAAAAGGCGTAGTTTTGAGTACTTGGCTAGGGTTTCTGCGCACTAAAATCTTAAACGAGAGTTTAAGTGTCTGCGTACTTCATTTGGTACGCAGGTTGATCTGTCAAGACTAAGCACTTACCATGCCCAAGTGTTGACTGATCTGCGCACTTATCAAAGAAGATCTAGCTCTTTGTGTACCTTTAAAAACTGCGCACTTATCAGGAGACAATATCTTGACAGGGTTGTTTTTGTTGTTACAGGCTGCTGAGTACTTGTTCCTTTCACACTTATCAGTACTGCGCACTTATATGCGCACTTAAGGACAACTCACTTAAATTAAGGACTGTGGACTTTATTCTGGACTGTAATCTTTGCAATTGGAAAAACCAAACTTATAAAATCAATCTAAATCAATGGCTTGTAATAGTAACACTAACACAGTTAATCCCATAACCCAAGCTGAACTGGAGACTGGAACTATAACTCGTATCCCTAAGTTGATGGGTGCACATGACTATGGAACCTGGAAGAACCGCATGAAGGCGTTCTACTATGTGAACGACTTTACCCAATGGACCTCTGTCCAGCTAGGTCCACACATTCCCATGAGAACAACTGCTACAGGGGAGGAGTTCAACCCTGATCCCTCCACCTACACTGATGTTGATAAGCAGCTACTTCAGAGAGACCAAAAGGCTTATGGTGCCCTCACCATGGCCTTATCAAATGATGTCTACAACATGTTTGAGGAGTACGGCACTACTCATGATCTGTGGTATGCACTGAACGAGTACTATGAGGGGAATGAAGAAATGCGCCAAAATAAGCAAGATATGGTGCAAAAGGAATATGATATGTTCGGTAGCATTCGTGGTGAGAGTCTGAGCTTACACATTGACAGATTCATGAGTATGCAAACCAAGATGAAGAAAGCAGGAATTCCAGTCAACAACCGAAACTCAATCAAGAAATTGCTCGACTCCCTGCCCAAGGAATGGAGTCTACAATGCATGTTGATTAGAAAAGAGTATTTAGATGCTCAATCTACTTTGGCTGATCTCATCAACACTCTGAAGTCATTCAAAATGGATATCACCAAAAGAAAAATGAACCAGACTGTTCCAAAAGTCGCTCCTAGCACGGCTATGAAGAATCTGGCACTAATGACTCCAGTAGGTGACATGGGTTCAAGCTCATCACATGTATATGTGGATGCAATAGGTGGTGGTGGTTCAAGCTCGGGAAAGACAGTCTCATACTCTGACAAAGCTGCAAAGACACTCAACCCACAGCTCACAAAGCTCGCTAACGAACATGTTGAACTCTTCAACACATTCATGACTAGCTTTGAGGCTTTGAAGATAGGTGATCTTAAGAGTGAGATGATGAATCCTGAAGATATGTATCAAGTTGACCCGGATGATATGGAAGAAATGGATCTGAAATGGCAGATGGCTATGATCACTCTGAGGGTGAAGAGATTTCAAGATAGAACCGGTAGAAGAGTTGGAATGGGTAAAGCGGGTTTTGACAAGTCAAAGATTAGATGCTACAACTGCAAGACTCTCGGGCACTTCAAATATGAGTGTCCCACTCTGAATCAAGCAGAGATCAAACCGGCAAAAAGAATGGTGGCGATTACTGATGGAAGTGAAGCAAATAAACAGAAAGCGTTGGTGGTTGAAGACTTCGATTGGGGAGAGGAGGCAGCTGCGATTGAAGCTGATGTGAACAAAACATTGATGGCCAAAATCTGTACTAAATCCACACATGGTGTGAATTCACTGGAAGGGTCGTCGGCTGAAATGCCAAAGGGTGGAATGCTAGAGAATGCTGGTCTGAAGGGAGTACTGATGGCCGAAAAGGGAAAAGAAGCCACTTTTGAGGAAGCACTCGTAGCCGAGAAGACACCCACTAGCAAAGCAGATGAGAAGCCGCAGAATGTGCCCAAGACAGCTGAGGAAAGAGATCTGGTAAGTATTCCCCTTGAAATAAAATCAAAGCTGTGCTCACCAAGGTGCGTTACAGCTGTTGCTTAGTGTTTGTCTCACAATAGGAGAATTTTAAGAGAGATGGATGATATCCGAAAAATCAACATTGAAAAGAAAGAAAATGAGCTGGCGTATCAGCGAAAGTTAAATGCAACTCTAGCTGAAATGCAAACTCTAAAAGAATTTGTCTTTAGAAAAGATTTTTTAATAAATGATTTAACAGAAAAGTTAGCAAAATCAAGAAACGAAACAAATCATCTCCAGATTATTGTGGACAAATGGAATGTAAGAAAAAATGCTCATGCTGACATCATAGATTGCTCAAGGCAATCGTTTGTCAAAGATGGAATTGGGTATAAGGATAAAAAGGGACTTGAAAAATCTCTATTTTTACCTTTGAGCAAAAGTGAATATATACCCATTCCGAAACCTCATCCAAAAATGATCTTTTTGAAAAAGAATGTGTCAAATCTGAGTCAAACTCTAATATAAGTAAAAGCAATGCAGATGTGACCCAAAAGGCTCAGGTGGAAGATGATGAGAGTTGTGGTGGACAGACGATGGGGTTAGGTCACCCGGGTGCCAATTACTCTACAGTGAATTGGTTAATCTGGAATAATGATAAGTCTAAAACTATTTTGAATTCGGATGAATGTAATAGTTTAACTAAGCTGGATGACTGTAATAGTTTATCTAGGATGGATAACTGTAATAGTTTATCTAGACCGGATTACTGTACTAAATTAACTTCTAAACTAGACTTAAAGGGCGTTGTGGCCTCTGATGATAGGAAGAATCCTATCAAACGCTCTAATGTTTGTGTCGACAATGTTATGCCAGTTTGTGTTGATCTTAATGCTGCATTCTCTGATGATAAAAATGTATATAGACCATCTGTGTTTGTACCAGAACTAAAACAGAACAGGTTTGGGAAATTTCTAACTGAAGAAATTCCAGAGTTTACTCCATCATCTACAGATATTTCATGTTCTAAAGAATTACAATGTGAAACTGGTAACTCAAGTTCTGAAGAATCACAGAGTGATACAGAAAGCAACATCAGCGAGCCTGATTGCAACACAAACGAAGAATCGAGCGATAACATTGATGAATCATGTTCAAGTGAAAGCTCCTGCTCAAACAAGATCAAGAAAAGAGCATCACAACCATCATCATCCAGATCTTCTCCAAAGATCAAGCCTAAACACTAAAAAATGCTTTAGATGTGGAAATGAGGGTCATGTGGTCAAAAAATGTCATTTGAAATCTAAACCACAAAATGACGTCAAAACTCAAAACTACTTTTCTGATCAGATTAAAAACCTTCAAGAAATAGTAAAAAGTTTTGGTAAAAACACAAAAATTTTGAAAAGACAAGAGTCAATTTTGGGTGAAAATCACGATAGATCAAAACTAAAGCAGACCTGGATTCCCAAAGTTAACTAAGTGAAGGTCTGAGTCGTGATTGTACATAGAGTCTCTTGTATATATCTGTGTATTTCTTTTGTTTTCTTTTGTATTTCAGAATAAACTACAGAAATGGTTGATAGCTCTTATGAGATATCTCTGGCATGTTGATAGCGGCGCTTCAAGGCATATGACTGGGCTGAAAGAACTCCTCAAAAACTATCGGTTTATTGATGGAGAGTTCGTTGCTTTCGCTGGAAATGAAATGGGCGGAAAGATAGTTGGAATAGGAGATGTGGTTTCCGACGCACTGACTCTAGAAGATGTTAATTATGTTCCAGAATTGTGCTACAATCTATTGAGCGTATCACAAGTCTGTGACAAAGGAATATCGGTGTTATTCAATGACATGGAGTGCATCTTTCTAAAGCCAGGATTTAAACCACCCACCAATATGATTATGCTAAAAGCTCCTAGGCAGAATAACACCTATGTGATAAATATGAGAGATGCCAAGTCTGAATGTCCAATGACTTGTTTACTTTCAAAGGCATCCGAGTCAGAGTCACTGTTATGGCATAGGCGATTGGGACATGTGAACTTTAAAAACATTAACAAACTTTCTAAACTAAATCTTTTCAGAGGACTTCCTTCTAACTTTTTCTGAAAAATGTTTAGCATGTGCCAAAGGAAAACAACACAAAAAATCGCACAAATCCAAAACAGTGAACTCAATTGACTCTCCTCTTCAATTATTGCGTATGGATCTTTTCGGTCCAATTAGTGTTAAAAGCTTGGCTAAAAAATCTTATTGTTTGGTAATCACAGATGACTTCTCTCATTTCAGATGGGTGTATGTCTTAGAGTACAAAAGTGAAGCTGCTGATATCTTGATGCTGTTTGCTCCTTTTATTGAAAACATAGTGAAGTTAAAGTTCAGGTCAATCAGAAGCGATCACGGAATAGAATTCAAAAATCAAAGCTTCGTGATTTTCTGCAGCAGCAAAGGAATTCATCTTCAGTACAGTGCTACGAGAACTCCTCAACAGAATGGAGTCGCTGAGAGAAAGAATCGCACACTTATTGAAGCTGCCAGAACGATGCTCATCGACTCCAAGTTGCAGATCATTTTCGGGGCAGAAGCTGTGAATACCGCATGTTATGTTCTTAACAGAGTCTTAATCGTCAAGGCACGTGGGAAAACATGTTATGAATTACTTTTTAAAAGAAAACCTCTGATTGACTACTTCAGGTCCTTCAGATGTTCATGTACTCTTCTGAACAACCATGAGAACATAATGAAGTTCGATGCAGTTGGAGATGAGTGCTTCTTTGTTGGATACCCTTCAAGTCAAAAGGCTTATAGAGTATACAACAAACGCACCAAGATGGTCCTCGAATCTTTCTATGTAGATTGGCAGGAATCCAACCCCACTAACACAGGAGCCGGTCCTGACTGGTTCTTTGACGTGGATGTTGTTTTCAACAATTTCAATATCACTGAAGATCAAACACCTGACAATCAAGCAGCCGCTCCTTCTCCTCTAGAAGATACTCTTTACTCTTCTAAAGACGACGTTGCACCGTTCACCAGCTGACTCTCTCCATTAGTAGCTGATCCAATCTTTCCTCTTCAACCCACAAATGGTGATACAGCTGCTGAAACTACACAACCTTCTGAAAGTACTCCAATTTCAGAAGAAACATCTTCAGCACAACATTTTGTAAATGATCCATCGAGCTCCTCAACACCTGGAGAACACTTGTCAAATCTGCCTTCCCAAGTTCAAGAAGAGCAGAACATGGGATTCAAATCATCCAAGAATCATCCTATCGAAAACATCATGGGACCAATCACTGAGGGTGTTCTTACCAGAAATCAGGCAGATAAACTCAACACCGCTCTCTCAGCATTCTTGTCTCAGGCAGTACCTTTCAGCATTGAGGATGCAGTCAGAGAGGCAAGCTGGGTAGAAGCAATGCAGGAAGAGCTCTTCCAGTTCAGAAAACTCAAGGTTTGGGAGCTAGTGGATCTACCTGAGGGCAAGTATCCTATTGGAACGAGATGGGTTTTTCGCAACAAAATGGATGAGCATGGTGTGGTAATTAAGAACAAAGCTCGTCTAGTTGTTCAGGGGTTTCGTCAACAAGAAGGGATTGCTTATGAGGAAGTCTTTGCGCCAGTCGCCCGACTTGAAGCCATTCGTATCTTCCTAGCCTACGCCTCATACAAAAACTTCAAGGTTTTTCAGATGGATGTAAAGAGTGCTTTCTTATATGGAAAAATCAAGGAAGAAGTCTATGTATGTCAGCCACCCGGCTTTGAAGACCCTCACTATCCTAAGAGATGCTACAAACTGGACAAGGCTCTCTATGGTCTTCATCAAGCACCTCGAGCTTGGTATGTGTAACACCCCAATCGATGGCGGAAACATCGGGATGTAACGTATTGATGATTGTTCAGTAGCTCATGGTAAATAATAAATTTCAATAAATGATTTAAATAAATTACATACAATTGTTCTAAGAATTTTGTACATCAAAACGAAAAATACTAGCTACGCATCTTCAAGCAATAACTCTAATCTTCAAGCAAGCTATAACCTGAAACATGTTAAGTTTGAAAATATTTTGGGTCAACAAAAGTTGGTGAGAATTACATAGGTTTTGATAATCGAATAAAACTTGTACAATTCAAGTGTCATGGCAAGTCTAGTCCATATGTGAAAACATACTAGAAGTAAATCGAGTGCATAATCAACCCTTGTGACTGTTATATTGTGGTCCATCCCATACGCTCATGGTTCACTTGATTATGTTATGCGATAACAATCACCCACGCTACCATTGTAGGAGGCACGTATCCGGGTGGGATTGTCAGTCCAATAGATCTATCATTGTATACCGTCGGCTGATCAATGTTAATGATTATGCTAGAATTGTGCTTACCCTAGTCATGTTCAAGACATAATGCAACATAGAAAAACACATAGACACTTTGATGATTGAATTGCATATAGAATGTTGTAACATGTTTCACCCCAAAATCGGTGATAAATTGAAAAGGGGCTATGTAAAACTCACCTTAGCAAAATGTTATGTCTCGTGAAAAAAATAGAATAATGTGTTGTGAATGTATGCGAGGCGAATCCCAAAGACTCAACAACGTAGCTAGTCAAAATTTAAGAAAACGAAAAAGAAAGAATATCAAGCTTCCAATTCGCCAATTACAAGAGCTTATAACCAAAGCTTCAATTGTAGAAGTAATAGACTATAGAAGAAAGGTATGAGAGAAAGTTTAATCGGATTGAAACGATCGATTTAGAGGTGCAATGTATAATGGGTCATAGGTGGGTTTTTATACTAGTTTTGGAGTCAATTAGCCATTAAAATTGGTCAACACCATAAAGTAAGGTTTTATGATGAATTGACTATTTGACTAAAACTTTGACTGTTTGACTAAGACTTTGACTGTTTGACTAAGACTTTGACTGATCAATTTAAGGAATGTGTTAAGTTTATTTTCTTCTGAAATACTACACAAGATGATAGTTGGCTAAGTTGGTTGTCACTGTGTGTTGGTTGGCTGTGGACGCGGGTTCGAGTCCTGGTCCACGCAAATCTTTTTTTTGGCAATTATTTCCCTAAAACTATATTATTTAAATTCATAATATGATTATATAAGCCCGAAAGTGACTCGAAATATTTTTAAAACGTACAAAAGTGTCGAGATACAAATAATTATTAGTTTAAGGTATTTAAACATATATTGTTTAAAACAATACATTCTTTTTATAAAAAAAATTAGGGGAAATTCGCGATGTTACGGTCTCCCCTACTTTTGGAAACTTCGTCCCAAAGTTATTAAAAACACAGGTTTGAGGTTGATTAGGTAGAAATTAAGGCAGCTGTGGTTTTGGTTAAGGCACGACATGAATTTATAGGTAATAGAATAATTTGTTTCGAATAATTTGGATAAGAGGTTTGAGATGTGAGTTTTAAGGATTGGATTAGGTTCGTCTGAAGTAGCAAGAAGCATAAGAATCTAGCAAAATACTAAACTTATGTTTTAGGAATCTTATAAGAAATGCATGAATTGATTGGCTATATGAAAACCAAATGAACTACTAAAACCTTATTAGAATTTCACACTACCTTAACGTACCTGTAAATTCATGATTACGTTCCGGACCGCAATCACCAATTTACCTTACATTAGGGTTTTGTGTCCTTCTATGACTCTAAACACACATGTATGTAATGCAAAATAACCTTGTGATTGAATCGTTTACAATGTATTCAAAAATAAGTCCAACTGTTGAGCAGGAAAAAGTCCTCTACCAGTCAGTGAGTAAGAACCTCTACCGATTGTTGAGCAGGTGCGATAGCCTCTACCAGTCGTTGAGTAGGTTATAGGGCCTCTACCGACTGTTGAGTAGGCATGATGACCTCTACCAATCGTTGAGTAGGTTATTTGGTACTCTACTAACTGTTGAGCAAGTACTTCATCCTCTATCAGTTGTTTGATTAAGTGTACCAATTATTACACACATGAATTGCAAATTGATAATATGTACATGTAAGCAATCAAGTATCAAGTATAGCATACGAGTTGTAATAGAGTTGCCCTAGACAAGGTTAATGACTCTAGGTGTGTCTATAGCAAATAGTTTATTCCATGATTTCTAGTATCAAATGTTTAAATATGGTAGATAATCGAATCCTCATGTATAACTAAGGATTATGTTTGATGCAACACACAATCAAGTTTCAATAGTTTGGTTATCATGGGTAACTAGCTCATGTGTGAGAAGGTGAAGGATATGAATTTAGTTCTCGAGAGGATGATGAAAAATCTTGAAGCAGAATCAAGGTTGTGAGAGATAGTGTGTGAAGATAATTTATAAAGAGTTTATTTTATAGTAAGGAGATTATGTAGCAGTGTAAATTTTAGGGTTTGGATCAAAGGTTATAATCAAGTGTATAAGAAAACATGATTGTGGTATATGCCAAATATTGTAAAAATTTGAACAAGTTGAAAATGAGTGAGTGTCGATGGAGAATTTAAAGACTAGATATTATTCCTATGGAAAAAAAATCTTATTTTCAAAATTGGTTTTATACATAAAGCAAAAGTTGTTAAATAGTACAAGCTAAGTGGGCTTTGATTAAAATATTCCCGTTAGTTGGATATTTCAAACATGACATTAGGTTTTGAAGATCAAGGTTCTATTAAGTGATTTTTAATAGTTTAAAGCATTATATAGAAAATTTTTTGTTACGTCAATAAATAAACAATTGAATTTAAGTTCGAGGACATCTTTTGACAAAAATATGTATTTTGTAAAGTTACTAGGTAATGAAAATACAACAAGATTTAGAAATCTTTAGTTTGTGCTAAGGTATGAGGTTATAGTTTTTAAAAATATAAGTAACATGTGGAGAAATGAAATAATATGATTTGGGTAGGGTGTTGAATATTTAAAAAGTGGCTAAGATGGTAAGGTGAAGTGTCATTGTGAAATCCATAGATGGTTATGAAATGAGATTGATTTAAGCTGTAAAATTTTGAGATTTTAGAGCTTAGTTTAAGGAAAGTGAGTGTAATCATTTATTCATTAATTAAAACGAATAAACGAAAACGTTGAGTTATCAAAACTTCTAGATTCTAATAACATAATGAAGACATGCTTTAGCCTATAAGTGAACACTCATCCTGAGAATTCCCAGGTAGGCATCCGGGTCCCTCGTCTGATTGGGATATATGCGCAATTCCAGCCTAGACAGAAGACTCAGAATACAGGCGTTCACCCTTCCAGATTGCACGTGTTCGTTATTAAAATCTAGGACTTCGACGAGATCTTCATGGTGGTTCAGGCTAAACCTGAGGATTTGTCCTATTAGTTTAAGAGTAGATCTTGTGATGGAGAACAATCTTCTTGTAGGGACTAAAGTAGGGATAATAAGTAGGATGGAGATAGAGAATAGAAACAAGTAGGGTTGCAAGTAAAAGGAGCAAGTACTGATTATAATCCTATGGTTATAGACTAGATTATTTTTCTAATAACCTAATTCCCTATAACCAAGGCTCTGATACCAATCTGTAACACCCCAACCGATGGCGGAAACATCGGGATGTCACGTATTGATGATTGTTAAGTAGCTCATGGTAAATAATAAATTTCAATAAATGATTTAAATAAATTACATACGATTTTTCTAAGAATTTTGTACATCTAAATGAAAAATACTAGCTACGCATCTTCAAGCAATAACTCTAATCTTCAAGCAAGCTATAACCTGAAACATGTTAAGTTTGAAAATATTTTGGGTCAACAAAAGTTGGTGAGAATTACATAGGTTTTGATAATCGAATAAAACTTGTACAATTCAAGTGTCATGGCAAGTCTAGTCCATATGTGAAAACATACTAGAAGTAAATCGAGTGCATAATCAACCCTTGTGACTGTTATATTGTGGTCCATCCCATACGCTCATGGTTCACTCGATTATCTTATGCGATAACAATCACCCACGCTACCTTTGTAGAAGACACGTATCAGGGTGGGATTGTCAGTCCAATAGATCTATCATTGTATATCGTCGGCTGATCAATGTTAATGATTATGCTAGAATTGTGCTTACCCTAGTCATGTTCAAGACATAATGCAACATAGAAAAACACATAGACACTTTGATGATTGAATTGCATATAGAATGTTGTAACATGTTTCACCCCAAAATCGGTGATAAATTGAAAAGGGGCTATGTAAAACTCACCTTAGCAAAATGTTATGTCTCGTGAAAAAAAAAAATAGAATAATGTGTTGTGAATGTATGCGAGGCGAATCCCAAAGACTCAACAACGTAGCTAGTCCAAATTGAAGAAAACGAAAAAGAAAGAATATCAAGCTTCCAATTCGCCAATTACAAGAGCTTATAACCAAAGCTTCAATTGTAGAAGTAATAGACTATAGAAGAAAGGTATGAGGGAAAGTTTAATCGGATTGAAACAATCGATTTAGAGGTGCAAAGTATAATGGGTCATAGGTGGGTTTTTATACTAGTTTTGGAGTTAATTAGCCATTAAAATTGGTCAACACCATAAAGTAAGGTTTTATGATGAATTGACTATTTGACTAAAACTTTGACTGTTTGATTAAGACTTTGACTGATCAATTTAAGGAATGTGTTAAGTTTATTTTCTTCTGAAATACTACACAAGATGATAGTTGGCTCAGTTGGTTGTCACTGTGTGTTGGTTGGCTGTGGACGCGGGTTCGAGTCCTGGTCCACACAAATCTTTTTTTGGCAATTATTTCCCTAAAACTATATTATTCTAAATTCATAATATGATTATATAAGCCCGAAAGTGACTCAAAATATTTTTAAAACGTACAAAAGGGTCGAGATACAAATAATTATTAGTTTAAGGTATTTAAACATCTATTGTTTAAAACAATACATTCTTTTTATAAAAAACAATTAGGGGAAATTCGTGATGTTACAGTATGAGACCTTGTCCTCATATCTGTTGCAAAACGGATACACCAGAAGGAAAATCGACATGACCCTATTCACCAAAGAAGTCAACAAACACTCTATTCTTGTTCAAATATATGTTGACGATATTATCTTTTGCTCCACTGATGAAAATTTGTGTAGGGAATTCGAAAGCATTATGAAGTCTCAATTTGAAATGAGCATGATGGGAGAATTGTCATTCTACTTAGGTCTGGAAGTTCAGCAGAAAGAAGATGGAATTCTCATTCATCAAGCCAAATACACAAGAGACATCCTGGCAAAATACAACCTGTCTGACTGCAAGCCGTCCAACACTCCTTTTGCGGCCCAAACTACACTTGTACCGGATCTTCAAGGACCATCAGTGAATCCACACACGTATCGATCAATGATTGGATCCCTGATGTATCTGATAGCCAGCAGACCAGACATTATGTGGGCAGTTGGATGCTGCGCTCGCTTTCAGTCAAATCCCAAGCAATCTCATGAAACTGCAGTCAAAAGAATCTTCCGCTACCTCAAAGGAACACCGAAACTTGGTTTATGGTATCCTAAGAGTGATAATTGATTTAATTGCATACTCTGATAGTGATCATGCAGGTTGCAGGATTGACAGAAAATCTGTCTCTGGTGGTTGTCAATTTCTGGGTAATAGGCTAGTATCTTGGCAGAGTAAGAAGCAGACAACAGTGTCTATCTCCACTGCTCAAGCAGAATACACAGCTGCATCCAGTTGTTGCTGTCAAGTGTTATGGATCCAAAATCAGCTTTTGGACTAAGGTTTGAATGTCATGAAAACTCCTATTTTCATTGATAATGATGCTTGTCGTGACATCGTGAAGAATCCAATAGACCCTTCTAAAACCAAACATATTGAAATTCGGATTCACTCTATTCGCGATGCTCACGACAAAGGATATATACAGGTGTTGCCAATAGATACTGCTGATCAAAAGGCAGATATCTTTACAAAAGCTTTTGACAAATCCCGTTTTCGTCAGTTGGTAACATGGCTGAAGATGATAAATTTTGAATGAAATTGTTTAAAAAAAAAAAACCTCACTTGTGCTTAATACATAGAAAAATCTTCTTTTAAATTCAAACAAGATTTTTGGGGGAGAAAGTAAAACCGATCTATCCCTAATCATATTTTTTCAGCATGTGAATAGGACCCAGAGGATGTTGGGGCCTCAAGCAACGATGTGTCGGTAGATTCAGCTTGGAATCAAGTAAACTGATAATAGGTGATTAACTGTAAAGATCTACACGAAAAGCTGGATTCCCACTGTGTTATAGGTCTGCACAAGCTGAGTCCGGTCATACACAGGTTGAGAGATCAAAAGACACATAAAATTTTGTGCGTATATAATCAAAAGACACCTAAGAGTGCAAGCTACCAATGCGGGGCTAGGCAAATCAATCAAATGAGCAGCAAAAGACACACAATGTTAGTGACGTGCAAACATACATAGATAGCTCAACCAGCGATCAGATGATCATCTTCTCTGCTTATGGAAACATAGACCTGAAGCTCTCATCATCTGATCGACATAATGATCATCTTCTCTGCTTATGGAAACATAGACCTGAAGCTCTCATCATTATAACTCAATAAACCTTGAGGATCGGTAGGCCTGACTCTAACAACTGTTCTATCCAAACAACTGCTGATACAAAGAACTGCTGAATAAACAACTGATGAAGAACAACTGCTGACCAAAGGTCTGATGTAGAACAACTGCTGATTCAAGTACTGAAGACCAAAGCACTGCTGGAACCAACAGCACTTAGGCTCCAGCAGTGGATACAAGACCATCAGAGTTTTCCTACAACAGCTGTTTACTATCAGTGCTTTCAATGTAACAGTAGTTTGTAATAGGCAGATGTTTTATGTTTGTTATTCTGTTAGAGGTCACTGTCTTAGGTGACGTCAGCTTAGGTCATCAGTGGTTTAAGTCTGTCTATAAATAGAACAGTGCTTGTACTGTTCTATTGCATCACACACGCAAACATTCTCTCAGACAAACACTGTGTGATCAGGCTGAGGGGGAGTAATTGTACGATTGTAATCTTTTAGATAAATGAAAGCATTCGACCTGAAAACATTTACTCTCTTGTTTTGATTAACAGTTTATTATTCCGCTGCAATTTCATTCTATTTTCGTTTCACTTATATCATATTTAATTAAACATAATCAAAACAATCAAACTCAGATCCTAACAATTGGTATCAGAGCTTGGTCAATTAAATTCGATCTAACAAATCAATTTAATAATCAGCTCACAATTATTGATATCGTTTGTCTGTTGGATTGAAAACAGAGTAATAGTTTAATTTCGTTTCAACCGTTTTTAAACAGACTTTGTTTTTTGAAAAATCAGAGAATGGCTTCAATCAACCACGATCAACATAACACTGGCACGAACAACAAGCCACCGATGCTTGTCAGATCTGAATACAATATCTGGCAACGTCGGATGAGCCATGTTCTAGCTCAACAAAACACTGGGTGTTGGAGGTCGGTTATCTTCGGACCACATGTTCCGACTGTGCCGAGTACTGAAGATCCCAAGGTGTTTGAGCCAAAGAAACTTGAAAACTACTCCGACCAGGATTTTCAGAAAATTGAGTTAGATGCTAAGGCCTTCAGTATTGTGGCCATGGCTCTACCCATTGATATATATGCTGGGTTGTTACACTGTAACAGTGCAAAGGAGTTGTGGGATGCACTGAAAGAACAGTTTGGTGGGACTGAGGAGGTTATTGAAAACAATCGTGAAATACTTAACTAACAATATGAAACATTCAGTCATGTCAAAGGAGAGTCATTAACTCAACAGTTTGAGAGGTTTAATTGTTTAATTAGTGAACTAAAATTGGTTGGTCTTACTTACCCTCATTCAACCTTGAACCATAGGTTTTTAAGATCACTACCAGACAAATGGGACACTATTGCTATTGTGATGAGAAACTCAATTGGATTTAAAGACCTATCACTGACCCAGCTTCATGGTAAGCTCTTGACCTATGAGAGAGAGCTTAACCAGAAAAAGAAGCTCCAGGACTCTGGAAAAGTGTCTGATGACTATGTATTTGGGAATACAGCACTTTTGGGTCATGATGAGGTGCCTGGAAACACTAAGGATCAGAGTTATGATCATTTCATTGACATAACTTCAGGTTTTAACTCAGGCTTTAACTCTGATTCTTATTCACCAAACTATGCTTTCACAGCAAGTGGTGGTGATATCCAGGCATCTGACAATATATCCTTTGAGTATGATGACCTGAAATACTTTGACCCTGATGATTTGGAAGAAATGGACATTATGCACCAATTGGCCCTTCTCAGTGTAAGAACTAATAATTTTTACAAGAAAACTGGGAGAAGGTTTCCAGGGTTAACTGGCAGATCTAAGGTTGGGTTGGATAAATCAAAGATAAAGTGTTACAAATGTCATAGACTTGGTCATTTTGCTAGGGAGTGTAGGGGTCAACATGGTACACCTATGATCACCTATCCAAATCAAAGACCACAGACCAACACTTATCAGAATTCCTATAATGCCCCTGGACCAAATGTGCAAAACACTGCTCATTTTGCACAGTCCTCAAACACTGTTCCTGTCCAGTATGTCCAAACCACTGTTCCTCAGATCCACTATGTGCAAACACCTGTTGCTCAAGCACCTGTGCAAACGACTGTTGCTTCATCCTCTGCTCCTGCAGAGACCAGTCAACAGAGCTTCTTTACACAAGGCTTTGTTGATTGGAGCAGTCTACCTGATGAGTTAACAGATGAAAATTTTGCATTAGTTGCCAAAGCTGAAAATGAACCAGAAAACTTTTGTTTCATGGCTATGGTTGATGAGATTGAATCTGAGGAGGTGGTGACTGAATCTGATGTTGTGACTGATGATGTTGTTAGTGAAGTTGTTACAGGTGAAAAACCTGAAGAAGAGGTTGTGAATCTCTCAGATCCCTGGGGTGCATCTAATGACTGTGAGTGCAAGTGTGATTGTGCATTGATGGCTGCTGCTAAGGTATCTCCTCAAATTCTTAAAGAGTTGTGTTCTGACAAATGTGTAATTGCATTTGCTAACATTAAAGATGTGAATGAAAACCTTAGAAAGAAAATTTTAGATGATGAAGCTAAATTTGAAAAACTTTCAAAAGATTTAAAAACAAGTTTATCTGTAAAAGAGTCTGAAATAAGCAGCTTAAAACATGAAGCAACCATAACCAAAGACCAGCTCCAAACTATGATAGCAAAATATCAAAGTTGTAAAAGTGAGCTTGAGTCCACCCATGTTGAATGTGAGAAATGGGTGGAATCATGTAGAGGTTTTGAAATGCTACTCAACAAACAAACTAAAAGTCATGTGAAGTTTGGCTTTGGTTTTGAAACCACTGCTCCAGCCTTTGAAAACACTGACAAAAAGAGTCAAAAGTCTGTTGAGGTAATACCAACAAACCTGCAGGGTCAAGAGATTAAAATCACTGAACCAAATGGTAAGAAAATTGTTCTTGAAAAACCAGAAGGTTCCTCATCTTTTACTGAACTTGAGAAGTATGAATTTAAACCTACTTGGTCTGATGAGTGTGATACTCTTGAGAATTTTAAACCTGTTGATTTCAAAACACCTGAGGGAAAGACAACCCCTCAGGCAAAAGTTATTCCCCTGGAAAAAGTCGTTCCCCTGAAAAATCTTCCAGCAGATGCTCAAACATCTGCTGAAAAGAAGGCTGAAAAGGGGAAGAAGAAAGAAAAGACTGTCAACTTGTTCTGTGATTTCTATGAAAAGAAGAATCATGTCACTAAAAACTGTTTTCTTCTAAAAGCATATGACATTAACAAAGGAACAAGTGAATGTGATTCCAAAGCCACATGCTCAATATGTGGGAAAAGGAATCATAAGACCAAAGAGTGCTTGTATCTCAAAAATTTTGATGTAAAAATACACGAATACAAAGCTAAAACTCTTGCAAACCCTGTGGTTAGTACTTCAAAAGGAAAGCCCAAACAGACCTTCACCCCTGTCCAAACACCTGTTACTAAAAGGCTTGAAACATCTGCTTCTAGAGATGTCCAAGTAACAGATGCTCCACCCACAAGCAAATACCCAAGAGGTTATGGTCAACCTCCATGTCACAGTCTGCCACATGTTTATGAGGAGCCAAAAAGACCCTCTAAACCAAGAGTGAACAGAAATCCATATGGGTATTATCATCTGTCAGGAAGTGATCAAACAACTGCTGCCCCAAGTGTTGACATCCAAGCACTGGCAAATGGTCAGCAGCAGTTGTTGAACTTAATTCAGAAATTGGTCCAAACCACTGATCACCTTCCTAAGCTTGAGTCTGAAAGGTCTGAGGACCCATCCAAAGCCAAACTGGCTTCGGACACTCACCAAAACTAATCCATTACTGATGTGCAGGGAGCTTCTGCTTGTTTAGATAGTCTTTGGTATGTAGATAGTGGAGGCTCCAGGAACATGACAGGATGTAGAGCCCTTCTTCTGGACTTCTTGGCTCATGGAGGGGGTGATATATCCTTTGGTAATGATTCAAAAGGTAAGGTGTTGGGTTCAGGGACTGTACAAGCTGGTAAACTCAAGTTTGAAAATGTCAATCTTATTGATAATCTCAAGTTTAATCTTCTGAGTGTTTCACATATGAGTGACAAAGGTTATGGCTCATTTTTCACAAAGAAAACTTGTAAGATTATTGGGCCAAAAGTGGTGAAAAAGATTGATACCATCATTGCTAAGAGCAAAGCACAACTTGTTGCTCATAGAAGTGGCAATGTGTATGTTGTTGATATGTTAAAGGACAATCCTATGGCAAATGTCTGTCTGTTTTCTGCTGCCTCCACTACGGAGACAGAATTGTGGCATAGGAGATTGGGTCACACCAACCTCAACACTATTAACACACTCTCCAAACAAAGCCTTGTCAGAGGTTTACCATCAAAAGAATTTAAATGTGATGAGCATTGTGTTTCTTGTTTAAAAGGGAAACAACATAAAAGCTCTTACAAATCCATTGATGAGTCCAAAACTAGTCAGTGTCTACAATTGTTGCATATGGACTTGTTTGGCCCTGTTAAAATCATGAGTCTAAGAAGAAAGAGATTTTGTCTTGTCATAGTTGATGATTTTTCTAGGTTTACATGGAATTACTTTTTACATTCTAAGGATGAGACTGCAGGTATATTGAAGGACTTTGTCACCAAAGCTGAAAAACAATATGACTTGCCAGTAAAAGTCTTCAGGAGTGACAATGGAACAGAGTTTAAGAATAAGGAGTTGGATGACTTTTGTGTGTCAAAAGGGATTGTGAGGCAGTACAGCATCCCAAGAACACCAGAACAAAATGGTGTGGTTGAAAGGAAAAATAGAACTCTTATAGAAGCTGCAAGAACCATGCTAGCAGATTCTGGTTTGCCACTGTCCTTTTGGGCAGAAGCTATAAACACTACTTGCTATGTTCAAAACAGAGTTTTGATCATCCCCAGACATCAAAAAATTGCTTATGAAATTTTGTTCAAAATCAAACCATTAATTTCATTCTTCAAAATCTTAGGCTGCCCATGTTTCATTTTAAATCTCAAAGATTCCATTTCAAAATTTGCAGCCAAAGTAGACTGTGGTTATTTTCTGGGATATTCTTCTACTGCCAAGGCTTATAAAGTGTTTAACACAAGGACTAAGACAATAGAAGAAACTCTGAATGTAAAGTTCAATGAACTTTCATCTCTAAAAATCCCTGCAAACCCTGCTGAACTATTTGATTTAGATAAATTCAAATTTGAAGATATCACTGTTAAAGCTAACAATGCAGGTATTCCACAGTCTCCACAACAAGATTACAGAACAGATGTTGTGATCCCCAGTCACTACAAAATCTACTCTACATCAGAGGAAGCAGCTGTTCAAAACAACTGTCAAAACTCTGCCACAGCTGTGTCAACCACTGTTGGCCAGTCTTATCCTCAAACCACTGCTTCACCCCTCACAACCACTGACCTATCATCTGTTGACAAAAGTCAATCATCTGTTGACAAAAGTCAGTCAAGTTTGACACCACTTGGACCCATTCCTCCATTACCATTCCAAACATCTGATGGCACTACAGAAGTACCAACAGATGTTACACCAACAGAGTCACCAAACCTCTGTCCATCACCTCAAAATGCCATTGTTCCATATCAGGGAGATCTTATTTACTTAAGAGCTCATCCACCAGACCAGATCATTGGCAACATCAGAGAGGGTGTGCTCACAAGAAGCCAATCCTCCAATATCTGTCTTTTTGCAGGTTTCTTATTCCTCACACAACCTGTCAAGTACCAAGAGGCACTGAAAGACAACAGTTGGGTTGAAGCCATGCAAGAAGAACTCCTTCAATTTAAAAGACAACAAGTATGGGAGTTTGTACCACTTCCTAAGGATGTCTGTCCTATAGGAACAAAGTGGGTCTTCAAAAACAAAACTGATGAAAGGGGTATTGTTGTCAAGAACAAAGCCAGGCTTGTGGTTCAAGGCTTCAGACAAGAAGAAGGAATAGATTATGATGAGACTTTTGCTCCTGTAGCAAGACTAGAAGCCATCAGACTCTTCTTAGCCTTTGCTGTCAACCACAACATAAAGGTGTATCAGATGGACATCAAGTGTGCTTTCCTTTATGGCAAAATTCAGGAGGAGGTCTATGTATGTCAGCCACCTGGTTTTGAAGACACATTCCATCCTGACTATGTCTACAAGCTCAACAAAGCTCTGTATGGACTCAAACAAGCACCAAGGGCCTGGTATGAAACTCTTTCCACATTTCTCTTATCCATTGGCTTCACAAGAGGTAAAATAGACAAAACTTTATTTCTTAAATGGAAAGGGAAACACTTAATGATTGTACAAATATATGTGGATGACATCATTTTTGGATCCACATGTAACCAAATGTGTGAAGAGTTCAGAAAACTCATGACAGTAGAGTTTGAGATGAGTGCCATGGGTGAGCTTCAGTGTTTCCTTGGTCTTCAAGTGAAACAACTGCAAAATGGCACATTCATTCACCAAAACAAATATGTAAAGAATATATTAACCAGATTTGAGATGAATGATTGTAAGCCGTGTAGCACTCCCATGAGTACAGTCAAGCTGCTCACTATTGATGACAAGGATGAACTGGTTGATCAAACACATTATAGATGTATGATTGGGTCTTTATTGTACTTAACTGCATCTAGGCCAGACATTATGTTTGCTACCTGTGTTTGTGCAAGATCCCAGGTTTCACCCAGAAAGTCAAACCTTATTGCTGTGAAAAGGATATTCAGATACCTCAAAGGTGCTCCCACACTTGGTATCTGGTATCCTGCTAATGGAAACATTGAGCTTTCAGGTTATTCAGATAGTGACTTTGCTGGCTGTCACACCACAAGAAAATCCACATCAAGAGGGTGCCAATTTCAAGGGAATGCCTTAGTTTCATGGCAAAGCAAAAAGAAGGCAGCTGTTTCAACCTCAACAGCTGAAGCTGAATACATTGCTGCTGCAAGCTGTACAACCCAACTCATGTGGCTTCAAAATCAACTACTGGATTTTGGGATAACTGCACTACAGACTCCACTCATGTTGGACAGTCAAGCTGCTGAAAATATCATCAAGAATCCAGTCTCTCATTCCACTACCAAACACATTGACATAAGACATCATTTTGTCAGAGACAGCTATGAAAAAGGTTTGATTTCTTTGCACCATGTTCCAACAGAGGATCAGTTGGCAGATGTGTTAACAAAAGCTTTAGACACATCTACCTTTACAAATCTGATTTCCAGAATTGGTATGTTAAACATGGATTAAACAAATAATTTTTTTTTTAATAAATCATAATAAAATGTTTCAGAAAATCAATTTTTTTTCAAATAGCTGTTTGGTTGAAAAATCTGTTTATAACATCTGATCAGATAAAACAACCACTGTTTCATTCATATCCACTGTTGGTTGAAAAATCTGTTTCAAAACATCTGATCAGATAAAACAACTGTTAGTTGAAAAATCTGTTTCAGAACATCTGTTCAGATAAAACAACTGTTTCATTACATAATTATACTATATCTATACAAAAAAAAAACAGTTGGTTCCATCAGCTGTTTGTATCAGTTGTTTGCCAAAAACAGCTGTTCTCCACTAGATGTTTCATCCATCAGATGATTGCCACGTCTGCTCATATAAGCAGAGGTTTGGCCACATCAGCGGTTTCCTTGAGCCTATAAAAACCCTGTTTTACCACAACAGACGTTACACTGTCTCATTGTATTCAAAATACTGAAAACCGCCTTCTTCATTCTCTAACCCTCAATCAAATTTTCATTCATCTTCACCTTCGAAATCCATTACAATGGATCTTCAAGCCAAAGCCACCCACAATTGTCTCCCCTATCTGATTAAAACAGATGACAACGTTTCATTCCATTCCACCTTCGACATTTTTCTAAACTCCAAATACTTACCCATCTTAACCACTAACGCCCCCATTTATCTCGATACTCTCCAAGAGTTCTGGTTGAATGCTGAGTTCTTACTCCAAGACAAAAAGCCCACTTCCATTATTTCCAAAATTGGAGAAACCAGTATCGTCATTACCCCTGAAACCATATCCACAACCTTCTCACTGAATGACCTGGCAGGTAAGGACTCCTTTACTAAAACAGAGCTTCACACTGAGTTCCAAGAAAGAGGGTATGATGGTCAGATGACTGGATCAACTCTTTTCAAAAAGTTTTTCCCTCTAGTCATGAAATTTTTCTTCCATACCCTTCTTCTATGTGTCTCTGCTAAGTCCACATCCTTTAATGAAATCCCACTAAGGATGCAATATCTGGGCTATGCCATGTTGTCAAACTCTGACTTCAATCTTTCCCAGGGATCGTTCATGGACTTAGTATCAAATGTGAAAGCAATCAAGTCTGGGTCTAACAATGCTTTTCTATCTACCCAAGAATTCTTAGTGTAATCTTACAAAAAGTCTTACCAGAAAAAGTTTTCAAAATGGGTGATGCAATGCAAATGAAAAGCTTAACTGATGAAACTTTCACTAGAATGCTGGGTGGAAGCACCCAAGAAAAAGTGTCTAAAGTGTCAAAAGTTTCTAAAACACAAACAAAGAGGACAAAGACAACAACTGTTGTCAAAACCTCTATTGTTGAGCCCACTGCTCCTGGTGATCATGGCACTACATCCAATGCTGTGAAACCCACACTAGCCACTTCCAAAAAGAAACATCCATCCACAAAAACCACCACTCAACCACAAATGAGGCTTCTGGATGATGAGGTACCAGAAGAAACCTCTGTTGCACCACAAAAGAAACCTGAAACCACTGTTGTTACTTCCTCACAACAGTTGGACATACCTCCACCTGACCAAACTCCTCATGAATCCTCCCAAAAGGATCATGTTGTAAGCCAAGGGGACACACATCATGATACATTTGAGTCACTTGGCCAAATGTTCACAAGCCCCTCTCCCAGGGCTAATTCTCTTGTTACTCCTCCACCCTCACCATCACATCATGTCCCACAAACCATGCAACCTCTGTTTGAGGCAATTGACAAATCTCAGGAAGATCCCAGTTCCTCTCTTCCACCTATCACTGAGAGCATACTCCCATAAGTGACTGGTCCTGAGAACATTCAATCTGCTATCCAACAAACAGAAGAGGAGGCTACACCACCTGAGTTCAATGCAACTCTAGGTGAGTTTTCAAGTGGAGCAGCCACTACTTGTTAGGACAAAGAGGATTGGTGAAACCACTTTTGGAAACCTTAGTCTAATTCACTTCTGTCATTTTGGCTAAGTATAGAAGTACTGAAAAGAAAACAAAGAACTGCTGAAGAGAAGATAAGAGAAGTGCTGAAGAAGAAACTTCATCAGAAGTTCTGAAGTCCAAACCAGACAAGTTCACTTCAGAAGTACTGAAGACAAACTACTCATCAGTAGTTTGTCATTCATCAGCACTTAGCATCAGATGTTTTCCACCGCCTTTTTGCATCAGTAGTTTATTGTTTATTATTACTTTTAGCTGTATTTGTTAGTTTCAATGTTGCAACTTGTGCAACTTGTTTCTGTTGTTTCTGTACTTGCTTTTTGGCAAGATACATGTATGTAAACGTCTATAAATAGGAAGCTTCAACCTTCTATTTTAGACATTGATTTTAATAGAAAAATCCTTCAAACACTCTCAACTGTTCTATTCCATTTCTGTATTTATTGTGAATCTGTCTAAGTATCTAATTCTCATTTACTGCTTGGATTCATAATAAATACTTGTCATTTATTAGTTTCAATCATCAAGGGGGAGTAATAACTCTTCCTTTGTATAAAAAGTGTTGCTTTAACTTATACATTCCGATGTGCTTATAATCTGATATACTAGGACTTGCTAAACACTTAAGTGTCAAGATAGCAAGTTCTTACTTAGCAAAAAGAGCAAACTGATCCAACAATTGGTATCAGAGCATTAGTTTATCTGATCACATATCAATCTAACAAATTGAGAATCAGACACAAAGCTCTTATTGATACTCATTAAAAAGATCAAAAGTTCACTTTTTATCAACATCCATCATTTAAAAGAGTCATCTGACAAATCTATACTCTTTAAAATGGATCCACATAATACTGGTTCTGCCACTAAACCTGCCATGCTTGTGAGAAATGAGTACAACATATGGCAAAAGAGAATGGCACATACCTTGTCACAAACCAACACAGGTTGTTGGAGATCTGTGATATATGGTCCTCACAAACCAGTAAATGTTAATCTTGAAACTAATGTTAAGGTCCCTAAGGACCCTAAAGAATATACAGATGATGATTTCCTAAAACTTGAGCTAGATGCAAAAGCATTCTCTATGTTGGCAATGGCTCTCCCAAATGAGATATACTCTGGCCTTTTACATTGTGAAAGTGCCAAAGAACTCTGGGATTGTCTTAAAGAACAGTTTGGAGGAACTGAAGAGGTGATTGCCAACACCAGAGAGATTTTAGCTCAACAATATGAAACATTTGCTCATATTAATGGGGAAACTTTAACTCAACAATTTGAAAGATTCTCCTCATTAATATCTAAGCTAAAGTTAAATGGTCAGACCTATACAACAGTGTCTATGCTACATAGATTTTTAAGGTCTTTACCAGACAAATGGGAAACATACTCCATTGTTTTAAGATCCTCACCAGATTTTAGCTCCCTCACTCTTACAAAACTCCATGGGAGATTACTTACTTTTGAGAGAGAAATTGATCAAAAGAAGAAATTACAATCATCTGGTAAAACTGCTGATGACTACCTACCAGGTAGTACAGCACTGTTGGGACAAAATTCACCAACTTGTTCCTATGGATCTTATGACAATATTGACATAACAACTGGGATCTCATCAGAAAGATCTTTCCCAGGTTATGACAATAATGACCAAAGTCAAACTGCTGATAATCTATGTTTTATCATGGATGATTTGAAAAATTTTAGCAGTGATGACTTAGAAGAAATGGACATATTACACCAACTGGCCATGCTAAGCATTAAAACTAACAAGTTTTATAAAAGGTCAGGAAGGAAATTTCCAGGATTGAGAAGTAATACAAAAATTGGTTTTGACAAATCTAAATTAAGATGTCACAAGTGTCAGAAGTTGGGACACTTTGCTAGAGAGTGTAGAAGCTCTAGCTTTAACCAATCACAATCTGGAAATAACTATAACCCCAATTATAATAAGAATAATGGAACTCAAGGGAGTGCTCATTTTGTACAGGCACAAGCTCCTCAACAGCAATACATGCCACAAGTACAATATGTTCAAGTGCCTGCTCAACAGATGCAGAGCCAACAATCAATCCCTCCCTTTCCAGCTGCTCAACATCCTCCACAGCCTCAACAACCCTCTCAACAAAGTCTTTTCACCTCAGGGTATGTTGACTGGAGCAGTCTCCCTTTTGACACCACAGAGTGCAATCCTGATGCAGACAACAAAGTGTTTGACATCAACTGGGGAGAACCAGACAATGGCAGAAAGAACTTTGCCTTAATGGCATTTGAAGGCTGTACTTCAAAATCTGCACTGTCACAGGTATCAAAAGAATCTTTGACAAAACTTTTCTCAAATTCTTGCAAAGAAACTTTTGCTCTCATAAGAGAGACAAATCTGCACTTACAAGGTAAAGCCAATGATTTAGAAAGAAAATACACACAGATAAAATGTGATTTAGAAAGAAAACTGTGTGCTAAAACAAAAGAAGTTTCTAAATTAACTGACTCAGCTATTGAAACCCAAGCACAAATTAAAATCATGCTAAATGACCTGGGAGATGTCAGACAAGAGCTTGCTAACACCAGGATCACATGTGAAAAATGGGTGGAATCTTGTAAGGGGTATCAATTACTGCTAAACAAACAAAGTGCTTCAAATGTTAAGTTTGGCATAGGATACCATCATGTTGAAACACCAACAGATTTCTCTCCCAAAACTACTGAAGATGGGAGAAGAATTGTTTCAAATGAAACTTCTGAAGGGAAAGACTGCACATCTTTCCATGAAAACTTTCTAAACAGAAATCCTGGCATTTTTAATGAAAGTACTTCAGAAGTGTTAACAAAATCTGACAATGAGCCATCAGTAGTTTCATCTACATCAGGAGTTGAGACCCTGAAAACTACTGATGAGCAAAATCTTTACACTAATGTCAGAAATTTGCCTTTAGATCAAAAACAAAAGGCAAAAGAGTGTGAAATTTGTGGTCTGTTCAACCACAAAACTGAATTTTGTAGATACAGAAAAGGAATTCAGTTCAATCAAAAAATTAAACAACAGGTTGTGGGAAATCAAATCAGAAATGATTATGAAAGAATCTTTAAACCCAAGAAACAACAACCTGAAAACACCTTTTCTCAGAAAAAGATAAGATCTCAACCAAAAACTTTTTCTCAAAATTCTTTGTCAGTAGTTAGACCAGAATCATCAGCAGTTTCACAAACTGCTGAGATACAAAATCTAATGAACATGGTACAACTACTGATGACCAAGGTTGATGGTGGTCCTGAAAAGGATACCACCATGGTTCTAAATGAAAAATCCATTGCCAAAAAGACATGGATTTCTCAACCTGGTCAAGAACAAACTGTAACTGTTCTCAAGAGCAAACCCAAAGCCAAACAGGCTTGGGTTCCTAGATCTAACTAATTTGCTTTTATGTGCAGAGAGTTTCCAGGGGCTTAAACAGCATATGATATGTTGATAGTGGAGGCTCTATGCACATGACTGGATGCAGATACCTGATAAACAACTTTATCAGCCAAAGAGAAGGATCTGTATCCTTTGGGAACAATGCTAAGGGATATGTGCTAGGACATGGCAATGTCTCCTCTGGCAAAATACAGTTTGACAAGGTCAATCTGGTGGAAAACCTTGAATACAACTTGCTGAGTGTGTCACAAATGTGTGATAAAGGATATTCTTCCTTTTTCACAAAGACAGCATGCAAGATCATCTCACCAGAAGGCCAGAAGTTGATAGAGAAGATTATTGAAGATCATACTTTGCTGATTGCCAAAAGATGTGGCAATGTCTATGCAGTGGACATTGAGAAAGACAAAGTATTGAACAACACTGCCTGTTTCTTCTCAAGGGCATCAACTTCAGAAACAGATCTTTGGCACAGGAGACTTGGCCATGTGAACTTTAAAACCATAAATAAAGTCACAAAAATGGGCTTGGTCAGAGGTCTACCTTTGAAAGTATACCAGTGTCAAGAACACTGTGTATCCTGTTTAAAGGGAAAACAGCATAAGTCCTCCTATAAGTCTATTGAAGCATCAAAAACAACTGCATGTCTTCAACTACTCCACATGGACTTATTTGGACCTGTCAAGATTATGAGCCTTGGTAAGAAGAAGTACTGCTTAGTCATCATTGATGACTACTCAAGATTCACATGGGTATTCATCTTATTCTCCAAGGATGAGGCTGCTGAAATCATCAAGTTCTTCATTCTACAAGTAGAGAAACAATATTCTCTATCTGTCAAAACCATTAGAAGTGATAATGGGACAGAGTTCAGGAACAAAACTCTGGATGAATTCTGTTTGTCTAAAGGGATTATTAGACAGTACAGTGTTCCCAGAACTCCTGAACAAAATGGTGTAGTAGAAAGGAAGAATAGAACATTGATAGAAGGAGCAAGAACAATGTTAGCTGATTCTGGACTGCCCTTGTACTTTTGGGCAGAAGCAGTTAACACATCATGTTATGTTCAGAATAAAGTTCTTGTGGTCAAGAGACACTCCAAGACTGCCTATGAAGTTCTTCATGGCATGAAGCCCCTTATCTCCTTTTTCAGGGCTTTTGGGTGTCAATGTTTCATCTTGAACATCAAGGAATCTATTTCAAAGTTTGCTGCCAAAGTTGACTCAAGTTACTTTCTTGGTTACTCTTTAACTAGAAAAGCCTACAAGGTTTTTAATTCTCACACCAGGATAGTAGAAGAAACATTGAATGTCAAGTTCAATGAGTCAAAACACACTCTTATTCCAGCACATCCTGCTGAACTCTTTGACCTTGACAACTTCCACTTTGGACCTGAAAAGACTGTTACTTCTTCCAAACCTACTTATTATGGTGATCAAAGGTTTGAAGATGAGGATCCTACACCATGGACTCCTCAAACAGTCATTAAGTCAACTTCAACACCATCAGAAGTTTCACAAACTTCTGATCCAACAAATACTGAAGGCCAAACTCAAACATCTGCTTCAGCACCTGCAACTACTTAAGAAGCTAAAACTGCTGAACCAGATATTATAGACCTCAGTAGTTTGTTTGAAGAACAAGAGCCACCTACACCTGTCAGTGGTTTACAACAACTGATTGAACACAGAGATCATCCACTTGATCAAGTCATGGGTGATATAGCTTCAGGTGTTCTTACCAGAAACCAGCTCTCCAACTTTTGCCTATTTTCAGCCTTTATTTCACAGTTGGAACCAAAGAAGTACCAGGAAGCCCTCAAAGAAAATAATTGGGTGCAAGCTATGCAAGATGAACTGCTTCAGTTCAACAAGCAACAGGTCTGGGAAATCTGTCCCTTACCTCCAAACAAGCAACCAATTGGCACAAGATGGGTTTTCAGGAACAAACAAGATGAAGCTGGTATGATAATCAAGAACAAGGCAAGACTGGTAGTTCAAGGGTACTCTCAAGAAGAGGGAATTGACTATGATGAAACCTTTGCTCCAGTTGCAAGGCTTGAGGCCATCAGGTTATTTCTGGCCTATGCCATTTCCAACAAAATTAAAGTTTATCAAATGGATGTGAAAAGTGCATTTTTGTATGGAAAAATAAAAGAGGAGGTGTATGTCTGTCAGCCACCTGGGTTTGAGGATCCTTCTCATCCTGAGTGGGTGTACAGACTGGACAAAGCTCTTTATGGGCTCAAACAGGCTCCAAGAGCCTGGTATGATACACTCTCCACCTTTTTACTCAAAAATAACTTTACAAGAGGTGCCATTGATAAAACTCTTTTCATTAAACATGTTGGAAATCATGTCTTACTTGTTCAAATTTATGTTGATGATATCATTTTTGGTTCAACAAACACAAAACTGTGTGATGATTTTAAGAAACTCATGCAATCAAAATTTGAGATGAGTACTGATGACGTGGGCCTAAAACGACCACGTCTAAAACCCTTGTCAAGAAAATAAAGCAAAGTAAAAAAGATATTAAGGTTTGTAGAACTTCCTGGAGCTGAAACGCTAACATAAGGCAGCACGGCTACCATATGGTAGCTGTGCAGCAGAAAGTGAACAATAGAAAATGTTGGAAATATAAAAAGGTGCTTCAGCTTTTGACTATTGGCATAAAACAAAACATCACACAGCTCCATGTCCACCTAGGAAATAGAAAAAGCTGAATATGCACCAAAAGGGTAAAGTCTCACTGCAGGCAGCTGAAAGAGAGTCAACCATGGCCAGGTATAGTAAGGATGCTACCCTAAGGGAGCTCCTGGGCAGATTTTTGTTGCCTATATAAGGAGACCCTTGGGTTTGCATTCCAGACACACTTCTCACTTCTTCCCTTACTCTCATACTCTCTACATTATTAACTCCAAAAGAATACATACTTATTCTCACGCCGGAGTCCAAACGCAGGAGACCCCCTCCTGCGTTAAGGCTAACGGTGTTTGCTACCTTGTGCAGGTCCCTTCCAGGAGCCAGAGGATCCCCTAAACCATAACTTAAACCTAATATACCACTAACCCTTTAACCTAAACATCTCGCAACCTAATCCCGGTCATTTTCCTTGTTGTAGCAACAAGTGGCGCCCACCGTGGGGCTGTCGCTACTTTGAACAAAGCTGTTGAAAGTCCTTCAGTCCCATTTGTTCCTAAGTAACCTCTTTTTGTGATGACCGGCGGAGATAACCGCCAAGACGGGGGTCCTCAAGAAACTCCGGCCAGTAGCCACACCTCCGGTGACGCTGCTGGCCTCGGAACACCTGGAACGGACGGACCATGCGTCGAACCGTCTCTAGGAGATATGCTAAACTATCAAACTCCACCAGCCTCGAGGGCTGCTTATGCATCTCCTAGAGATGACGTGTTATTACCCGTTGAACGGATGGATATCACCCCGGAGGGAGTACGAAGAAACTTCTTGCAACTCCGAGACCTCTTAAACGGTTATGTACGGGAAGAAAGGTCCAGAGGTGTAAAGGTCAGGCTGTCCTATGATGAAGAACCTACAGTTACCCTCTCACCTTCACCTCCGTTGTGGGGAACCACTACCACCCCTACAACTCAACGTATTGAAACAAGCCCTCACTCTTATTTAAACAGTCAAGGAGGTCTTCTTTCAGGGGAAGGTCCTAGCAGAACCGTATTCTCTCCCGGGGTCCAAGAGTACACAGCAGAACAGGTGATGGAAGCCACACAAGTATCCCTGTCATCCTCAACACCCCTATCCTTTGCAGAAGCTCTAAGGTCCCTACCTTTAGCTAGTAGTGCCATGGCTGCCTCCTTGGCAGGAGCCGAAGGCTATGTTGGAGGGCTGGCTGCATCTTCAGCAGCGATGTACCTCAATTACTCCCAGCCTCAGCCCGCACCTTATATGCCACCATGTTTTCCCACATGGCCCGGGGGATACCCGTGGCAGTATCCACTTCCTCTAAACCAAATACCGGCAACGGCTCTCCCGGGGGGTCAAGGTGGAGGCATACCCCAGCCTCAAATCCAAGCCTCCACAGTCGACACCCGAACCGGGGCTATGCCCTCCGAGCCATACCGTCCCAAGTCACTAGAATGCTTCGCCGAGCACATAGCACATTTTGACTTTCCTAACAAGATAAAAATGCCGGCCAACGTAAAGACGTACGACGGAACCGAGGATCCTGACGACCATCTAAATGTCTTTTCCGGAGCAGCCAATGTAGAAAAGTGGAATAATGCCGAGTGTTGCCACATGTTTATGCAAACGTTGGTAGGTCCGGCCCGCTTGTGGTTTTGTGGTCTCCCTGCTCGCAGCATCTCATCCTTTGATGACCTACGGAGGAGCTTCACCTCCAACTTTAATCCCTTAAGAAAGTGCACCAAAGACGCTGCCATACTGTACCAAATCCAGCAGGGGGAGCATGAGGACCTCCGAAGCTTCATAGAAAGATACAAGAGAGAAGGTTTGCAATATAGTGGAGCCACCGAAAAGATTCGAGTCTCGGGATTCATGGAGGCCATCCGCCCTAAAAAGTTATTAAGAAGGTTTCATGAAGACGTTCCTCAAACCATGGAAGAAGCTTTCGAGAGAGCCGAAGCCTTCCTTCGGGGGGAGGAGGCTCTCACTCGGCAGGATAACAGAAAACGGGATCGTGGAAGTTGGAGAGACAGCTCAACAAGCTCCCGAAGAACCAACTTCCCACCCTACAACGAGAGGCGATCTTGAAGGCCTTTCGAACAAAGAAGAAATGAAGAAAGGCGACGGTCTCCCAGACCTGGAAGGCATCAAGAGAAAGAAAGGCACGTGTTCACCGTCCTAACCAAGACCCCTCAAGAGATACTTTCCACCGAAGAAGTCAAATACACGTTCCGACCTCCCCGGCCTCTATCTAAACCGGCTAGCAAGAGGGATACCAGCAAGCATTGTGCTTTCCACAACGACACTGGACACCACACGAATGATTGCTATCAACTGAAAAAGAGAATAGAAGAGGCAGTCAAGTCCGGGGAATTGGCCCACCTGATTAAGGACATCAAGGGAAGGAAAGATGAGGGGAGGAAGGACAAGGAGGTCAACATGGTTAGGCACGAGGGACCTCAGCAGATCAAGAGAGCTCGAACCGAGCCTTGGAACAAGCAGTACATTTGCCTCCCTCCAGCACCAGACGAATTGATCATCACCCCTGTAATAGTGGAAGCAGAACTAGATGGCTTCCCTATAGACAGGGTATACATGGACTGTGGTGCCTCGTCTGAGGTTATGTACGAAAGATGCTTCGAATCACTGAGTCCAGAGATCAAGTCCAAGCTCAAACCGTCCGACGCCTCCTTGGTGGGTTTCTCAGGGGAACGGGTACATCCCCTAGGGAAGCTCACACTTAGCGTCTGTTTCCGAGACGGAGACTTGTCAAGGACAGAGGAGCTGACCTTCTCTGTTATCAGGTACCTTTCAAGTAACATCGTCATCTTTTCACTGTCAAGGACAGAAGAGTTGACCTTCTCTGTTATCAGGTACCCTTCCAGCTATAACGTCCTAATTGGGAGGATGGGCATTGCGACCTTCGGAGCAGTGGTTTCGACAACACATGGTCTCATGAAGCTCCCAACACCCAATGGGATTGCAACTCTAAAACCGACGGAGGAAGCTCTTCTAATAGCTTCCGTGGAAGAAATGCAAGCTCCCAGGAAGATGAAAGCACCAACCAGTGATCCCGTCCGGGACGTTAGCATAAACCCTGCCTATCCGAAGCAGGCTGTGAAAGTGAACAACCTGCTCCCTGATGAGGTTATGTTTGAACTAATTAATCTTTTGCAGGACAGCAGAGACGTATTTGCTTGGTGTCCCGGGGACATGACTGGGGTTCCCAGAAGGTTGGCAGAACACTCCCTCAACATAGCTCCCTCTTACAAGCCTGTCGTCCAGAAGAAAAGGAGCCTGGCACCTGTCCGGAGCCAGGCTGCCTGCCAAGAGGTCGAAAAATTAGTAGAAGCAGGGATTTTGAGGGAGGTACCGTACCACTCGTGGGTGGCTAATCCAGTCATGGTAGCTAAACAAGATGGTTCCTGGAGGATGTGTGTGTATTTCAAAGATCTAAACAAGGCCTGTCCCAAAGACTGCTACCCGCTGCCCGAAATCGATTGGAAAGTAGACTCTCTCACTGGTTTCCAATACAAGTGCTTCCTGGACGCCTATAAGGGGTACCACCATATCCAAATGAAGCAGGAAGATGAAGAGAAGACTGCCTTCCACACTGATAAGGGGATTTTTTGCTACCGAAAGATGCCCTTTGGCTTGAAGAATGCTGGGGCAACCTATCAAAGGCTGGTGGATCAGGTCTTCTCAAAACAGATTGGGAGAAATATGGAAGCCTATGTAGACGACTTGGTCATTAAAAGCGAGTCTGGGAAGGCAATGATCGAAGACATCCGAGAAACATTCGACAACCTCAGGGCCATAAACATGAAGCTTAATCCTGTAAAATGCTCCTTTGGTTTTGAGGAAGGAAAATTCCTTGGCCACATAGTTGGGAAGCAAAGCATCAAGGCAAACCCAAGCAAGATCCAAGCTGTCCTCGAAATGAAGTCGCCCTCCACGAAGAAGGAAGTGCAGAGCCTCAACGGTAAGATTGCTGCCTTAAAACGTTTCCTACCTAAGTCCGCGGAGAAATCCTTACCTTTCTTTAAAATGCTCAAAAATTGTATTGACAAGAAGGATTTCCGTTGGACCAAGGAGGCAGAGGCTGCCTTCCTGGAGCTCAAGAAACACATAGCTTCCCTGCCTGAAATGGCAGCTCCTAAAAAGGGGGAAGTCATAACAGTTTATTTGTCCGCAGGATCTGAAGCAGTAAGCTCAGTCCTCCTTGTTGATAGGGGAAAAGAGTAGATACCTGTTTACTTTGTTAGCCGAGCCCTCAAAGACGCTGAAATCAATTATGCTCCCATGGAGAAGCTTGTGTTGGCACTAGTACACACCGCCAAGAGGCTAAGGCGGTATTTCCAAGCTCACCCTATGAAGGTGATCACTGATCAACCCCTACGATCCATCCTCGAAAAGCCGGAAGATTCGGGGAGGATGGCAAAATGGGCTGTCGGCCTTGGGAACACAAGATAGAGTATGTGCCAAGAAGGGCTTACAAAGGGCAGGTATTCGCCGATTTTTTAACCGAGCTACCCATCCTGCAGACAGAAGAGGAGATGAATGAGGTTGAGGAAGAGCAGCCTAACCTCCAGGGGAAGTGGTGCCTTTTCACTGATGGAGCCTCAAGTGTAGAGGGTTCTGGGGCTGGTCTCGTCATTAAAGACCCTCACGGAACTGAATACACTTATGCCCTCCGTCTGGACTTCCCCTGCACCAATAATGTTGCTGAATATGAAGCCCTGCTGGCCGGCTTGAGATTGGCAAGAAGCATGAACGTTCAAGAACTAACGGTTTTTGTTGACTCGAACCTGGTAGTCAAACAAGTGAATGGGGGGTACACCGCTAAAGAACCTTCGATGATCAAGTACAAGGATAAGGTCAAAGAACTGATTCAACAATTCAAGACCTTTACACTAGAGCAAGTATCGAGAACTAAGAACAAGCAGGCAGATGCCCTAAGCAAGCTGGCCTCCCTAACGTTTGCTCACTTAACGAAGAAAGTTCTGGTCGAAGTACTTAAAGAACCCTCCATCAATGACGAAGAAGTCCAAGATATAGTCACTGAAACGGAATCCACATGGATGACCCCAATAGTGTCCTACCTTCAAGAAGGAAAGCTGCCAGATAACGAACAAGAAGCAAAACGGCTGGTCATCAAGTCAAGGCAATACACAATCGAGGAGAGCAAGCTTTACAAGAAAGGATACTTGGCACCCCTGCTCAGGTGTGTTGGGCCCAATCAAAGTGATTACCTCATCAGGGAGGTACATGAAGGGATATGTGGAATGCATGCCGGACCTCGCTCCGTGGTGTCTAAGCTCATGAACCTCGGATATTATTGGCCAACCATGCATAAGGATGCCTTCGAGACAATCAGAAGATGTGAAGCTTGTCAGCTGCAAACGCCGGTGAAGACCAGCCCAAAACATGATCTTGTGCCCATCATTTCTGCCTGGCCCTTCTACAAGTGGGGGATGGACATAGTGGGACCCTTCCCACTGGCTCCTGGAAGACTAAATTTCCTCTTAGTAGCAGTTGATTATTTCACTAAGTGGCCGGAAGTCAAACCACTAGCCACCATCTCGGGGAAACATGTGATGAATTTCGTATGGGAGCAGATAATCTGCAGATATGGCCTACCAGGAGAGATTGTAACCGACAACGGGAAGCAGTTTGCCAACAAGCCGTTCAGCAGCTGGTGCGTCGAGCTGGGCATCAAACAGGTTTTCAGCTCAGTAGCTTACCCCCAGTCCAACGGACAAGTTGAACGTATGAACAGGAGCATTGTGGAAGGCATAAAAGCAAGGCTGGGGAGGTACGGCAAGAAATGGGTGGACGAGCTCCCAAGTGTTCTCTGGGCTATCCGAACCATGGAGAAGACAAGTCACCAGAAAACACCCTACAGCCTAGTCTTCGGAAGCGAGGCCGTCATACCAGCTGAGATTGGGGTAAGCTCAGGAAGGAGCACAAGGCGAGATGCACAATACAACAAAAAGGAGGTCTTACTCAACCTGGACCTCCTGGAGGAGTCAAGAGATCAAGCCTCCATCAGAGAAGCTAGATACAAGAAAAAGCTCGAAGCCTACTACAATACAAGGGTTAGAAAGGAAGTCTTCAAACCGGGGGACCTCGTGTTAAGATGCAATGAGGCCAGCAGACAGCAGAGCGTAGGGAAGCTAGGTCCCCGATGGGAGGGTCCCTACGTCATCAAGGAAGCCCACAAAGGGGGATCCTACAAGCTAGCTGACCCAAACGGCAACATGGTCCCGAGGCACTGGAGTGATAAGCATTGGAAACGATTCTATGTTTAAACGGTTGTAATGCTACGATGTAATCCACATGAAACAGCTAATGAATGAATGAACTTTCTTTTTAAAAATCATAGTTCACTTGTCACTTATCTTATCAAAGGGTGAGCCCCTCCTAACCAGGCTCCATGGGATCCGGCGCTATACCTACCCATGAAACGGGGATGAGCTCCTAGGCCACAACTGCTCAACAGGTAATGAGGGTAATAACCTCCCTGTATACAGGGTGAGTTCCTAATACAATCCACGACTCCATGGGACAAGTCCTTTAGTTGGAATACCTAAACCCATGAAAGAGGGTGAGCTCCTCACACCAAGACAGCTCGAACATGTTCATAACAGGTTACAAGTAACCCACTAGGCTAAACATAGCCCCGGTTCTTCAACTTAAAAAACCTGGGATTAAAACGAACATTTTATAACCTATAAGAAAGGTTAAAAAGCTGATAGGATAAGCATTGCATCGGTTCCTTGGCTCAGTAGCCTGGGATGGATGACTGCAGCATCCACCTCATGGCAAAAGGTTAAAGACATTGCAACCACTATAAACGACAAGCACAAATATTCAACACAACCAGAAATTAAATACTAAAAGCATCACCCCAAAAGGGGGAGCACTTCCACTAACATAAAAAGCCCGTAGGCCCAAAACATAAAAGAGTTTTTTCAGTACATCAGCTTCCCAAAACATAACATAGAAAGATTAAAACATAATGAAGTCATGGAGTAATGGAGTCTTCAGTTTCATCCACAGCATCATCTTCACCAGTGAAGGACAGAACTCGGTTCCCGACATCTTCATAAAGATCCTCGGTGTCAAGGCCTGCAAACGGGTCATCCTCACCAGCAGGAGGGACGGGGTCAATCTTCAAAGCTTGAATAGGGGAGGGGTTTTCAAATACCTGCTCCAAACAAGAAACATCAGACGTACCAGCAGGCTTTAAACGCTTCGAGCTACCCTCCCCACCATCAGCACCCCCCAACATGATCCGAAGGGGCCTCTTAGACACATAGGCATTAAAGACTTCATCTGCAACCTCCTTCTTCAAACCTTCAGGCTCCAGTCCTTGCAGGGAAGAGATAGGCTGATGGGAGGCCTTGGCAATGTTCGCAATATAAGGATAGGTGGAGACCTCCATCGCTTTCACTACACTCACAAATTCATCACCCAAAGAAGGCTTAAAGGCAGGAAGCTCCTCGATCTTCTGACCCTCAGCGGCTGCTTTAAAACCAGCTTGTATCCCCCCATGACGTCCGAAAGCAATAGCTTTGGCATAAATGTCAGCCAATGGAGCATTAAACTCCTGGGAATGAAGCAAGTTAGTAACAAAACGGGGAACCCCCCTTGAGATCAGCCAATCTCTCTCCTCGGTCAGACGATCCACTTGAGCTCTCAACTCCACACAACCTTCTCCACACCAGCCAGTTCTTGCCTAACAGCCTCCCTGGCCTTAGCAAGACCCTCCCTTTCTTCAGCTACCTTCACCTTCTCATCATTCAGACCCCGAAACATCTTATCAAACTTCTCTTTCTCAAAACCAAGCTGAGTCCTGGCCACCGCCAACTCATGAACCAAGTCCTTCTCCCGAGTAACATATTTAGTTAACTCCTCCTTCACCTTTTGCAATTCCCCCTCATGCTTCTCATAGGCTCCCTCCACTTGCTCACTCCGAACCAACAAACTACCCCACCTAGACATACCATCAGGAAACAATGATAGGAACTGCCCAAAATGGAAATACATCTTCTTCATCAAGTCCTTGTCCGTCCACTCCCGATGCGCAGCCCTTTCGGCATCAGGGACACAGTGATCAATCAAATCTCTACAGACAGAAGGCCTCTTCAACAAGTCAGAACTCTTAATGCCCCACTTTGGAACATAAACCTCCTCACTTTGACCCTGTGGGACAGGAGCATCAGCACTAGCACCAGCAACCGATTTTGAACTCTCCCCTCCTTCGCCTCCTTACAGCAACAACTTCTGGTCCCCACTCTTGACTACCACATCCTTAGGCTTTTTAAACACAACATCATCTTTTTTAGGAGAAGACAAAGTCAACTTACCCTTCCCGGTGGCAGGTATACCTCCCATAGCAGACACAATCAGTGAGGAATCTTCATCCTCCTCCTCAATAACAAGAGGAATGGCAGGAACGTTCCCTGGCCCAGAGGAAACACCTTGAAGTCGCTTGCTGGAGCGACGGAGACTGATGGACCTCTTCACTGATGGCTCCGCAATAGCAGACGGAGAGGAGGTAATGCTGGTATACTCCCCCTGGAAACGGACATGTTCGGTCCTAACCACCACATTCTTCCCCTCAGCAGAGGTCCGAACTTTGAACTTAACATCAGCAATATCATCCAAGGCGAGGAAGTCAAGAGTACTCATTTCTGCAAAAAAGGAAAAACAAAGAATTAGACATAACAAAGGGACAAAAAGGAGACAAAAGAAAATAAACCTCAACAACACATACCCTCCCCACCGTGATAAATCACGGGTTCTATCTCCGGGTCATCCCAGTTAACACTAAGACCCATCATAACCAGAAAATCTTCAGGGAAAGTACAGAGACGGGTAGGACAGGTTCGAAGCTTCTCCAATAACTCCTGATCAAGGGTGTCCGACTCAGGCTCTTTTTCATTAAGAGGAGTATCAGGAGACCTCCTTGGAGCAGTGAATGGAAGGAAATCAGAGTTCAGGAAGAAAAATTTATCCTTCCAAGTAGACACAAGACCAATGACACTGGAAATCAGGGCTGGTTCACATTGAGTCTTCTCAATGGTAAACCAATTCCCATTTTTGGCTAACCTAAAAAACCGGCGATACATGGACAATGAAGGCTCATGGCCTAGATAACGACACACAACTTCAAAATGGATGATACGGGCTACACCAGACGGACACAATTGATCAAGACCCAGTTGATGATATTCCAAAACATTTAAGAAAAACCTAGAAAAAGGGTATCGAAGATTACCCTGATCAAACTGACGAGTATACACGGCTAGTTTACCGGAAGGAACAGAGGTCACCGGAGTCTTACCCTTCGGAACGGAGGGTTCAAAAGACAACGGTACACCAATTTCCGAACAAAACTGTTCAGCATCAGACTTAGATAAACGGGTAAATTGAGAAAGAAGATCACTTTTAGCCATAACGACCAAAAACAAGAGTGCACAAGGAAAGGAGGCACTTACCGGTTTTATAGGAGAAACAAGGACGCCGGCGAGAGTGGAGATCGTGGGAAAGAGAAGGTGGTTATACCAAAAAGGGAATGAAACGAGGGATTAAGGGGTTTTCCCCCTTTTAAAGTCCAAAAAAAATTTGAAATTAAATAACCTACAAACGGTTACCAAGGCAAAAATCATCCATCCACCAAATAGGATGACGTCAGCCTGCATGGCCCATCAAATCAGCAGCCGAAGCAGCAGCTGATGGGACATTGGTCTGCCGCCAAAAAAGTAATGATGGCTAGCAGTATTTAATTACAAAATTAAATGATGGGACAAGAGTTAGAATAAAATATTAGCAAGGACATGACACAATTTTTACAGTTCCCATAAGGGAGCTTGGGATCCGTTAAACTCCTCGGCACGCAGGTCCGTTTCACCAACGCTGCTACCGAGGAACGACACAATTTACAAGTCACAAGCACTTATAACTTCTTTACAAATGCTTATGACTGGGGGGCTGATGACGTGGGTCCTAAAACGACCACGTCTAAAACCCTTGTCAAGAAAATAAAGCAAAGTAAAGAAGATATTAAGGTTTGTAGAACTTCCTGGAGCTGAAACGCTAACATAAGGCAGCACGGCTGCCATATGGTAGCTGTGCAGCAGAAAGTGAACAGTAGAAAATGTTGGAAATATAAAAAGGTGCTTCAGCTTTTGACTATTGGCATAAAACAAAACATCACACAGCTCCATGTCCACCTAGGAAATAGAAAAAGCTGAATATGCACCAAAAGGGTAATGTCTCACTGCAGGCAGCTGAAAGAGAGTCAACCATGGCCAGGTATAGTAAGGATGCTACCCTAAAGGAGCTCCTGGGCAGATTTCTGTTGCCTATATAAGGAGACCCTTGGGTTTGCATTCCAGACACACTTCTCACTTCTTCCCTTACTCTCATACTCTCTACATTATTAACTCCAAAAGAATACATACTTATTCTCACGCCGGAGTCCAAACGCAGGAGACCCCCTCCTGCGTTAAGGCTAACGGTGTTTGCTACCTTGTGCAGGTCCCTTCCAGGAGCCAGAGGATCCCCTAAACCATAACGTAAACCTAATATACCACTAACCCTTTAATCTAAACATCTCGCAACCTAATCCCGGTCATTTTCCTTGTTGTAGCAACAAGTACCATGGGAGAACTGCAGTACTTTCTAGGACTGCAGATCAAGCAACAAACAAATGGAACTTTTATACATCAATCAAAATATGTTAAAGAATTATTGAACAAATTTTCTTTAAAAGACTGTAAATCATGTTCCACTCCCATGACACCAATCACACAAGTTGAACCTGATGATCAAGGAAAACCGGTTGATCAAACCATGTACAGATGCATGATAGGTTCCCTTTTATACTTAACTGCTTCTAGACCAGATATTATGTTTTCAACATGTGTCTGTGCTAGATATCAATCAGCACCAAGGGAATCACACCTTATAGCAGTCAAAAGAATTTTCAGATATCTAAAAGGAACTCCAACACTTGGAATTTGGTATCCTGCTTCAAGCAATACCAAGTTATCAGCTTTTTCAAATAGTGACTATGCAGGGTGTAAGATGACAAGAAAGTCAACATCTGGTGGTTGTCAATTCCTGGGTAACTGTCTAGTGTCATGGCAATCAAAGAAGCAAACATCTGTTGCAACTTCAACTGCTGAAGCTGAATACATTGCAGCTGCAAGTTGTACATCACAGATACAATGGCTCCAATATCAACTTCTTGATTATGGAATCAAAGAGACCAAGACACCTTTGTTTGTAGACAGCAAATCTGCCATTAGCATAATTCAAAATCCGGTACAGTTCTCAAAAACCAAACACATTGAGATCAGGTACCATTTCATAAGAGATTGCTATGAAAAAGGCAAGATTGAGGTGAAGCATGTAGCAACAGCTAATCAAATAGCTGGCATCTTCACAAAACCCCTTGACACATCAACATTTCAGAAGTTAGTATCCATGCTTGGGATGCTAAATTTGTAAGTGTTTATTTTCTTATTTTGCAATTTTTCATTTTTCACTTACAAAACAGACAAAAAGTCTGAAACAAAACTTCTGAAAAGAGAGAAACTACTGATGAACAAACATCAGTATGGGGATATTTTTCTGAAAAGTATGTAACTTCTGATAAAATAAACTTCAGAAGTTATGAATAAAAGTATTTATAAAAACATTTCTCATCAGCTGTTAAAACTACTGAAAAGGAAATGGGAACTACTGATGAAGTAATCCTTCATCAGCAGTTTAAGTCAAAAGGGCAAATCTGACTTTTCCCATCATCAGAGGTTTGACCTAATCAGTTTAAAACCTCTGATAAAAAGATTTTTAACCTAAGGCGCTTTAAAAGCTTCTAATAAAGAAGATTCAAGCGGTTAAAACTTCTGATAAATACCTTTTTCTCCACACTTATCCTTTCAAACTCAAAATATCCCTCCTTCTCTCTCAAAAAAAAAAAAAAACCTCTCTCAATAACCTAAACCTGCAAATCAACTGTTCGATCAAAACCCAAACCACATGGCTCTAGTTCTAAAGCAGGGACACAATCAAAGGGCCTTTCTTGAAAAACAAGAAGGCTGGTCCCAATACGATGAGATCATTGATCTTGTCGTAAAATCCCAATATTTTACTGCTCTCACAATAAACCCACCAATTCACACAGAAACTCTGAATGAGTTCTGGGCAAATGCTGAGACGGTGACAACGGATGATGTGGTCATTTCCCTCAACTCAAGAATAAAAGGGAAACCACTGACCATCACACCGGCCACACTAGCAACAAGACTGGGTCTGGATGATGTAACTGCCCCTGACCATGTTGCTAATTCTGATATTCACCTAACCATGACTGAGTGTGGTTATCAAGGTACTCTCTCCCATGCTACAATCTTCAAAAAATATTTTGAACCAAAATACAAGCTTTTGTTTCATTATATTATTATGTGTTTGAGTCCTAAAACAGGGTCTTATGACCAGATGCCCTCCACTTTTCAACCAATATTTCATTCTATTGTGAATGAAACTAAATTCAGGGCATCAAATCTATTTTTCAATGAGTTGGTGTTACATCACAATAATACCAAGAAAAAGTTTTTGTTGTACCCAAGGTTCATTATGCAATGCATAATAGGGGAACTGGGTAATGAGGTGTTTGTGGGAAAAATTTTAACTTTAAATCCTTTAACATCACAAGCATACTCAAGGCATAACAAACCGGCTGCCTGGCCAGAAGATGATCAGGGAGAACAACAACAAGTCCCCCTGAAGCCCACATCTTCCAAACTCGCACCACCAAAAGCCAAAAAGCCCAAGCCAACAAAGACAAAAACCCACCAACCCAAAAGAAAAGTTGTTCAGGAGGTTGAGATGCCTGAACATGCTCATGAGCAGTCTGCTCTTCAAATAGGTGAGACTGAAACACCCTCTCAGTCTCATCCATCTCAAACCCCACTAAGAGCACCCATAACCATTTTATTCAAAAGAAAAAGGCTTAGAAAAACATATGAAACACACTCTTCTTTTGAAACTGCTGAACAACAACTTTCACCTATTGCCCAAACTACTGAACCAACCCCACAAATTTCTGAACAAGAGGCAATAGAAATTGCCAAACTTCTCTCCTGGCTAAAAGAGAAGGTCCCATCTGATCATGACCGTCCCCTACAACCACAACAAACAGGGGACATAACTACAACATCAGACATGGATGTGGACATCTCTAGCCCTATCCCAAGAGATGAGGGTAGACCAGAGTCTTTAAGCCCAATTTTAGAGACTCTTGGGGCATCTGAGGCTGCTACTACTCAGTTACCACCCAGTGGTGGATCTGAGGATAGAAGTAACTTAGCTAAGACCTCAGATGTGGCAACTACTGATGAAGGCTTAATGCCTGAAGTAGGAAATCCTCAGAACCAAGAACAAGAGGTTCATGAGAGAACTGAGTTGGGCTCAGCTCATGATTTAACTGAGACAGTCCTCATTGAGGGCAACATCAGGGATTCAGATGATTCCATTAAATTGGATGATGTTTCAAAAACACAAACTACTGAATTGACGGCACTTTCTGAAGGTCCTGTTTCAGGGGTATCCAGGCTCAAGAAGCCAGTCACCCCTGCACAGGTTAAAGCCCACTCAATCCCTAAAACCCCTAGAGTGGCATCCTCTGTACAACATGAGGATCTCCCAAAAACACCCCCTTCACAACAAATGCCTACCCAATTCCCTAGGCAAACAAGCATAGACCTGAACCAGCTATGCAGCCCAGAGGGTCCCCTGTACCATATGATGAATACTCTCATCAGAAATCACTTCCAAACATACACAGCTAACTTGGAGCTGTCTATCAAGAATCAATTTGGAGTGATCAAGACCAAGATGAATGATCTGTCCAACAAAATAGACTTCAACAGCAAACAGATTGCTCATCTTCAAGGACAATTCTCCCAACCCTCAACTTCAAAAGTTAAAATTGATGAATCCAAAAAGGGGGAGAAGATCAGGGAACCTAAGGAGTCATTCCAAGCCAGGATAAGGGCAAGAGTGGCCATCCTTGAAAGAGATCAAAAAGATCAGGCTAGGAAAGAAAAACTGGCCAAACAGTTTGGTGTCTCAGTGGAAGAAATTGAAGCCACAGAGAAAGAAGATGAGACCCAAACCTCTGAAGAATCCCTAAGGCACAATGAAGAAACTTCTGATGGCAAAAGTTCTGATGAAGAATCAGAAAGTACTGAAGACAATCCTTCAGTAGTTGACAAACCATCAGCTGTTGTCAACCCATCAGAGGTTAACACTTCCAAACCTCAAACCACTGAACCTTCCAGATCCACTGAACAAATCAAACCAACTTCTGCTCCTCCAAGGCCTACAACAACCACTACCATGACTGTCCTAACACCTGCTCCAATCTCTCAATCAACTGAACTTCTTGAGCAGAGGTTAAAGGCAGTTCAACAAAAGGCCAAGGAAGACCAGATTTGGAAAAGTCTGGAACAAAGGGATGATCTAGAATTTGAAGAGAAGCTCCAGGCTTATCAAGCTGAACTGGAGAGATAGGCTGAAAAAGACTATGTTGCTGAAGAAGACAAAAGACAAAAACTGATGTCTTACATTACCAAGAACAGCAAGACTAAAGCCTATACACTCAAAGGACTCTCTGTGCAAGAGCTGACAAGAAGGGCACAACTGCTTGCAGATAAACTGGCCACTAGCAAAGAAGGAAAGGCCAAGAGAGCCCAGATAATAGAAGAGTTAGTAGCAGAGGGCTATGGTTCAAAAGCCTCAGTATCCAGATGGAAAGAAGATAGACTAATGGATACTTACAAGAAATACTTGGCTGCCAAGGCTGCAAATCCAGAGAAGTTTCAAACTACTGATCCTTCAAGATCAGTAGTTAGAACTTCTGGTGTATCAAGAAGAAGAACTGCTACTCAGAGAAAGAAGGCAGAGGACAATGTCAAAACTGACTTCAAAATGGTACTACTTGAAGGAAGTTCAATAGTCCATTCAGATTTTGACATTGAGGAGAAACCTCTGTTAACACAATTCAGGGATCCTTCCACTTTTGCCTACCAAATACAAAAGACCATCAAAGAAAAGCTGCATACCAGAGTAGTGACTGAACACCATCTCCCAACTGTTCAGATGCCTGATATGCAACAACAACAAGGAAGAGACTCCCACCTGAGGCTAACTGAAACTGAAAGCATCCAGCACTCAGGACCATCAACCCAAGGGACAAGTCTGGTTCCCTATTCTTCTGACTTTAACAAGTCAAAGATACCTATCATCAGATGGTCACTTACTGATAACAACTCAGTATTGTTGACAAGAAGAGACCTCTCAAGCAGGGCTTACAAGAAGATCAGTGATCTGAAGAAACTGCCAACACAAGACCTGCTCACAATTCAACATCTGGAACCACAGAGAGGATCTCTATCTGATGGTCAGTTAAACCAGCTCAAGAACACCATGTACAAAGAGATATGGAAGATTGTTCAAGACAGAAGAAAAACATAAGGAATTAGTAAGGTTTTGGCTTCATCAATCCAGGGGGAGATTGTTAGGACAAAGAGGATTGGTGAAACCACTTTTGGAAACCTTAGTCTAATTCACTTCTGTCATTTTGGCTAAGTATAGAAGTACTGAAAAGAAAACAAAGAACTGCTGAAGAGAAGATAAGAGAAGTGCTGAAGAAGAAACTTCATCAGAAGTTCTGAAGTCCAAACCAGACAAGTTCACTTCAGAAGTACTGAAGACAAACTACTCATCAGTAGTTTGTCATTCATCAGCACTTAGCATCAGATATTTTCCACCGCCTTTTTGCATCAGTAGTTTATTGTTTATTATCACTTTTAGCTGTATTTGTTAGTTTCAATGTTGCAACTTGTGCAACTTGTTTCTGTTGTTTCTGTACTTGCTTTTTGGCAAGATACATGTATATAAACATCTATAAATAGGAGGCTTCAACCTTCTATTTTAGACATTGATTTTAATAGAAAAATCCTTCAAACACTCTCAACTGTTCTATTCCATTTCTGTATTTATTGTGAATCTGTCTAAGTATCTAATTCTCATTTATTGCTTGGATTCATAATAAATACTTGTCATTTATTAGTTTCAATCATCAAGGGGGAGTAATAACTCTTCCATTGTATAAAAAGTGTTGCTTTAACTTATACATTCCGCTGTGCTTATAATCTGATATACTAGGACTTGCTAAACACTTAAGTGTCAAGATAGCAAGTTCTTACTTAGCAAAAAGAGCAAACTGATCCAACACTACTAATGTAGAGACCACTATCTCACATCAGGACAGTGATTACATTGCTAAGACTCCATTGAAGGCAACAACTGTTGAAGCCACTATAGTGTCTCCAAAAACAGTTGGAACTCCCCAGTACCAAGAAAAAGGGGCATCTGATTCACCTATTAGGACTGAATCAGGTAGAACTACCACTGGTAGGGACTCAGATGATCCTATTAACTTAGGAGATGGGTCAAAATACCAAGAATTGACGGACAGAGTTTGTACAATTGAAACCTCTGTAGCAGACATCAAATCTGATGTCAAGCTTATACTGGCCTCCATTGCAGACCTTTCCAAGAGTCAACCATCAACTGCTGATATAGCCAGTGAGCTATGGAAATCCGTTTCCCCCATCATCATAGCTCACAGAAAACTGGCTGATCAGACACATGAGACTTATATGGCTGAGATCAGAAATATGGTAGATGCAAGGTACAAAGATACCCATGCTGATATTAAAGCCATCAAGGACCACTTGCTGAAGACTACTGGCTCTGCCCCTACCACCATTCTTAGGGATGAAAATGATGATGCTTTCACGGCTGATGATGCCAAAAAGGGGGAGAGTGGCAGAGATAGGCTACCAAAGCTAGATCCCTTTGGTTGTCCTCCTTCTCAAAAAGGCCAAGCCAAGTCTGCCAACAAACCAGAGTCTACTAAAACAGCTCCACAACAACAACAACAAGCAACACCAACAGCACCACAACAAACCACTGACAAGAACAAAGCAGTTGATGACTCTGCAAACATAGAAGCTGAAAAGGCTGCTCAAGAAAAACAGAAGAGAGCTGACACCTTGGAAGTTAAAGCAGAGTCACTAGTAGAACTCAAGAAGAAACAACAGCAGGAAACAAAAGATGTGGGATCCTCTAAAAGGATGAAAAGGCCTGCTAAGCATGTCAGAAAACCACCATCCAAGTTAAACACCTCTGTTGACAAAACCACTGCTACTGAAACCACTGCTACCCAAAACACTGAAACCACCCAAAACACTGCTACCCAAACCACTGTACCCAAACCAACACACACACCTGAACATACAACCACCAAACCTACATCACCAGCCAAGTCCCCAACATCTGCTGGTTCTACTAAAAGGCCAACATATGTTAATCCAACCACTACTACCAAATCACCATCCCCTAAAATCATGTACACAAGGAAGAGAAAATCAACCTTTGTTGTACATGATGAAAACATACACACATCACCAAACAGCACCTCGACTGCACAATCCACTCCTCCTATCACAGCTATTCCAATCACATCATTCTCACCACACACATCCAAATTCAGATCCCATAGACCACCACCAACCATCAAACCATTGGTTGTTCAGTATCCCCTTGAACTTGATCTACTCAAGGGGGAATTACAATCCTTCTACAATACTGAACAGCCATCAGACAGATCCTTCCCATCTCTCCCAAACTTCCATGTTCCCCTCAACATTGATACTTATCTGAAATACAAGGGTGAACAGGTGGATGCCATCATTAGGGAGAAATGCAAAGGGAAGGATGACAGGACTGCTCAGGGCATCCATTCAGCAGAGCTTAGCAAACTCAGAAGGATTGAAGACTTTGCTAAGACCCTGAGCAACTCCATGTCCTCCATGCCTCTTAGTGGTGACTTGGAAAAGGAGGTAAGGGAATCTCTTCTGGAACAGATTATGGCAACCAAGCCTTACAAAGCAACCAAGAAGCAGTTCAATGGTTGGACCACACATGCTTTGAGAGAAGAACTTCTCAGAATTGAAGAAATGGCCAAAGACCCCAAGGCTAAAGTCTCTACTCCTAATTTTGGCAAAGGCAGAGACCCAGTCAGAGCCTTGAAGTTTAAAAGGATGAGGCAAGAGATAGTAGCTGCCAACTATGGGGAAATGAGGTCAGTCTCTAGATGGTCTGAGCTAAGGCTGGTTGAGACATACAAAAGTCTGGAAGAAAACAGAAAGAAGGATCCCAGCCTACCAAGAAAACCTGTTTACACTGATGAGCCAATAATGAAGAGACCCCAACAGACTTTTACCTTGGACAGCTTACTTGACACCTCTGATCTAACAACTGCTGCAGGAAGACAGTTCAAGAAACAGAAGGAAATGTTAGAGGAAGATCAGAGGAAGTTTGTTGATACATTCATCAAGGAAGGGATCTTCAATCAAGTACACTTTTTCTCTGATCCCACAACAGAGAAACTCAGAGAACTCATTGGAAGACCTCCATCACCCAACTCATCAAGAATAAAAATTCAACTCAGCAAATCCACTGACTCAAAGATTCTAAAATGGAAAGTCAACAAAGACAACCATGAATTGACATTGCTCAGGTCAGATGGAAGGGTTCAGAAGATCAGCATGGATGATGCTTACAGTCTATGTGCAGAGGATCACCATACACTGCTAAATCTGGAACTAGAAAGAGATGAAGAAGACTTGTTTGCTCTGAACTTTGAATTACAATTCAAAGGTCAAATCAGAGAAAGTCTGATGAGTAATAAAGATCAATAAATAAAGCTGAGTTTTGGCATCATCTGTTCTAGGGAGAGATTGTTGGGTCTGCTGACCTGGAAAAGAACAGATGATTGGAAAGCCAAAATATGCTAACAGTTGATACTTTCAATAAACAGTCTTTACACTTACTTCTCCCAAAAGACTGCTGACTCTAACAACTGTTCTATCAAAATAACTGCTGATACAAAGAACTGCTGAATAAACAACTGATGAAGAACAACTGCTGACCAAAGGTCTGATGTAGAACAACTGCTGATTCAAGTACTGAAGACCAAAGCACTGCTGGAACCAACAACACTTAGGCTCCAGCAGTGGATACAAGACCATTAGAGTTTTCCTACAACAGCTGTTTACTATCAGTGCTTTCAATGTAACAGTAGTTTGTAATAGGCAAATGTTTTATGTTTGTTATTCTGTTAGAGGTCACTGTCTTAGGTGACGTCAACTTAGGTCATAGTGGTTTAAGTCTGTCTATAAATAGAACAGTGCTTGTACTGTTCTATTGCATCACACACACAAACATTCTCTCAGACAAACACTGTGTGATCAGGCTGAGGGGGAGTAATTGTACGATTGTAATCTTTTAGATAAATGAAAGCATTCGATCTGAAAACATTTACTCTCTTGTTTTGATTAACAGTTTATTATTCCGCTGCAATTTCATTCTATTTTCGTTTCACTTATATCATATTTAATTAAACATAATCAAAACAATCAAACTCAAATCCTAACAATAAACATCATCACTAAACGCATGTTGAAAGAGAAAAGGCATGGATTTAAGTGGACAAGTATACCGACAGTTTTTCTTAGGCTGCAGCTATCCAACGTGAAGTTGAAACGTGATCTGGCAGGTATGGTTAGTATGATCTTGAATGTAGAAGGTGAGATTTGGTAAATCCTTAATCTCTAAATCCTAATTATAAATACTTTTGGGCCCCTACGCACTTAGCTTAAGTGCGCAGGCCCATATCCTACTATATATATGTTTGTGTAAAATCTTTTCTACAGCAATTACTGTATCAAAACCCTAATTACTTTCATCTTCAACAATCATCATCATCTTCATCAGTCACCATCACGTTTAACCCCACTAATCACCCCTATTCTCCTGTTAATCCACGTCTTTTCTTCTCCATTTTAGTTATTTATCATTGTTCTTAAGGTAGATTACATTCTAATTGGTTTGTTTCTTGTGATTACAGGGATTACGAGCCTGTTTAAACAAGATCAGTTGTGGGTTTTTGGGGTTTTGAATATTACGCACTTAAGTTTGAAGATTGCGCACTTGTTTCATAGAAACTGCGCACTTGCTTCAAACATATTCAAACCACTGAAAACCGTAGATCCATGCGTACTTGTGCTGCGCACCAAAATCTTAAGCGAGAGTTTAAGTATCTGCGTACTTTACTTAGTACGCAGATTGGTCAGTCAAAGTGCTAGAGTTACCATGCCCGAGTATTGACTGACCTGCGCACTTATGACTTTGTTATGTTTTGATTCATGGTCTTGCGTACTAGACTAAGTGCTCATACCACTGTGTCTTATGTGACATGCGTACTTGGCTGAGCACTTAGTTCACAAAACTTCATATGACATGTGTACTTGACCATTGAACCTCACATGACCATACGCACTTGACTATCCTAGACCATTGACTGGATTACGTACTTAGACTTGTTACCTGTGCACTTAACCTTGGACATCAATGATCATAGACTATAAAATCAAATGAATCCTGCGCACTTATACAACAAATTAATCAAACATAATTTTCTATCTAAACCAAAACACAAGACATCAAGAACTTAAAATGGTCTAAGTCCGTCATCCGTCTAAAGTCTAAGATCAGTCGTTGGTCATTTGCTTACAATCAAGAATTCTAACTTGTTTTTCGTGCACATGACCTGAAACAGATGGCACTTCAATGGGACCCAAGAGGCATGCACAACCAGCCCATAAATCTCGAGACTGATGCTGTAAAATTCAGAGACGTCGTTGCATGGATCCGGTGAAGCAGGATTGGATATGCGGTGGAACACAGTCTAAATGTCTACTCAGCTCACATCGAAGATTTTTGGAGATCAGCAAGACATGAGGTCGTCGATGGGGTCAAAAGAATCAACGGCACTGTCCGGAACAAACCAGTGATTATCTCGGAAGAAACAGTCAGAAGCGTGCTAAGACTTGGAGATCAGCCTGGAACAGTTAGATTCTTATCCAAAGCTGATATTCATAGTGAATTCAAGAAAGTTGGGTACAAAGACGAATTCGACAAAAGGGGGGACATCAAGAAAAGCAAGCTGACCAGGGATTGGAGACTGATCAGTCACGTATTTATCATGTCTCTCTGTCACAGGAAGGGGGGATACAATGCTCTCAGTACGGAGTGGTCCAGCGCCATGATCAAGATCTGTAAAAATGAGCCGTTCAACTTGTCCGGGATGATCTTTGAGTACCTGGTAAAGAACGCTCAATCTGATTCAAGGTGGGCGATGTATCCTAGATTTGTGCAGATGATGATAAATGCACAACATGAGAATCTGCCTCAGGGTGACGAGTACAACTTTACCAGAGGTGCACGATTTTTCACCGAGTGCAACACTGTTGAGTGGGAGCCGATGTATGAGAACATGTACCCGGCTCAACGCTATCCATTTATCAAACATCTGTACAACAAGATTCAAAAAAAGAGGCAAGACAAAGAAGAATCTCAACCGGCTCCTGCTATTGAAACGGCTCCATCTGACCCAGCTCCTTCCTCAGCTCAACCAACTGCTGAAGAAAGATCTCGAGAGAAAGCAAAAGGAAAAAGGTTGGCCACCGAAGAGGGTCCTTCGAAAGTTGTTAAGAGAAAGAGGCCAGGACTGTTGCAGGAAGGTATAGAATCACAAACAGAGGAACAGCTGGAAACTGCACGAGTCCTACAACAAGTAGCAGAATTCAAAAGGGCCGAGAGAAAAAGAATAAGGGAACAATTACCGGCATCTGAGATTCCTCGTGTGATGACTGAGGAAGATGTTGAAGCAGAAGTGATTCTTGAATCGATGTTTGGGGTGGAAGATCAACCTGGGCCGTCAACTGCTGATGCTTCAGTTCCCAAAGCTTCTGAAAAGAAGCCAACTGAACCGTCCTCCTCAGCCCCTGCTGCACAACGTCGCAAACCTGTGCAACGGGAACTGTACGAGAAGTTGGCTAAAGAAGTAGGAAAGACTGCTGCTAAGGAGATCTGTACTCTAAAAGGTTCAGTACACAACAGTCAGGAGCTGAAAAGAAAGACAAAGAAGCTGAAGCACAAGAACAAGAATCTTGAAAAGACTGTGAGGGATCAAAGATATCTGATCAAGTTTCAAACCCAGGTGCAGATGAAGATGTTCGACATGATTCAGGATTTGCAGAAGCAGCAAAACATTGCACCAAGTATAACATCTGATGAGCTTTTTGATTTCGGGAAGTTTCTTGAAGAAGAGAAGGAGAAAGAGAGAATAGCAGAGGAAAGTGATGTGGATGAGATTAGCGAAGATGAGATGCCGGAAATGTTTGTAGAGTTGGGTAATGAAGAGGAAACAGTGTATGAGACATCTGATGGTCATAAGGTTTGCCCAGAAAGGTCCACATGGTTCCCTAGAAAGCCGATCACTATTCCTGCTCTCCATAAATACGACGAATTGAAGAGATTGTTTGTAATTAAGCGACGAGGGGGAGTCATCCAATACTTGTAAGGTTGAACTGATCTGAAATCTCTCCCTCGCTGGGATATCAGGGAACTAAACAGGGCACCTTTCATCAATCATACCAACGATTCCACTGGAACCATGCTTGCAAGATTTATTGAGAAAGAATGTGACAGTGACTTACAGATATTCAAGCCCCAAAAGCCTAGACGACGCGTCTCAAAGACAAGAATTGATCCTGCTACCGGACAAGGAAGGATCACCTATGTGATAGATCCTCCTAAGGTCGTCACTAGAGTTCCGATACGTCAAGAGCTTCCAGTCATGCTGAAAGATTTCAAGAAATGGTTCTATGATAGTTAGACTGGTGAGGTTGTAATCAAGTCCAAGGATGATGCAGATATTATGAGAATTCTTGACCCAGTAGATGTGTTCGCTTTTAATTGGTCGGACTTGAATATGTTATTTGCGAATCAGATCAACGTGGGAGCGGGAAATGTACTTTTTGAGGAAGCTATACTCTTCAGAAGGGCAGTCGATCGAGCAATGAAGTTGAAGCAAGAGCTGCTTGACATAGTGGACAGGATCAATGCAGCAAATCTTGCTATAGAACAGAAGGAAGAAGCTGCCAAAGCTGCTGCTGCAGAAGAAACCCAAGCTGAAGCTAAAAATGCTCCAGAGGTGCCGACTCAAGAACCTGCAGCAGCATCAGATGCAGAATGACCCGCTCAAGAAGAACCTGCTACTGAAACTACTCAAGAACCACCTGTCATCGAAGAAGATCTTGCTGCAGTTTTCATTCAAGATCCCCCAGCACAGGGAGAGAGAGAAGAGGGGGAGACGAGTGACGTGTCGATTGATTGAGAGAGAGAAGAAGAGCTGGTAGCCGTGGTCTAGGGGGAGTATTGTTGGGTTTAGTTGAGACCACAGTTACCAGAATGAAGACTTTTGATAGTTTATTAAGTACCGTGTAAATCAAGGGACTGAATATGTAATTATGTAATAGTTGTTAAGAAAACCCTAGAGGCTGCGTACTTAGACACGGGCCATGCGCACTTAGCTTAAGTGCGCAGGCCCATCAGCCCCTCTATAAATAGAAGGTTATGTTGCAGCTCTAGGGTTAGGGTTTTTGGTTATCTTCTTAGCACAAGTTGAATCCTGTGCGTACTTGTCTGTAATCCATGGTGTTTCAATGGTAAATCAGTAATGGAATCGTGTTCTTGTTCATCTTGTGTGTCGGTTCTTATCATATTCATCTAGTCTCTTTGTTGTTCAAGATTAATCACTTAAAACACCTAATCCATAGGTGTTTCTGAATGATAACAATCTCTTGCACTTAACAATATCTAGTATTTGGGATTTACAATAAAAGCGGCTCCACTTACATGTGGATTTGGATGAGCTGTGAACATAGACATATATATATATATATATATATATATATATATATATATATATATATATATATATATATATATATCTATACTATCTATAATCTATAATCTATAATACATTATAAAGGAAGAGTGATGGCTAAGATAGTCATTTTCATTTCCGTACAACTTAACAAGCAACATGTACAATATATTTAAGCAACAAATTTAAGGGTATTATGGGGATAGTTGTGACAATTAAGACACCTAGAGGGGTAATATAGACAACTCACCCATCTCATCTTTTATAATATCAACACACTTTTACCATATTACCCTCTTTTCCCATTCCTACCCTCACAAACATCATTGGCCTAATAATCGTTTTCCTTGTTCATGATTCAAGAAGATAGAGACTTCTTTATCATTTACCTCCACTATTAAACTGTTTTTAATGACATAGTCGGTTAGTATTTGAATGGCTTGTTATTCAATCCCATCGCCGATTCACTGTCATCTCCCAGTTATCCCCCATTTATACCATAGGCGTTCACTCCTTCCTTCTCATTATTCATCCTATAATTAATAAAATTGGTTTTAAACAGTCAACACGGTGATGAAGTTCTACGTCTAGGGTTTCTAGGTCCGGTGGTGTATGTGTCTGGGTTTTTTCAATTCTATTCCACTAACTCTGATTATATTATTTTCTTATTGGTAGAGCTTGCCGATTTTAATTCTCTTCTTGCTTTGATCCTTCATACCGGTAATAGATACATGTAAGTTTCCAGGTTTTAGCTTCAATTGTACATGTTATGGTGTTAGTTACTGTAAGCATTTTTTATGCAATTTGGGAGGTAATAGTATTTGAGTGCCCTGCTCTTATATCCGTTTAATATTGGTTATTTAAATTTATGTTAAGGTTACTAAAATTCAATTATAATTAATTAGTTATTTGAAATGAAAATCATACAGAAAGTCTAATGAATGAATTTGCATTTTCAATCCATTTTGATTTTTTTTTTATTTTAGGTGTTGCTTATTTATGTTAGCCGTTTGGTCTATAAGAGAAGAAAAACCAACGCATTGGTTACTAAATTCTTATTGCTTTCAGTTATGGTGTAAATTCTTCAGGTGATGGAATTGCCGACTTTGGTGATTCAAACAAATTAATCAGCCTTCCTTGGTCACAAATTGCAATGAAAACAGAAAAGGTGGGTTTATGCGTTCCTAACTCGAACACAAATTTGAAAAGTTTGTATGATTCATTGCTCTTTTCATCTTGGATCTATCTGCTAAAGCCTATGGCTATATATTTTCATTATTTTTTTGTTATCTCTTATTTTATGTTGAAGGTCTAATGCTCATTTGACTTGTAAACTGTGCATTTTAAAGATATATATCTATGTACTCAGTAACATAGATATATCTTTCACATGGGAATTTGATGAGATATAGTCTTGCAAATGATGGAAGATCCAACTTAAAGAGAGAATTTGGGGATCATGGTTCTGCTTAACAGAATAGCTTGCTGCCCTTGCGACGAATGGACGAAATTTACCTTTTGAAAGAAACTGTGACAACAATTTGACGTATTTTAGTGCATTTGGCCATTATTTATATTCAAATATAGTATTGAGTTACTAACTTGGAGTGTTTACTATCATAGTGCAATATTGCAACAAAACAGTCAAAGTTGTTTTCATAGCATTTTCTTAAGTTCTAATAATATCTATTTAATCTTTATTTTCCCTACATTGTGCAGAATTATTGTATGAAATGATTAGAGCAACAAAAGACAAGACTCAGAATCCAACTTTAAGGTATGTATTATAAGTTGTATTTAGAGCAATATTCAATTGTCATTGTTTATAAGTTATAACCATTGAAACTCTAATATGTTATAAGTTATAACACTATTTCTTTACATCTCATTGAATGAATTCTCTTCGTCTTTTCCTTATAGGTTAAATAGACTTGTTTAATAAAATATTTGTTTTAGTCAATTTTTTGTTCTAATTCCTAATAGCTTAATAACTAGGATGAAGATGAGGACGGAATATGGAGACCACTAAAATGCCATACCCAACACACAAACGCATGGGTAGCTTTCTAACATCTTGAGCATTTAGGCTAATATCATAATAATACTTTTATTTTGAGATTTATCTTAGTGCTACTATAGAAAATGAGAATTCCAAGTTACAATGGAAAATGGCATGTGAAATGGAATGATATCTGTCACACCCTCAAATTTCCACTTGCGGAGTTTTACTGCGAGGCGCGTGACAAACCAGGATCCAAGTCAACGGTCACAATAAACGACACTATATGATATGAAAACAACGTAGACTGCCATTGAGTTTCAAAACCGTTCTAACATAGCGGAAGCAAAATGTATTATTACAACTCAAAAGTAAAACTCAAACTCTGAAATGTTTAACAAAACATGCTTATGATTCCTACACGCCGTGAGACTCCGTGCGCCTATCGACAGCTGCTACCTTAGCGACCTGAGACAAACATGCTAAAAACGTCAGCAAATAATGCCGGTGAGTTCACAGGTTTTTAATGAATACCGACTCCAATGAATATTAACTCCCAAATGAATACCCATGGTCAATCCAGACCACATGCATGCAAAACATATGAATACCTGTTACTAGTGCAATTGGAAAACCATTAATGGACTCAAATACTGTGAATACTGAATACGTGCCCGAATGAATACTGAATACTGAATACTGCATACTGAATACTGAATACCTAAGAGACAACATGCACCCGTCCGACCTCCAGTCGACGAGTGGGGCGGCTCAAGCCCAAATAGATCTATCCATATTTCCCCCGTTGTGCATCCCCGCACATTCATGGTTCTCCCCGGGACTTTGAAAGATCGCATAGTAATGCAATGAATACTCCAAAACATAATGAATACTTGAAAACATAATGAATACTCCAAAACCTAATGAATTCGTGAATACCAAAACATAGTTGACACACCTTTCATGAAAACATAGTTGACACGCCTTTTATGAAAACATAGTTGACACACGTTTAAAGAATACAACATGTTTTCTCCCCCAAAAATGTAAACCAGTAAAAGAGTGGGTCCGTGAAACTCACCTTAGAGTGCGTCTTTTGATAATTAGAAATCCAACACGTGTATGATAATCCCAACTAATGACAACCTATCAATGAGTTTACATAAGTGTGATGACTACTAACCCGAAGGCTAACTAGTCCCTGATTGTCCAGATCTTGAGTACATGTGTTAAAAAGTGTGTTTAAACGTTAACCGAACATACCAGATAGACCCGACATCCCGTTGGTGACCCATTACATCAATTAGTCATGCACATAAGGTTAACACATAAGTTTCAAGCATAAAAGACATAGTTTGCATCAAAAATCGCATATACGAAGTCGTATGGTCGAATCGGGAGTTTCCTGTGTTTGGTTCGCCCCCAAGGGCTTCTGGTTCAACCCATGGACCCTTGGTTCAACCTTCATGATGTTCATTCAACCTATTCACAAGTTCATTTGACCTAACACATGTTTATTTGACCCTAACATATGTTTATTCGACCCTAACGTATCTTAATTCGACCCTAACACGTATTAATTCACCCCCGGGTACCCAGATTCGACCCCAGGCACCCACATTCGACCCCCAGACACCCACATTCGACCCTATGGTTCTACATTCGACCCATTTGAGCCACCTTCGACCCATATGAGCCACATTCGACCCTTTTGAGCCACGTTCGACCCTTTTGAGCCACATTCGACCCTTTTGAGCCACATTCAATGACACGAAGGATCGAATGAGTTCCACGTTCGACCCTTTGCTGCAGAACTTCATAAAACGCACCGAAACGCATCTAAACGGTCCGAAAACATCACAAAACATCACCAATCACAGCAGTCAACTATCATTTACATATTCCTATAAAACCCTACCAATTTTATCCCGAAATCCGTCCGTTTTACAAGTTAGCCCAAAATAGCAAATTATGGAGATGTCACATCAAACGCATGCAATCTTTACCCAATTAGGAAACTTTCTGAAATTAATCAACAATCAACTTAACATACTCAGATTATCATGAAGAAGAAACCCCCAATCATATCCCTATCACTATCATCATGAACAAGCCCTAGATCTAACCCAAAATCCCCAAAATGAGCAAAACATCATCAATAATCAATTGTAACCTATCTCAATCATAAATCATCATAAATAACAGTCCTAGATCATTGTTATAACAGCTATACAACAACTAATAATCAAACAATACATAACACCACATAACACACCATTAACACATGTTAATTTGTATGAAAACTCATTGTTTATGAATAGGTTTTGTTTAGAAAGATATTAGGAAGGTTTTTATCCATGAAAACATGTTTGAATCAGATCTGGACTCTTGGGGTTTAATGAAAACAAATTGAAATGCTTTAAAAATGATTTAGAATGAAAAACACATCTTAGATCTTTGTTTAGAAGATGTTTGTAGGTTAGATTATAGAAAACAAGGGCAAAAACTCCTTCCCTAGTGATTAAAGTTGCTAGATAGTGTTTAGAGGCGTTTAGGTTTGTGAAATGGTGAAAAATGACAAAGTGTGGTATTTATACTAGTCCACATTCGCCCCTTTTACATGGTCGAATGTACCCACATTCACCCCTTTCTCAGGGTCGAATGTACCTTAACTGGTCTATTGAACTTCTATTATTTTCACATCCCAGGTTTGCCCCTTTATTGAGGGTCGAACCAAGCTCATTTCCCAGGTTCGCCCCCATGCTATGGGTCGAACCTGGACCTGTGTTTTCTAGTTTTTCCAGTTTGTCGTGTTTAACGCATTTTAACGCATCCTAACACATGAACATGCAATCTTAATCTATGTTTAACATATATAAGCATGGATAATCATCTACACATCGTTTAAGCACACATTTGCATATAATCCACCATATAAGAATCAATCTACGCATAACACCTAATTTATTTTATGTAATTCACCAACAACGGGACTCGTAACATGTGTGTGTGTGTGTGACTAACCCAATGATCCTCTAAATCATTGAACCCTGGACAATACGGACTGTGTTCCGACTCGACTGACCCCGTCAAGTATGTTTAATAAACGTTTTTCGCTAAGGTAGACTTATGTGTTTATAAAATGTTGACCAAAACATGCCGGGTGTCACATCATCCCCCTGTTGAAAGAATTTTCATCCCAAAAATTTCCCGAAGTCAAAGAGAACGAAACGATAAAAAGAAAAATTTTCCCGGTCATCACATCATCTCCCTGTTGAAAGGAATCTCGCCCCGGGATTCACTCTTCGACTGTAATGAGTGTCGACCTAACCCATGTAACATTTCCCAGAACGCAAACGAAATTATAAACACGAACGAAAGATGATATCAACAGATACTCTATGCCGGGGAACTGCCCTCCCCAAAGTGAATACCAAACAATGAATCCTCCTGATCGAAGGCCGACTAGAGACTACTGTGATCGGTATAAATGATACACCTGTACCGTCCAAGTAGCATCTCCAAAGGACCCACATCAGACCCATGAATGCAAAACGATGACCAAATACCAAACTGAATGCACACAATGAATACGAATCGCCAAACAATGTGAATGAGAATTAATACAAGCATAACGAGAATAACGAAAAAAATGCTAACCAGTAACAGTATCAGGATCCTCCTGGTTCTCCTTAGCGCCAATGATATAAAAACGACCCAGAGCAGCTCGGCCGCCACCCTCGTTGTTCCCAGCACCACCCGCAGTCCTTTGCTTCAGCTTAGGACAATCTCGCTTGAAGTGTCCATTATCCCCACAGTGATAACATCCCTGCCTCCCCTGAGGAGCAGTAGCAGTGGTAGTAGCAGTAGTGGCCTATGCCGGATGTAGATGAAGAGTAGTCCTACAGTCCTTAGCATGATGACCAAAACGCTGGCACCAACGACAGCGAAACTTCTCACAATCACCCGTATGATGAAACCCACACTCACCACACTTCGGGAGTTTCCCAGTATAACCCCCAGACCTCTACTCGAATGACGCTCCCACAACCTCCTGTTTCTTCGCCTGCGGTTGCGACGACCCAGCGCTCTTTCCAGCACTCTCCCACTTCCTCTTGTTGTCCGTAGGGGTTTTCATAGTAGCACCCCTCGGAGGTAGAACACCCTCAGCAACCTTCATGTTGGTCAGCTTGTGAGATGCCCGAACAGTGGCCAACATAGTAGTGTGATCAGCGGCAGCAACAAGCCCAACAATCTCCGGCACCAACCCAGCAACGTAGTGCTCAATCCTCCGGTACTCTGGTGTAGCCAAACCAGGGCACATCACGGCCAACTCGTTGTGCCTAGCAGTAAACACCTCGATCTCTGACCCGACCATCTTCAGATTCCAAAACTCGTGTTCTAGCTTCATAATCTCGTCTCTTGGGCAATACTCCGCCCTCAACATCTGAACAAACTCGGACCACGGCATAGCATTGGCCTCACCCAGACCAAGATTCATAGTGGTGGAGTTCCACCAAGTCATAGTGTGTCCCTCTAGAGTAGCAGAAGCATACTTGACGCAATCAGCGTTGGGACAGTTACACATAGCAAACACCGATTCGATCTTTTCCAACCACTGAAGTAGTCCCACTGCCCCTTCAGTCCCATTGAAGTAATGGGGCTTACAGTCCATGAACTTCTTGTAGGTGCACCCAGACTGCAACTGATTAGTATTTCCTAGTGTCTGCTGAGCAGCCTGGAAAGCAGCCAACGCAACGTTCAACTGCTGCTGCAACATGTTCTCTAACACCGCCTGAGTCATGGTGATGTTCCCACCACCTCGTCCACCGCCATTGCGACCCCCGCCGCCACAACGGCGTCCACCAGCACGTCCACCAGCGCGACCAGACATGTTCTGCCACACATGAGACAAGATACTCAATACCGCTATCGGACCAAGCTACAAGTAACCAAACGAATTCAGAATGTGGTTCCAGCATGACCTTTAGTCCGAACACGAAGTCCACCAAGATTTTCATGCATTTCGATTTATGATTTCGTGTGCACCCGAAATAACAAATCGCTCTACATGGTCCTCTAGGCGTGCTCCTAGCTAGAACTTCCAATCTCCCGACACCCACATTCCTAAAAGAAACTGTTATCGCACGAGGATCCCAAAGTGAACAAGTCACCCAGGAGTGTGTGTGTGTAGGCAAGTATGTACATTAGAGCATAGAGGGGAGATATCAAAATCCCGGAAAAATCTCAAAAGTGTGCCGAAGCCACTCCAATGTACACTACTGCCAAGTATAAGCGATAAGCCTCTTCATCTTCAAACCCGAAGAAGAAGATAGAATAAGTGTAGAAATAGTCCAAAGATAGATGATACGATACTGTGTGATAAGGACACCGACACCTCGACAAGGTTAGTATGTTTACCAAATGACACGACTCGTAACTATGTGTGACCGTCTAACGTGTGTGATACTCGGCTATAGACTAGACTCTACATGCAGTCCTAGTTCACTATAACCATTGGCTCTGATACCAATCTGTCACACCCTCAAATTTCCACTTGCGAAGTTTTACCGCGAGGCGCGTGACAAACCAGGATCCAAGTCAACGGTCACAATAAACGACACTATATGATATGAAAACAACGTACACTGTCATTGAGTTTCAAAACTGTTCTAACACAGCGGAAGCAAAATGTATTATTACAACTCAAAAGTAAAACTCAAAGTATGAAATGTTTAACAAAATATGCTTATGATTCCTAGACTCCGTGAGACTCCGTGTGCCTATCGACAACTGCTACCTTAGCGACCTGAGACAAACATGCTAAAAACCTCAGCAAATAATGCCGGTGAGATCACAGGTTTTTAATGAATACCGACTCCAATGAATACTAACTCCCAAATGAATACCCATGGTCAATCCAGACCACATACATGCAAAATATGTGAATACCTGTTACTACTGCGATTGGAAAACCATTACTGGACTCGAATACTGTGAATACTGAATACTGAATACCTAAGAGACAACATGCACCCGTTCGACCTCTAGTCGACGAGTGGGGCGGGTCAAGCCCAAATGGATCTATCCATATTTCCCCCGTTGTGCATCCCCGCACATTCATGGTTCTCCCCGGGACTTCCAAAGATCGCATAGTAATGTAAGGAATACTCTAAAACATAATGAATACTTGAAAACATAATGAATACTCCAAAACCCAATGAATTCGTGAATACCAAAACATAGTTGACACACCTTTCATGAAAACATAGTTGACACACCTTATATGAAAACGTAGTAGACACACATTTAAAGAATACATCATGTTTTCTCCCCCGAAAATGTAAAACCAGTAAAAGAGTGGGGCCGTGAAACTCACCTTAGAGTGCGTCTTCTGATAATTAGAAATCCAACACGTGTATGATAATCCCAACTAATGACAACCTATCAATGAGTTTACATAAGTGTGATGACTACTAACCCGAAGGCTAACTAGTCCCCGATTGTCCAGATCTTGAGTACGTGTGTTAAAAAGTGTGTTTAAACATTAACCGAACATACCAGACAAACCCGACATCCCGTTCGTGACCCATTACATCTATTAGTCATGCACATAAGGTTAACACATAAGTTTCAAGCATAAAAGACTTAGTTTGCATCAAAAATCGCATATACAAAGTCGTAAGGTCGAATCGGGAGCTTCCTGTGTTTGGTTTGCCCCCAAGGGCTTCTGGTTTGACCCATGGACCCTTGGTTCAACCCTCATGATGTTCATTCAACCTATTCATGTAGATGCATATTGTGCGACTAATGCTTTGGATTACATTTTACATATGTTTTTGTTCTTTGTCGAATGGTCGAAGGAGTCTCCAGTTGGTCGAAGGAAGCTTTTTGAACGGTCGAAGGAAGCTTAAAGGTTTGAAGGAGAACAGGAGGTCGAAGGTAGAAATGGATTTTAATGTATTGCTTGGTTCGACCAGTTTGTTTGGTCGAACCTGCACATTCGACCATACTATATGGGCGAATATGCAGGCCTATATAAGGTCAAGTTCATTTTTTGAGATGCAAGTTTTGGTCATTTTGTTTTCCCTCTAGTTTGTGTTCTCCCTAGGGTTTTGAGTCAACTTTGTACACGTCTTTTATTGATTATCATTTGTGGTTGATTCAGGGATTCCGCACATGAATCAAACTTGTTTGATCATTATCTTTGTTGTTTAGACGATCCTACGCGTTTACAATTCACAAGTTCACTTGACCTAACACATGTTTATTTGACCCTAACATATGTTTATTCGACCTTAACGTATGTTAATTTGACCCTAACACGTGTTAATTCACCCCCGGGTACCCAGATTCGACCCTAGGCAGCCACATTCGACCCCCAGACACCCACATTCGACCTTATGGTTCTACATTCGACCCAATTGAGCCACCTTCAACCCATTTGAGCCACATTCGCCCCTTTTGAGTCACGTTCGACCCTTTTGAGCCACATTCGACCCTTTTGAGCCACGTTCGACCCTTTTGAGCCACGTTCGACCACACGAAGGGTCGAATGAGTTCCACGTTCGACCCTTTGCTGCAGAACTTCATAAAACGCACCAAAACGCATCTAAACGGTCCGAAAACATCACGAAACATCACCAATCACAGCAGTCAACTATCATTAACATATTCCTACAAAACCCTACCAATTTTATCCCAAAATCCGTCCGTTTTACAAGTTAACCAAAATAGCAAATTATGGAGATGTCACATCAAACGCATGTAATCTTTACCCAATTAGGAAACTTTCTGAAATCAATCAATAATCAACTTAACATACTCAAATTATCATGAAAAAGAAACCCCCAATCATATGCCTATCACTATCATCATGAACAAGCCCTAGATCTAACCTAAAATCCCCAAAATGAGCAAAACATCATCAATAATCTATTGTAACATATCTCAATCATAAATCATCATCAATAATAGTCCTAGATCATTGTTATAATAGCTATACAACAATTAATCATCAAACAATACATAACACCACATAAAACACCATTAACACATGTTAATTTGTATGACAATCTCATTAATTAATAATGAAAAACTATCATTTTCCTTTGTTAAATTTTAGATCCTAGAAGTTGGGAAATATGACTCTCCTTGAATACGAGTTTATAAGGTTAGTGATATAACTGGATTATGTATTATGAGGCTTAGAGGCTGCTTAATGTTTTATTCCAATTGGTTGGGGTTTACCTCATTAGTTCTTTCATGAATCTTATCATCCATAGTTTATACTTTATTGAGATGTTTAATTTTTTAATTAATTCATAGCTATAACGTTTTGATGGCGGGTTAAGGATATACACCTCCATAAGAATATGCATTACATTATTTATGTTTATTATCTTACACTACACTTGCGCGTACATCTGTTTAGTGAAAAAAAACATGCGCTGACGGAGCCTGTTCTACGTTAAGTTCAATTCAGTAAACACTCCTCTCTTCCTAATTATTATCATTATTGGCTGAACATGCTTCGTATGGTTACCCGTTGCCAGTGAAGAAGGTTTCACATGAAGGAATCTCACATGGTTCTTGGATAGTGAGGCTTCTTTAAGGCTCAAGTAAATCTACATGTATATGATCATATTCAACACGGTTACATAAAGTATCCACATAGCGTTTACTTTTACAAACTTGTTCACGGCACTCAAGAACTAACATGCAAAAAATAATTTATAACTAAATACTATGTGTTGTTGCTTCCTACATGCTTCATAACACCATAACAAATAACTCAAAAACACTACACACAGCACAAACCTCCAACAACTACGAGGCAACAAAACAAGTGCACCCGCAGCAACGCGCGGGCATTCCCACTAGTATTAATAAGCATATAGGAGGGGCAAAAATGGTCATTTGCCACTTTACAAGCCTTAAAGCATCTTGTACAAGAATCAATGCATAAAAACTCTTAAACTTTTAAAGGATGCAAGTTATGATGCATCATGTACAAGTCTATTATGCACATAAAAAAACACGGGATTCATTCACTAGATTAGGGTTTCGTATCAGATCTCACATATCAAAAAAGTATATCCGCCCCCTTCTCTCCCTCTGGAGATTCAACCTCAAGCTGATTTCATCACGATTGCACCATATGGATGAATATTTCTTTAGATTGACGAAGATTCCGACCTTCATCAACGGTAAGGTGGAGACAGTCCCAATGGTGGTACGTGGATTTGTAGGCGGCGAATAAGGCAAAGGTGGAAACCCGGTCACGCTCTGGTGAGCACTCAAGAGCTTCGACTGTGGCATTAGGTTTCAGATTTGTTGAATCAAGGTAAGATCTGATGACTTTCATGCTTTTTCTGGTCAGCTACAACATCTCCTATTGAGGTAGCTTTGTTTTCGGTTTCACGCAATATTTCGTTTAGATCCGTAACATCTAAATTTGGATCTTTCACACCAGGTATGTTTGGGTTGTTTAATGCTGAGTTTTCTAACAATCCTTATTTTGATATATGTTTTGATTTTTGTATAGATTGGAATTCTTAATGACGTTTGGAACTGTTTAGGTTGTTCTAGCTTCTCTGACAAGCTTCTGATAAACCAGAACGACTTCCGACTACGATGATTCAAGACATGACAACTGCTCAGAGGGCTTTTACAGAGGGTTCAAATGAATGCTCAATCTGCTTGTGTTGGTGTTGGTATAGGTCATTGGTCTACAAACCAAGATTGGAAGAGTTGGACTATATGTCGCATTTGTTATGATGTTCACTTATCAGGTTTTTGAATATTTTTATTTGTATATTCTTATTTACTTGCAGATGTTTTTTCTATATCCTGTTGTATCGGCCAAGAGATGACTGGTCGATCTGATTACATGCTCTATTAAAAGGTAGTTTTGTGAATAAAATGGCCAAGAGTTGACTGGTCATACGAATTTGAATTGGGTTTTCTAGATATGAGTAAATATTTTATTGTTTTTGTTTAATTTGTTAACTTGGCTGTGCATATATGCATATTTAATTAATTTTCTGGCTGTTCACTTTTTGTTAAAAAAAAAAAACTAATTTGAATCTTGGTGCAAATGTGGGAAGATCCAATTCAAAAAGCTAAATATGGAGGCCAATAAACCACTCATGTGTCAACTATGCTTTTTGATTTATATGGTAATAGTTACTTAACCAATGATGTGTCAGCTATGTAATTTTTTTTTTTTTTAAACAAGAAGCTAATTTTCTGATCCCTAACCTACATTTGAGCAGTCAGGTAATATAATTAGGTAGCCAACTTGTTAATTATGATTATTGGTGAATTTTGAAAATCTAAGAGTTTTGTGTTTCAGTTTACATAGTTTCTTTATTGAAGAGTGGCCAATCATTTTTTATATGTGCCAGTTTAGTAAATTACCTCAAGAATTGCATTTTTTGATTTGCTATTTGGATCTACATATATGGGTTGTTATGAAATTGAATTATTCGTGGTTAAAAAAAACAGGAGGCGCACGCCTCTAGGTGATTTGGTATGAAAACGAGTCCGAGGCGGCACCTCAGGGGGTTATTTTGTGTGCGCCTCATAGAGCTGAGGTGTTAAGAAAAGTTGCCCCTCAGGTTCGCCTCATGGGGTTTGGATGTTTGTTTTTGATATATTAGACTTTTTGTGCTCATTTCAAACGTTCCATGTCTTTTTAATGGTTTTGATGAATATGATGATTGAATTAGTTAGTATTTTATATTTATAAGATATATAATTTATATATATATTTTTTAACTCTATTTCGGGCTTACGCCTCGGTTTGGGTTGAGGCTTACGCCTCATGAGGCGAAGGGAAAACGCCTCGAGGATCGTTTCGTTCTTTTAAACTTTGGAATTATTGCATATATTTTGCTGAATCTCAAATGATAAATTAAATTTATGTCTATGTATGTATACGAATGTATTAACATGTTTCGTTTTAAAACCTATTTTTTCACAACTTTATATATACGATTCTGAAAATGAAGTTGTAAATCGTCAAAAGGCAGTTAGGTAATTTTTTACTTCCTTTTTCCAATTTTTCTTCTACTTATTCCTCATTTCATATTTACATACATTCTTTATTTGAATTAAATGTTATAGTAGATTTTGTAATTCCATGCATTTCCGAATTAGATTCTAATTCTACTGCAAAAAACACGCTTGATCTTAAGACCATCAAGATTCTTAAAGATATGTTGGATTCCTGTAATCCTCTTCTGAAGTCCTTCAAAATGGTAAGTGATTGTTTCAAGAAAATAACTGGCAAAAACTAACATTGAAGCTTATTGGAACAAGAGATACGGATGGAAGGGTTTATAACCTCCCAACTGCGTCAGAAGTTGTTGCATTAATAATTGGTGATTTTGATGGATCATTTGACACAAGAGATATCATTGTTATATCAAAGACCGGTCGACTTCAAAGAATTAGTGAGCTTCATCCTTCTTATCTTGCTATGCAGTAACCACTTATTTTCCCATATGCCGAAGATGGTTTCAGACTTGGTATTAAACATAATGGCATTGCAGTTGATAATGAGAAACTTAGAACCAATCTTACAATGAGGGAATTCTTTTCTTATAGAATACAAGATAGGCATAATCAGTTTTCATTGTTAGTTCATAAGAAAAAACTGTTTCAACAATTTTTAGTTGATGCTTACGCAATGGTTGAGTCTGCTCGGCTAACTTATATAAAAGGACAACAATCAAAACTTAGAACCCAAACTTTTAAGGATTTGAATGCTACTGTTGAAGGTGGAGAGAATAATGCATCAAATTATGGTAAACGTATAGTCGTGCCTTCATCATATACTGGTGGATCTTGGTATATGATGCAAAAGTAAATGTATGCAATGGCAATTTGCAAGACAGTTGGATATCCCGATTTATTCATAACAGTTACCTGTAATCCAAAGTGGCCAGAGATTTTCAGGTGTGTATTTGATAAAGATCTTAAACCAGAAGATAGACCGGATATTATATCCAGAGTATTTCAGATTAAATTGGATTATCTAATCAAAGATTTGCAGAAGTATAAACTGTTTGGTGAGACACAAGAAGGTACTTTTTAATAAATATAGTTAATTGTTTATCAACAGAAGTATTCTTATATAACTACTAAGTAATGTTTCCGTTATAAGTATTTCAGTTCTTTGAATCGTCTGATTGCAAAATTTTAATGGAAGACAGTTGTTTGAAAACAGCTGTTGAAAAGTCAACAGATATTGTATACTTTTCAAATCAACATATACGATATTGAAAATTAGTTTATTCAATTTTATGTTTGTTGAATGTGAATTATTAAAATTATGTTATATTTATTATAATATAGTAGTGGCAATATTAATAAATTATATAGAACATTATTTTATTATTTTTATTTGTGTTTGTAATTGTTTTTCACTTGACATAAGGGGTCAAAATTTTACACTGAATAAGTAAGATATTTTTTCACTCTATAAAGCAGAGTAAAACCTCATTTTAGTTTGCAACTTTATTTCTCTTCATTTATTCGATATAAACAAAGAAACCTTTAATATCTACAGCAATATCTTATTTCGTTTAAATTTCCTACTAACAGTCTTTTCAAAAAATCTTCTAATGAAAGAAAAATGTATTACCAATAAACTGTTGGTAATCAAGTTGCTATTGGTATCCTATGAAGATTCTTACAATCAAAGAAAAATATTGTTTGTATCATAACCACATCTAGAGCCTATCTAACTAGAGATGGGTGTGTAGAGTTGTAAATACGTCTCTGGTACTCGAGGAGTTAGAGACATTTCCGTGTATTTTGTTTTTTTTGCTCATGTTTTGCTTGTATTTTGTATATAGTTTTCCGTCTGATGGAAGAAACGTCATAGTTAGCATTAATTCACATTTGTAGGGATATTGGAGTTTTTTTGTCAGAAAACTTACTTCTTGTATGTTTGTAAATAGTTTTAATTTGCGGTTTTTGTTTCTATTTTTTATCTATTATGTTTGTGTAACTTGGATATCTTCAGTAAAATTAAGGAATTCCAATGATAAGTGTAATTGCTATTGTAGTTTTCTAAAATCTGTTGACAAGTAAACACATGTTTGTAAGGACAATATAGAATAATATTACATAAAGTGAAGTTTAAAACAATATCTGTTGGAAGAAACTGTTGAAGGAATATATGTTTGAATCTACAACTATTTGTAGTAACAGCTTTTGAGAAAGATCAGACGTCTACATTTGAACACACGTTACTAAACAAAATTTGTCTTGCAACGGACCTCTTAATTTTATGTTTAGTAATCAGAGCATAACAGTTGCAAAAGATAATTGACTTATTTTATTTTTTTTAGTAAACAAACCCTTGTGAAGCTTGTTTATGTTCTCTATATCCAACATCTGTTTGTTGGAAACAGTTGAAATAACATCCGTTTGCATCGATTTATGGGTCATTACTGTTTGTAATTTTGAACTTGAAAAGACCGATGTAATTTAAATTAATAACAGTTGTTAGTAATTTATTTTGTGTGTTTTGCCTGTGTATTTTGAATGTATTTGTATTCTGATTGTAAAATGTTTTCGTTTGTATTAGTACACTTTTGTAGTGATATTGCAATTTTTTATTACAACACTTCTATGTTTTATGTTTGACATTAATCGTGATATAGCAATAATAAAATTAGTAAAAAATAAATTTGAATTATAATCGATGACAGTTGTTTTAGCATCTGTTTATAAGTCAATAGATATTGTTTAAATTTCAATTCAATAGAAGGTCGAATACCCAAGATAATCATTACAATATTGAAAATAACTTTATTCAAATCAATATAAGGTGGAAGACCCAAGTTAATCATTACAATATTGAAACTTATTTTATTCAAATCAATAGAGGCTCGAATACCCAAGTTAATCAACACAGTTATAGAACCTATACATGTAGTTATTTTTTCAGTCTATAAAACGACGAGGAAATCGTCAATTCTGATTGCAACTTTATATCCTTTGAAACATTTGAAAAACAAACCATCTTTCAATATTTGCAACATAATCTTATTTCCTTCAAATATATTCGTATCACTCTTCTTCTAAATTGTTCCAATGAATGTAAAATTTATTACGAATTAAACTTTGATAATCAAGTTGGAATTGGTGTTCTTGGAATATTCTTACAATCAAAGAAAAAATAATATTTGTATCATGACCACATCCAGAGCATGTTTATAGAGCGATGAGTGTATATGGAAATAATATGTCTTTGACTTTTCTTTGTGTTGGAGACATATTATTACCAATAAACCCTTGGAATGTGTTTTCCTTAAAATCTCCTATTAACAGGCTTGAACTCATGACTTAATGGTTTCATGTTGTACTTGAAAACCACCAGACCACAAGAAGGTTGATTAGAGGAATAATATTTCTTTGGTTCTTCAGTAGTTAGAGACATTATTGTGTTGTTTTTTTTCCTGTTTTATCTTCTTTGGTTTCTTTTGGTCATGTTTTGGCTGTATTTTGTATGTAGTTTTTATTCTGATGAAAGAGATGTCATACTTACTTTGTATTTTTTTTGTTCCGATGCAATATTAAGAAAGATCATTTTGTAGCGTTTGGTTATTAGAAGACTTTTTTTGTTTCCTTGTATTTTTATGTAGTTTGTAAACTCAGATATTGTAATTTTATTGTTGTTAAAGCAATTTTTTAGAGATATATGGAATTCTAATAATAAGGTTGAATCGTATAACAGTTGTTTGAAAATTACTATTAAATGTTTGTTTTTAATATCTATTATTATTCGAACAGATATTTTCATGCATCTGTTGATTTTTCTTATCGTGGTTGTAACATTAATAATTTAAAATTATCAAAACATAATTTAAAGTTAAAATTAATTTAAATACAAATTACCAAACCGTTAAGAAATTCAATTCATGGTTATTAGTATACGGTTTTTAGATAACCATTTTTAGTCACGTCTTTTTACCAAATGAAGTAGTAATACAATTTTTTTTTTCATTCGTATTTTGCAAGTATATTCAAGTGTAAGAATTCAATATTTTGAAATTAAATTAGTATTAATAATTTCTATACGCAAATAATATTGTTATATTTATTATCTATCTCTATTTATATAAACAAAAAAAAACAAACTTTTCATGTCTAATTTAGATAAAACAGAAGTTAAACATTACTATAATATATAAAAAACGTAAAATATCACATGTTCATATTTGTAAAAATATTTTTAAATAATATTTGTTTTTTTGTCAGCAAATTTGAATGTCAAAAGAAAAAAAAAACAGAATTTGAAAAGTTGCTTTAGCGGGAAAGTAGCCAAATTAATACATTATGTTTTCAATATTAATAAAAATGCATTGTAGTTAATAGATTCATTATAGTTAATTCATTGTAGTTAATAAATTCATTATACTTAATTCATTGTTTTACTATAAAATACGATTTTCACCTCTTCCTATAGCACACTATTTAAAAACTATTTTCTACACCTACATAGGTTTACCAATCTTATAAAAATATTATTAACATGGATTCAAGAAGCAGCAAATGGTCACAAATGACAGAGGTTCAGAAAATGCTTTTGGAATATTTTAAAGACGATCAAGAGCCGGAGATTCTTGAAGTAATTGAAGGTGCTTCGCGACTGCTTCAACATCACATTTCCACCACCAACTTGAAAATTAATCAGGTCATTGCTACCGAGGTATCAAGTGAGCGATGGATGGCGATTTTATTTCTTTTGGAAAACATAAGGTCAAATGAAAAATTCTGTGAAGACATACAAAAAATGTGTAAGTCTTACACAAACTTTCTTAAAAGGAAGAACAAAAGATTGAACGAACTGTTGAAGACCACAGATTAATTGTTTAAATGTATTTGATATTATTATTGCGATAAATATATTGATTTTTTATTTTATATATTATGCCATCATTATACAATGATTTATATTAATTGGATGAAAAATTCCAATTTGAGTCAAATAATATCGATTAGTTATATTAATGATCTATTGTTAAAGTCAACAGATGATTGGTGTTTAGTAAACAAATATTAAAATTGAAACTAATGTCATTGTTAGTAGCAACTGTTTTAACGAAACCGTTGAACTAACATTTGTTTGAATTAGCAGTTTTTTTTAACAACAGGTGTTTAAAAAAAAAGGATCCTTAAAATCTGTTAGGCATATATTTTAAATAACATATATTATTTAACAGATGTCGTGTGAATAGACATTAGACTGTATCAGACCTTTGAACAGTTGAAGAATTGAAAATGCTGTAAAATAGTTTTTAATATTGTTTACTATAGGTACTAAACTGTAATTCTTGAGTAGTATTGGGACGAATTGGTCATTAATTACTTATTATATATAATATTAAAATATTAAATTTTACTTATCCATTTGGGGCCGATTTTTCACGACATGCCTTTTCAATTTGGCTAACATATTATGATTATATTTTTTATTTAATTTATCGTTAACTTATTAATTTTTTATTTAGTAAAATAAATAGCAACCTACATAAATTGAAAGGACATAGGTTTTGGTCAACATCTGTTAGACATATATTTTTAATAACATCTGTTATTTAACAGGATTCGTGTGAACAGACTTTGGACTGTAAGAATGGATGGTAGTTTTTTGATATCATCTGTTGACAAGTCAATAGATATTGTTTTATAACATCTATTAATTAAATACTATTAATATTATTTTATTATTAGTGTTTGTAACTGTTTTTAACTTTATATAATAATATATAATATAATATAAGGGATGAAAAACATAGTTATAGAACCTATAGATATAGTTATTTTTTCAGTCTATAAAAAGGGGAGGAGATCGTCATTTCAGTTTGCAACTTGATATCCCTTAAACCAGTTGAAAAACAAGCCATCTTTCAATATTTGCAAGATAATCTTATTTCCTTCAAATTTCCTATTATCAATCTTCTTGAAAATTGTTCCAATGATAGAAAAATGTATTACGAATAAACCTTCGATAATGAAGTTGAAATTGGTGTTCTGGAAAGATTCTTACAATCAAAGAAAAATATTATTTGTATCATTACCACAACTAGAGCCTGTCTAGAGAGAGATGGGTTTATAGGGAAATATGTCTACCGCTCTTCTTGGCGTAGAGACATATTATCGTTTGGGTTTTGTTTTGTTTTCAGTTTTTCTTATTTTGTTTCTCTTTTGTTTCCTCTCCCTGTATTTTCTATGTAATTTGTTGTCTCATAAGGAAAATGCGTTTGTTGGTATTAGTTCACTTTTATACCAATATGGTAGTTTTTTTATCAGAATATATTCTATCTTGTATGTTTTGGAAACAGTTTTGTTTTATGGTGTTTTGCATGTACTTTGTATCTTATATGTTTGTGTAACTTGGATTTTTTGAGTAAAATTATTGTTATAAGATATATATATATATATATATATATATATATATTCCAAGTTATATGATCAATAAAAGAGTTCAAATCATTTACAGAATCATTTTCTATAAACTAAATAGTTTTTGTTGCTTAATAAAAATAATAATGATAATATGTAAATTTTTGGTAAGATTTTTTAGTTGTTAAAGAAAGTACATCTATCATTAATCACTGTCGTATTTTGCAAGTTTCCATCTACATGCTTTATCTACACAGTTGTCATCGTAAATTTTTAGGTCTCGACCCTTTCTAATTATGAACTTCAAAAAACTAATGTTATTTAAATTTATAATGTTAGCAAAACCAATATCAATTGTATTTTAGGTTTAATTGTTTATGTTCTTTGTTAATCTATAAAATATTAACAATAAATTTGATCTCATATTCACTTTTTATATATTTTTTTGGCAGATATTAGTTAAAGTTAAGTATTACAAAAGTCTGTATAAACATCTGCTTATATCAATTTTTAATGTTTATAATTGTTTGAGAACAACTGTTGACAAGTCAACATTTGTTGTGTACCTTTCAAATCAACATAGTCTCGGATACCAAAGATAATCATTACGATATTTCAAATTAGTTTATTCAAATTTATATTTGTTGAATGTTAATTATTATAATAGTGAAAATAATAATAAATTATTAATAATATTATTTTATTATTTGAATTTGTAACTACAACCGATTATTGGTTGGAAATCCCAACAATCGTTTTCCAACTTTATATCCCTTGAAGTATTGTCACTTTGTAACTCTCCATCCATATGCATCAGGTTATTACGTTAAGATGTGCTTGAATTAGTCTTCTTAAAGATTCGTACAATGATAGAAAAATGGACTACCAAGAAACCCTTGGTAATGAAGTTGGAATTGGTGTTCTCGGAAGATTGTTACAACCAAAGAAAAACTAATTCCAGTGTTTTCTACATCCAGTGCCTATTTAAAGAAGAGTTTGATGTACATTGAAACCATATATCTCGACCTACTTGAAGATATTAGGATTTGTTCTTTTACAATATTCTATTTTGTATGTAGTTTTGTTAAGTCGAATATTCATTAAAATTACGTAATTGGAATAATAAGTTTGAATCCTATAACAGTTTTTTGTCAAATTTGTTGGCAACTCAACAGATATTCGTAAACAGAGTAATGAAATCTTAGTTGAAGATTAAGATTATCTGTTTCTTTTTAATATCTGTTATCCCAACAGAACTTTTCATGCGTCTGTTGATTTATCTCACCTTGGATTGCGTTACTTGAAAACAGTTAAGTAGTTATGCTATGATAGCCCCAAATAGCGGCGACCTATCATAAGATGTGTATAAGTATCCGGACTAATAACCCGCAGGTTAACTAGTCCCCGAATGTCCAGACCATAACCATAAACGTTTGAAAACACCTTTGACTTTTAAACCGACCGTACCAGCCAAGACCCGACATCCCATTGGTGACTCAACATCTCACGTGTTAGACGAATACAAGACATCATGCAACATATGCAATTAAGCACTTAATACACGCAAGAGTTCACCTAGTCTAGCATAACGCTCAATTAACACATAAACAAGTCCGAACACGTGTTACTAAGTCATTGGGTGTATCCAGGGGTTCCTATCATGTTCCTAGGTGTTAAATCATGTTCTGGGATGTCAAAATATGCTTACGACAGTAGTACACGCGATTAGGAAACTAACATGCAATTAGGAAAAGTCAACTGGTGAGTAGGGGAAAGTCAACAGGCGACTAGGGGGCTAATCGCCTGATCCATCAGGTGATTAGGTTGTAATCGCCTGATACATCAGGCGATTAGAGCCCTATTCGCCCCTTGTGCTGTTGTCGCGCATTTTCGCGCGTTAAACCCTCCAAATCATATCCGAAACATGTAAAAACACCCAATATCAAACCTAAACCATTTACCAACCCATTCCAAGCAAAAACCCCCAATTTACTTCTGCTCTAACGGCCTCGGTGCGATTATTTCCAAAAATGGCAAAGTACTAGGTTTTATTAACTATGAAATCTTTCCTTAAATGGTAAGGACCAGATTACACCTCCTACAACTTGAAATTCATCATCTCTATGTTATAATATCATTCTAGTGTGATTCCTAACAACAAACAAGCAATGAATCATATCATAACATCCTAATTCTTCAAGAATCACCCAAATGGGTCAAAATGCATACTTTCATCAAAACACTATAACAATAGCTCAAATCCTTAGATAATCATTCTAATAACTCCTACACATCAGATGTACATCAATTTCATGGAAACATTCATGTTATAATCACCAAAAATCATCATATGCATATATACTTCACATATAGCAAGTATTATGGTGTAGACTTGTTTTAGAACTCATTTCCAAGGTTTTTAAAGACACATACTTAGCAAAACAAGGTCTGGACTTTTGGGGAACCAAAACAATAACATTACAAAGGTTTGGGATGATGAATACACCTTGGATTTTTCAAAGAAAGGTGTGTTAGCTTGGAAATGGTGAGTTTTGTAGCAAAACAAGTTCCAGAAGTGTTTTGAGATGTGTGGGAGGCTTAGGATCTGTTAGGGTTGCAGTAAGGGTGTTGGGGGAGTCATGGGTTGTATTTATAGGTGTTTTGACTCGTGCATAATAGATCAGGCGAGTAGGGAAGCTGATCAGGCGATTAGGAGTCCTAATCGCCTATATATTGGCGATTTGGAGCTCCAATCTCCCCTAATCCCCTCCCAATCGCCTATATACTAGCGATTAGGCAACCCCCTGGTTCCTAATCGCCTATTGCATTCCGGGTTGGGTTTTTGGCGCGTTAAACACTATTTTAACATATATAAACACGTATTCACATACAGATAAGTCACATAATGATTACAAACATATGATGCATGATAACTAACACGTTTACGTCTGTTCACCAATTCCCAGGACTCGAGACTCGCGTGTGTGCGTTAAACCCGGTGATTCCACGAATCACCAATTCTTGTATACATGGTTATGGACCGACTCCCGATGATCCCGCGGATCATCGTAACGACTCCCGATGATTCCCAGAATCATCGTAATGACTCGACTGACCCAGTTAAGAACGTAATATGTATGACTCGCTAAGGTAGACTTACTAGTTTAGTCAATGTTGCTAACCTGAGTTTGCCGGGTGTCACATCATCCCCCTGTTGAAAGAATTTTCGTACCGAAAATTTCCCAAGGCCAAAAAGGAAGAGGCGAAAGAGAAGAAAAATTTTTCCGGTTGCCACATCATCCCCCTGTTGAAGGGATTCTCGACCCGAGATTCATTCAGCTTCCGCAGAGACATGTCTTGATTCGAACGCGCGTTTAGGGAATAAATGAGGATACTTAGCTTTCATCTGGTCCTCCTGTTCCCACGTGAACTCCGGTCCACGGTTTGTGTTCCAACGAACTTTAACAATGCGGATTTTACTCTACGAAGGCTACGGATCTTATAATCAAGAATCTCAACCGGTTCTTCCACAATACACAGACGATCATCCACCTTGATCTCTTCGAGAGGAACAACCAAAGATTCATCCGCCAGACACTTCTTGAGATTAGAGACGTGGAAGAGATTATGAACATTACTGAGTTCGGCTGGCAGATCAAGCCTGTATGCTACCGGTCCAATCCGTTCCAGAATTGCGAACGGTCCCACATACCAAGGGTTCAATTTGCCACGCTTCCCAAAACGTATAACGCCCTTCCACGGAGATACCTTCAATAAAACCCTGTCGCCAACCTCAAACTCTAAAGGCTTGCGACGACGATCGGCATAGCTCTTTTGACGATCCTGATCTGTTGCCATGCGGTTACGAATTTGTACGATCTTCTCGGAAGTCTCGTACACAAGTTTCGGGCCGGTGAGTTGGCTCTCACCCACCTCAGCCCAACAAAGAGGAGACCGGCATTTCCGCCCGTAAAGAGCTTCGAACGGAGCCGCCTTGATACTAGAATGGTAGCTATTGTTGTAGGAGAATTCCACCAATGGTAGATGAATCTCCCATCCCTTGCCAAAGTCGATCATACATGCCCAGTTTGCGAATGATAAGCTGTGCTCACATCCAATTGAGTACCCAGAGCCTTATGCAAGGATTTCCAGAAATTAGAGGCGAACCGAGGATCACGATCGGAAATAATAGAGACAGGCACCTCGTGCCGAGAAACCATTTCCTTAAGATACAAACGAGCCAAACGCTCAAGGCCATCAGTTTCCTTGATAGCGAGAAAGTGCGCAGACTTTGTCAGCCTATCGACGATTGTAACATCGCAAAAATTTCAAGTTATAATACGTATATTTTCCGACCACAACTTATATATATATGTGTGTATAATAATAATAATAATAATAATAATAATAATAATAATAATACATAAAAACAATAGTGTGGATTGATTTTTGTTAATCTAAGCCCAAACCCAAACCACCCTTTCCCTTTCCTTATAGAATCAGACTTGGGCCTGCTGAGCCCAAGGAGCCGGCCCAACCAGCCCAGCCCAACTTCCCTCTTTATGTTAAAAAGAAAAGGAAAATAAAATGCCCTTGCTTGGGTTCGAACCGGGGACCTTTGACAAACAACCACGCGCCTTAACCAGTTGGGCCACATCCTTTAGTTGGTTTTAATCCAACTTAAATTATATTTAAGGTCATTCCCTTCTTTTCCCTTCTTCTTCCTTGGCTCTGTTCGACGTGCAGCAGCAGCAACTAATTAATTTTTTTTTCTTTCTTCTTTCTTTTGTTCTTGACCAAGCCTAATTAAATTGTAATTGTTTCACATATGGCAACATTACATGATTTTCGGCCATTCTTGACTCAGCAAAACGACTTAATTTCAGTCAATTGATACTAAAATTAAACATTAACGCGTGAACCATTCATATCGAGTCAACCTTGCCAATTATGCAACCTGGACCTAGACACTATAAATTGAGCATTCAGGGACCATCACAACTCGCCATTTCATCTTTCTAAACCTCCAATTCATCCCAATTATCCTCTGATCTTGAATTATACTCGAGTTTTGACTACGCGTTTGACCGAATCAATCCAACACCAAACGAGTCTGTAAGTGTAATTTCTTTTGTGGGTTTTTATGATCGGCCAACACACAACGTTTACCCCATGATTAATTGGGTTAACGTTGTGTGATTCAATCAATGGCAGATTCTAGGGCTCGATTGCATATAATTGGGGAAGAACATGTGTTCTGTTAGGATATTTATTTTTTTATAAACTGAATCCAAACACAACCACTGGCTTGGACCAGTTGGTTGTGTCTGGTTCCAATCAGCAGAACCACGCGGGTTCGAGCCCGGTCAGGGGCGTTTCTTTCCTTTTTTATTATTATTCTACAAAACAAACTAATATATATATATATATATATATAATCATTAGAATTTTAAAATTAGTTTTTAAAATACTAAAACTCTTTTATTAATTCCACAAAAATTATTTTAGGTAAATCTGATGTTAAAGTTTTATCTACAATTTTTATTTTTCTGAAATTTATTTATTTAATATTTATAATAATTAAATCAAGTTTATTCTATTTTATTTATAAAAATCTATAAAAATATCAAAACGGTCTTATTAAATTCTACAAAAATTATTCTAAGTTTATATAACAATAAACTTTCCTGAAATGATTTTTATTTCAGAAAAATCATTTATTTAATATTTTTAATCAATTTTTGTTAGTTTTAATCATAATTAAATCATAATAAATCCAATTTTTAATATTTTTGCACCAAAATTTTATACAAATTATTTCTGATCATTTAGAACAGAAATATAATTTTTAAACTTATAATTCTTTAATTTTAGTATTTTTAAATTATTAAAGTTAAAGTTTGACAATTTGTAATAAATAGATTTAATAATCTATTTTAAAGAAAATAATTTTATAAAAATTATTTTTATACTTTAAACACATGCTTGTGACCATCCTAGGTTTAACATTTATAAAAAGATTTTTAGTTATTTATTTACTAAATTTCTCACAATTGGCGAATAATTTTTAATATTAATCAAACGAGCAATTATCCCCAATTCGAAGCCCTGGAAACTTATACATTTGTAGACTCGATAGACTTAGACATATTTATTACTTTATTATAGGGTGATACTTGATACATTTGGTCAACACAATTATCCAAATTTCTCAACAGATATAACATTTTACCAAGGTGAGTTTTACATAGCCCCTTTTCTATTTATCACCATTTTTGGGGTGAAACATGTTACAACATTATTCATGCAATTCAAACATCAATGTGTCTATGTGTATTTCTATGTTGCATTATGTCTTGAACATGACTAGGGTAAGCACAATTCTAGCATAAACATTCATCAGCCAAACGGTATACATTGATAGATCTATTGGACTGACAATCCCACACGGATACGTGCCTCCTACAAAGGTTACGTGGGTGTTTTTTACTGCAATATAAACGAGTGAACCATGAGCGTATGGGATGTACCACAATTACAACAGTCAACAAGGTTGATTATGCACTCGATTTACTTCTAGTATGTTTTCGCATATGGACTAGATTGCCATGACACATGAATTGCACAACAATTTTTATTCTATTATCAAAACCTATGTAATTCTCACCAACTTTTGTTGACCCAAAACATTTTCAACTTAACATGTTTCAGGTTCTATTTGCTTGAAGATTTGAATTGATGCTTGAAGATATGTGTATAGTTTTATTCAATTTGATGTACAAATTCTAGAACAATTGTATGTAATTCATTTAAATCATTTAATGAAATTTATTATTCACCATGAGCTACTGAACAATCATCATTACGTGACATCCCGATGTTTCCGCCATCGGTTGGGGTGTTACAGATTGGTATCAGAGCCATGGTTATAGGGAATTAGGTTATTAGAAAAATAATCTAGTCTATAACCATAGGACTTAATCAGTACTTGCTTCTTTTACGTGCTATTCTCTATCTCCCTCATACTTCTTATCTCTACTTTCACCCCTACAAGAAGGCTGCTCTACTGGATCTACTCTTAGACTAATAGGACAAATTCCTCAGGTTTAACCTGAACCCCCTTGAGATCTCGTCGAAGTTCTAGATTCTAATAACGAACACGTGCAATCTGGAAGGGTGAACGCCTGTATTCTGAGTCTTCTGTCTAGGCTGGCATTGCGCATATATCCCAATCAGACGAGGGACCCGGATGCCTACCTGGGAATTCTCGGGATGAGTGTTCACTTATAGGCTAAAGCATGTCTTCATATGTTATTAGAATCTGGAATCTTTGATAAGTCAACGTTTTCGTTTATTCAAGAATAAATGATTACATTCTTTATATAACCTCATTCATCTCACTGTGTCTCTTACAGATCATGCCTCCACGTCGCAGTGCTCGTCTTAACAGTGGTGAGAATCATGATGAAGGAAGTAGCAATCACAACTATAACCATGACACTAACAACAACAACAACAACAACAACAATAATGGTGTTGATGCCCAACTGGCTGCAATCATTTCTCAACAAATGGCACAGCAAATTGCAACTCTGGTTCCCAACTTACTAGCTCAAGTCATCCAGTTAAACGGCAATGGGAACGGCAACGGCAACGGGAATGGACACCACAACGAGAATGGACTTCCAGCCTGTACCCTTAAGCACTTTAATTCTTGCAATCCCCCAAAGTTCAGTGGAGAAGAAGGAGCTACAGGACTCCTACAATGGTTTGAGGGTATTGAGAATACCTTCATCAACAGTGAGTGCCCCAACAATTTTAAAGTCCGTTATGCCATGAGTGTTCTTCACAAACGAGCACTCACTTGGTGGAATGAAGAAAAACGCACTCGCGGAGCTGAAGCTGCACTAGCCTTAACCTGGGATCAAGTTAAAGACATTATGAAGGCAGAGTTATGTCCTCGTAATGAAATTAAGAAGCTGGAAGATGAATTTCATGATCTTGCTCAAGACAATGGGGAAAACCTTGCCTACAACACTCGTTTTCATGAACTTAGCTTGCTGCTACCCCACAAAGTCACCCCTTTGCCCATTGCTATCGAAAAATACATTGGTGGTTTACCGATGCAGATTCAAGACACGGTGTGGGGAAGGAACCCTGCCACTTTGGAGGAAGCAAAGCGTTTGGCTGCCACCCTAACAGATAACCATGTGAAGGCAGACACCCTGACTCGTAAAGGGGAAAAGAAAAAGGATACTTCCCAACCTGTCATTGAAATCAAAACTGAGGCCTCAACCAACGGGAAGAACAAGGTCAGGAATTTTGCAATAGACACCACTGCCCCACCCACCAAGAAACAATACAATGGGAAGCTACCTAAGTGTGACACCTGCCAGTATCACCACCCAACTCAAGTACCCTGTCGACAGTGCACCAATTGTCAAAGGTATGGGCATCTTGCGGAAGCTTGTCGAATCCCTGCTACAAACGCTCTCGATGCTCCAAATAATCCCGCTTGAGACCCTCCAACTACTTAACAGCAAACCCTATCATTTGAATAATGTCTACTTTCTCTTTATTTCCATGTATTGCCACTTTTTGATTCAAATAATAAATTCAAGTATTATCATAACATCTGTGTGCATGCTTGTTTGAATGTGAACTGATTGCTATATCTATACTTGCTTACTTGTACAACAAATAGTTGACTACCAAACAATCCACTTAACGATGGGAGAGGTCATCATGTCTTTCCAACAGTCGGGAGAGGCCCTACCACCTACTCAACGACTGGTGGGGACTATCAGACCTGCTCAACAATCGGTAAAGTCGTAAAAGGACACAAAACCCTAATGTAAGGTAAATTGGTAATTACGGTCCGGAACGTAATCATGAATTTACAGGTACATTAAGGTAGTGTGAAATTTTATCGAGAATGTCGGTAGTCGACCAATTGCTAACCTAGCGTCTTCCTTTTAACTTCGGGACGAAGTTCCTAAAAGTAGGGGAGACTGTAACATCGCAAAAATTTCAAGTTATAATACGTATATTTTCCGACCACAACTTATATATATATGTGTGTATAATAATAATAATAATAATAATAATAATAATAATACATAAAAACAATAGTGTGGATTGATTTTTGTTAATCTAAGCCCAAACCCAAACCCAAACCCAAACCACCCTTTCCCTTTCCTTATAGAATCAGACTTGGGCCTGCTGAGCCCAAGGAGCCGGCCCAACCAGCCCAGCCCAACTTCCCTCTTTATGTTAAAAAGAAAAGGAAAATAAAATGCCCTTGCTTGGGTTCGAACCGGGGACCTTTGACAAACAACCACGCGCCTTAACCAGTTGGGCCACATCCTTCAGTTGGTTTTAATCCAACTTAAATTATATTTAAGGTCATTCCCTTCTGTTCCCTTCTTCTTCCTTGGCTCTGTTCGACGTGCAGCAGCAGCAACTAATTATTTTTTTTTTCTTTCTTCTTTCTTTTGTTCTTGACCAAGCCTAATTAAATTGTAATTGTTTCACATATGGCAACATTACATGATTTTCGGCCATTCTTGACTCAGCAAAATGACTTAATTTCAGTCAATTGATACTTAAATTAAACATTAACGCGTGAACCATTCATATCGAGTCAACCTTGCCAATTATGCAACCTGGACCTAGACACTATAAATTGAGCATTCAGGGACCATCACAACTCGCCATTTCATCTTTCTAAACCTCCAATTCATCCCAATTATCCTCTGATCTTGAATTATACTCGAGTTTTGACTACGCGTTTGACCGAATCAATCCAACACCAAACGAGTCTGTAAGTGTAATTTCTTTTGTGGGTTTTTATGATCGGCCAACACACAACGTTTACCCCATGATTAATTGGGTTAACGTTGTGTGATTCAATCAATGGCAGATTCTAGGGCTCGATTGCATATAATTGGGGAAGAACATGTGTTCTGTTAGGATATTTATTTTTTTATAAACTGAATCCAAACACAACCACTGGCTTGGACCAGTTGGTTGTGTCTGGTTCCAATCAGCAGAACCACGCGGGTTCGAGCCCGGTCAGGGGCGGTTCTTTCCTTTTTTATTATTATTCTACAAAACAAACTAATATACATATATATAATCATTAGTATTTTAAAATTAGTTTTTAAAATACTAAAACTCTTTTATTAATTCCACAAAAATTATTTTAGGTAAATCTGATGTTAAAGTTTTATCTACAATTTTTATTTTTCTGAAATTTATTTATTTAATATTTATAATAATTAAATCAAATTTATTCTATTTTATTTATAAAAATCTATAAAAATATCAAAACGATCTTATTAAATTCTACAAAAATTATTCTAAGTTTATATAACAATAAACTTTCCTGAAATGATTTTTATTTCAGAAAAATCATTTATTTAATATTTTTAATCAATTTTTGTTAGTTTTAATCATAATTAAATCATAATAAATCCAATTTTTAATATTTTTGCACCAAAATTTTATACAAATTATTTCTGATCATTTAGAACAGAAATATAATTTTTAAACTTATAATTCTTTAATTTTAGTATTTTTAAATTATTAAAGTTAAAGTTTGACAATTTGTAATAAATAGATTTAATAATCTATTTTAAAGAAAATAATTTTATAAAAATTATTTTTATACTTTAAACACATGCTTGTGACCATCCTAGGTTTAACATTTATAAAAAGATTTTTAGTTATTTATTTACTAAATTTCTCACAATTGGCGAATAATTTTTAATATTAATCAAACGAGCAATTATCCCCAATTCGAAGCCCTAGAAACTTATACATTTGTAGACTCGATAGACTTAGACATATTTATTACTTTATTATAGGGTGATACTTGATACATTTGGTCAACACAATTATCCAAATTTCTCAACAGATATAACATTTTACCAAGGTGAGTTTTACATAGCCCCTTTTCTATTTATCACCATTTTTGGGGTGAAACATGTTACAACATTATTCATGCAATTCAAACATCAATGTGTCTATGTGTATTTCTATGTTGCATTATGTCTTGAACATGACTAGGGTAAGCACAATTCTAGCATAAACATTCATCAGCCAAACGGTATACATTGATAGATCTATTGGACTGACAATCCCACCCGGATACGTGCCTCCTACAAAGGTTACGTGGGTGTTTTTTACTGCAATATAAACGAGTGAACCATGAGCGTATGGGATGTACCACAATTACAACAGTCAACAAGGTTGATTATGCACTCGATTTACTTCTAGTATGTTTTCGCATATGGACTAGATTGCCATGACACATGAATTGCACAACAATTTTTATTCTATTATCAAAACCTATGTAATTCTCACCAACTTTTGTTGACCCAAAACATTTTCAACTTAACATGTTTCAGGTTCTATTTGCTTGAAGATTTGAATTGATGCTTGAAGATATGTGTATAGTTTTATTCAATTTGATGTACAAATTCTAGAACAATTGTATGTAATTCATTTAAATCATTTAATGAAATTTATTATTCACCATGAGCTACTGAACAATCATCATTACGTGACATCCCAATGTTTCCACCATCGGTTGGGGCGTTACAACGATCACCCAGATCATGTCAAAATCACTAGGCGACCTCGAGAGTTTGGTCACAAAGTCCATTGTAATCCGTTCCCACTTCCACTCGGGAATTTCAGGCTATTGCAGAAGGCCAGACGGTTTTTGATATTCAACCTTGACCTTGGCATAGGTCAAGAACTTGCTTACATACGAAGCTACATCCTTCTTCATATTCGGCCACCAATAAAGTATCTTTAAGTCTTGATACATCTTATCGGAGCCAGGGTGAATAGAGTACCGGGACTTGTGAGCTTCATCAAGAACGAGCTCCCGCAAGCCCCCGAATAAAGGGACCCAAATACGTTCAGCGAAATAATGTAGGCCATCGGACCTGAGCTCAAGGTGACTATCAGCACCATGCATGGTTTCAGCTTTAAGGTTTTCCTCCTTCAAAGCTTCTTGCTATGCCGAACGGATTTGGTCAGGTAAACCAGAATGGATAGTGAGCTGAAGAGCTTGAACACGACGAGGTTTAGCGGATTCCTTCTTGCTCAAGGCGTCTGCGACAACATTCGCCTTGCCAGGATGGTATTTAATATCACACTCGTAATCATTAAGATGCTCGACCCAGCGATGCTTTCGTATGTTTAACACCTTCTGATCAAAGATGTGCTGGAGGCTCTTGTGATCGGTGTAAATGGTGCACTTGGTACCGTACAAGTAATGCCTCCAGATCTTTAAAGCAAAGACTACTGCACCAAACTCTAGATCGTGGGTGGGGTAGTTTTTCTCATGGACCTTAAGCTGACGAGATGCATAGGCAATGACCTTCTCGCGCTGCATTAACACACAACCGAGACCCCAGATAGAAGCGTCACAATACACCACAAAATCGTCCGTGCCTTCAGGCAAGGACAAGATAGGAGCGGCCTTTAGCATCTGAAAGGCTTACTCTTGCGAATCACCCCAGTCGAACTTCCTGTCCTTCTGGGTAAGCAAGGTGAGGGGCTGAGCGATCTTCAAAAATCCCTCGATGAAACGACGATAATAACCTGCAAGACCCAGGAATTGCCGCACCTCGGATGGCGTCTTTGGTGCTTCCCAGTCTTTGATGGCTTCTATCTTAGCTGGGTCAACATGAATTCCTTTTTCATTAACCACATGACCAAGGAATTGGACTTCACGCAACCAGAAGCTACACTTAGAGAACTTGGCGTACAATTGGTTCCGCCTCAAGAGTTCCAAGACAAGACGCAAATGTTCCCGGTGGTCCACTTCGTTCTTGGAATAGACTAGAATATCGTCAATGAAAACAATCACGAATTTATCAAGATAGGGCTTACAAACACGGTTCATCAAATCCATGAATTTGTCCGGCGCATTGGTGAGACCAAAAGGCATGACCAAGAATTCGAAAAGGCCATAACGAGTTCGAAAAGCGGTCTTCGGAATATCAGCTTCTTGGACCCTCAACTGATGGTACCCGGATCTCAAATCAATCTTCGAATAGAAACTAGAAACCTGAAGTTGATCAAATAAATTATCGATGCGAGGAAGAGGATAACGATTCTTGATGGTAACCTTGTTCAACTAACGGTAGTCGATACACATACGCAGGCTTCTGTCTTTCTTCTTGACAAACAAAATAGGGGCTCCCCACGGGGATGAACTAGTTCAGATGAAACCCTTCTCCAACAGCTCCTGCAACTGGTTAGACAACTCTTGCATCTCGGGAGGTGCAAGACGATATGGGGCTCGGGCAATAGGGGCTGCACCTAGAGCGAGTTCAATACCGAATTCGACCTGACGATAAGGCGGAAGGCCAGGTAAATCTTCAGGAAATACGTTGGGAAAATCACGAACGACAGGAATATCTTCAATCTTCTTCTCTTCCACTGACGAAACCAAAACCAGTGCCAGAATGACAGAATACCCATTTCGAAGATACTTGTAAGCTTTCATACACGAAATGATACTCAAAGGGACCCCGCTCTTCTCACCATGCACCAATAGAATTTCTCCATCAGGGAGAGGAAGTCGGATGACTTTATCAAAACAAACGGTCTCAGCATGATACAAAGATAACCAATCCATACCCACGACAACATCAAAACTACCCAAGGACACCGACATAAGGTTAATAGGAAAAGAATAACCCGACAATTCAAGGCGACACTCCCTAAGGAAATGCGTCGCTTCAACTTTCTTACCATCAGCCAATTCTATCAAGTACTTAGCCTCTAAAGGTGTAGGTACCGTATCAAGCAAGTGACTAAATCCAAGAGATATAAAACTCTTATCGGCACCAGAATCGAATAAAACCGAAGCATAGCGATTATCAAGAAGAAACGTACTGGTAACAGTGTCAGGATTCTGTCGAGCCCCGCTCGAACCAATCACAAAGGCGTGAGCATTCCTGCCTCCGCCCCCATTGTTTCCATTACCCGATCCATTCTTCCCTTCCTCGCCCTGCTTCAACTTGGGGCATTCACGCTTGTAGTGACCAATCTCACCACAGTTATAACACCCCTGTTTTCCCTGGTTTCCCTGGGGAGCAGCAACCTGAAGGGCAGGGGTAGGTGTAGCAGGTGGGTTCTGATTACCCTGAAGGTTAACCCTACAATCTTTACCTACGTGCCCAACCCTGTTGCACCGGCGATACTGGTTCTTATCACAACGACCAGTATGATGAAACCAACATCGTTCACAATTTGGCAACTTCCCCTGATAACCCCCCCGTTTTCTGCTCAGACGATGATCCCCCATCATCAGACCTCTTCACCTGCTGAGGCTGAGCTGAACTCGAGCCTTTACCCACGCCTTCCCACTTTCGTTTGTTGCTCTCAGGAGCCTTTACAGTAGCGCCTTGGGGAGGAAAGACTCCTTCAGCTACTTTCATATTGGTCAGCCTGTGAGCCGACCGAACCACCTCAGAATAAACAGTAAGATTACCCGCAGCTACCAATCCCGCAACCTCCGGTACTAACCCAGAAATATAGTGCTCAATCCTCCTGTATTCCGGTTTGTGCAAATCCGGGCACAACACCGCCAACTCATTGTGCCTAGCTGTGTAAGCTTCAATCTCAGACCCCACCATCTTGTGATTCCAGATCTCATGCTCGAGCTTCTGGATCTTATCCCTCAGGCAGTACTCGCTTTTCAAAAGTTGCACGAATCCTGCCCAGGGCATAGCATGGGCTTCCCTAATACCCATGGTCTGGGTGGTGGAGTTCCACCAAGTCAAGGCTTGACCCTCAAGGGTCGTAGAAGCATACTTTACGCGGTCGCCTGCCTGGCAACTGCACATAGAAAACACTGATTCAACTTTATCCAGCCATCGGAGCAGTCCCACTGCACCTTCAGTTCCACTAAAGTTGTGGGGTTTGCAATCCATAAACTTCTTGTAGGAGCACTGGGGTGGAGGGAGATTGACATCACCACCTGGAACAGACATACAGGTAAATAACAAGAAAAGTATAGTACCCTAGAACAAGGCAGAATAGGTGGAAATTGACGTACCACCCATAACATTGTGAGCAGCTTGGAATGCAGCCAAGGCTATGTTCACGTGCTGTTGCATCAGATTGTCCAACTCCGCTTGGGTCATATTAACGTTTCCACGGCCACTGCCGCCACCACGGCCGCCAGCACGACCGCCAGCACGGCCGCCTCTGCGACCTCCACGAGCTCCTCACATCTTCTATCACAACATGAAACAAAAGACTTAGGCTTGCCCGTGGTATAACCCATTAGGAATTTGAAGAACTAGACCGAGTCCAATACGGGTCTATCCGTTCAAACACAAAGTCCACTAGGGTTCCCATGCATCCCAGTTTATGATCTCGTGTGCACCCGACATGATAAACTGTTCTACATGGTCCTCCAGGCGTGCTTTAAGTCTGAAGTTCAAGTCACCGAACACTAGCACCCAATCATGGTATTATCATAAGTATAAGTATAAGATAGTATGTATAAGAACGAGCGTGTCTATTGGGGCATAGAAGGGAGATGTCCGAATCCCTGGACAGATCTCAAGAGTATGCCGAAACTATCCCAATGTACACTGCCGTCAAGAAGGTTCAATAATATGTCGTTCCCCGTCGAATCATGGTAAGGATGGGTTAAGGGATAGAATGATAAAGAGTAAATAGATGATGTAGCGTAGAAGATGATGACACCGACACCCCGACAAGTTATTTTGTTACCCACATGTTAAGACTCGACCATCTGTGACCGTCTAGTGTGTGCGACTCGGTTATAGACTAGACTCTACATGTAGTCCTAGTTCACTATAACCGTTTCCTCTGATACCAATCTGTCACACCCTCAAATTCCACATGCGGGGTTTTACCGCGAGGCGTGTCACACCCTCAAATTACCACTTGCGGGGTTTTACCGCGAGGCGCATGACAAACCAGGATCCAAGTCAACGATCACAATAAACAACTCTATATGAAAAACGTAAAGAGACATAACCATTAATTTAATAAGCGGAAGCGTTTAAGTAGCATTTAATCAACTATGCTATCATCTCAAAAGTTATTCAAAATACTTTATTACAAAACGTGCAACTATGCCTAGACGCCAGTGCAGACCCGTGCGCCTAGTTCCATTCATTGCTACCTTAGCGACCTGAGAAAAACATGCCAAAAAGATGTCAACATATAATGCTTGTGAGTTCACAGGTTTGTTCAATATGATACCAAAACGTTACCATGTCCATACTATATCAATGTTACCAAGTACGCTAGCTAGGCGTATGTTTTATTACTACTACGATTGGAAACCATTACTAGACACGTTTAGCAAAGTTTAGCATGTTTAAGCAGCCCGTATGTTCAGCATGATGATGTTCCTGTTCGAGACAATATGCACCCGCCCGGCCCTCCAAGCCGACGAGTGGGGCAGGTCACGCCCAATAGATCTATCCACATTTCCCCCGTTGTGCATCCCCACACATTCATGGTTTCCCCCGGGACTTCCAAAAGATCGTATAGCAATATAAAGTTAAAACCATAGTATGACATATGTTACCAAAACAGTTTAGCGCATGTTTTCTCCCCCAAAAGTTAAAGCAGTAAAAGTGGGGCCGTGAACTCACCTTAGATAGCGTTCTTCAGTTACCAGTAAAGATGTTTAGCCCTTGATAATCCCTCTACCGGAGATCTATCAAAATGTTCACATAAGTGTTACGACTAATAACCATAAGGTTATCTAGTCCCCGATTGTCCAGATCGTAACCAAGTATGTTTTAAAACGTGTTTGAATGTTTAACCGACACACTAGACCGACCCGACATCCCGTTGGTGACCCATTACCTCAACTAATCAAGTACACATAGATTACACACAAGGTTCAAGCATAAAACACTTAGTTTGTATCAAAAATCTCATTTCTGCATCAGAACGGTCGAACCAGTCAGTTTTAAGTCTCCTTCACACCTTTTCAGTCTCCTTCGCCCGTTTTACATTTCGTTCGACCGTTTGATGTCTCCTTCGCCTGTTTTACCACATTCGCCCAACAAAAACCCAGGTTCGACCCTGGTTTTCCTCCTTCGCACCTTCGATCAGTCGAAGGAGGCCAGGTTCGCCCCTGTTGTGTAAATTTTCCTAAAAACGCTTCAAACACATTCAAAACGAATCGAAACATCATCAAACACAGCAGTCAAGCATGGATAACTTATTCGTACAAAACCCCACCGATTTCTCCCGATAATACGTCCGTTTCAGCCCTTTCCCAAAATGGTAAAGATTATGGAAACATCACTTTCATGCATGAATAATTTACCCAATTTGGAAACTTTTGAAATCGATTCATGCTTAGCTTAAAATACTCAGTTTGTCGATTATCCGATCTTTTCTTATCAAGTCTATTGATCATAAATATCATGCATCAAGTTTAAATCCAATAAAACCCCCAAATATATCCAATCCTAACCCTAACCAACAATATTCCAACATCAATAACAATCCTATATCATGTTTCTATCATAGATATAGCAGCAAATCATTGAACAACACACAACACCACATAATATACAATTTACATATGTTATTCATCATGAAACCTATGTTAAATGATAATGTTTTGATTTAGAATGATGTTTAAAAGGTTTTTAATCATAAAAACACCCTTAGAACAGATCCGGACAATTAGGGTTAGATGAAAACGAATTAAAATGCTTTTAAAAAGGTTTAGGATTATGAACACACCTTGGATTCTAGTTTAGATGTTGTAGATAGGTTAGATTATGAAAAAGAAGAGCAAAAACTCCTTCCTTAGTGTTTTAGATCGTTTGAGAGCGTTTTGGGACGGTTAGGGTTTGTGAAATGATGAAAAATGACAAAGGTTGGTATTTATACTAATCCTCCTTCGCACCATTTCAATGGTCGAAGGTGGTCTCCTTCGACCCTTTCACAGGGTCGAATGAGCCCTGTTCTGGTCGAAGGTAATTCCTTCAATTCCACTTCCCTGGTTCGCCCATCTACAAAGGGTCGAACCAGACAATTTCTCTCCTTCGACCACTCGATGTGGTGGAACCAGGATTCCTTTTTAACTAGTTTTCCAGTTTGTCGTGTTTAACGCATTCTAACACTTCTTAACACGTAAGCATGCATCCTTAGTCTATATTTAACATATTTAAGCATAGATAATCATTTACACATCATTTAAATGCATCTATGTATATAATCCACCACACGACCCATAATCTACACATATACTTAATTAGTTCATGTAATGTCACCAACAACGGAACCCGGTACTAGTGTATTACCAAACGACTCCCAATGATCCTCCAGATCATTGTACCCTGGACAATCCTAACTTGACCCGACTCAACTAACCCAGTTAAGTTTGTTTATAATCGTTTCTCGCTAAGGTAGACTTAGATGTTACTAATATGTTTAAGCCAAACATGCCGGGTGTCACAAGGCGTGTGACACACAAGGATCCCAGTCAACGATCACAATAAACAAACAACAAACATGCATTCCTATATATTTTAAAAACCAAAACATCATGCTTTGAGCCATAAACCAGCAGCGGAAGCATTTCTTGTTTACAACCAAAAGACATATTATAGTTTACAAAACATTGTTTAATATGCTTCAAAATTCTAGACGCTGTGCAAGACTCCGTGCGCCTAGTCCATTAACCGCTACCTTAGCGACCTGAGAAAACCTGCCAAAAATGTCAACATATAATGCTGGTGAGTTCACAGGTTTTCTTTTATAAAAGAGTTGTTACAAGTTTGAAAAGATCATATCCGTTACTACCAGGTTATAAGAACGTTAGCTAGACGTTAAGTGTTTTTACTACTACGGTTGGGAACCCATTACTATACGTGTGTAAGTTGTTGAATCATGCCCAGACGTTTTGGCTATAACCGATGCCTCGGCGAGCCAGTAATAAGAGACAATATGCACCCCCGGCCCCGCCGTCGAGTGGGGTTTGTGAGGCTCAATAGATCTATCCACATTTCCCCCGTTGTGCATCCCCACACATTCATGGTTTCCCCCTTGGACTTTCTGTAAAAGTCGCATAGTATAATAAAGTAACCATAGTATAACATGACCTTTAGTAAGTAAGTATGTAGCATGTTTCTCCCCCGAAAGTAAAACAGTAAAAGTGGGGCTATGACACTCACCTTGGATTGCGTTACTTGAAAAAAGTTAAGTAATTATGCTATGATAGCCCCAAATAGCGGCGACCTATCATAAGATGTGTATAAGTATCCGGACTAATAACCCGCAGGTTAACTAGTCCCTGAATGTCCAGACCATAACCATAAACGTTTGAAAACACCTTTGACTGTTAAACCAACTGTACCAGACAAGACCCGACATCCATTGGTGACCCGACATCTCACGTGTTTGACGAATACAACACATCATGCAACATGTGCAATTAAGCACTTAATACGCACAAGAGTTCACCTAGTCTAGCATAACGCTCAATTAACACATAAACAAGTCCGAACACGTGTTACTAAGTCATTGGGTGTATCCCGGGGTTCCTATCATGTTCCTAGGTGTCAAATCATGTTCCGGGATGTCAAAATACGCTTACGACAGCAGTACACGCGAGTAGGAAACTAACATGCAATTAGGAAAAGTCAACTGGTGAGTAGGGGCTAATCGCCTGATACATCAGGCGATTAGAGCCCTATTCGCCCCTTGTGCTGTTGTCGCACATTTTCGCGCGTTAAACTCTCCAGATCAGATCCGAAACATGTAAAAACACCAAATATCAAACCTAAACCTTTTACCAACCCATTCCAAGCAAAAAAACCCCAATTTACATCTGCTCTAACGGCCTCGGTGTGATTATTTCCAAAAATAGCAAAGTACTAGGTTTCATTAACTATGAAATCCTTCCTTAAATGGTAAGGACCAGATTACACCTCCTACAACTTGCAATTCATCATCTCTATGTTATAATATTATTCTAGTGTGATTCCTAACAACAAACAAGCAATGAATCATATCATAACATGCTAATTCTTCAAGAGTCACCCAAATGGGTCAAAATGCATACTTTCATCAAAACACTATAACAATAGCTCAAATCCTTAGATAATCATCCTAATAACTCCTACACATCAGAAGTACATCTATTTCATAGAAACATTCATGTTATAATCACCAAAAATCATCATATGCATAAATACTTCACATATAGCAAGTATTATGGTGTAGACTTGTTTTAGAACTCATTTCCAAGGTTTTTAAAGACACATACTTAGCAAAACAAGGTCTGGACTTTTGGAGAACCAAAAAAATAACATTACAAAGGTTTGGGATGAAGAACACACCTTGGATTTTATCAAAGAAAGGTGTGTTAGCTTGGAAATGGTGAGTTTTGAAGCAAAATAAGTTCCAGAAGTGTTTTGAGATGTGTGGGAGGCTTAGGATCTGTTAGGGTTGCACTAAGGGTGTTTGGGGAGTCAAGGGTTGTATTTATAGGTGTTTTGACTCGTGCATAACAGATCAGGCGAGTAGGAAAGCTGATCAGGCGATTAGGAGTCCTAATCGCCTATATATTGGCGATTAGGAGCTCTAATCGCCCCTAATCCCCTCCCAATCGCCTATATATTGGCGATTAGGCAACCCCCTGGTTCCTAATCACCTATAGCACTCAGGGTTGGGTTTTTGGCGCGTTAAACACTATTTTAACATATATAAACACGTATTCACATACCGATAAGTCACATAATGACTACAAACATATAATGCATGATAACTAACAAGTTTACGTCCGTTCACCAATTCCCGGGACTCGAGACTCGCGTGTGTGCGTTAAACCCGCTGATTCCCCGAATCACCAATTCTTGTACACATGGTTATGGACCGACTCCCGATGATCCCGCGGATCATCGTAACGACTCGACTGACCCAGTTAAGTACGTATTATGTATGACTCGCTAAGGTAGACTTACTAGTTTAGTCAATGTTGCTAACCTGAGTTTGCCGGGTGTCACAGGAACACAGAAGAAGCGTGTTGATGAGCTCATTGATATTCAAGAGGTTTCAATATTTTATTCGTACCTTTTATATGTCTTTAGTTTATTATAGGGTTGTATTATTTAAAACTACTAATGTTGCATGCATATATACTGTCTTTGCAGCCGATGTCTTATGTTGTGGTTGCGACCATAAAAGTATTGAAGAAAGCTATGGTTGGTTTATGCTGCGTGCCGGAAGTGTAACAAGAAAGTTTTAAGCAAGTCAGAGTATTTGCAAAATGCTGAAGAAGTTTCTGAATCGATTTTCAAATTGCCTGCTACCGTGTTGGTTTGTCAAAAATGCCAGTGTGAATGTACTTCTGTTACCACAAAGTATGTAAACCAGTAAATTTATACATATTTTTTGTTTAAGAATTTTTATTTCATTTGACGCAGTTGTTTTAGATAAATTATGTTTTTTGTTTTAGTATCAAGTTGCAGATAAGGGTTCAAGATGAATCCGGTAGTGTATCATTTGTCATGTTCGATAAAGATGTTATGAAGGTCATTGGAGCTGCTGCATGCGATATTAGGGAAAGGTAGTTGAACGAAGGTGAAACAAAAAGTTTTCCGCATGAGTTGTCCCAAATCCTTGAAAAGAAACTTGCCTTCAAGATTGATGTTTCTTATTACAATCTTACAAATGACTACCATGTGTATACTGTCGTCAAGATTTGTGATGATGCTGTTATAATTGATGAGTTGGTCGACGGACATGAGAATGTACACGATAGTTTTGTCGAGGTATTTATTCTAATTATTTTGTAATAAGCATTTATATTCTGTAAATTTTCAAATCTGTTATGTTTATTTGTATATGACCACTTTTTAGGTCACTCATGAAGTTTGTGAAATCAAATCTGTTAACCTTTCAGAATCATCGCAAATTGGATTTGAAGTTACTCCTAAGGTATTTATACCTTTCTGCACTTATGTCTAACTTTTTTTCTAGAAATTGTATTGTCATGTAACATTTTATTAGTTTTTTCGTTATTTGTTTGAAGGATATTGTATGTGTTGATGCCGTTGGGGATACTCCCACAAGTTCTAATGGAAAAAGAAGTGTTGAAGATTTTGTTAATGCAAATGTTGCTGACCAAACTTGTACAAGCAAAATATTGAAAAAGAAGACTGCTAGATTCAAAACATAGAATTTATTATTAACGTATTCAGATGTTTGTTTAGTTTTTTCAGTTGAATGAATATATTTTTGTTAACAGCTGTTGTTTAACATCTGTTTTGTCAGTGGATGTAATGTTATTTTAATTTCATCTGTTATAACTTATGTTATGCAATATCTGTTAAAACAATAGTGTCTCGAGTATTTTATAATACTTGAATATTAAATTTTGTGATAGTTATTCCTTAAAATATTTGTTACAATTATTAAATTTGACTTCATTTTTTTGAATTTTTATTGTAACGGGTTTTTTGTTGTTTAAGAGTAGTAAAAATAAGTACATTTAACATTAATTACTGTTGTATTTTCTGTCAGGTTGAATATATATTGTTCATCTGTGTGTTGGTCCTCAATCACTTTTAGGGCTGTAGGGACTGTTACTAATTATGAATTTGAAAAGACAGGTTTAATTTAAATTTATAGTTATTTCATTAGATATTCTTTACAAAGTCTTTTTAAAAAATGTGGTTATATTATTCTTCAGTGGATTATTATAATGATTCACAGTTGTTTGTCAACATTTGTTCACAAGTCATCAAATAATTAATTAATTTTAACTTGGAATAGGTTTGTATATGAAACTTTTTTATTAGGACTTTTTAACTAATTACTACGTATAATGGTAATACTAATAATCTAAAACGTAATACATTGTGAATAAAAACTATTACTACAATTTTTAACAATGATGATTTTTTAACAATTTTTATTGCTATAAAATATGTCTTATGAAAATTGTAAATTGTATTTTACAAACCTCTCATCTGTTCATCAGGCATTATTAACTTATGTTGAATTTTAATATATGTTAACAATTCAATAGTTGTTGATAAACATAATGAAAAAGATGGTTATAATAACTTAAGTGAGTTACATGTCAATTTTTCATGTCATTTCTTAACAAAGTTTGTCATGAAAATATTTTCTATTTAAAACATTATTATTCGTCAATAGAAACTAAAATTACATATTTTATAAATATTGATATTTTTGTAGAATTTTTATTTCTATAAAATATATTTCCTTTTTTAAAGTTATTGGAACAATAAAAGACTTCAAATCATTTGTAAGAACAATATTTTTAATTGTTTAATTAATATAAAAAGAATAATGTTTAAATTTATGTATAAAATATGTCTTATGGAAATTGTATATTGTATTTTTAACAATGATTATTCTTTTTTTTTTTTAACAATTTTTAACAATTTGTAAGAACAATATTTTTAATTGTTTAATTATTATAAAAAGAATAATGTGTAAATTTATGTTTTGTTTTCATCTAGATCTTTCATTTACAGAGTGGCCATCAAAGACTTTTAGGGCTGTGTCCACTATTTAACAATGCTTTTGTTAGATATTAATTACAAGTTAGGTTTTACAAAGTCGGTTTTAAAAATCTGGTTACATCATCCTTCAGTTGAAAATTGTATTGGCTGTGAGTTGGTTTAAGTTACAATAAGTATAAATATAAAAGTATATTATCAATTTAGCATATAATTAAAAGTAATGGTAATATTCATACTAATAATTTAAAACATAATACGTTGTGAATAAAAATTGTTATTACACATTTTAACAATATTAATTTTTTTAAAGAGTTTTTATTTCTATAAATATGTCTTAATATTTTAAAAATTTTTATTGTATCATTTTTTTGTTTAAGCATATAAAAATAAGCACACTTAGCATTAATTGCCGCTGTATTTTCTGTCAAGTTGCATCTTCATCGTTTATCTGTGCATTGGGCTGCAAAATCCTTTAGACCATCAATATTGCTGAAGAAATTCAAATTTGTTTGTGAAAATAATAATAAAAAATGTTTGTTTGCAAACAAAGCCTAAATCGGTTTGTGGTGACAACCATATTTACAATTAGTAAATTTCACATCATTTGTTAAAAAAGTTTGTAATGAAATACTATTAGACTTAATAAGTCAGCAATAAAAATTAATATTACATGGATATACTATTAATTATTATGATATTGAAAGTTATTTTATTATTTTATCGTTATTTTTTATCGTTTGTGTTTGTAATTGTAATTGTTTTTCAATTTATTTATATTTGTATAAGAGGCCCGAATTAAAAACATTCTTATTAGAGTAGGTATACACCTATTTTTTCAGTCTATAAAAGGTCAGTAACTCTTTATTTCAGTTTGCAACTTTTGTAATACAAGAACCATTGAAAAGCAAATGAACCATCTATGCCATCAGTATATAATGTTAATTCATGTAAATTTCGTAGCTCAAGACTTCTCAAAATTCTCCGTGTGGAAAAAAAATGTATTACCAATAATCCGTTGCTAATGAGGTTGGAATGGTTGTTGCTTGAAGATTCTTTCAATCAAAGGAAAATATTCTCTGTTCTATTATAATACGAGAGCCCGACCAATTTGAGATGGTTCTCTATATAAAAAACATGTCTCTAAAATTTGCGCTATTTAGAGGCTTATTATTGTATTTGTTTTCTTTTTCTTTTGTGACACCCCAGGAAAATCCCACATCGGCCGTGGCCAGGAGAGATCCTTGGTTCATAAGTAATGTCTTGCCTCTTAGATCACCAACGCATTTTGGGGCTTAATGTTAGTGGATGAGAGGAGAACTCCACAGTTAAGCGTGCTCAGGTGGGAGCAGTTTCAGAATGGGTGACCTCCTGGGAAGTTTCCACCGGGGCACCCAAAAAAAAATCCGTGAGCTCTGGGTGGGTAAAGCGGACAATATTGGTGGTGAGAGGGACGGGGTGTTACAGATGGTATCAGAGCCACTCCTGTGCCGTTCGGGATGGTGGGTGCATTACTCATCAGGGACGATGAGACTCTAACCTCATCAGGGACAATGAGACTCTAACGGGGGGTGAATGTGACACCCCAGGAAAATCCCACATCGGCCGTGGCCAGGAGAGATCCTTGGTTCATAAGTAATGTCTTGCCTCTTAAATCACCAACGCGTTTTGGGGCTTAATGTTAGTGGATGAGAGGAGAACTCCACAGTTAAGCGTGCTCAGGTGGGAGCAGTTTCAGGATGGGTGACCTCCTGGGAAGTTTCCACCGGGGCACCCAAAAACAAATCCACAGTTAAGCGTGCTCAGGTGTAGCAACATGTCTTATAGCATCCTAATCACGTGTAGCAACATGTCTTATAGCATCCTAATCACGTGTAGCAACATGTCTTATAGCATCCTAATCACGTGTACTGTTCATGCGATTAGGGCCTAATCGCCAATAGGTATAGGCGATAAGAGCTCCAATCGCTAGTAGTACATGCAATTAGAGCTCCAATCGCTAGTAGTACATGCGATTAGGAATTCTAATCGCCTGTACTGCTGCGTAATCGCCTGACGCGTACTAAACGACTAGAAACGCCTATAAATACCCCCCTTATGTTTTAAAACATCATTTGTGAAACCCGTAACATGTCTAATAACTTGGTAACACGTTTTCGGACTTGTTTATGCGTTAATTGGGCGTTATGCTAGATAGGGTGAATGTTTGCGCATGCTAAGTGTGTAATTGCATAAGTTGCATGATATCTTGTATGTGGCTAACACGTGGGATGTCGGGTCACCAATGGGATGTCGGGTATTGTCTGGTTTGGTCGGTTTACCGTTTAAACATGTTTTCAACATACACGGTCACGGTCTGGACAACTTGGGGACTGATTAGCCTTCGGGTTAGTAGTCATCACACTCATGTAAACTCGTTGATAGGTCGCCACTAGTAGGGACTATTACACACGTATCAGATTTCTATTTTACTGAGGACGCACTCTAAGGTGAGTTTCACGGCCCCACTCTTTTACTAGTTTTACATTTTCGGGGGAGAAAACATGTTGTGCTCTTTAAACGTGTGTCAAATGTGTTTTCCTTAAAGGCGTGACAACTATGTTTTTGGGTATTCATGTATTCACTACATTTTGGGAGTATTCATTACGTTTGGGAGTGTTCATTGGGGTTCAAGGTATTCATTTATGTTCAGTATTATATGGCCTATGTTGTGGCAGTTCGTTAGCCGCGGTGCGGTAGTTTGTTAGCCTCTATGTGGTAGTTCGTTAGCTATGATATAGTAGTTCGTTGACCATGGGATGGTAGTTCGTTAGCTATGATATAGTAGTTCGTTGACAATGGGATGGTAGTTCGTTAACCGCGGTGGGCAATAGTTTGTTTGGGAGGTTCGTTATGGAGTTCAAACGTTCAACGAGTGTTTTCATCAGTCGGTAGTATCATGATAGTCTTTCAATAGTTCGTGAAACGTTTTACTTAAAAACCTGTAAACTCACCAGCATTATTTGCTGACGTCTTTTAGCATGTTTGTCTCAGGTCACTAAGGTAGCAGCTATCGATAGGTGCACGTAGTCTCACGGCGTCTAGGACTCATTTGCATTTTATTTTGAGTATTTCAGACTTGAGTTTTACTTTTGAGTTGTAATAATACATTTTGCTTCCGCTGTGTTAGAACGGTTTTGAAAACTTAATGGGCAATTTATGTTGTTTTCATATCATTTAGTTGTCGTTTATTGTGACCATTGACTTGGATCCTGGTGTGTCACGCGCCTCGCGGTAAAACCCCGCATGTGGAATTTGAGGGTGTGACAGATTGGTATCAGAGTCGATGGTTATAGTGAACTAGGACTGTATGTAGAGTCTAGTCTATAGCCGAGTATCAGCCACATTAGACGGTCACACATATTTACGAGTCATGTCATTTGATAAACGTACTAACCTTGTCGGGGTGTCGGTGTCCTCGTCACACGGTATCGTATTATTTATCCTTGGGTTATTTCTACACTTATTCTATCTTCTTCTTCGGGTTTGAAGATGAAGGGGGCTTATCACTTATACTTGGTAGTAGTGTACATTGGAGTGGCTTCGGCGCATTTTTGAGATTTTTCCGGGATTTGGATATCTCCCCTCTATGCTCTAATGTACATACTTGCCTACACACACACTATCCTGCATTAGTACATGTCATAGTACACCCTTGAGTGATTGTTCACTTTGGGGATCCTCGTACGATAACAGTTTCTTTTAGGAATGTGGGTATCGGGTGATTGGAAGTTCTAGCTAGGAACACACCTAGAGGACCATGTAGAGCGATTTGTTGTTTCGGGTGCACACAAAATCATAAATCGAAATGCATGAAAATCCTGGTGGACTTCGAGTTCGGACAGATGATCATGCTGGAACCCCATTCTGAATTCGTTTGGTCACTAGTAGTTTGATCTAGTAATGACACTGAGTATCTTGCTTGTGTTTTGGCAGAACATGTTTGGTCGTACTGGTGTACGTACTGGGGGACGCTGTGGTGGCGGCGGGGGTCGCAATGGCGGTGGAGGAGGTGGTGGGAACATCACCATGACTCAGACGGAGTTGGAGAACATGTTGCAGCAGCAGTTAAACGTTGCGTTGGCTGCTTTCCAGGCTGCTCAGCAGAACCTGGGAAATACTAATCAGGTGCAGTCTGGGTGCACCTACAAGAAGTTCATGGACTGTAAGCCCCATTACTTCAATGGGATTGAAGGGGCAGTGGGACTACTTCGGTGGTTGGAGAAGATCGAGTCGGTGTTTGCTATGTGTAACTGTCCCGACGCTGATCGCATCAAGTATGCTTCTGCTACTCTTGAGGGACACGCTTTGACTTGGTGGAACTCCATGTAACATTTCGCATTTAATTTGTGTACGTTACGATTATTATCGAATAAAACGCCAAATTTTTATCAATATCGTGCCCTTTAAAAATTTTCGTGACACATTTGGACCCCTAGTATCATACTATAAGCATATATTACTATAATATTATTGAAATAATTGTTTAAAAAAAATATGCCTGGGCCGGGATTCGAACCCGTGCCCTAGGCCGGTTCAACCTTTTAACACAAACACACAAACCAGCTGAGCCACAAGCCTATATGTGTTAATATCCCAACTTTATTAAAGTTAACATTTCCCTTGTATATCTCAGTCAAACCACGAAAGTCAAAACCCAGGGAGCCGACAAATTTGATTCAAAATTAACGCGTCTTGGTGCTGATTATGGAAATGATATTAACGAATTGATTGACCAAATCATCATACGCATCAAATCTAACCTTCAATTACGGATAATCATTCCTTCAATTACGGATAATCATTCCTCGTCGCGTTTGACCTCGGCGTTGACTCGCGTTTATGCTCCAATCAAGCCCTGTATGTTTCAATTAAATTGTTGTTTTTGTTTTTCGTTATGATACAATCAACAGCCCTAAGGTTTCTATGGCTGTTGATTGGTAATTGTATCGATTATTATAACTAGGGCTTGACACCTTTGAATCGGGGATAATCATCTGCAGACACTGTATATATATATATATATATATATATATATATATATATATATATATTTATGAACTAAAACCATCACCAACTGATCAACAAATCAGTTGGTGTGACCTCTTGTCCTTAAAACATGAACCGGCCACAGGCCACGGTTCGATCCTCACACGCGTCCCAGTTTTCCTTCTTTTCTTTTTAAACAATTACATAAACAATCTGTGAACCTATATAATTAATTCAAACCGAGTTTAACCGTTCTCAGGGTCTAGACCAGATGGTCTAGGCTTGTGATTTAAAAACCCTAACCCAGGTTTGACGCGGGTTCGAGCCTCACCATGTGCAAATTTTTTTACAGACCTTTTATATACACATTCATTTTATTTTAAAATTAGTTTTAAAATACTAAAACTCCTTTATAAATTCTACAAAAATTATTTTATGTTATTCTAGTAGAAAAGTTTAACATACAATTTTTAGTTTTCCAAAAATTATTTATTTAATATATATAATAAATATTTCAAGTTTATTCTATTTTATTTATAAAATTCTATAAAAATATCAAAACGATTATATAAATTTTCACAAAAATTATTCTGAGTTTATATAACGTTAAACATTTCTGAAATGACTTTTATTTCTGAAAAATCATTTATTTAATATTTTTAATCAATTTTTGCTAGTTTTAATCATAAATAAATCATAATAAATTCATTTTTCTATATTTTTGCACCAAAATTTTATATAAATTATTTCTATTTATTTAGAACAGAAATACAATTTTTAAGTTAATAATTCTTTAATTTTAATATTTTTAAATATTAAAGTTATATTTTGACAATTTAAAATAAATAGATTAAATATTCTATTTTTAAGAAAATAATTTTATAAAAATTATTTTCATACTTAAAACTTTATGATGTGACCATCTTTAATCAAAAATTTACAAAAAGACTTTTGTTTATTTATTTATCAAATTTCTCTTATTTATTAAACATTTTATTTATTAATCAAACGAATACTTATCCCCAATTCGAAACCCTAGAAAATACTTGTAGACTAGATAGACTTAGACTTATTTGTTACCTGATACATAGGGTAATACTTGGCAACTTTGGGGCTACACTTTTACATAACCATGTTTATGCAATTCTTTATACTTGCAACATTATACTTAAGCAATTCTACATACATGTCTAGTTGTAAACTTTAATGCCTCATGATTTAGACAACAACAACAGTTAGACTTACACTTCAACATACATAATCATTAGCTATGGCCAAGCCGGCGATACTCAATAATAGATCTATTGGATTGACAATCCCACCTAGATTTGTTGACCATCTTTTATGGGGAGCGCGGGTGATTGTTATCGTTCCAACATAATATTAAGGTGAACCGTGGATGACGGGATGGACCTAAACTAGTCGGAGGTTTGATTATGTGGATTCAACACTTCATGTTTATTCATGTAGACTTAAACTTACCATAGACATATGAATTGTTAAACTTTTATTCTTAAACTTAATTGCTTGACATGGCTTATGTATTCTCACAAACTTCTAGTTGACCCCCCCCCCCCATTTTTCCAAACTCAACAGGAATTACTGATGCTTGAAGTCTAGAGCTAGCATGAGAAGATATTTGAAGTCTTAAACTTTGTTTGATTATTGGATGTACTAAATTTCATTCAAGACATTTAATGTAATTCAATATTGTAATAAAGGATTATGTAAACATATACATTACCATGAGCTACTGGACAATCATTCATACGTGACACCTCGATGTTTTCGCCATCGGTTGGGGTGTTACAGATTGGTATCAGAGCCATGGTTATAGGGAATTAGGTTATTAGAAAAATAAGGATCATAACCAGTATTTGCTCCTTTTACTTGCTATTCTCTATCTTCCTCCTACTTCTTATCCCTACTTTAATCCCTACAAGAAGATTGCTCTCCATCACTGGATCTACTCTTAGACTAATAGGACAAAATCCCCAGGTTTAGCCTGAACCACCTTGAGATCTCGTTGAAATTCTAGATTTTAATAACAAACACGTGCAATCTGGAAGGGTGAACGCCTGTATTCTGCGTCTTCTGTCTAGGCTGGCATTGCGCATATATCCTAATCAGACGAGGGACCCGGATGCCTACCTGGGAATTCTCGGGATGAGTGTTCACTTATAGGCTAAAGCATGTCTTCATTATGTTATTAGAATCTAGAATCTTTGATAAGTCAACGTTTTCATTTATTCGTTTTAATTAATGAATAAATGATTACATTCCTTATATTACCTCATTCATTTCATTGTGTCTCTTACAGATCATGCCTCCACGTCGCAGCACTCGCAATAACAGTGGTGAGAACCAAGAGGAAAGTAGAAACAACCATAACCACGATGTCACACCCTCAAATTTCCACTGCGGGGTTTACCGCGAGGCGCGTGACAAACCAGGATCTAGTCAACGGTCGAATGAACGACCTCTATATGCTATCAAAATCATACGTAATAAACCAAAAGTTTTCAAAGTTCAAAAGTTTAGATGTTTAGCCGAAGCAGTAAATAAAGTTCATGCAAACCATCTCGTAAAATAGTACGAGTTTACCAAAACCAACATAATAAAATAAAAAGTTTGAAAACTGAAAGGAAATGTTTGTGATGCAAGTGAGACTTCAAGTGCATCCTAGCAGCGATACCTTTAGCGACCTGAGAAAACATGCTAAAGTGTGTCAACAATTAAGTTGGTGAGTTCACAGGTTTTAATGTAAGAAAATCTGTTTGTCTGTTTGTCTGCATAGACTCACATCCGTTTACTAATTATATCCAATGCTAGCTAGACATTAACAAGTTACTAAGCGTACATAAACCATTGCTGACTGTTGGTAGTTGTTTGCCTTCCGCCACCGCTCATTCAACGGTGACGACTGTTTAGGACAATATGCACCTGCTCAACCTCCAGTTGACACAGGTGGGGCTTGTCAGACCCAATAGATCTATTCACATCTCCTCGCTATGTTACACATACTTTGGTTTACAATGTAAGGACTTAAGAATGAAAGTTACGCTACAGTAATGAAAGTTACGCTACAGTAAACAAGTGATATAATAGTACATGTGATCTACAATGTCCGTGTGTTTGTGTAGCATGTTTCTCCCCCAACAGGAAAACAGTAAAAGGGGCCGTGAAACTCACCTTTGCTTTGCGTGCTAATAAACCAGGTGTAATAAAATAAGTGTCCAACTACTGGAAACCTATAATATAACAACCTATAAATGTTTGTCCAACATTTTTGTTTGTCCAATTAACCCATTGACTCCAAATCAATGACTTAGTTTGTGTTTATAAAATCTGTTTGACCAAGTTTGACTAAGTTTGACCCGACGACCCATTGGTGATCTGTTAAGTGTTTTATGTTTGAACAAGTTGGAGAAGCCTAGAATTACAAGTTACACCCAAACATGCAATCCTAGTGTACTAACATGTTAGCCAAACACATAATATGATAGCTTTGTTAAAATTTCCAAGTTTGGGTTTTTAGGCATACAACTTATATCTAGCGTGACATAACATTAATAAGTCATACAACACTCCACATACAATCCACAACATGTAAAACTTTCCATATTAGGTAACCTATGAACAAGATGAACACATTGCATGTAAAAAGTTTCCCTTTTTAGTAAGTTATGACGCTAGCTTTATTTTTAACAAAACGAATATTCTAGTATGCTTAAATAATCATTCCTAAGCATATCCTAACATTACATGTTCTATAACATGCTTAGATCTCAATTTCAAAATCTAAAAATCAATAAAGTTTCCTTCTTGGGCAGGTTCATAATAATAATTTCAAATCACGTCAAATCATCATCTAATGCATGTTAACCTTTTAAAATAACCATAACATGATCACAATAATACATCATACAAGTTACAACATCAAGGTTCTAAGATCTAGGGTGTACACAAATATCAAAGTTTTGGCTATGACATGCACCATATGATTTTATATATAAAATTCCTCATCAAAACCCAATACAAACATATAATAATCATCTTTTAATCATTATTAGTTGATAAAAATAATTTTTGATCAGATTTGGACTTGAGGTTTCATGGACAAAAATAAGAATTAATCATAACTAAAGGAAATTAAAACATAAAGATCATGTTTACACACCTCAAGCTCTTCAAATAATGATCCTAGACCAACTTAAGCTCCAAAATTGATGATTCTTGATTAGGGCAGAGGTTAGGGGTTTTAAATTTCGTAATTAGGAGGTTGGGGGCTGATTAGGGTTAAGTTATAATGAAATTTTAGTATAAAAAAGTTTTTATAATAAACTACAGCGAAATGGGCCTAGGAAAAGGACACTGTGCGTCGGCCCACGAAACTGAACGGGGCAGAGCCCACTTGGATGGAAAATGGAAATCAGGTTGGCTGTTCATGCATGCTTCTATTATTTATTTATTATATTTTCTTTTTGTCGTACATGAATGATATATGAATTTTGTTTAACATTGAAAGATGCTTTTTTTTTGTTCTATTTCGTTTGATCTGACAACAAACATATTTACATCTCTAGTGTGTTGACTTGGTAAATACCAAGTTGGCGCAAAATAGTTTTTTTTTAACAACCATTAAATATATATATATATATATATATATATATATATATATATATATTAATCTATAAAATATTTAACCCAAATATTTTATAATTAGTTTATGACAGCCGATCCTACTAGAGTTGGTTATGTACCTGGTCTCGCATAGCGCGTAACAATTTCATTTCGTTTAGTTCTAAATAAATTCGCGAAATAATTTACATTGACATAATAAATCTATAAAATATTTAACCCAAATATTTTATAACTTATCTACGATGCTCAGTTCGTCTAATGCCTGTTACGGACCCAATCGCATATTCACCAAATAACAATTAATTCAAACTAACTCCAAATAAATTCACGTATACACATAATTGAAAATAGTATCAAATGGGCTATTCTACAATTATTTGTTTTGTTATGTCACCAACGTTTGGGGTCCAGTATTCGTGTGTGTGTTCTTAAAATTAACCGAATTATCTGTTCGTATCATTTCGTATATATTTAGCCAACTTAATTCATCCGAATTAAATTAAATATATAAAAGTAACCCAAGGTAAGTAGTAAATGTTAATAAAAAGTTAACCTGAATTTGTCGGGTGTCACATCATCCCCTTGTTGAAAGAATTTTCGTCCCGAAAATTGCTCAACGTCGCTAAGAAAGTGAAAGAAAATTTTCAGGTTGCCACACCATCCCCTTGTTGAAGGGAATTTCGCCTCGAAATTGAATCTACTTTAGCAGCCCTTGGTTTTGGTGGTGGAAATAGGTGTGGGTACTTAAGCTTCATTTGATCCTCTCGTTCCCATGTGAACTCTGGTCCACGAGTTGAGTTCCAACGAACTTTGACAATACGGATCTTGCTTTTTCTAAGGCTTCGAATTTTGTAATCCAAGATTTCGACTGGTTCTTCGACGATACGCAACTGTTCATCGATTTGTATTTCTTCCAGAGGAACAATAAGTGTCTCATCAGACAGACACTTCTTTAGATTTGAGACATGAAAGACATTGTGAACGCCTTTTAGTTCCTCTGGGAGATTAAGTCGATAGACTACTGGACCAATCAATTCCACGATCTCGAAAGGTCCAACATACCTGGGGTTCAGCTTTCCTCGTTTACCAAAACGAATAACACCTTTCCAAGGTGAGACTTTTAAGAGAACTCTGTCGCCGACCTGAAATTCCAATGGTTTGCGACGTTTGTCAGCGTTGCTCTTCTGTCGGTCACGAGCTGCTGCCATACGCTGACGAATTTGCACGATCTTCTCCGTGGTTTCGTGCACAAGTTCCGGGCCAGTGATTTGACTTTCACCCACCTCAGCCCAACAGATAGGAGATCGGCATTTCCGTCCATACAGTGCTTCAAACGGAGCTGCCTTTATGCTGGTGTGGTAACTGTTATTATAGGAGAATTCTATCAGGGGTAAGTGGTTCTCCCAACCGTTGCCGAAGTCGATGACACACGCTCGCAACATGTCTTCAAGAGTTTGGATTGTTCGCTCGCTCTGGCCATCCGTTTGCGGGTGGTAAGCAGTACTCATATCCAACTGAGTACCCAAGGACTTGTGTAAGGTTTTCCAGAAGCGAGACGTGAAACGAGCATCACGATCAGAAATGATAGAGACTGGCACACCGTGACGAGTGACAACTTCCTTAATGTAAAGACGAGCTAATTTCTCCAGTTTGTCGGTTTCCTTTATCGCTAGGAAGTGTGCGGATTTGGTCAGACGGTCTACAATAACCCAAATCATATCACAACCGCTAGGCGATCGCGGTAGTTTGGTAATGAAGTCCATTGTGATTCGCTCCCATTTCCACATTGGGAGTTCGGGTTGCTGGAGCATACCAGATGGCTTCTGGTATTCGACTTTGACCTTTGCACAGGTCAGACATTTGCTGACATAGGTGGCTATTTCAGTTTTCATATTAGGCCACCAGTAGAGTACCTTAAGATCATGATACATCTTGTCAGAACCGGAATGAATAGAGTATCGAGACTTGTGTGCTTCGTCCATCACAAGTTCTCTGAGATTGCCAAAATGTGGAACCCAAATCCGTTCCATGAAATAATGAATTCCATCAGATTTAAGTTCAAGGTGTTTGTCAGCACCATGCAAGGTTTCAGTTTTAATGTTCTCTACCTTTAAAGCTTCTTGCTGAGCAGCACGAATTCGGTCAGGCAGACCAGTATGAATGGTAAGTTGAAGAGATCGACATCTACGAGGTTTAGAAGATTCCTTCCTGCTTAAGGCATCGGCCACGACGTTTGCCTTACCGGGATGGTACTTGATTGCACAATCGTAGTCATTAAGGAGGTCGACCCAGCGACGTTGTCGCATGTTCAAGTCCTTTTGATCAAAGATGTGTTGGAGACTCTTGTGATCGGTGTAAATGGTGCATTTGGTACCGTACAAGTAATGTCTCCAAATCTTAAGAGCAAACACCACCGCTCCCAATTCTAGATCATGGGTAGTGTAGTTCTTTTCATGGATTTTCAACTGGCGAGATGCGTACGCAATGACCTTCTCACGTTGCATCAGAACACAACCGAGACCTTGAATGGATGCATCACAGTAAACAACAAAGTCATCCGAACCTTCAGGCAAGGACAGGATAGGTGCAGTGCAAAGGTTTTGCTTCAATAACTGAAATGCGGATTCTTGAGTGTCACCCCAATTAAACTTCTTGTCTTTATGGGTTAGAGCAGTAAGAGGTTGAGCGATTTTGGAAAATCCCTCAATGAAACGACGATAATAGCCGGCTAGACCTAAGAATTGTCGCACCTCAGTTGGAGTTTTAGGTGCTTCCCAGTCTTGGATAGCCTCAACCTTGGCTGGATCAACATGTATCCCTTTTTCATTAACTACATGCCCGAGGAATTGGACTTCCCGCAACCAGAAGTCACACTTAGAGAATTTTGCATAAAGCTGCTCTTGCTTCAGAAGTTCCAAGACTAGGCGCAAGTGCTCCTCATGGTCATCCTTGTTCTTAGAATAGATTAGAATGTCATCGATGAAAACAATAACAAATTTATCAAGGTAGGGTTTACATACACGGTTCATCAAATCCATGAATACCGCAGGAGCATTGGTTAAACCGAAAGGCATGACCAAGAATTCAAAGTGGCCATAACGAGTTCTGAAAGCAGTTTTCGGAACGTCTTCTTCTTGAACTCTGAGTTGGTGATAACCGGATCTCAGATCGATTTTCGAGTAAAAACTTGACCCTTGGAGTTGGTCGAACAGATCGTCAATTCGAGGGAGGGGGTAACGGTTCTTAATCGTCACCTTGTTGAGTTCACGGTAGTCGATACACATGCGAAGAGTCCCGTCTTTCTTCTTGACAAATAGGACAGGAGCTCCCAACGGGGATGAGCTTGGTCGAATAAAACCCTTCTCAAGAAGTTCTTGCAGTTGGTTGGAAAGTTCTTGCATCTCTGGAGGTGCAAGACGGTATGGAGCTCTAGCAATAGGAGCCGCACCGGGTGCAAGGTCAATACGAAAATCCACTTGCCGCTGCGGAGGTAAACCGGGTAAATCATCACGGAATACTTCAGGGAAGTCACGGACGATAGGAATATCTTCAAACTTCTTCTCCTCAATAGGAGTTGAGGTAACGAGTACCAGAATTGCGGTATAGCCTTTTCGAAGAAACTTATGGGCTTTCATGCAAGAGATGATATTCAAAGGCGCACTATGCTTCTCGCCTTGAACAGATAAGATCTCACCACAGGGAAGGGGAATACGGACAATCTTATCAAAACAGACTATTTCAGCTCGATGATGGGACAACCAATCCATACCCACTACGACATCAAAACTACACAGGGTAATTGGCATAAGATGTCTAGTGAATGACCCGCTAGTTCAAGTTTACAGCCTTTAAAAACATGAGTGGCTTTAATCAATTTACCGTCAGCAATCTCTAGAGTGTATACGGTTTCTAGTGCTTCAGAGGCAGCATCTAACAATTGACTAAACTCAAGGGAAATGAAACTTTTGTCGGCACCCGAATCAAATAATACCGAAGCAAAGAGATTATTTAAGGGAAACGTACCGGTAACAACACTCGGGTCCTGCCTGGCCTCACCCGAGCCGATCACAAAGGCACGCGCATTGCTGCTATTACCATTGTTGTTGTTCTGATTGTTGTCATTTTGCTTCAATTTGGGGCAGTTTCTCTTGAAATGTCCTTCCTTTCCGCAGTGATAACAGCCCTTAGCTGACTGTTGCTCAGATGGCTGGGACTGTTTAGGTCGGAGCTCACCCCTACAGTCCTTTGCAGCATGACCGGCCTTGCCACAACGTTGGCAAATGAATTTATCACACGAGCCATTATGATGAAAACCACACTTGTTGCACTTTGGGTACTTACCAGCATAGGTACCCTGTTTTTGACCCGATTGATTGGCGTTGGCAGAAGAGTTAGAGGTTTCAAATTTCCGATGCTGCTGCTGAGGTTGATATGAGTTGGCATTCTTGCCAGAATTGTTGTTGTTATCCCACTTTCTTTTGTTGTCATTACCCTTTGCACTAACGCCCCTAGGGGGTAGAGTGCCTTGGGTTACAGCTTGATCAGTAAGTTGGTGAGCTAAACGAATAGCTTCCTGGATAGTGGCGGGTTTAGAAGCAGTGACCATACTTTGGATCTGAGGCACGAGTCCAGCTATGTAGTGCTCAATACGCTTGTAAGCAGGGGTCACCATGCCAGGACACATGGTAGCAAGCTCGTGGTGCCTGGTAGTGTATTCCTCGATTTCGGACCCGACCATTTTCAAAGTCCACAACTCAGCCTCAAGTTTCTTGATTTCATCACGAGGGCAGTACTCCTCTCGCAACATTCGGATAAATTTAGCCCAAGGGAGGGCGTTTGCCTCAGCTAATCCAAGAGTCTGAGCGGTGGAGTTCCACTAAGTTAAAGCGGAGCCGCTCAGTGTGCCGGATGCATACTTAACCCTGTGAGCAATAGGACAGTTACACATCTCAAAAACTGATTATGTCTTCTCTATCCAACGGAGTAGTCCGATTGCTCCTTCAGTACCGCTAAATGACTGCGGCTTACAATCCATGAAGGCCTTAAAAGAACAGGCCGGGGGTGGTGGTGGAGGAGGTGGTGGTGGTGGATTAGCATTGCCTGCAATAGCACATGATAACGATTACTAAAGATGATAGACCTTATTTATTATAATATATAATAATAGAGAGTTAGGTTGTGGTCAAAACGGTGGAAATGGTGTTTACCTGCTTGAAAAGCAGCAAATGCCTCATTCACTCTGTCCTGAATAAGTGCATTTAGTTCGGCCGCGGACATAGTGATGTTACCGCGACCTCCGCCGCGCCCAGCGCGACCTCCACGGCGTCCACCTCGGTTTCCAGACATAGTTCTAGCATTTACAATTACACACAATGAGACAATATAAAAGAATTTATATCAATCACAATTGTATAATGTAAGCAAATAGGGAATGCACTAACACCATATCACAATTTTCAGTAATAATCCTTGATAATAATAATTTGTAATTCATACAAAGTATCAAATCAAACCATTAAACATCCAAAATAGATAGTTGGATGAGCATTACATGCTCATTTAAGTTTATGCCAAGAATGAAAGCGAAATACGAAAAGAAGGTAAGAGGAAATTAATCAGTGTCATGAGAGACGCCAGAGTTCGCCTCTCCATCACTAGGGTTCTCCTTTGGATCTCCCTCCTCTTCCTCCTCTGGTTGTGTCGCTAGAGCTAGGGAATGCTTAAGTGCATCTGGTTTGGGCGATTAGTGGCTAGGGTTTGCGGATGATGATGACGACATTTTCTTGCAAGGTTAAGTTTTTATGTTTGTGTATTTTGTTGTTGTAGAATTTTGTTGGAGATTGTTGTGTTGACATATAAATTCCAAATATTTATACATGTAAGAGTGTTTTTCTGTTGGGTTGCATGTAACAGTGTTGGACAGTCATGTTAGTATCAGTACTCGACTCTTGAGTAACTATAGCGTTTGATCTAGTGTGTGTAGCAGTTATAGACCAGACTCACAATGCAGTCCTAGTTCACTATAACCATTGGCTCTGATACCAATCTGTCACACCCTTAAATTTCCACTGCGGGGTTCTACCGCGAGGCGCGTGACAAACCAGGATCTAGTCAACGGTCGAATGAACCACCTCTATATGCTATCAAAATCATACGTAATAAACCAAAAGTTTTCAAAGTTCAAAAGTTTAGAAGTTTAGCGGAAGCAGTAAATAAAGTTCATGCAAACCATCTCGTAAAATAGTACGAGTTTACCAAAACCAACATAATAAAATAAAAAGTTTGAAAACTGAAAGGAAACGTTTGTGATGCAAGTGAGACTCCAAGTGCATCCTAGCAGCGATACCTTTAGCGACCTGAGAAAACATGCTAAAGTGTGTCAACAATTAAGTTGGTGAGTTCACAGGTTTTAATGTAAGAAAATCTATTTGTCTGTTTGTCTGCATAGACTCACATCCGTTTACTAATTATATCCAATGCTAGCTAGACATTAACAAGTTACTAAGCAAACATAAACCATTGCTGACTGTTGGTAGTTGTTTGCCTTCCGCCACCGCTCATTCAACGGTGACGACTGTTTAGGACAATATGCACCTGCTCAACCTCCAGTTGACACAGGTGGGGCTTGTCAGACCCAATAGATCTATTCACATCTCCTCGCTATGTTACACATACTTTGGTTTACAATGTAAGGACTTAAGAATGAAAGTTACGCTACAGTAAACAAGTGATATAATAGTACATGTGATCTACAATGTTCGTGTGTTTGTGTAGCATGTTTCTCCCCCAACAGGAAAACAGTAAAAGGGGCCGTGAAACTCACCTTTGCTTTGCGTGCTAATAAACCAGGTGTAATAAAATAAGTGTCCAACTACTGGAAACCTATAATATAACAACCTATAAATGTTTGTCCAACATTTTTGTTTGTCCAATTAACCCATTGACTCCAAATCAATGACTTAGTTTGTGTTTATAAAATATGTTTGACCAAGTTTGACTAAGTTTGACCCGACGACCCATTGGTGATCTGTTAAGTGTTTTATGTTCGAACAAGTTGGAGAAGCCTAGAATTACAAGTTACACCCAAACATGCAATTCTAGTGTACTAACATGTTAGCCAAACACATAATATGATAGCTTTGTTAAAATTTCCAAGTTTGGGTTTTTAGGCATACAACTTATATCTAGCATGACATAACATTAATAAGTCATACAACACTCCACATACAATCCACAACATGCAAAACTTTCCATATTAGGTAACCTATGAACAAGATGAACACATTGCATGTAAAAAGTTTCCCTTTTTAGTAAGTTATGACTCTAGCTTTGTTTTTAACAAAACGAATATTCTAGTATGCTTAAATAATCATTCCTAAGCATATCCTAACATTACATGTTCTATAACATGCTTAGATCTCAATTTCAAAATCTAAAAATCAATAAAGTTTCCTTCTTGGGCAGGTTCATAATAATAATTTCAAATCACGTCAAATCATCATCTAATGCATGTTAACCTTTTAAAATAACCATAACATGATCACAATAATACATCATACAAGTTACAACATCAAGGTTCTAAGATCTAGGGTGTACACAAATATCAAAGTTTTGGCTATGACATGCACCATATGATTTTATATATAAAATTCCTCATCAAAACCCAATACAAACATATAATAATCATCTTTTAATCATTATTAGTTGATAAAAATAATTTTTGATCAGATTTGGACTTGAGGTTTCATGGACAAAAATAAGAATTAATCATAACTAAAGGAAATTAAAACATAAAGATCATGTTTACACACCTCAAGCTCTTCAAATAATGATCCTAGACCAACTTAAGCTCCAAAATTGATGATTCTTGATTAGGGCAGAGGTTAGGGGTTTTAAATTTCGTAATTAGGAGGTTGGGGGCTGATTAGGGTTAAATTATAATGAAATTTTAGTATAAAAACGTTTTTATAATAAACTACAGCGAAATGGGCCTAGGAAAAGGACACTGTGCGTCGGCCCACGAAACTGAATGGGGCAGAGCCCACTTGGATGGAAAATGGAAATCAGGTTGGCTGTTCATGCATGCTTCTATTATTTATTTATTATATTTTCTTTTTGTCGTACATGAATGATATATGAATTTTGTTTAACATTGAAAGATGCTTTTTTTTTGTTCTATTTCGTTTGATCTGACAACAAACATATTTACATCTCTAGTGTGTTGACTTGGTAAATACCAAGTTGGCGCAAAATAGTTTTTTTTTTTAACAACCATTAAATATATATATATATATATATATTAATCTATAAAATATTTAACCCAAATATTTTATAATTAGTTTATGACAGCCGATCCTACTAGAGTTGGTTATGTACCTGGTCTCGCATAGCGCGTAACAATTTCATTTCGTTTAGTTCTAAATAAATTCGCGAAATAATTTACATTGACATAATAAATCTATAAAATATTTAACCCAAATATTTTATAACTTATCTACGATGCTCAGTTTGTCTAATGCCTGTTACGGACCCAATCGCATATTCACCAAATAACAATTAATTCAAACTAACTCCAAATAAATTCACGTATACACATAATTGAAAATAGTATCAAATGGGCTATTCTACAATTATTTGTTTTGTTATGTCACCAACGTTTGGGGTCCAGTATTCGTGTGTGTGTTCTGAAAATTAACAGAATTATCTGTTCGTATCATTTCGTATATATTTAGCCAACTTAATTCATCCGAATTAAATTAAATATATAAAAGTAACCCAAGGTAAGTAGTAAATGTTAATAAAAAGTTAACCTGAATTTCTCGGGTGTCACACACGACGCTAACCACAACAACAACAATAACAACAACAACAATGGCGTTGATGCTGAATTGGCTGCGATCATCTCTCAACAAATGGCACAACAGATCGCGACTCTGGTTCCTAACTTACTGGCTCAAGTCATCCAGATGAATGGAAATGGTAATGGAAACGGAAACGGCAACGGAAACGGTAATGGAAACCACAATGGAAACGGAAATGGTCTCCCAGCTTGCACTCTTAAGCACTTTAATACCTGTAATCCCCCTAAGTTCAGTGGAGATGAAGGAGCTACGGGTCTTCTGCAATGGTTCGAGGGTATTGAGAATACCTTCATTAATAGTGAGTGTCCCGATAACCTCAAGGTCCGTTATGCCATGAGTGTTCTTCACAAACGAGCACTCACTTGGTGGAATGAGGAAAAGCGCACCCATGGAACTGAAGTCGCACTTGCCTTAACTTGGGATCAAGCTAAAGACATTATGAAGGCAGAGTTCTGCCCTCGTAACGAAATCAAGAAGTTGGAAGACGAGTTTCACGATCTTGCCCAAGATAGTGGAGAAAACCTTGCCTACAACACTCGTTTTCACGAACTTAGTCTACTGCTACCACACAAGGTCACCCCCTTGCCTATTGCGATCGAAAAATACATTGGTGGCTTACCCATGCAGATTCAAGACACGGTGTGGGGAAGGAACCCTACTACTCTGGAAGAAGCAAAGCGGTTGGCGGCCACCCTAACAGATAACCATGTGAAGGCAGGAACCCTGACACGGAAAGGGGAAAAGAAAACTGTTGCGAAGGATACTCCTCAACCTGCCGTTGAAATTGAAACTGAGGCCTCAACCAATGGAAGGCGCAAGGTCAGGAATTTTGCAATAGACGCCACTGTCCCACCCAACAAGAAACAATATAACGGGAACTAACCTATGTGTGACTCCTGTTAGTATCACCACCCAACCCAAGTGCCCTGCCGTCTGTGTACCAATTGTCAAAGGTATGGACATCTTGCAAATGTTTGTCGAATTCCTGCTGCAAATGCCCTTGCTGCTCCAAATAACCCTGCTAGGGACCCTCCAGCTACTTAACAACAAGCTCCACCGTTTGAATGTTATTTTGCATTTAAAATTCTATGTATTGACGCTTTTGATTCAAGTATTGAATTTTTTGTCTTTTACATGAGAGTCGTTATCTAGTATGATTACAACACTTGGATGCATGCTTGTTTGAATGTGAACTAATTGCTATATCAATATCTAAACCATACTCGTTATACTTATAAACTTGCTTACTTGTACAACAGTTAGTTGGCTACCAAATAACCTACTCAACGATTGGTAGAGGTCATCATGTCTTTTCAACAGTCGGGAGAGGCCCTACAACCTGCTCAACGACTGGTGGAGGCTATCAAACCTACTCAACAATCGGTAGGGTCATAGAAGGACACAAAACCCTGATGTAAGGTAAATTGGTGATTGCGGTCCGGAACGTAATCATGAATTTACAGGTACGTTAAGGTAGTGTGAAATTCTATCAAGGTTTTCGGTAGTTGACCAATTATAAACCTTTGTTACCTGGTAGTTCATTTAGTCTTTCAATAGTCCATCAACTCATTTCTTTTAGGACTCCTAAAACTTAATACTTTGCTAGATTCTTATCCTCCTTGCGATTTCAAGACACACCTAATCCTACCCTGTTATCCAAATTATTTGAAACAAGATCTTTCTATTCATGTCGTGTCCTAACAAAAAACTTCCAGACCACACTTATCCTGATTTCTACCCAATCACCTTCAACCCTATGTTTTCAATAAACTTCGGGACGAAGTTCCTAAAAGTAGGGGAGACTGTAGCATTTCGCATTTAATTTTGTGTACGTTATGATTATTATCGAATAAACGCCAAATTTGTATCAATATCGTGCCCTTTAAAAATTTTCGTGACACATTTGGACCCCTAGTATCATACTATAAGCATATATTACTATAATATTATTGAAATAATTGTTTAAAAAAATATACCTAGGCCGGGATTCGAACCCGTGCCCTAGGCCGGTTCAACCTTTTAACACAAACACACAAACCAGCTGAGCCACAAGCCTATATGTGTTAATATCCCAACTTTATTAAAGTTAACATTTCCCTTGTATATCTCAGTCAAACCACGAAAGTCAAAACCCAGGGAGCCGACAAATTTGATTCAAAATTAACGCGTCTTGGTGCCGATTATGGAAATGATATTAACGAATTGATTGACCAAATCATCATACGCATCAAATCTAACCTTCAATTACGGATAATCATTCCTTAATAAACCAATTTTACGCGATTAAGATAACCCTTGGTCATGATTTCCAATTGAACATCCTAGCATGTTATACTATAAATTGGACATTCCTGGTGAACCTAAAACCGCCGAAAACTAAACCCTCATACCCAATTTCGTCTGAAAATCCATAATAATCAGTGAACCTCGTCGCGTTTGACCTTGGCGTTGACTCGCGATTCTGCTCCAATAAAGCCCTGTATGTTTCAATTAAATTGTTGTTTTTGTTTTTCGTTATGATACAATCAACAGCCCTAAGGTTTCTATGGCTGTTGATAATTGTATCGATTATTATAACTAGGGCTCGACACCTTTGAATCGGGGATAATCATCTGCAGACACTGTATATATATATATATATATATATATATATATATATATATATATATATATATATTTATGAACTAAACAATCTGTGAACCTATATAATTAATTCAAACCGAGTTTAACCGTTCTCAGGGTCTAGACCAGATGGTCTAGGCTTGTGATTTAAAAACCCTAACCCGGGTTTGACGCGGGTTCGAGCCTCACCATGTGCAAATTTTTTTTACAGACCTTTATATATACACATTCATTTTGTTTTAAAATTAGTTTTAAAATACTAAAACTCCTTTATAAATTCTACAAAAATTATTTTATGTTATTCTAGTAGAAAAGTTTAACATACAATTTTTACTTTTCCAAAAATTATTTATTTAATATATATAATAAATATTTCAAGTTTATTCTATTTTATTTATAAAATTCTATAAAAATATCAAAACGATTATATAAATTTCCACAAAAATTATTCTGAGTTTATATAACGTTAAACATTTCTGAAATGATTTTTATTTCTGAAAAATCATTTATTTAATATTTTTAATCAATTTTTGCTAGTTTTAATCATAAATAAATCATAATAAATTCATTTTTCTATATTTTTCCACCAAAATTTTATATAAATTATTTCTATTTATTTAGAACAGAAATACAATTTTTAAGTTAATAATTCCTTAATTTTAATATTTTTAAATATTAAAGTTATATTTTGACAATTTAAAATAAATAGATTAAATATTCTATTTTTAAGAAAATAATTTTATAAAAATTATTTTCATACTTAAAACTTTATGATGTGACCATCTTTAATCTAAAATTTACAAAAAGACTTTTGTTTATTTATTTATCAAATTTCTCTTATTTATTAAACATTTTATTTATTAATCAAACGAATAATTATCCCCAATTCGAAACCCTAGAAAATACTTGTAGACTAGATAGACTTAGACTTATTTGTTACCTGATACATAGGGTAATACGTGGCAACTTTGGGGCTACACTTATACTTTTTCTCGAGATTTAATACTTTGCTAAGGTGAGTTTACGTAACCATGTTTATGCAATTCTTTATACTTGCAACATTATACTTAAGCAATTCTACATACATGTCTAGTTGTAAACTTTAATGCCTCATGATTTAGACAACAACAACAGTTAGACTTACGCTTCAACATACATAATCATTAGCTATGGCCAAGCCGGCGATACTCAATAATAGATTCATTGGATTGACAATCCCACCTAGATTCGTTGACCATCTTTTATGGGGAGCGCGGGTGATTGTTATCGTTCCAACAAAATATTAAGGTGAACCGTGGATGACGGGATGGACCTAAACTAGTTAGAGGTTTGATTATGTGGATTCAACACTTCATGTTTATTCATGTAGACTTAAACTTACGATAGACATATGAATTGCTAAACTTTTATTCTTAAACTTAATTGCTTGACATGGCTTATGTATTCTCACCAACTTCTAGTTGACCCCTCCATTTTTCCAAACTCAACAGGAATTACTGATGCTTGAAGTCTAGAGCTAGCATGAGAAGATATTTGAAGTCTTAAACTTTGTTTGATTATTGGATGTACTAGATTTCATTCAAGACATTTAATGTAATTCAATATTGTAATAAAGGATTATGTAAACATATGCATTACCATGAGCTACTGGACAATCATTCATACATGACACCTCGATGTTTCCGCCATCGGTTGGGGTGTTACACTCCACCACTGCGAATCTTGGTCTGGGTGAGGCCAATGCTATGCCGTGGTCCGAGTTTGTTCAGATGTTGAGGGCGGAGTATTGCCCAAGGGGCGAGATTATGAAGTTGGAACACGAGTTTTGGAATCTGAAGATGGTTGGGTCCGAGATCGAGGAGTTCACTGCTAGGCATAATGAGTTGGCTGTTATGTGTCCCGGTTTGGCTACACCAGATTACCGGAGGATTAAGCACTACGTTGCTGGGTTAGTGCCGGATATTGTTGGGCTTGTTGTCACTGCTGATCACACTACTATGATGGCCACTGTTCGGGCAGCTCACAAAATGACTAACATGAAGGTGGCAGAGGGTGTCTTACCACCCAGGGGTGTTGCCGTGAAAGCCCCTGTGGATAACAAGCGGAAGTGGGATGGTACTGGGAAGAGTGCGAGTTCGGGTCAACTGCGGCAGCAGGTGAGGAAGACTGAGGCTTTGGGATCGTCTTCGGGTCAGAGGCAAGACGGGTACACGGGGAAACTGCCGGAGTGCGATCAATGTGGGTTCCATTATTATGGCAGCTGTGAGAAGTTTCGTTGCAACCGTTGTAAGCGTGTGGGCCATGTTGCTAGAAACTGTAGAGTCAATCTCCAGACAGTTCCAGGTCAAGCGATTGTCCCTGCTCCTATTCCTCAGGGAAACCAATGGTGTTATAACTATGGGGAGTTGGGGCATCTCAAGTGTAACTGCCCAAAATTGGATTAGGTCGAGGCAAGGGCTGCAGGCGGTGGTGGAAACAACGAGGGTAGCGGTCGAGCTACTCGTGCTCATGCTTACGTCATTGGTGCTAGGGAAACGTGGAGGATCCTGATACTGTTACTGGTGAGTTCTCTTTTCTTGCTATTTATCGTGCTCTGGTTGCTTTCGTATGTGTTGTTTAGCGTTTCGCATGCATCAAGTGTCTTCAGTATTGAGTTTGGTTATCGTTTTGTATTCATGGGTTTGATGTGGGTCCTTTGGAGATGATACTTGGACGGTACCGGTGTGCCATTTATACCGATCACAGTAGTCTCCAGTAGGACTTCGATCAGGAGGATTCGTTGTTTTGCGTTCAACTTGGGAAGGGCGGTTCCCCGGCCTGGAGTATCTGTTGTTATCTTTATTCGTTCGTAGTTATCCCTTTGTTTGCATTCTTGGAAACGTTACTTGGGTTAGGTCAACACTCATTACCATCGAAGAGTGAATCTCAGGGCGAGATTCCTTTCAACAAGGGGATGATGTGACGACCGGGAAAAATTTTCTTTTTATCGCTTCGTTCTCTTTGACTTCGGAAATTTTCGGGACGAAAATTCTTTCAACGGGGGGATGATGTGACACCCGGCACGTTTAGGTTAACATTTTATAATACACATAAGTCTACCTTAGCGAAAAACATTTTCAAACTTACTTAACTAGGTCAGTTGAGTCGTTATGATGGTTCCGGGAATCATCGGGAGTCGTTACAATGATCCACGGGATCATTGGGAGTCGGTCCATAACAATGTGAACACGGATGGGTGATTTGTAGAATCGCCGGGTTTAACGCACACACGTAAATCTTGAGTCCCGGGAATTGGTGAACGGACGCAAACGTGTTAGTTATCGTGCATTATCTTTTTGTAATCATTATGTGACTTGCCGGTATGTGAATGCGTGTTTATATGTGTTAAAATAGTGATTTCGCGTAATCACCAATAGTATAGGAAATTAGGATCCAAATCACGTGTAGCAACATGTCTTATAGCATCCTAATCACGTGTAGCAACATGTCTTATAGCATCCTAATCACGTGTACTGTTCATGCGATTATGGCCTAATCGCCAATAGGTATAGGCGATTAGAGCTCCAATCGCTAGTAGTACATGCGATTAGGAATTCTAATCGCCTGTACTGCTACGTAATCGCCTGACGCGTACTAAACGACTAGAAACGCCTATAAATACCCCCCTTATGTTTTAAAACATCATTTGTGAAACCCTAATACACCCCAAAGCCACCCCACACCTTATTCAACCTCTGAACCACGTTTTTGATCAAGAAATCACATTTCCAAACTTTACATCTCATAATCTTAGAATTTCAAGGTGTGTTCTTCATCCCAAACCTTTATAATGATATTGTTTTGATCCCTAAAGGTCCAGACCTGATTTATAAACATTTGTGTCTTTGAAAACTCATTAAAATCAGCTTCAAAACAAACCCAAACCTCTATACTTGTTATATGTGATGTATTCATGCAAGATAGGATTTTTATCGTTTAAACATGATTGTTCTTGTGTTATTATTGTGCTTCTGATCTAAATGAGTTGATATGATGATAACCTAGGAGTTTGAAGGCTCATAGATGTGTAATATTGATATTAGGAGTTTTGACCCGTTTGAATGATTATGGTGGATTGATGATGATATGTTGTGTTTTGTTGATTGTTTGAGATTAGGGTTTACTCTAGGATGATGCTAGAACAGTAGGATATTGTCGGACAACGTCGTTATGTGATGAAATTTAGATATTTGCTATTTAGGGTAAGTTTTGCATGTTGATGTGATGCTTACATGCTAGTTATGCTACTTTGGGAAACCGCATGCATTCGAGACGGCTAGATTGATGATAAATTAGGGGTTTTTGCTTGAAATAGTTGGGATAATGTTTCGGGTTGGATATTGGGTGTTTACACATGTTTCGGATCTGATTTGGAGGGTTAAACGCGCAAAAAGGCGGAACAGAGCAGTAATGGCGAATAGGAATTCCTAATCGCCTCTATTATAGGCGATTGGTCCCCACTCGCCTGAACTATAGGCAAATAGGAGCCCAATCGCCATTATTACTAGTGATTACAATTCTATTCACTAGTTTGAATCTCCTAATCAAATGTTTGATTCCTAATCGCTTGTATTGCTGTCATATGTGCATTCTAACATCCCGAAACACGGTTTGACACCTAGGAACATGTTAGGAACCCCGTAACATGTCTAATAACTTGGTAACAGGTGTTCGGACTTGTTTATGCGTTAATTGGGCGTTATGCTAGATAGGGTGAATGTTTGCGCATGCTAAGTGTGTAATTGCATAAGTTGCATGATATCTTGTATGTGGCTAACACGTGGGATGTCGGGTCACCAATGGGATGTCGGGTATTGTCTGGTTTGGTCGGTTTACCGTTTAAACATGTTTTCAACATACACGGTCACGGTCTGGACAACTTGGGGACTGATTAGCCTTCGGGTTAGTAGTCATCACACTCATGTAAACTCGTTGATAGGTCGCCACTAGTAGGGACTATTACACACGTATCGGATTTCTATTTTATTGAGGACGCACTCTAAGGTGAGTTTCACGGCCCCACTCTTTTACTGGTTTTACATTTTCGGGGGAGAAAACATGATGTGTTCTTTAAACGTGTGTCAAATGTGTTTTCCTTGAAGGTGTGAAAACTATGTTTTTGGGTATTCATGTATTCACTACGTTTTGGGAGTATTCATTACATTTGGGAGTGTTCATTGGGGTTCATGGTATTCATTTATGTTCAGTATTATATGGCCTATGTTGTGGCAGTTTGTTAGCCGCGGTGCGGTAGTTCGTTAGCCTCTATGTGGTAGTTCGTTAGCTATGATATAGTAGTTCGTTGACCATGGGATGGTAGTTCGTTAGCTATGATATAGTAGTTCGTTGACCATGGGATGGGATGGTAGTTCGTTAACCGCGGTGGGCGATAGTTTGTTTGGGAGGTTCGTTATGGAGTTCGAACGTTTAACGAGTGTTTTCATCAGTCGGTAGTATCATGATAGTCTTTCAATAGTTCGTGAAACGTTTTCCTTTAAAACCTGTGAACTCACCAGCATTATTTGCTGACGTCTTTTAGCATGTTTGTCTCAGGTCGCTAAGGTGGCAGCTATCGATAGGCGCACGGAGTCTCACGGCGTCTAGGACTCATTTGCATTTTATTTTGAGTATTTCAGACTTGAGTTTTACTTTTGAGTTGTAATAATACATTTTGCTTCCGCTGTGTTAGAACGGTTTTGAAAACTTAATGGGCAATTTACGTTGTTTTCATATCATTTAGTTGTCATTTATTGTGACCGTTGACATGGATCCTGGTGTGTCACGCGCCTCGCGGTAAAACCCCGCATGTGGAATTTGAGGGTGTGACATCTTTGGAGCGCATCTTCTTTTTTTTCAGCATGGATTGTGTATTTTCTCTTTTTATTATAGATTAGATATGTTAGTTCGTGTTACTTCACTTTTTTTTGCGATATTGGAGTTTTTGGTTACAGTACTTCTATTTTGTATTTTTGTAAGCATGTTTCATTAGTAGTCTTTTGGTTGTAATTTGTATCTTGTATGTTTCTTTATTCTCATATTTTATGTAAAATTATGCAATTGGAATGACGAATTATATTGCTATACCTTTTTCCAGTATTGTAGTATAGAATATATTCAAGATACGTTTGAACAATGAAGATTTTCCCCAAACAGACTGAAATAATTTTGTAAAAGGTTGTTACAAAAAGATATCACAAAATATTAAACCAAAATATGAGTAAAAGATCAGTTGATTATTAATAGTATTGTATGGTAAACAATAATTATGATAATTGTTGTAGTTAGTCCAAAACTTTTATTAACAACTGTAATTTTACTAACTTATTTAATTATAAAAATAAAGCTTAATATAAGGACTTAGAAGTCATATTAAAATCTTAAACTTGCATCAAGTCTGAAATATGTTTTTTAAATTTTAATTTACTACAACTGAAATAAGCATCTGTTGATTTATATGCAAATAATGGATTTACTTAATTAAAATATTAATTACATTCAATAAGTTATACTTATATTTTTAAAGATATACTTATTTCATCTAATATATTGTCAAAATTCAAATTTAAGGATTAAAATTTTGAAATTTAGTTTTGATATTTAATTAAAAAATTTTCAATTTGAGTTGTATATTTATTTTAATCTTTAATAGTAAAATTGTATACATTGACAGTTGTTTGATAACCGTTGTTTATCATTCAACAGATGTTGTAAAACAGACTATATAATAAAATCACTATACTATTTGAAGTAGCATTAATTACAAGCGTATATTGCAAGTTTCCATCTAGATTCTTGAATTGTATAGTAATCATGCTATCGTTTTAGGGCTATTGACTGCCAATAATAATCATTACCTTGAAACTCGAATTTTTGAAGTGGTTCGATATTTTTTACTTATGTTTATTTATTAAAAATTAATATATACATATTTGTATTGATTAAAAAATAATAATAAACTAACATAAGTAGGAGGAATGTAAAAGTTATAAATTTCTATTTGTTTATAAATTGTGTTTTCTGAAATAAATGTTTTCATCATCTATTTAATTTCTGTTTGATATGCTCTATGTTTGTTTGAAATTTAATATAATATAAACACCATAACATATGTATATATAGATAAATAATATTTACATTTTTCAAGTATTTTTAATCCAAAATTACATTGTTGTGATAAATTATAGTTACTATTGATGATTCTTGATAATTTCTTCACGATGCTGCTTCCTTTCCTTGCTGATGGAAATAATATTATTAGTAAGGCCTTTCATCTTCTTGGAAATGTCGTCGTTTAGTTCGATTTGATCCGCTAGATATTGTAGAGCTATGTTTCGTTCAATTGATTCCGGAATTTCAACCATATCAATCATGGTTTTGTTGTTTTTCCTTAGATCTGTAACAAGTAGAGATGTAAGCATTCCACATGTGTTTTTTATTGTTTCTTCTTCAAAAGATTATTTTTTGAAAGACTTAATAAGAATTTCATAGGCTGTTTGTTGTACACTAGTTTGGTAATTTTGAGAAGATGACATGTTTTTATGTTATGTAATGTAAGTATTTGATTATTGGAAGGTTAGATGTGCATTGTAATCGAGTGTTTTGTATATATATATATATATATATATATATATATATATATGGTGGTGTGAATAGAAAAAATCTTTAAACACGGTAGGGTACACGTGTTTTACGCTTTACGCAGTGACGTTTAAGTTGAAAGTCTATAAATTTTTACGGTTGGCACTTGTAAATATGGTTTTTCATCTACCGCATCTACAGCATTAAATTTCATTAATTAATACGAAATGGGTAACTTTGGTTTCTTCTATATTGTATATAGATTGCTTTTTATTAATTTTTTAAAGTTATGGCATCATCATCTTCACCAGCAGTACTCCTAGTGGATTTGAAGATCGATATTATAAGACAAGTTCTGATCCAATATGATAAATATATTGTATAAAGATGTGTTGAGGCAGACTTTCACGCATATTTCAAACTGTTTTGATAAAAAAGCCAAGGTTGTGAGGAAATTGAAGTGTTTGCCCTCATCAACTATTCGTGACATTGGTGTAGGCTTTTACATCGATTCGATGGAAAGTGATCTGGAACAGTTGGAAATAATTTCTGATATTGTAAAGTCACTTTAGTTGTCCATCGAGTTGAAGTTGAAGTTTTTAAATTCATTTTGAATGTTGTGTTTATTTTTTATTTTTATATTTTTATGGTAATGTATTAGATCTTGATGTAATATGATAATATTTAAACAAAATATTTGTGACATCCGGTAAGTTTCTTTTTGTTCGGTTCTTTCCGTTTCTTTCTTTTTGGGCTTTGCGCAATTTTCGGGACGAAAATTCTTTCAACGTGGGGATGATGTGACACCCGGCATGTTCGGCTTAAACATATTAGTAACATCTAAGTCTACCTTAGCGAGAAACGTTTATAAACAAACTTAACCGGGTTAGTTGAGTTGGGTCAAGTAGGATTGTCCAGGGTACAATGATCTGGAGGATCATTGGGAGTCGTTTTGGTAATACACTAGTATCGGGTTCCGTTGTTGGTGACATTACATGAACTAATTAAGTATATGTGTAGATTATGGGTTGTGTGGTGGTTTATATACATAGACGTGTTTAAATGATGTGTAAATGATTATCTGTGCTTTAATGTGTTAAACATAGACTATGGGTGCATGCTTATGTGTTAAGATGTGTTAGAATGCGTTAAACACGACAAACTGGGAAAAGGTTAACATGTGTTAAAAAGTGCTGTTGACATGTGTTAAAAAGTGCTGATGACCTGAATGTGGAAATAGTGGGCGAACGTGGAAATGGAACTTGAAAAATGGGCGAACGTAGAAACAAAGTGGGCGAATGTGGAAAAGTTCCGCATTCGACCATTACAAATGGGCGAATGTGGAAAAGTTCCACATTCGACCACATAAAAGGGGCGAACCTGGACTGGGTATAAATACCATCCTTAGCCATTTTTCACCATTTCACAAACCCTAAACGCCTCCAAACACTCTCTATCAGTTATTATCATTGGGGAAGGAGTTTTTGAGCTTCTTTTTCATAGCCTAACTCTCTAAATCATTACAAGTGAAGATCTAAGGTGTGTTCTTCATTACAAATCCTTTTTAAACAATTTTGACTTGTTTTAATCTAAACCCCAAGGGTCCAGATCTGATATCAACCTATTTTATGAATAAAAACCTTTCCTAACCAAAACCTATTCATAAACAATGAGTTTTTATGCAAATAAACATGTGTTAGTATGATATTATGCATTGTTTGATGATTACTTGTTGTATAGATGATATGACAACAACCTAGGGCTGTTATTAATGCTGGGTTATGATTGAAACATGTTACCTTTGATTGTTGATGGTGTTTTGGCGATTAAAGGGGTTTTTAGTTAGATTTAGGGTTTGTTTTTGGATGATTATGATAAGGTTATGATAGGGGTTTCTTGTTCATGATGATTTGATGATGATGAGCTGATTATTGATTGATTTCAGAAGTTTCCTAATTGGGTAATATTTTCATGCATGATGATGTGACATCTCCATAATTTACTATTTTAGGAAACTTGTAAAAACGGATAGATTTGATGTTTACACACGTTCTGGATTGGATTTGGAGTGTTAAACGCGCGAAAAACCGGAACAGCTGTGCTATAGGCGAATAGGAACCCTAATCCCCTATACTATAGGCGACTAGGAGGCTATTCGCCTGATGAGGAGCCCTAATCGCCTATAGTATACGCGAATAGGAGCCTATTCCCCTTTACTTCATGCATTTACGATCCTAAATGCTAGTTAAGCCCTGAATTGCATGCTTTACGACTTAATCGCCTATAAACTCATAAATTGCATACCAGATAGCCCTAATTGCCTATAGTATAGGCGATTAGCATTCCTAAATGCCTGTTGACCCACGTAATCACTAGTTGACTTTTCCTAATCGCCTGTACTGCTGCTGTAAGTGTAATTTAGCATTTCGGGACCCGATTTGACACCTAGGAACATGCTAGGAACCCCGTAACATATCTAATAACTTGATAACATGTGTTCGGACTTATTTATGTGATGTTTGAACTACGTGCTATAACTTGTTGGACTTTAACGTATGTTAAGTGTGATTGCATAATTGTGTGTTTGTGAGTGCAAGTATAACACGGGGAGTCTCGGGTCACCAATGGGATGTCGAGTCTTGTACATTGGGTTAATTTAACAGTCACGGTGTTTTCAAACGAACTTGGTTATGGTCTGGACATCTAGGGACTAACTAACCTACGGGTTATTAGTCTAAGTACTTGTAACTGTCATATGTTAGGACGCCGCTTTACGTAGCATAGCTTGCTGATATTATTCGTGTTTTGAAGTAACGCAACCTAAGGTGAGTTTACGGCCCCTCTTTTAACTGGTTTCACTTTTCGGGGGAGAAAACATGTGTTAAACTTATGTTTTGGTAACAACTGTCATACTATGGGTTTCTATGGTTTACTATACGATCTCTGGAAGTCCCGGGGGAAACCATGAATGTGCGGGTTAGCACAACGGGGAAATGTGAATAGATCTATTGGGAATGACCAACCCCGCTCGTCGGCTTGGAGGGCCGGGCGAGTGCATATTGTCTCAAACAGGAACAGGTTTACTATTCGGGCACAACATCTGCTTTGCGAGTTAGTAATGGTTTTCCAATCGTTGTAGTAATAAAACATACGCCTAGCTAGCGTACTTTGGTTTGCAAATTGTTATAGTATGGACAGGTTGAACTTGGTACTTTGATTACAAAACCTGTGAACTCACCAGCATTTTTGTGCTGACGTAAACTCTTACATGTTTTCTCAGGTCGCTAAGGTAGCACTATGGAACTAGGGCGCACGCGTCTGCACGGCGTCTAGTTAGGATTGCATGGTTTTCAAACATTGAATAATTTGGTTTACTTTTGGATTTTATTTTGATAATAAGCTTCCGCTGTAATTGGAGATTTAAACTATGTTTTTGAAATTGCATATGTTCATTTAGACTTGTTTATTGTGATCGTTGACTTGGATCCTGGTTTGTCATGCGCCTCGCGATAAAACTCCGCAAGTGGATTTTGAGGGTGTGACAGATTGGTATCAGAGCATCAAGGCAGCTCCGTTCGAGGCACTGTACGGGCAGAAATTCCGGTCTCCTCTTTGTTGGGCTGAGGTGGGTGAGAGTCAACTCACTGGGCCTGAGCTAGTGTACGAAACTTCGGAAAAGATCGTACAGATTCGTAACCGGTTGGCAGCGGCACGGGATCGGCAAAAGAGTTATGCTGATCAGCGTCGCAAGCCATTGGAATTCCAAGTTGATGACAGGGTACTTCTAAAAGTTTCACCGTGGAAGGGTGAAACTATATGTGAATGAAGAGGAGACCGGAAAAAGATTTTTGTGGAAAAAGATAGGGGTAACCAAAGGAATTACTTAAATTTTAATAATTAAATTTGCAATTAATTTTAATAATATAAGTAACACTCTTATATTTTAACTTTATAGGTTTGCAATTAGGAGATGGGTAAGTTTTATAAACTCCAAAGGATTGAAAATGGGTGACTGCTGTAATTTCAAGTTTGATCAATCAATAGGAATTTTGGTTATAACTAAAAATTAATGGCATGGTAGGGAGTGGAAATATTTTGATGTTGATACAAAGCTTTTATTTTGGTGGGGTTTAATTATAAATCATATGTTAAATGGTTTAAGTTGATGTATCTTTATTTTGTATTCCTGAATGTTGTTATCAGAAAGGTTCATGAATTTTGATATAAATTTATAGCAACAATTTGCTAATCGTGAATTTGATGATATTGTTAGTAAAAATGGTTTAATTGAACATCTATTTTATGGATAGTGTTTGTGAATCATCTGTTTGAATCAACAATTGTTTGTATAAAAGTTGTTTTAAACATGATGAGCTTAACTGATTCAACATATTTGAAGTTTAATTTGATGACTAATTGTTTTAAAAAAAAAGATATAATCTTTCATCATTTTACATGTTGTTTCAACTATTGTTACATAATTTTTTAAATTAGATATTTAAAGTGTATGTTTAGTTTTCATTGTATTCAATATAAAATATCTGATTACTACTATTAACTGCTGTTGTGAAAGGAATAGATATTACTAAAACCGAAGTTAAACACTTATTATTTAATGTAAAACATGACATGTTCATCTTTGTACAAATATTATTAAATAGTATTTGTTTTTGTTAGGTAATTTGATTGTTAAATAAAAATAAAATAGAATTTCAAGAGTTGTTTCAGTGGGAAAGTAACACGTATCAACAGATGTTATATATAGTCCCAAAAATAATGATTACCATTTTAAAGTTACTTTATTATTATTTTATTATTATTGTTGTGTTGCAATTGTCTTTCCTTTTATAAAAAATAAATTAAAATTTTCAAAAGTAACTTCCAACTTTACGTTTACTTCAAATCCAACTAATAAAATAAAAAACCAACTTCATGAATAGTTATTATATTTCAGCCTATAAAATGGGATGAAGTTCCAATATTCATTTCCCTATTCTCACTTTACATCTCTCCATTCAATATGCATTATGATACTACTTTACAATTTGTTTTCACAAATTTTTCAAAAGGTTCTTACAATCAAAGGGAAATAGATAACCAACTGTTAGTTGGTTAATCACTTCAAATTGATGTTTTCTGATGATTCTTACAATTAAAGGAAAACATCAATTTATTATTACATATATAAATATATGCATCCCCTTCCTATTTTCAATGTTAGGGGTTTTTGCATCCTGATGATATTTATATACGACCTGCTGTCGTGTACTGCTTTTCATTGGATGATTTTTTTGGATCATGATTGTAAGGAAGATCATTCTTTAGGGTTTGGTTGTTGGTAGGGGTTTTTTATGTTTTCTTGTATTTTTATGTAGTTTGTAAACTCACATATTGTAATTCTGTTGTGAGTCAAGTACTCTTTTTAGAGATATTTGTATTTGTTTTATATAACTCTTCCATTTTGTATTTATTTATGTTAAATTCAATGTATAACTCAAATTATTGAATTTGTAATAATAGGGTTAATCGTGTACCTACTGTTTCACAAATTTGTTGATGACTTTTTGTAGGGACAAAAAGGATTGGAGAAACCACTTTTGTTACCAAAGTTCAAATCATATTTGTGCTAAAATATTCTAAGTATGGAACTGCTGAAGAGTAAAGATACAAGTGCTGAAGAAGAAAAAGCAAAGTGCTGAAGAGTTAAAAAATCAGAAGTTCTGAAGTCTAACCAGACATTTCACTGAAGAACTACTGAAGACAAACTACTCATCAGTAGTTTGTCACTCATCAGTACTTTCACATAAGAAGCTTCTAACCGACCCAACAACTTCCGTAATTTAGTATTATATTGTTTTGTTAAAGTCTTTGAACAAGTTCCAATGCTACAGTCTGTTGTATGCATTATCTTAGCTTAATATAATCTTGTATTACTTAGCACAACAATTTGTATTCGTCTATAAATAGATGGGTTTATACCACTATTTTGGATATGTGATTTACACTTGATTTTATTTGGAATCCTTCAAAGCTTTTATAACTTATTATCCATTTCACATCTGAGAATCATTCAATACTTGCATTTACTGCTTTATACTTTGAATTGCTTTGATTCTCATTTACTGCTATAGTAAAGGGGGAGTAATAACTCCTATAAAAGTGATACTTTAACTTAGAACATTTATCATTCCGCTGTGCAAATAACTTTGATAAAACTGCAAACACGTAAGTGTTCTATAACTTAACTGTTAAAAGAGACCACTGATCCAACAATTGGTATCAGAGCAACTGGTTTATCTGATCAAAAATCAATCTAACAAATTGGGAATCAGATACAGGCTCTTATTGATATCCAATAAAGGATTACAGCTCACTTTATTTTACATCCATCACATTAAGAAAGTATTGACAATCCAAACTTCTTAAAAATGGACCCTTATAATACTGGATCTGCCAATAAACCTCCTATGCTTGTAAGAAATGAATATAACATCTGGCAAAGAAGGTTGGCACACACCATATCTCAGACCAATACAAGGTGTTGGAGGTCTGTAATGTTTGGACCTCACAAACCAGTAATAACAGATCCAGAATCTAAAGTAGAAAGACCAAAAGACCCTAAAGACTACACTGAAGAAGATTTCCAAAAATTTGAGCTAGATGCAAAAGCTTTTTCTATGTTGGCTATGGCTCTCCCAAATGAAATTTATGCTGGACTTTTACATGGTGAAAGTGCCAAAGAGCTGTGGGATAGCCTAAAAAAACAGTTTGGAGGAACTGAAGAGGTGATAGCCAACACCAGAGAAATCCTAGCCCAACAATATGAAACTTTTACTCATGTAGATGGTGAAACATTAACTCAACAATTTGAAAGATTTTCATCACTCATCTCTGAGTTAAATCTTAATGGTCAGACCTATTCAAATGCATCTATGTTACATAGATTATTAAGGTCTTTACCTTCAAAACGGGAAACGTATTCTATAGTCCTCAGAACAAGTTCAGATTCTAATACCCTGAACCTAACATGGTTACACGGTAAATTGTTAACTTTTGAAAGAGAGATTAATCAAAAGAAAAAGTTAAAAGAATCTGGCAAAACTGTTGATGACTATATTCTAGGTAGCACAACCTTATTGGGACAGGACTCACCATCTTGTTCTAATAATTTTGGATCTTTTGATCACATTGACATAATAGCTAGGATCTCATCAGATGGATCATTCCCAGCTTATGACAATGAAGACCTAAGTCAAACTGCTGACAACATGTGTTTTATCATGGATGACTTAAAATATTTTAGCAGTGATGACTTAGAAGAAATGGATATTTTACACCAACCAGCCTTGTTAAGCATAAAAACTAACAAATTAAAAAAAAAAAGGGCCAGGAAGGAAATTTCCAAGACTAAACAACTCTACAAAGTTGGTTTTGACAAATCTAAATTGAGATGTCATAAGTGTCAAAAGTTGGGATACTTTGCTAGAGAGTGTATAAGCTCTAGCTTCAACCAACCAATGTCTGGAAATCAATTTAACTCCTCATATAATGGGAATAATGGAACTCAAGGGAGTGCTCATTTTGTACAGGCACAAGCTCCACAAATCCAATATGTGCCACAAATACAATATGTTCAAATGCCTGCTCAACACCAGGGCCAGCATCAAATGCCTCCTTTTCCAGCTGCTCAACAACCTCTACAAACTCAACAACCCCTTCAACAAACTCTATTCACATCAGGGTATGTTGACTGGAGCAGTCTTCCTTTTGATACATCTGAATGCAGTCCAAATGCAGACAACAAAGTCTATGATATCAACTGGGGAGAACCTGATAATGGCAGAAAGAATTTTTCCTTAATGGCCTTTGAGGGATACTCCTCTAATTCTGCTCTATCTCGGGTATCACAACAATCTCTTTTAAAGCTTTGTTCAAATTCTTGCAAAGAATCTTTTGCTTTAATTAGGGAAACAAATGTGCATTTACAAGGCAAATCTAATGACATGGAGAGAAAATACACACAGATGAAGTTTGATTTAGAAAGAAAACTTGTTTTGAAAAATAAGGAAATTTCTAATTAACAGATAAATCCATTGAAACCCAGGCACAAGTTAAAAGTCTGATACACAATCTAGGCAATGTCAGAAAAGAGCTTGGTGACACTAAGGTTGACTGTGAAAAATGGGTTGAGTCTTGTAAGGGATACCAAATGCTGCTTAACAAGCAAACTGCTACAAATGTTAAGTTTGACATAGGGTATACCCACACTGAATCACCAACTGATTTCACCCACAAAACTGATAATGATGGGAAGAAATTGATTCAAACTTCTGAAAAGGAAGAGTGCACATCCTTCCATCAGAACTTTCTCAAAAATGAAAGTTCTCCAGAAGTTAAAACAACTAACAATAAGCCATCAGTAGTTTCATCTACATCAAGAGTTGAGACCCTGAAAACTACTGATGACCTATTGAAAAATACTGATATTGTCAGTAAATTGCCTTCCAACTGTCTTGCTGAATCTAAAAGGAAAGAGAACGCAAAAGCATGTGAAATATGTGGTCTGTTTAACCACATAACTGAACTTTGTAGATATAGAAAGGGAAATCAGTTTAATAAGAAAAATCAACAACTGGTTATGGGAAAACAAATAAGAAAAGACTATGAAAACACTTTCTTTCCCAACAAACAACAACCAAGTAAAACCTTTTCTCAGAAAAAGACTTTATCTCAACAAAAGCATTTTTCTCAAAGTTTATCCTCAGAAGTTACACCTAACCCATCAGTAGTTTTACAAACTACTGAGGTTAAAGATTTGATAAATTTGGTTAAACTTCCGATGACCAAAGTTGATGGTGGTCACCAAAAAGATGCTACCATTGTTCCTAATGAAAAATCCATTGCCAAAAAGACATGGATTTCAAAAATTGGTCCTCAACAAACTGTACCTGTTCTCAAGAGCAAACCCAAAGCCAAATTGGCTTGGGTTCCCAAATCTAATTAATTTGCTATTTTGTGCAGAGGGTCTCTAGAGGTTTGAATAGCATTTGGTATATTGACAGTGGAGGCTCAATACATATGACTGGATGCAGATACCTGATAAACAATGTTATCAACCAAAGAGAAGGATATGTGTCGTTTGGGAACAATGCCAAGGGATATGTGCTAGGATATGACAATGTATCCTCTTGCAAAATGCAGTATGACAAGGTCAATCTGGTTGAAAACCTTGAGTACAACTTGCTTAGTGTCTCACAAATGTGTGATAAAGGATATTCTTCCTTTTTCACCAAGAGAACATGCAAGATCATATCACCAGAAGGCCAGAAGTTGATAGAGAAGATCATTGAAGATCATACTTTGCTGATTGCCAAAAGGTGTGACAATGTCTGTGCAGTGGACATTGAGAAAGACAAAGTACTGAACAACACTGTTAGTTTCTTCTCAAAGGCATCAACTTCAGAAACTGATCTCTGGCACAGGAGACTTGGCCATATGAACTTTAAAACCATAAATAAAGTCACAAAAATGGCCTTGGTCAGAGGTCTACCTTTGAAGGAATACCAATGTAAAGAACACTGTGTTTCCTATCTTAAAGGTAAACAGCATAAGTCCTCCTATAAGTCTATTGAAGAATCAAAAACAACTGCATGTCTTCAACTACTCCATAAGGACTTATTTGGACAAGTCAAAATCATGAGCCTTGGTAAGAAGAAGTACTGCTTGGTCATCATTGATGACTACTCAAGATTTACATGGGTCTTCTTCTTATATTCCAAGGATGAGGCAGCTGAAATAATCAAGTTTTTCATTCTACAAGTAGAGAAACAATATTCTTTCTCTGTCAAAGTTATCAGGAGTGACAATGGGGCAGAGTTCAGAAACAAAACTCTGGATGAATTATGTTTGTCTAAAGGGATTGTTAGACAATTCAGCATTCCCAGAACTCCTGAACAAAATGGTGTTGTAGAAAGGAAGAACAGAACATTGATTGAAGCAGCAAGAACCATGTTAGCTGATTCAGGCCTACCTTTGTATTTTTGGGCTGAAGTAGTCAACACAGCTTGTTATGTTCAGAATAGAGTTCTTATTAACAAGAGACATTCCAAGACTCCCTATGAAATTCTTCATGGCATGAAGCCCCTTATCTCCTTCTTCAGGGCTTTTGGATGTCAATGTTTTATCATCAATATCAAAGACTCTATCTCTAAATTTGCTGCTTGTCACACCCTCAAATTACCACTTGCGGAGTTTTACCGCGAGGCGCATGAGAAACCAGGATCCAAGTCAACGATCACAATAAACAACTCTATATGAAAACGTAAGACCATAAACAACGATTTATATAAGCGGAAGCATTTAAGAAGAATTTAATCAGCTACAATAGTATTCCAAAGTATTCAAAACACTTTATTTCAAAACGTGCAACTAAGCCTAGACGCCAATGCAGACCCGTGCGCCTAGTTCCATTCGTTGCTACCTTAGCGACCTGAGAAAAACATGCCAAAAAGACGTCAACATATAATGCTGGTGAGTTCACAGGTTTGTTCAATATGTTATCAAAATGTTACCAGAATGTTACCATGTCCATACTATATCCATGTTACCAAGTACGCTAGCTAGGTCTATGTTTTGTTACTACTACGATTGGAAAACCATTACTAGACTGTTACCATGTGTTCAGCCCGATGTGTTGTAGCCATGCTACGAGTGTTACCAGTTTGAGACAATATGCACCCGCCCGGCCCTCCAAGCCGTCGAGTGGGGTTTGTCAAGCCCAATAGATCTATCCACATTTCCCCCGTTGTGCATCCCCGCACATTCATGGTTTCCCCCGGGACTTTAAAAGATCGTATAGTACACGAGTTCAAAACCATAGTATGACATATGTTACCAAAATAGTTTAGTGCATGTTTTCTCCCCCAAAAGTTAAAGCAGTAAAAGTGGGGCCGTGAACTCACCTTATATAGCGTTCTTCGGTTATAAGTAAAGATGTTAAGCCCTTGATAATCCCTCTACCGGAGATCTATCAAAATGTTCACATAAGTGTTCCGACTAATAACCATAAGGTTATCTAGTCCCCGATTGTCCAGATCGTAACCAAGTATGTTTTAAAACGGGTTTAAATGTTTAACCGACACACTAGACCGACCCGACATCCCGTTGGTGACCCATTACCCTAACTAATCAAGTACACATAGATTACACACAAGGTTTAAGCATAAAACACTTAGTTTGTATCAAAAATCTCATTTCTGCATCAGAACGGTCGAACCAGTCAGTTTTAGTCTCCTTCGCTCGTGTTTAATCTCCTTCGCCCATTTTATATTTCATTCGACCGTTTGATGTTTCCTTCGCCCGTTATACCACGTTCGCCCAACATAACCCAGGTTCGACCCTGGTTTCTCTCCTTCGCACCTTCGATCGGTCGAAGGAGTCCAGGTTCGCCCCTGTTGTGCAACTTTTTCTAAAAACGCTTCAAACACATTCAAAACGACTCGAAACATCATCAAACACAACAGTCAAGCATGAATAACTTATCCCTACAAAACCCCACCGATTTCCCCCAATAATACGTCCGTTTCAGCCCTTTCCTAAAATGGTAAATATTTAGGAAACATCACTATCATGCATGAATAATTTACCCAATTTGGAAACTTTTGAAATCGATCCGTATTCAACATAAAATGCTCAGTTTGTCGAGTGTTCGATCTTTTCCTATTAGTTCTATTGATCATAAATATCATGCATCAAGTCTAGATTCGTTAAAACCCCCAAATACCCATGATATCATTATTTATCCAATCCTAATCTTAAACAACAATAATCTAGCATCAATAACAATCCTATATCATGTTTCTATCATAGATACAGCAGCAAATCATTGAACAACACATAACACCACATAATACACAATTTACATATGTTTATCATCATGAAAACCTATGTCAAATGGTAATGTTTTGGTTTAGAAAGATGGTTAAAAGGTTTTTAATCATAAAAACACCCTTAGAACAGATCCGGACGATTAGGCTTAGATGAAAACGAATTAAAATGCTTTTAAAAAGGTTTAGGATTAAGAACACACCTTGGATTCTTGTTTAGATGTTGTAGATAGGTTAGATTATGAAAAAGAAGAGCAAAAACTCCTTCCTTAGTGATTAAGATCGTTTAAGAGTGTTTTGGGACGGTTAGGGTTTGTGAAATGATGAAAAATAACAAAGTTTGGTATTTATACTAATTCTCCTTCGCCCCATATCAATGGTCGAAGGTGGCCTCCTTCGACCCTTCCACAGGGTCGAATGAGCCATGTCCTGGTCGAAGGGAATTCTTTCAATTCCACATCCCAGGTTCGCCCATTTACAAAGGGTCGAACCAAACAAAATGTTCTCCTTCGACCACTCGAAGTGGTCGAACCAGAACTCATGTTCAACTAGTTTTCCAGTTTGTCATGTTTAACGCATTCTAACACATCTTAACACATAAGCATGCATCCTTAGTCTATATTTAACATATTTAAGCATAGATAATCGTTTACACATCATTTATACACATCTATGTATATAATCCACCACACGACCCGTAATCTACACATATACTTAATTAGTTCATGTAATGTCACCAACAACGGAACCCGGTACTAGTGTATTACCAAAACGACTCCCAATGATCCTCCAGATCATTGCACCCTGGACAATCCTAACTTGACCCGACTCAACTAACCCAGTTAAGTTCGTTTATAGACGTTTCTCGCTAAGGTATACTTAGATGTTAGTAAAATGTTTAAGCCAAACATGCCGGGTGTCACACTGCTAAAGTTGATTCAGGTTATTTTCTTGGTTATTCCCCAGTGAGGAATGCTTACAAAGTCTTCAATTCAAGAACCAAGATAGTAGAAGAAGCACTGAATGTCAAGTTCAATGAATCCAAACATACTCTTATTCCAGCACATCTTGCTGAACTCTTTGACCTTGACACCTTTAATTTCGGACCTGAAAAGACTGTTGAATCATCCAAACCTCCTCAATATGGATATCAAGGGTTTAAAGATGATGATCCTACACCATGGACCTCAACCACAGTCATCAAATCAACTTTTAAACCTTCAAAAGTTTCACAGGCTTCTACTTCAACAACTGCTGATGAACATTTTGAAACTTCTGATTCAGCTGAACCAAAAACTCATGAACCTCAACAAACAGCTAAACCAGATATTATCAACCTTAGTGGTTTATTTGAAGAAATACCAGAGCCATACTCAAGTACAGGTCTACAACAACTGATTGAACACAAGGATCATCCATTGGAACAAATCATGGGTGATATTGCATCAAGGGTGCTTACAAGAAACCAGCTCTCCAACTTTTGTTTTTTTCTCAGTATTTATTTCTCAGTTGGAACCAAAGAAGTATCAAGAAGCCCTCAAAGATAACAATTGGGTTCAAGCCATGCAAGATGAGCTGCTTCAATTCAAGAAGCAACAGGTTTGGGAAATCTGTCTCATACCTCCAAACAAGCAACCAATTGGTACTAGATGGGTCTTCAGAAACAAACAAGATGAAGCTGGTATGATCATCAAGAACAAGGCAAGATTGGTGGTACAAGGTTATTATCAAGAAGAAGGCATTGACTATGATGAAACCTTTGCACCAGTTGCAAGACTTAAAGCTATCAGGTTATTTTTAGCTTATGCAATTTCCAACAACATAAAAGTTTTTCAAATGGATGTCAAAAGTGCATTTTTGTATGGAAAAATAAAAGATGAAGTGTATGTCTGTCAGCCTCTAGGGTTTGAGGATCCTTCTCATCCTGACTGGGTGTACAGACTTGACAAAGCTCTTTATGGGCTAAAACAGGCTCCAAGGGCCTGGTATGAAACACTTTCCAACTTTTTACTTAAGAATCACTTCACTAGAGGCTCCATTGATAAAACACTTTTCATCAAACATGTTGGAAATCATGTCTTACTTGTTCAGATTTATGTTGATGATATCATTTTTGGTTCAACAAATACAAAATTGTGTGATGAATTTAAGAAACTCATGCAATCAAAATTTGAAATGAGTACAATGGGAGAACTGCAGTACTTTTTAGGACTGCAAATCAAGCAAGAAACAAATGGAACATTTATACATCAATCAAAATATGTTAATGAATTATTAAACAAATTTTCTTTACAAGACTGTAAATCATGTTCCACTCCCATGACACCAATCACACAAATTGAACTAGATAATCAAGGAAAACAGGTTGATCAAACCATGTATAGATGTATGATAGGTTCTCTTCTGTATTTAACTGCTTCTAGACCAGATATTATGTTTTCAACTTGTGTCTGTGCTAGATACCAATATGCACCAAGAGAATCACACCTAATTGTTGTCAAAAGAATCTTTAGATATCTGAAAGGAACTCCTACTTTAGGAATTTGGTATCCTGCTTCAAGCAATACCAAGTTAACTACTTTTTCAGATAGTGACTATGCAGGGTGTAAAATGTCAAGAAACAAACATCTATGGCAACTTCAACAGCTGAAGCTGAATACATTGCTGCTGCAAGTTGCACATCACAGATACAATGGCTCCAATATCAACTTCTTGATTATGGAATCAAAGAGACCAAGACTCCACTTTTAGTAGACAGTAAATATGTCATTAGCATCATTCAAAATCCTGTTCAGTTCTAAAAGACTAGACATATTGACATCAGGTATCATTTCATAACAGATTGCTATGAAAAAGGCAAGATTGAGGTGAAACATGTCACAACTGCTAATCAAATAGCTGATGTATTCACTAAACCCCTTGATTCAACAACATTTCAGAGGTTAGTATCCATGCTTGGGATGCTAAATTTTGAGTGAACTCTATAAGTGTTTTCACTTTTTCTTTCTACACATATTTTACTTTCACTTACATACTTATCTGTCACAAAACCTCTGATGAATAAATGAGAGAGAGAAACTACTGATGTTTTGAGAAACATCAAAAATGGAAAAATTCAGTAAAGAAATAACTACTGATAATTATCAGAAGTTATTCAAGTGTTTTGGAAGTCATACTCATCAGCTGTTGCAAACTACTGAAGAGATGACTAAAACCACTGATGAAGAAACCTGCTTCATCAGTAGTTTCATTAAAAAGGGGGTAAAACTGACATTTCACTCATCAGAAGTTTGACCTAGTCGGTTAAAAACTTCTGATACATATCCTTTTCAAACACTTATCCATTCAAAAATCAAAATTCCCCCTTTCTCTCTCGAAGCAAAGACAAAACCCCTTCACTAACCTAAAAAGATACTGTTCGATCAAAACAAACCATGGCTCTTGTACTGAAACAGGGACATAACCTTCGAGGGTACTTTAATAAAGATGAAGCCTGGTCCCAATACGACGAAATCATTGATTTGGTCATTAAATCCCAATATCACACAGCTTTCACCATTGATCCTCCCATTCATATAGAAACTCTCAATGAGTTCTGGGCAAATGCAGAGTCGGTGACTGTGAACAATAAGGTGATTTCCCTTAAATCAACAATCCAAGGGAAGCACATGGCAATCACACTGGAGTCACTGGGAATAAGGCTTGGCCTTAATGATGCTGATGCTCCTAAGCATATTCCCACTTCTAACATTCATCTAACCATGACTGAGTGTGGTTATCAAGGTACTTTTTCACATGCAACAGTTTACAAAAAATATTTTGATCCAAAACATAAGCTGTTATTTCATTATATTATTGTGTGTCTAAGTCCCAAAACTGGATCATATGATCAGATGCCTTCAACTTTTCAACCTATCTTTCATTCTATCATAAATGAAACAACTTTTAAGGCATCATCATTATTTTTCAATGAGTTGGTGTTGCATCACCAAAACTCCAAAGAGAAGTTTTTACTGTACCCAAGATTTGTTATGCAAGGCATAATAAAAGAACTTGGTGAGGGAGTACTTGTGGGGAAGTCAAAAATTTTAAAAACTCTGACTTCACAAGTATTCTCTAGGCTTAATAAACCGGCAATTTTGCCAGAAGATGACCAAGGGGAAAAAGAAACAGTCCCTGAGGAACCCACATCTTCAAAACCCAAGTCAAAGAAAGCCAAGAAAGCCAAGAAACGTAAACAGCAAAAACAAAAACCCACCAACCCAAAGAAAAAGGTAGTTCAGGAAGTTGAGATACCTGAAACTACTGATGTGCAATCTACACTTCAAAAGGATGTGGCTGAAACATCCTCTCAGTCCACTCCATCTCAATCACCCAAAAGAAAACCAGTTACAATTACCTTTCATAGAAAAAGACTTAGAAAAACTGTAACTACTGATGCATCTTTTGAAACTGCTGACCCATTACCCATAACTACTGATCCCTTACCTACAACTACTGAACCTGAACCCTCCCACACAACCATTGAAATTGCCCAACTTCTCTCAGGACTAAAAGAGAAAGTCCCATCCATACATGTCACTCCCCAAGAAACACATCAAATAGGGGAGATGCCTTCAGAAGTTGACATGGATGTGGACATCTTTAGTCCTAACCAGTGATATGAGGATGAAACAAGGTTTCTAAGCCCAAACTTAGATACCTTAGGTACATTTGAGGCTGCTTCTACTCATTTATCACCCAGTGGTGGACCTGAGGACAGAAGTAACATCCCTAAGACCTCAAATGTGGCAACTACTGATGAAGGCTTAATGCCTGAGGTAGGAAAACCTTAGTACAAAGACAAAGAGGTTCAAGAAACTGCTAGTTTGGGTCTAGCTCATGATTTAACTGTTACTGCCCTCATTGAGGACACTATCAGGGATTCAGATGATTCCATTAGTTTGGATGATGATTCAGAAACTCCAAAACATGAATTGACGGCTAATATTGAAGGTCCTGAATCTGATGTCTCTAAGCTCAAAGAGCTGGTCACAAAAGATCAGGTTAAAGACCCCTTAAACCCACATTCCCCTAAAGTGGCATCTTCAGTACATTCTGAAGATCACCCAAAAACACCCCCTTCACTTCAACAGCTTACCTAATTCTGTAGGATGTCTAGCATAGACTGGAACCACCTATGCAACCCAGATGGTCCCCTGTACCAGATGATGAACAATCTTATCACTGAGCAACTCAAGACTTTCACAACTGCTTAGGAGTTCAAAGCCAATGCATAATTTGAGTTGCTGAACAAACAACTTGCAGAGCTGCACAAGAAGATGGATGAAAACACAAGACAGTTTGTGTCACACCCTCAAATTTCCACTACAGGGTTTTACCGCGAGGCGCATGACATACTAGGATCCCATATCCATAAGTTATACGAACGAACTCTAAATGCCCAAACCATTTAGTTCGTTTTCGAAAACCAAGTTTAGTTAAGCTGCGGAAGCGTAAACCAAATTTAAATCTTTTAGAAACCATGCGCAAAACAACGCTCCCAAATTAAAGCCATATAGTAAAAGCGTAGGTTTCCAAAACCACATAACCAAGTAAAAGCGTCGGTCTCCCAGACCACATAACAACAAGTAAACAGCTAATTCATATGCCAGGGGTAGCTAACCCACTCATTGTAACCAAACAACTGATTATTTGGAACATATAGTGTGTTAACTTATGTTAAGATGCCTTAGTAGTAGTGTCTATCAACACCAGTCAGATCCTCAAGAGCGTCGTCAAAAGTTCATGCCCGTGCTCACAGCACCGCAAGCATGAGGTTGCTGCACAACCTAATAACGTTATCAACTAATACCCCGTTCGCCTCCAGCGATTTACCCAATAATATAATAAGGACTTTAGGGTGAATCATAGCACCCCAAAACCCGGGATGTAAAAGTAGTCCCAAACCGGACTAGAAAAGTTTAGAAAGTTGCCTCAATCCGAAACGCATGCTTTTGAGAAAAGAGTAGTGAAACTCACCATAGGATCAAATAACAAGGAACAAAAACTAATTGTCTCCTTGCTCAGCGAAAATGATAAGTCTCAGTATTTGACTTTCTTCGAATACGATTCGGTTTAACGGTACCACGTCATGTGCATCGTGCAGCTTCCTGTGTACGTGCGCCACAACACTCACAAGGGCTCTCTCCCATGTACTATTGTTGTTTCCTTATCCATGAGGTTTGTTAGGATACTAATCCTAGTAATGCGCCACCTGGTGTAACCTTGGGTCCCCACCAGTGAAGTGTTCAGAATCAGGTTTAGAACTAGAAGTTAACATATCTCCTGAAATCATGCGTTGTAGATATATGTAGCCAAAAGCTAATTGTGCACTTAAGCTGTGAGTGTACAAATGCTGATGCTATGATGGTTATAGACTAGACTCAACATGCAGTCCTAGTTCACTATAACCAATGGCTCTGATACCAATCTGTCACACCCTCAAATTTCCACTGCGGGGTTTTATCGCGAGGCGCATGACATACCAGGATCCCATAGCCATATGTCATACGAACGAACTCTAAATGCCCAAAGCAGTTAGTTCGTTTTCAAAATCCAAGTTTAGTTAAGCTGCGGAAGCATAAACCAAATTTAAATCTTTTAGAAACCATGCGCAAAACAACGCGCCCAAATTACAGCCATATAGAAATAAACGTAAAAGCATAATACGTAAATTAGGTGTATGCCCAAGACCCCAAATGCAGCAAACGTGCAGTGCTTTCTAATCGTGACACCGAAAGCTAACTACTTGCAAAAGCATGTACAAGGTGGGTCAACAAACAATGTTGGTGAGTTCACTAAGTAAAGTAAATGAGTGAGTAAACGCGTAGGTTTCCAAAACCACGTAACCAATTAAAAGTGTCAGTCTCCCAAACCACATAACAACAAGTAAACAACTAATTCATATGCCAGGGGTAGCTAACCCACTCATTGTAACCAAACAACTAATTATTGGGAACATACATTGTGTTAACTTATGTTAAAATGCCTTAGTACTAGTGTCTATCAACACCAGTCAGCTCCTCAAGAGTGTAGTCAAAAGTTCATGCCCGTGCTCTCAGCACCGCAAGCATGAGGTTGCTGCACAACCTAATAGCGCTATCAACTAATACCTCGTTCGCCTCCAGCGATTAATCCAAAAATATAATAAGGACTTTAGAGTGATAGAGTGTGTTTAGTTCACAAAGGACATAAAACATGAATTAGTAAAAGCAGATCCACCCAGTGAATCATAGCACCCCAAAACTGGGATGTAAAAGTAGTCCCAAACCGGACTAGAAAAGTTTAGAAAGTTGCCTCAATCTGAGACGCATGCTTTTGAGAAAAGAGTAGTGAAACTCACCCTAGGTTGCAAGCAAATAAATCCAAACTCCAAAGTAGGGTGTGCTACCGACTCCCTAATACATGTTCACTAAGCGAGTATATGTGTAATACCATTACACCATATAACCCGTTTGTCCAAGACGTTTAAATGTTCAAAACCGTGTACTGACACCTAATGACTTTACATGCAGAAGTAAGTCCAACGTAACCCGTTGGTGATCGTATTGATTATTATCAGTCTAGTATCTCAAATACATCTCATATAAGTGTCCATACAAGTTCATGTCAATTACATACCATATGAGACTCCAAATAGTCAGATAAAGACCACATACACAATCTGCGTTTTTAGGGCAGATTGTGCGCTGTGAAAAATGAAATATTTAAAATACTTAATGAATGAATTGAACTCCAAAATTTTTACTGAGTATTCATTGGGATTCAGTTGATAACCCATATTTTTTTTGTCTTAAAACCAAATACAAAAATTATTAAAATTCGTACAACTCAGCTATGTCTAGAAAACTTCCTCAACAGGTCAGTTTATTAGAAAAATTACCAAAAATTGTGTATTCACCCAAACGAGGTGAATCCACTTGGAAAAGCCGAGTTTTTCCAATTTCGACCTACTGTCAAAATTTCAAAGCTTAAAGCTCTGTAAAACTCAAGTTATGACTGTTTAAAGGTGACCCAATTTACAACTCCGAAAATCTGATAAGACCTCTTATCAAATAAAATTCCAAAAGCTGCTCAAACGAAGTCCAAATCAGACGATTTTGCCCATTACGAAAAGCTAAGACCATGTTCATTACAACCATGTAAAGAATAGATCAAAACAATGACTTTTAATCCACGTAACAGACCCAACAAGTTGGCATTCAAATTCTGTCCAAGTTTCAATCATGCAATAACATCAACTATATCGAACCCTAGTTGCATATTATCGATCAACAACATCAGATAAACATCCTAAAACATTTATAAGACATAACCTGATCATAAACCAGCAAGATACATGTTTATATTATCATTCATCAACCCTAATAGTCTACAACATCAAGAACATGTACAATCATGCAAAACACATAATATCCAATGCATACATCATGATTAATCTTTTTAAACTTTATAAAAACCATGTTTTAACTTTTATAAACATGTTTCAGACCTGCAAACATGATTATGATGTTTAAAAACATATTAGAAGGGATTAAAACATGTTAGGATTAGAAGTATACCGAAAGCACTTCAAAATCACCAACCGAATGCTTTCTAAACCTCCCGAATGGTGTTCTTAAGCCTTAGCAGGTATTAGGGTATGATATTTTTCGTAAACCGGGTGTATTGGGCGATTAGGGTTGTGATAATGAGGTTGTATGGGGTTATAATCGTTTTAAAGATGCCTAAACTTGTTTTCCACGTTTAACACTCCGTTGCGGACCGCGGGAGGATTTCCTTTCCCGTCGCGGTCCGCCCGAATATCCTAAAATTCCCAGGTTTATTTCTCCCCCTCGCGGACCGCGGGGGTGTTTCTTATTCTACCGCGCTCCGCGGGGATAACTAAAATCAGAATTTTTATTTTTATTTATTCTACAACACTAATCACTTTACAATATCAATATTCCAAATATTAATATTCAAAAAGGCACATAGACGTTCGTCATACCTATCTGGATCCCAGTCCGTCCCATCCTGGTTACCAATTCGTTAACGTATAATCATATAAGTTCACATAAGCACATAATGGCACATAATATCAACATGTAAGTTTATAATAATCACATTTCACCAAGTCATCAACATTCCAGGTTTCCTACTTGTGTACGTAGTCCGGTAATTCCCCGGATTGACCATTTCATGCAGTTATTAACCTATAACTGTGCAATTATACTCATCCTAACTAACCCTAGTCAAGTGTTTAGTCACGTATGCACATGCAAGTTAACTAGAGTTCAGTTAAGGTAGTAACTTGAAATTGCGGGGTATCATAGCTTGCATCATTATCTGCTACAACTTCTCATTCTTTAAGGCTTCTAGAAGTGGATGAAGCCAAAAAGGGGGAGAAGACTAAGGAACCAATGGAAGTGTCTCTAGAAGCTGAAATGATTACACACAGACCAGGGAAAGAGATACTTCAAACTTCTGATCCATCCCAAGGGCATAATGATGAAACTTCTGATAACATTATTCAAACTGCTGAAGACAATCCTTCAGTAGTTATGACTACTATCAAGCCAATCAACCCTTTAGAAGTTCTATCTTCCAAGACTGATCAAGGACAGTCTTCCAAGGCACCTGAACAAAGTCTAACACCAATACCAATTCCAAAGCCTGCACCTGTAACTACTACAACCATTTTAAACCCTACTACAATCTTAATGTCAAAGGAATTACTAGAGAAGAGTTTAAAAGAGGCAATTGTAACATCACACAATTTTATATATATATATATAGAACTCCCTCGTTTATTCATCCGATTCATGTTTACATTACCTTTCCCATCCATTTTATTAATTTTTTTTGTTTAAATAGTGACTTATAATCAATATTAAATTGGATTGTATTAAAAATTCTGATTTAAAACGTTAAAAAAATGTTTGCCTGAGCCAGGATTCGAACCCGAGTCCCTGGCGGGCTAAACCTTAACCACACCACACAAACCACTACACCATTTGGTGTTTTGTGATGTTAATTAAAACCAATTAAACTTAATCCCTTTCAAGGTCCCTTAGTCAAACCTGAAAAGTCAAACGCAGTTTCTTAGTCAAGTTAAAGTGTTAGTAAATATGGTCTCCTAGTCAAGTAGGGGTGAGCAATAAACGGTTCCGAACCGCGAAAACCGTGAAACCGACCCGGAACCGCTAGAACCGAACCGAATTAATGTTATAGGTTCCGGTTCCGGTTCTCATATTTTGGCATAATCGGTTCCCGGTTTGGTTCCGGTTAGAACCGACGGGTCCGATTAAGAACCGTCAGAACCGTTTTGAATTAAATTAAATATTTAAATATTCTATTATTAGTTTGAAATATAATATGTTGTTTCCTTCTTTATAGTTCTTAACACTTTTAAATTGTTTTACTTGGTAGGAATGTAGAGTATTGCCTTATGTGATGGTCAGCAGTCAGCAAAGCTTGTTCTGACCCGTTTAATGTGTATAAAAAGAATGATCTGATCTGAACAAAACATATTTTGATACGTAAACTACTATACTTTTAGTAACCATGGTTAACACAAACTCTTAATTTTTTTAAGAAAAATCATTGTTTTTGTTTATTTTTTTATTTAATTGTTAATTTTAATTTTAGGATTTTATTGGCAACCGGTTCCGGTCTAGAACCGTTTCATGAGAACTGTTTCACCCGGTTCTGGAACCGAACCGATTAGTAATTATTGGTTCCGGTTCCGGTTCTCATATTTTGAAATAAATGGTTCGCGGTTCGGTCTGGTTCGGTTCGGTTCGGTCCGGTTCTGAACCGTTGCACAGCCCTATAGTCAAGTCAAAGTGTTAGTAAATATGGTCTTCTAGTCAAGTCAAAGTTGTTCCTAAATTCTAGCCTAGTCAAAGTAGTCCCTAATTACAACTCCAATTTATACACTATAAATACAATAGCCTACCATTCAACTCTTTATAACATTCAATAAAAAAAAACATTATTATCCCATCTCCCACATACTAAAGTTTTCATCCATCATTATCTCCTCTAGCTAGTTCCGAGTTTTCCAAGGCATTATTACTAAGTGTTTGCACGCTCAAGAAAACTCACGAACTCATTAAGCACCTAAGGTGAGTTTACATAGCCCATTTTACCATTTCACTATTTTGGGGTGAAACATGTTACAACATCAATTTACAATTCAACATAAGTGTCTATGTGTTATTCTATGTTGCATTATGTCTTAAACATTACTATGGTAAGCACAATTTTTCTAGCATAATCTTTAACTCCGTACAAGCCAACGATACACAATGATAGATCTATTGGACTGACAACCCCACCCGGATACGTTACCTCTTACATAGGTAGCGTGGGTGATTGTTATCGCAACATAAACGAGTGAACCATATGCGTATGGGATGGACCACAATATTCTAGTCACAAGGTTTGATTATGCACAGGATTTACCGGGTAGTATTGTTTTCACATATGGACTAGACTTGCCATGACACTCGAATTGTACAAATTTTATTCAACATTCAAACCTATGTAATTCTCACCAACTTTTGTTGACCCAAAATATTTTCAAACTTAACATGTTTCAGGTTGTAGCTTGCTTGAAGATTAGAGTTAATGCTTGAAGATGTGTAGCTAGTATTTTTCATTTTGATGTACAAATTCTTAGAACAATTGTATGTAATTTATTTAAATCATTGAATGAAACTTATTATTTACCATGAGCTACTGAACAATCATCAATACGTGACATCCCGATGTTTCCGCCATCGGTTGGGGTGTTACAGATTGGTATCAGAGCCATGGTTATAGGGAACTAGGTTATTAGAAAAAAAATAATCTAGTCTATAACCATAGGATTTTAACCAGTACTTGCTCCTTTTACTTGCAACCTTACTTGTTTCTATTCTCTATCCTACTTCTTATCCTTACTTTAGTCCCTACAAGAAGAATGCTCTACATCACAAGATCTACTCTTAGACTAGTAGGACAAATCCTCAGGTTTAGCCTGAACCACCTTGAAGATCTCGTCAAAGTTCTAAATTTTAATAACGAACATGTGCAATCTGGAAGGGTGAACGCCTGTATTCTAAGTTTTTTGTCTAGGACTGGCATTGCGCATAAATCCCAATCAGACGAGGGACCCGGATGCCTACCTAGGAATTCTCGTGTTGAGTGTTCACTTATAGGCTAAAGCATGTCTTCACTATGTTATTAGAATCTAGAAGTTTTGATAAGTCAACGTTTTCGTTTATTCGTTTTTGAATAAATGATTACACTCACTTTCCTTAAACTAAGCTCTAAAATCTCAAAATTTTACAGCTTAAATCAATCTCATTTCATAACCATCTATGGATTTCACAATCACACTTCACCTTACCATCTTAGCCACTTTTTAAATATTCAACACCCTACCCAAATCATATTATTTCATTTCTCCACATGTTACTTATTTTTTAAAAACTATAGCCTCATACCTTAGCACAAACTAAAGATTTCTAAATCTTGTTGTATTTTCATTACCTAGTAACTTTACAAAGTACATATTTTTGTCAAAAGATGTGCTCAAACTTAAATTCAATTGTTTATTTATTGACGTAACAAACAATTTTCTATATAATGCTTTAAACTATTAAAAATCACTTAATAGAACCTTGATCTTCAAAACCTAATGTCATGTTTGAAATCTCCAACTAACGGGAATATTTTAATCAAATCCCACTTAGCTTGTACGATTTAACAACTTTTGCTTTATGTATAAAACCAATTTTGAAAATAAGTTTTTTTTTTATCCATAAGAATAACATCTAGTCTCTAAATTCTCCATCGACACTCACTCATTTTCAACTTGTTCAAATTTTTACAATATTTGGCATATTCCACAATCATGTTTTCTTATACACTTGATTATAACCTTTGATCCAAACCCCAAAATTTACACTGCTACATAATCTCCTTACTATAAAATAAACTCTTTATCAACTATCTTCACATTCACTATCTCTCACAACCTTGAACTGCTTCAAGATTTTTCATCATCCTCTCAAGAACTAAATTCATATCCTTCACCTTCTCACACATGAGCTAGTTACCCATGATAACCAAACTATTGAAACCTGATTGTGTGTTGCATCAAACATAATCCTTAGTTATACATGAAGATTCGACTATCTACCATATTTGAACATTTGAAACTAGAATTCATGGAATATAAACTATTTGCTATAGACACACCTAGAGTCATTAACCTTGTCTAGGGCAACTCTATTACAACTCGTATGCTATACTTGATACTTGATTGCTTACATGTACATATTATCAATTTACAATTCATGTGTGTAATAATTGGTACACTTAATCAAACAACTGATAGAGGATGAAGTACTTGCTCAACAGTTAGTAGAGTACCAAATAACCTACTCAACGATTGGTAGAGGTCATCATGGCAGCTCAACAGTTGGTAGAGGCCCTACAACCTGCTCAACGACTGGTAGAGGCTATCACACCTGCTCAACAATCGGTAGAGGTTCTTACTCACTGACTGGTAGAGGTCTTTTTCCTACTCAACAGTTGGACTTATTTTTGGATACATTGTATACGATTCAATCACAAGGCCATTTTGCATTACTTACATGTGTGTTTAGAGTCATAGAAGGACACAAAACCCTAATGTAAGGTAAATTGGTGATTACGGTCCGGAACGTAATCATGAGTTTACAGGTACATTAAGGTGATGTGAAATTCTATCAAGGTTTTTAGTAGATAACCAAATTATAAACTCTAGATACCTGGTAGTTCATTTAGTCTTTCTTTAGTCAATCAACTCATGCATTTCTTTCCTAACACTTAAGTTTAGTGTTTTGCTAGATTCTTATTCTCCTTGCTATTTCAGACGAACCTAATCCAACCCTTAAAACTCACACATATCAAACCTTTTATCCAAATTATTCGAAACAGATTATTCTATTACCTATAAATTCATGTCGTGCCTTAACCCAAATTTTCCAAACCCCAGTTGACTTAATTTCTACCTAATCATCCTCAACCCTGTGTTTTTAATAAACTTCGAGACGAAGTTCCTAAAAGTAGGGGAGACTGTAACATCACACAATTTTTTTATATATATATAGAACTCCCTCGTTTATTCATCCGATTCATGTTTACATTATCTTTCTCATCCATTTTATTAATTTTTTTTGTTTAAATAGTGACTTATAATCAATATTAAATTGGATTGTATTAAAAATTCTGATTTAAAACGTTAAAAAAATGCTAGCCTGAGCCAGGATTCGAACCCGAGTCCCTGGCGGGCTAAACCTTAACCACACCACACAAACCACTACACCATTTGGTGTTTTGTGATGTCAATTAAAACAAATTAAACTTAAACCCTTTCAAGGTCCCTTAGTCAAACCTAAAAAGTCAAACGTATTCTCTTAGTCAAGTCAAAGTGTTAGTAAATATGGTCTCCTAGTCAAGTCAAAGTGTTAGTAAATATGGTCTTCTAGTCAAGTCAAAGTTGTTCCTAAATTCTAGCCTAGTCAAAGTAGTCCCTAATTACAACTCCAATTTCTACACTATAAATACAATAGCCTACCATTCAACTCTACATTCAATAAAAAAAACATTATTATCCCATCTCCCACATACTAAAGTTTTCATCCATCATTATCTCCTCTAGCTAGTTCCGAGTTTTCCAAGGCATTATTACTAAGTGTTTGCACGCTCAAGAAAACTCACGAACTCATTAAGCACCTAAGGTGAGTTTACATAGCCCCTTTTACCATTTCACTATTTTGGGATGAAACATGTTACAACATCAATTTATAATTTAACATAAGTGTCTATATGTTATTCTATGTTGCATTATGTCTTAAACATTACTATGGTAAGCACAAGTATTCTAGCAAAATTATTCTAGCATAATCATTAACTCCGTACAAGCCAACAATACACAATGATAGATCTATTGAACTGACAACCCCACCCGGATACGTTACCACCTACATAGGTAGCGTGGGTGATTGTTATCGCAACATAAACGAGTGAACCATATGCGTATGGGATGGACCACAATATTCTAGTCACAAGGTTTGATTATGCACACGATTTACCGGGTAGTATTGTTTTCACATATGGACTAGACTTGCCCTGACACTCGAATTGTACAAATTTTATTCAACATTCAAACCTATGTAATTCTCACCAACTTTTGTTGACCCAGAATATTTTCAAACTTAACATGTTTCAGGTTATAGCTTGCTTGAAGATTAGAGTTAATGCTTGAAGATATGCAGCTAGTATTTTTCATTTTGATGTACAAATTCTTAGAACAATTGTATGTAATTTATTTAAATCATTTAATGAAACTTATTATTTACCATGAGCTACTGAACAATCATCAATACGTGACATCCCGATGTTTCCGCCATCGGTTGGGGTGTTACAGCAATCAAGAAGGCTAAGGAAGACAAGGTATGGAAAAGCCTGGAAGCAAGGGATGATCTAAGTTTTAGTGAAAAGCTTGTCAAGTATCAAGAAAAACTTGATGAGTTAGAAGCTGAAGACAGAGCCAAAGAAGTTGCTGCTGAAGAAGACAAAAGAGCACAGCTTATTCTTACAATCACAAAGAATACAAAGGCTAAAAAGGCTTCTCTGAACAGACTCTCTATAGAAGAACTTGAAAGAAGAGCTCAACTCGTAGCTGACAGGTTGGCAACAAAGAGAGCTGAGATTATTGATGAGTTGGTAGCAAACGGATTTGGTCCAAAAACTTCTGTGTCAAGATGGAAAGAAGACACTCTTTATGACACATACAAGAAATTCAAGGCTAGCAAAGCTACACATCCAGAAAAGTACAAAACTCCTAAAGCCCCACAAACTTCAGTAGTTAAGGGATCTTCTGGTGCATTACAAAAGCATGCTACCAGAAAGAAGAAGCAAGAGGAAACTGTAAAGACTGACTTCAGGATGGTACTTTTGGAAGGAAGTCAGGTAGTACATGGAGACTTTGATATTGAAGAGAAACCTCTACTAACATAATTCAAGGATCCTGCTACATATGCTTACCAGATACAAGAGTCCATCAAAGAAAAATCTCACACTAAGGTTGTCACAACACATCACTTACCCAACTTTGCAATACCAAGTGCTGTGAACACTGAAGAGAGTAGGGACTCTGTCACACCACGCCAATGGCGGAAACATGTGGCGCAACGCTCGAAAGTATATCAAAGTCAAGATTAACACAAACCATATTTAATTAGAAAAGATTATTTATTAAAATGTCGAAATTAAGTATCTTGTCTCAAATATTACACAGAACAACAACATAATGTTCGAAAATAGGGTTTTTCATTTATGTCCCAACCCAATGGTAAATGTAGATGAAACCCCCGACAAGAGTCCGACATTCCAAATTCCACCATACTAGCCTCATATCTTTTCGGCACTTAGTTACTTAGTTACCTGAAAGATATGTTTAAAAAGACGTCAATATATAAACTATTGGTGAGTTCACAGGTTTTAGTTCCATAACAACAACATTTCAACAACAACATTATTAGTGGAACAAAATAAGTAGTGACCTTTGTAGTGAGTAGCTAACTCCTACAAAAACTATGACGAGCAATTCCTTAAGCCCATAACCAATCCAAGACTAATAATAATGCCCCGCGAGCAGAAGTTGTTTCTCGGAAAATAACAACTTAGTTCAGAATACGTGCACCCCTGGCATACACTGTTGCATAATCGACGCTATCGATTAGGGGTGGGCCTTGTCAGGAACCAATAGTACTATCCAAATATTCCTTCGGTTCCCGATTTCAACACCCACAACACACGAGTAAATGGTTACAGTAGCGAGGACTCACCCCGAGTGGCGTACAAACAACAAAACCTGAGTACTCATCTTGTCACTTATAACATTTTAACATTTAAAAACATTTTAACATGTAACAACATTTGTCAAACATATATTTCCCCCATAGTAAAACAGTAAAACGGGGTCATGAAACTCACCTGAAGTACAGCGTGCAATTAAATAGCAGAGAATAGCAAGTCCAAGGTCAGGCACCTACGAACGTCCTAGTGCAACTTGTACATCAAATTCCCGACGCTATTATTTACTCCAATTCCCCGTTTAATTAGATGTATATCCTAGGTCCGTTGGTGTTATGTTACCCTTGTTATTAGTTACACTTATATTTCCGTATTAGTTAACTCGTATTACATTTTCCTCGACTCGAATCACTTTACCATATAATTATTTTCCCATTAAATAATTATACTAGGGTCCTGTCGATCGATGTTTCATTCTCAATATTCAACTTGACTCACCTTACCATATATTTATTTTCCCATTAAATAAATATACTAGAATCTTGTTAATTCGATATTACATTTCAACACTCGACTCGACTCGACTCACCTTACCATATATTTATTTTCCCATTAAATAAATATACTAGGTTCTTGTCGATTCGATATTACATTTACAACATTTGTTTCGACTCGCCTTACCATATATTTACTTTCCCATTAAGTGAATATATTAGGATTTTGTCGATTCGAACGATGTCAAGTTCACATGCTCGTTTTAAAAGTGAAATTTTTGTGGATTATTTACGTTAATATTCCCATGAATAGATTTTCAACACTTAGAAAAGTGTTATGTATTATCACCCAAATTATATATTTTAGTTCATAAAATATGCATATTTTCATTTCCACATTACACGCAACAACATATATACGTATCTTGTAGGAAGTTATACAATATATACTTACTCGTCCGTTGTACATTATGTCCGTAGTATAACTACGTTACACCCGATTGCGTATTTATATATTTTCATATCCCGAACAATACAAGTTGTTTATATATATTTTTGTAGGAATAAATACTTGTCACCGTAATATCATTTTTCCTACGTCCACAATACATATATGTATACTTTGTTATTTTTCCTAACGTTTCCATCAATGTATTTCCTTGAAATTAATAAACCTTTAATTTCTACATATTTTACTTGGAAACTAACAATACTTGTATTTTAAAAGTCAAGACTTGATTACTTACAATTAAAATGCTCCCACTTCTATATTCCCATAAATATACAAGTTTTCATTTTTATACAACTTTTCATCAAGTCTTTAAATTACCAATTTATTATAAAACCTTTGTTTCTATCCTTCCCAATATGTTTGGTAATTCATTTTTTATAAAATATTATTTTATAAAATTGCATTTTATACAAAAATATACTTTTGTAAATTTACCAATTCTTCACAAAACAACCTTGGAAAGTTGTCATTTTTCCACTTTTTACACCTAACTTTCCAAAGTCACATTTTTAGATCCAAGTTTTCAAAATGTCATTTTATACCCCTTAATTCTTAAAGATACAAATTAATTCCTTTAACTTTCAAAAGTTACATTTTCCACCTACATCTTCCAAAAGTGACTATTTTACACAAAACTAGTAAACTTGTTTTTATCAATTTGTCCATATGAATTATTATGGTTCCACACTAGTAAAATCCATATTACTGTTATTAGGGATAATATTATATATTTGGTGTGTCAAATCCAAGATGTCCAATATGTCCATTTTTAGAGTTTTAAAGTAAGTTTCTTTAAAGATGTAGTTTTCATATCTTTTATCATTTATAAGCTCCATCATATTATTATATTTTAGATGTTCATATTATGATGATTAAAATCACTTTTAAGTGTGTTCAAGTTACTTTTACAAAAACTACTCAAAACATCTTTTAGCATAAACTTATGTGAACTTTTTAAAAACTACAAAAATCTCTAAAACACTATATAAAACACATGGCCATTGTTGTGGGTGAAAATCCTCAGGATGATTTTACCTCACATCCCTAATGTACCATCCTCAGAATGTTGAAGGACTCAGCTGACTTCAGGATGTAACGATACTTCGGCATGTGCACATCCTGAGAATAGACTAACGAGTCAAAGTCGTAACCGATATACATTTAATGTCGGCGATAAAAAAGGAAACAGCTGAAACCTTAAACAAGGGATTTGGTTCAACTCTCACCGGTCCAGCCCTGAAATGGATCCTAAGTGTTCCACCCTATTCTATTACTTCTTTTGCACATTTAATTAACTTGTTTAACAACCAGTTTTCTTGTAGTCGAACGTTCAAACGTTTGACAAGTGATCTGTATAGTGTAACTCAACCACAGGGGGAATTACTAAGAGAATACATTACCAGGTTTGGAAAGGAAGCACTTAACATCCCGAACCTGGATGTCACTAGAGCAGTACAAGCATTCAAGATGGGGTTGCGGAAAGATTCACCATTCTATTAGGGTCACCTCAAGGATCTCTTGGGCAGAAAGAAATCAAGATCTCAGGATGGCACTAACATCCCGGAAAGAGCAGCATCCCCACCTAAGGATGCTGGCATTATCAACTTCATTTCAGGAGGGTCAGACATTTGTGGAACCTCATACTCAGCTGCTAAAAGACATGCGAAGGAAGCAAAGTCTAAAAAAGGAGAAAGACCAACGAAGACGACCATCCTGACAACCACAAAAGTGATAAGTTTTGAGGAAGAAGATAGAGAAAACATCCTTGATCCTCATCATGACGGTTTGGTTATTAATTTATATATTTCTAACCACTTTGTTTGCAGGATTCTTGTAGATGGAGGGAGTTCAGTAAACATCAAGCAAAGTCTAAACATCATCCAGCTCGAGGCCCTCAAGAGGACGAACATCCCGGAATCAGAGATAGTTTCCATATCATCAGTATTGGTAGGCTTCAGTGGGGAGACCAAAAGCACAGTGGGTGACATCAAGCTACCAGTATATGTAGAAGGGGTGAACTCTATCCAGAGATTTTGCGTGATAGATTCCCTATCCTGCTACAATGTCATCCTGGGGAGACCCTGGATACATGATATGAAGGCAGTGCCTTCAACATATCATCAATGTGTGAAACTACCCACACCTTGGGGAGTTGTGAAGGTCAATAACGATCAACAATAAGCTAAGGATTGCTACACGACATCAATGAAGGCCTCATCCCATCAAGCATAGCAATTACAGCAGGATGCACAGTGCCATCCTCCAAATGTTAAAGCACATCCTGATCAGGATGTAAAAGCCGTCTACCTTGAAGACAACAATAAGGATATCACTGTGCAAATCGGTAAGAATATCCCAAATGATATTGAACAATCACTAATATCTTTTCTTAAATGTAGGATGTCTACTTTTGCTTGGAAACATGAAGATATGACCGGCATATCAAAGGATGTCATCACTCACAAACTAGGGATAGATAAGAGTTTTAAGCCCATTCAGCAAAAAAGAAGGAAGTTTGCTCCAGAAAGAAATGTCATCATCCAAGAAGAAGTAGATAGGCTGCTGAAGTCTAAGATGATAAGGGAAGTAAAATTCCCAAGATGGCTGGCGAATGTTGTGGTAGTCCAAAAGAAAAATGGGAAATGGAGAATGTGTGTGGACTACACAGACCTTAACAAGGCCTGTCCTAAAGATCCATTCCCACTACCACACATAGATTCAATGGTGGATGCTACAGCAGGCCACGAGATGCTGACATTCATGGATGCATCCTCAGGATTCCAACAAATACAAATGGAACTGGATGATCAGGAGGACACAACATTCATGACATCGTCAGGTATATATTGTTATATAGTCATGCCATTTGGATTAAAAAATGCAGGTGCCACTTATCAGAGGCTAGTGAACATGATGTTCAAAGAAAAGATTGGGGACACGATGGAGGTCTACATTGATGACATGGTAGTAAAATCCAAGAAAGCAGAAGATCATCTTCGGGATCTCAAATAAGCTTTTAACATCCTGGATGCTTACAACATGAAGTTAAACTCAGCAAAGTGTCATTTTGGAGTTGGAGCTAGGAAGTTTCTTGGATATTTGGTAACAAAAAGAGGGATAGAAGCCAGCCCTGAACAAATAAAGGCCATCCTAATCTCAAATCCCTAAGAAATATTAAGGATGTGCAAAGGCTGACTGGCAGGATAGCAGCCCTGAATAGATTCATCTCAAAATCCTCAGAGAAATGTAAAGAGTTCTATGACATTCTAAAAAAGAATAACAAATTTGACTGGGGATAGAGGCATGAAGAAGCATTAAAGAAGCTCAAAGATTATCTTGCAGCAGCTCCATTGTTGATGAAACCTGAGAATGGAGAACCTCTTAAGCTATATCTTGCAGTTTCTGGGAATGCAATAAGTGCAGTATTGGTAAAGGACTTCGAACGGCAACAACATCCTGTCTATTATGTAAGTAAAACCCTCATAGATGCTGAAACCAGATATTCACATCTGGAAAAACTCATTTTAGCTTTAATAATGGCTTCTACTAAGTTGAGGCATTATTTTGAAACACATAAAATATATGTTCAAACTAACTATCCCATTAAAAATGTATTAAGAAAACCTGAAATGTATGGAAGAATGGCAAAATGGTCAGTTAAATTAAGTGCCTTTGACTTAGAGTATGAGCCTAGAAATGCAATCAAGTCACAGGCCCTAGCAGACTCTGTGGCTGATTTAAGTAGTGACATCCTGAGTGAAGTAGAGTCTGAAGTTCAACAACTAAATGAAAATTTAGAAAAATGGACTCTATACACTGATGGTGCTTCGAATGCAAGAGGCACATGTATGGGAATACTACTAAAATCGCCACAAGGGGGACAAGATACACCATGCCATTAGATGTGCATTTCAAACAACCAATAATGAAGCTGAATATGAAGCTCTCATTGCTGGTTTACAACTTGCTAGAAGATTTACATATTGTTAAAATTGAAGTCTTTGTTGATTCTTTGTTGATTACTAACCATTTTAATAGATCATATGCAGTAAAAGGACAAAAGTTAGCCATTTATCTTGAAATCGTTAAAAATTTAGCTACTTCTTTTGTAGAATTTTCACTAACACAGGTACCTAGGGAAGAAAATGCTGAAGCTGACGCCCTAGCAAATCTGGGATCCTCCTTTAATTTACCAGAAGGATCCAAGATTCCCATCATTCACATCTTGAAATCGGCGATTGAAGAGTGGCATCCTGAGGATGGCCAGGCACATCCTGAGGATAAAACAGACCATCTTGAGGATATCACTGTTTTGGCCACTCAGAAACAAGACGACTCATCATGGATGACTCCCATAATCAAATATTTACAAGAAGATGTCATTCTTGATGAAGAAAATCCAAAGGCTTTCAGGATAAAGGTATCTAAATTTACAGCTATAGACAATATTTTGTATAGAAAGTCTCTTGCAGGTCCATATTTGAGATGTCTCAACAAGGATGAAGCAAACGAAGTACTCAAAGACATCCACGAAGGAGATTGTGGAAATCATACAGGAGGAAGATCTCTCCACTCGAAGACTCTGAGGATGGGATACTATTAGCCTACTATGAAGAAGGATGCCATGCTGTATTCCCAAAAGTGCGATGCATGTCAAAGACATAGTAACATACTTTACCAGCCTGCTGAACCATTACCTCCTTGGCCCTTCATGAAATGGGGAATAGACATAGTAGAAAAGCTACCCAAAGCTCCTGGAGGAAAGGTATTCATGCTAGTGATGACAGATTACTTCTCGAAATCTATTGAAGCTGAAGCATTTGTCCAAGTTAGAGATAAAGAGGTGGTCTCATTCATCAAAAGAAACATCCTGACACGATTTGGAGTACCATCTGAAATCATTTGTGACAATGGTTCCAAATTCATTAGCAAAAGAACAACTGACTTTTGAGAGAGTTGGGGGATCAAGATGGTAACTTCAACACCAGTCCATCCTTAAGCTAATGGGCAAGCAGAATCCTCAAACAGGATCATCGTCAACAACTTGAAGAAGAAGCTTGGGGAAAAGAAAGGAAAATGGACAGAAGAACTTCCATTTGCACTTTGGGCTGATAAGACTACTTCGAAGAATGCTACTGGTCAGACACCTTTCTCTTTGGTCTTTGGAACAGAAGCAATGCTTCCAACAGAGATGGTCATGCCTACAGCAAGGAAGCATCTTCAGGATGCAACTACTAATTCTGAAGCATTACTACAAGACTTGGAAGCTGTGGATGAACTCAGGGATGCTGCTAAATTAAGAATGGCATCATATCAACAAAAGATTGCTAAAGCATACAACAAAAACATCAGGATAAGAAGATTTCAAGTAGGAGACTTGGTATTGAGAAAAGCCTTCCGAAATACAACAAAACCAGGTGATGGTAAGCTGGCTCCTAAGTGGGAAGGTCCATAGTTAATCGATTCTAAAGCAGGTAAAGGAACATATTGGCTGTCAATAATGGAAGGAGAGATTCTACCAAGAGCTTGGAATGCTATACACTTGAAATACTACCATGCTTAAGGATGCATATGAGAAACCATGATCCGAATCATAGGTTGGATGAAGGTGAAGGCTGATAGAGATGAATCATCTCCATATGTAAGTACGTATCCTTGATTTATTTCAATCGATTATATTTTCACTAAACATGGTCTAGAAATAGTCCATCCTGAGAATTTTGCAGTACCATCCTGAAGATGGAATGCTTAGAAGACTAGGGGGTTGGCCACCCTCTCCTCCGTTAAGGTGTCTGACACCTTCCTAAGGTTTAAAGGTTTTCACCTTTCACATTGGGTTAGCAACCCTCGCCTGGAGCGCACGACGCCCATGTATATTCTCGGGATGGTGGGACTAGTCCATGTAAAAGTAGCTGACAATTTCATTATCTTTGAGATATACGATGGAGCTCTTAAGGTTTAGACATTTTTCAATGTCTCAAATGGTTAGATGTTTTTTAACGTCTCTTCGGGCCTTGTCGCTAGTTATTCCTAAGGACCTTGTCGCCAGTTATTACTAAAGGCCTTGTCGCCAGTTATTCTCAAGATGTTACATATTGGTCTTGTCACCAAGATTATTTCAAAAGGTTTTTGATCCAAGTTAAACCAAAGGCCTTGTCGCTAGGATAATAACAAACTCTTCCTTTACATGATATTATTAAGATTCAATTCTTCCTAAGGATTATAGACTTGGAGTCTATGCTGAAGACACTAGGGACATCCTCAAGATGTAAGACCATCCCAAGGATGAAAAAAGAGACTGTGGACATCCTCAGGATAATGAGGACCATCCTGACGATGAGGATGACTTATGAAGAATATGACAAGATCAGGTATTATTTTTCATTCTTTTATATCACTAAGTGTTTGGTAATGTTTGCAGAATATTGAAGAACACAAAGCTGATAGCGTCAAAAAGTTGTTATCATATTATTTATGCATCGTGATCAAAATGTGATGTCAACCCCTGGCTTCATCCAAAACCAGGACCCATCCACCAGGGGTCAACATCTATGGTCCAAGGTCAATAAAAAAGATTTGGGGCTTCGTCTTGAAACCAAGATCCCTCCACCCCAAACCTTACAATATCCTAATCTTTTACATACCAAAATAAATTGTTCGAAATTGTTCAACCAACCACTACCACAAAAGATCAAATAAAAAATGGGCTCCAGCCTAGTCAACACATCCTTCATCGCCCACTGGAAGGTCCTTCACCACCTCGGCAACCTTGGCTTCAGCTTCCTTTGCCTCTGCATCCTTAGGATCTTCGGCCACATCTTCGGGATGAGCAACAGGAACAGGCTCATAAACCACTTCCTTTCCGCCCCGACTCTTAATCTTCTCCTTCCAGGCTTCGACATCCCAAGAGTTTCTATCAAAACCTGGATCCTTGGCCTGGAGAGCCATCTTCATCCTAGCCTGAAAGACAGCAATACTAGCGGACTTGATGAGCCCATTCCTGTGATCATGTGCCTCCTTCTCATGATCCAGTATGGCCTTAGCATGTTCAGCCTTCACTCTCTTAAGCTCCGCTTCAGTCTCTTGCAGCTTGCTCTCAAGATATTTGCCCTTATCATGAGAACTCTTCTGGACGTCTTCAAGCTTAGCATGTGTCTCATGAAGTTCTTGAACAACAATATCCAGGGACTTTGACAGATACTCATGGCCCTAACAAGGCGAAGAAAAGGTAAGTATTGCTAACTTTTCTGACTTACATAACAGTGCTATTCTCAGGATAAGACCATACCTGGAGAGTGAATTGGGAGATCTTGCTCAGAATTTCTCGACAACTCAAACCCTCAAAAGGAATGATCTCCTAAGCAATGGCAACGGAAGCACCCCCTTTCCTCTTCCTTGAAGCAGCAGTAGCCCTGGACTTGGGAGGATTAGATGAAGGAGTAGTCATTTTGGAACTTGAGGGAGATGGAGAAGTCACTTTGATTGCCTTGACATCCATGCTATCGATATCATCCAGGTCAAAGGAAGCAGGGTTCTTGGATGAGTCTAAGATAAAAACAGGGTTAGTGAATAATAAACATCCTCTGGATGTCACAGGTAAACACTCACCAGACATCTCGATGGATGAACGACTTCCCTCCGCCCCAAAGGTTCTAGCAGAAATGGGTAATTTGAGTACAGCTTGGTACTTGAGGTAAGTGTCACTTAAAGGGGAAGCAAGCTTTGTAAAGGAAGCATCTATAAAAGATAAAAAAAAATTAATATCGATAATATCCTCAGGATAACTACAGAAATTTTCATAAAAAATGTAACATCCTATAAAACCTTTACCACTCTTTAACCAATACATAGGGATCTCATCCCCAAACTGAATGGAATCCCTCTTTACAAAAAAGAACTTTGATCTCCAAGATCCCTCAGACTTGACAACATTAAACAGAAAGGTAGGTTCTTTCTCGATAAGTTAAAGGATATAGCGACTCGAACCATGTGTTCTCAACTTATACACAAGAGATAAGTCCCCTATGCAAAGATAGACACCATGTTTTTCTATGATTTTATTGCAAACCATTAGGATTTTCCAGATCTCCGGCATGCCTTTAGCATAAGCCATCCTAGTGGTACTAAAGAAGTCTTGAATAAATGGAGGGAATGGGTACTTCAAGCCCAGTTGAAAAGGAAAATACAAAAAACAGACCCATGTAGGGGATGCAAAATCAGACCTTGCATTAGGGTCATGAGGACGAAAGATAGCAGAATCAGGGAAGACCCCTGAATCTTTCAAAACTTGAATATCTTTGTCATAAAAGGAACAAATTTCTTGTTTAGGGTGTCTCAATAGGTTTTGAGGAATGAAGACATTCGGGACTACTATAGCCTTGGAAGATCTTATCGACTTTTTGACCATCCTCAAGAAATCGCTTAGAAATTATGCAGGATTAGAAGAAATGAAGAGAAGAAAGATTACCTTCTTTGATAGTCTGGCGTGAATATAAAGAAGGAAAAATGATCAGGATATAAATGGCAGGAGATGATATCGTGTAACGGTCATCGCATGATTATAGCCGGAAAAATAGCCGTGATCATCCTGACTGACGTCCCATTAAAATTATCAGATAAGTTCTATGATTAAAAAATATTTTTACCTTCAAAGATATTAACGGTAACATATTATTGGGGACAATTGTTGTGGGTGAAAATCCTCAGGATGATTTTACCTCACATCCCGAATGTACCATCCTCAGAATGCTGAAGGACTCAACTGACTTCAGGATGTAACGATACTTTGGCATGTGCACATCCTGAGAATGGAATAACGAATTATCTTGTACTTATGTTATTGCAGGTGCATTTAATGCATGAGTAATACTTGTAACCCCCCTTCAAACGGATACAAAGTCTTATTAAATCAAGGATATCAAGGATGCATGAGCTGTACGGGTATAAACTTAGAGATGGAGTCAAAGTCGTAACCGATATACATTTAATGTCGGCGATAAATAAGGAAACAGCTGAAACCATAACTAAGTCAAGAGGAAACCGTTGTCCAACGACTATATTCAGTTGAAAAACTTCCAACGTTCACCTGAATATATTGAAGAAGCTTAAATACTTAGCGGATTCGATGGTATTCCTTAATGTTTATTTCATATACTATATAAGTGGGAGTATTGGACGAGTATAGGATACTTACATAGACATTGCTTACACTATAGTCACACACATACACTTAGCTGATCACAAAATACTCACACAATCATTGTAATCATAGTACACTCGTCCACATACTCATCCAAAGTTGTATCTTTTTACCATTTTAATATTAACAAACATGGCAGGGACCTAGACTCGTCCCGAGGTTTTATGCCGGCGATCTACCACTGATCAAGGACTTTCCTCGTAGATTGTGTGTTGTTCTTCTCGTTATTTGCTTTATTTGTCTATTTCCAACAGTTCCATCCTGAGGATATAACTGTCCATCCCGAGGATATATCTGTCTATCCCGAAACTAACCTAAGCCATCCTGATCATAGTTGTCATATTTTTACTTATTGAACATCCCGATACACCATCTTAAGAATATTATTGATTTACAAACAAATTTCTACATATTTAGCACTCTACCTCACATAAACTAATTTGGAATACAAAGTTATTTTTATTAGATACTTTTTGACCAAAACAGCCATATATGCATTTTTATAAATCTTTGTTAAACTTGTAAAAACATATATTATCTCATGATCAAAACCCTAGTTTCATATTATTTTTAGAGCTTAAACATATGTAAGATTTTGTTAACATTTTGTTAGTGCATGATGTCCCTAGGCTAGTATATATGTTGTTTGGACGTGTTTTGGGGTGTTTGGAGACGTTTATACCCGTTTTTGGGTGTGATTGAGGCAAATGGTGAGTAGTGATTAGTTATAGGCGATTACAGCCCTATAAGACATTAATGTTCATGCGAGTAGGGATCTCTATAGGCGATTATGGCCCTAATCGCCTATAGAACATGTCTTATAGCATCCTACTCGCGTATACTGACCTGTACGAATACGGGAGGTATAAATAGGCCCAATCATTGCCCTAATATTGAGTTCTTGCCACACACACTCTCCAAACACCCTCCCCAGGTCTGAGATTGCTAGGTTTGATCATTGTAACACTCGTGCTCTATTTTAATGATATAAACGTGAATCTTTTGACCCGTTTATGTGTTGTAATTGCTCGTTAATCATTGTTTCACATTTGTTTCTGTTATTAAGACATATTCAAGGGATTTCGCACCTTTAATATAACCCTCGTGATTATCGGGTGACACGTTCGTCGATCCTTCAAGTGGTATCAGAGCCGAGGCTCTTATCACGAGTGTTTTGATAGCAAAAACGAGTGAAAACAGGTAAGTTTTTGTGAGAAAGTTGTGATTTTTAATCAAAAACCTGTTTTGGAGTTTGAAACTTTGAATTTTTCACAAAAACCCTTATTTTCAAATTCTTAGTGTGTGTTCATGGATGAAAACGTGTGTTTTTTATTAGGTTTTGTTCTAAAATTATTTTGGGAACTTTTCCAATCATTTGGCGGTTAAACACATCGTTTTGGATAAGATTTTGAGGCAAAAACGGTGGTTTTTGAGCAAAAGTGTTGTTACAGATCAGATATAGCGATTACACAGACCTGTCCCTCCCAATCGCCTATATATAGGCGATTAGCAGCTGATATACACGAATGGAACTTGTAATCGCCTCACCTACACATGATTAGGGCTTTACTCGCCATTACACAAGTGGCATAGAACCCTAATCGCCTGATAACTCCCAATCGCCCCTATTCTTGTAATCGCTCAACTGTTCACTAGCAATTACACCCTAATCGCGTGTAATACTAGTGATTACAACTGTACTCGCCCCTACAAAACCCTAATCGCCTATAAACACCATAATAGAGTTCCTAATCGCCTTTAAGGACCTGAAACTGAAAATTTGACTAAGTATCGGACTTTTAACGAACTTAAACATATGGCAAACCCGGGGGGACATCTGAACCAACCAAGGCAACAATATAATCAACAAATGAACAATCAAACAAACGTACCCACGAACCCTTGGCAATTCTCAGCCGAGCGTAATGCGCAACGGATGCAACAAGGGCAAATGCAAGCGAATGTTGTCGGAATCAATCCGTGGGCGCTAGCGGCTCAACAACAGGCAATGAATGCAAATCCTTTGGCACTCGCGGCTGCTGCAAACTCACAGACGAATCATCTGTCTTCTGTTCTCATGAGTGACTTAGAGTTGGGTAGTTCGAATAGGGCACCGAAACTGCAATACATGTCCGACTACCATGGATGGAAGGGCAGATTTCAGACGTATGTTGAGGGCATCGATGGACTCGTATGGTCAGCTATAGAGACAGGGTACAGTAGGCCGATGGTTGAGAATTCGAATACTCCGATCTCACTAAAAGATATGAATGAAGATCAGAGGAAGAAGTACAACTATAAGAAGAAGGCGATGGCAGCTTTGAAGCAAGCTCTTCCTAAGGATATACTTCATCAATTCGCTCAGTGCACTACGTCACATATGCTTTGGTTAGCACTTGCTGAGCGAAATGTGGGAAATCTGAACACTCGAAAGGTCAAAATGGATCAACTCAAAAGGAGTTCGAGAACTTCAATGCTATTGGGAACGAAACACTAAGAGACATGACTGCAAGATGCTACCACATGATCTCTGAAATGTACTAGTACGGGGTCTTGTACTCATCTGCAGACCTTGTAGAAAGATTTGCTGAGGCGCTACGTCCTCATTGGCATCAATGGTTGGACATCCTGAAGTCAAGCAATGCTTATCAGACTCTCACCATCAACGAGTTCATTACTGAGCTGGAGAACATGGAGATAGAGGAGATCAGGAGGGCAAACAAGGCTCTAATTCCGCAAAATCCCAGTATCTATTACGGGAACCCTCTTCAGGACGCCAGTGTGGGTGGAACTAAACCACAGACTACTTTTGTGGTTAACCCGGACCCAGTTTATACATTTGACAACTATGGTCCCCCAGCTGATGTTCCTCCTCCAACCTATCCTTTCGGACCAAACCAGTATCCTTTGAATTTTAATACTAATCATTTTGGTGTTAACCCGTTTTCTCATCTTGCAGCACCAGCGCAGGCAACTACAAACTTTGGTGGACCTTCTCCTTCAGGTTTTGGTGGGGCTCCAACTACTAGTTATGGTGGATATGGAGGTGCATCGACTTCAAGTCAAGGTGGCTATCAGACCAACCAAGTCCCAAAGCAGCTGAACACCGCAGGTTTAGAGAAGGTGACAGTAGAGTTAGCTCAAGAACATATGGCTCTACTGTCGACCTTGGTAAACTCCTATAGCGGATTGGTTGCTGGACAGATTGGGAATCCTCACCTTACACAAGAGGATTACTCGCAGATCGATAAAGACGACATGGATCTGATAGACATTCAGTGGCACTTCGCAAGTGTGGTGAGAAGGGCAAAGGAATATATGGACAGGACAGGAAGGAGAGATGTTCTGATAAACAACAACACCAAGTTTGGGTTTTACAAAACGAAGGTCACGTGCTACAACTGTGGTACCAAAGGGCAGTTTGCAAGAGAATGTGACTGACCGAAGCAACAAGGACATCAGAATCCCTTCAACAACAACATAGCAAATCAGAATCAGAGGCAGCAAGCTCAGGCACAACCTAACCCAAATACTGAGCGAGCTATTGTCCTAGTAAATAACCAGAACCAGAACCAGAGGCCTCCTGCAAATAACAATCAAGGACAAGCCCTGGTAATTCAAGCTGATGAAGGTTTCAACTGGAACCATCTGATCACTGGAGAAGAAGCTCCTCAGGGTGGTGCTGCATGTTTTCCTCAACAATCGTCTGAAGCACCAGTTGATGTTGAAAAATCCTCATGTCAGTCTGACGTTATTACTTCTGAAGCCGAAGCGTCCGACTGTGACTCTGAGTGTGATTCTGATATAGGAGAAGATTTGGAGGATTTGTTAGCTGAAGCAGATGCGCTGATCGGCAAAAGATCGTTTCTTGTGGATGCTGACTGTACTGAGAAGAACTTTGGCGAATTCTTTGGAGCTCAAAAGACTGCAGCTCATTATGCTTTGATGGCCATTACTGAATCGTCAAACAAGGTAAGTTCTTTCTTCCTCTAACTCTAAACTAGAGTGTGTAGAGTGTAATCAGCTAAAATTCAGAATTAAAGAATTAACTGAAAAAATCTGAATTTAAAAGCTGATGTTGGTCCATTACAAAGGTCAATTGATTCCTTAAAACAAAAGGAGAAAAATTTTCTTAGTACAATTAAAAATTACAAGAAGGATGTTTCTGAACTGTCAAAAACCTTAGCTAACAAGCAGATTGCTATCAATAATTACATAAATGAGGTAGCAGACACTAAGAAACAATTGGCCATTGTCAACTGCGACTATGAGAAGATCAAGAAGAAACTTGAAAGTTACTTGAACTACAAGTATGTTCTTGATCACATAGTCGAACACTCAGAAAAGGAAAGATTTTCCACCAGTCCCAAATATTCTCAATGTCCACCTCCAGTAAGATTCGAAAATCACAATTTTGATGTCTTGCCGAAGGAGGAACTTGTGGACGTGGCAGCTGAAGCAGCAAAAGCTGTAGAGGCGGCCAAAGTAACTGAAGCAGCTAAACCTGTTGATGTTACTAAGGCTGCTCCTCCTGCTAAAGCTGTTAATTCTGGTGAAAAAGCTGATGATATTAGTGTGTATGACACAGACTCATCGGATGATGAGCTTGATGAGCCTCCTAGGTATGCACCGGTCAAAACTCAACAGGTTCCTCTTGAAAACCATATCATTACTACTGAGACCTTGAGTGAACTTGTACCAAAAGTGCAAACCGAGGATGGCAGAAGGATTAAGGTGTTTTACAAACTAAAAGGGTCTGAAAGGGTATATGCTGATGAGGAAGTTCCTATCAAATGTATCGCCCCTGGTCTAATTACCAAAATCTGGCAAGAATCTGTCATTACCGTTTAAAAGGAAACCTGGAATAATAAGAAGGGTAAGGGTAGAAAAGACCAAGGTAATCAGCCAAACGAACATAACAAGAAAAATCAAAAGAAAAACATCGTTAATCCTCAAAGTCATGCTCAGAGAAAAAGTCCGAAGAAGCATGTTACTGAGTTTGTTAGATCTACCGGAAATGAGAGAAACGACGATCCTCACGTCGATCTGCAAAGAAAATGCCTTGAGGATCTGAAGCACAAAAACTCATTTTCCAGTTCATTTAGCAAAAAGAACAAAAAGGAGAATAAGTCTGAATCTCCTAGATTTGAAGAATACAGATCCTGTCACAAATGCGGGGAACGTGGGCATTTAGTTGCGGCGTGTCCTGAATTGAGACAAGAAAGGATCAAAGTGGATGATCCTCCCAGTTCTGGCAAACCTAAGCAACCCGTTTCCCCTAAACTTTCTGAGAAACAAAAGGGAAAGCAGGTTGTTTATGATAACCGAAACAAGATTGCTATGAATCAAAAGCCAGTTGATGGCAGGGGTCCACAGCTGAGGGGGAGCACTGTTCCCACAAAGATTGAAGCAGCGCCTAAGCCACCAGCAAAGGCTGTAGCTAAACCACAGGGCAACCCCAAAACTGTTCCACGTACAGTTAAATCTGAAGTGGATCCTTAATCTGTTCCTCCTAAGTAGTCTAAGGCTGGATTTTCTAACCCCAAAGCTAAGAAGAAGCCAAAGCCAAAGAAACCTGAACAGGTTTGGAGACCCAAGTCACCAACCAAAAGTGGAGAATCATCTGCAGGTGAGAACACTGCCGGACCATCGGGAACAACACCAACTCCAAACAGAAGATGGGTTGATTTTCCGACATTAGATGAAGATGGTAAATCCAAGACTGTGAAGGCTTGGGTCCCCCTTAACCACTGAACTTTGAATGTTTGTGAAGGGAGTTCCACATGGCCTTATAAGCAGCCTATGGATTGTTGATAGTGGAGCTTCAGGGCACATGACAGGCGACTTATCCCTGCTCTTTGACATAAAGAATATCAACGGGGGGTATGTTGCTTTTGCTGGTAATAAAGGGGGTTAGATTACTAAAGAAGGCAGTATGAGTAACGGTGTTGTAAGCTTTGAGAAGATAAGCTTTGTCAAACAAATAGACCATAACTTGCTGAGCATCTCGCAGATATGTGACAAAAAGTTCACTGTGTTCTTTGATGACAATGCGTGTTTCAATCTGAAACCTGGATTTAAGATACCGAAAGAGTGGGTCATGATCTCAGCTCCCAGGGTCAACAACTTATACGTCCTTGATATGAGCTGAGCTATGACAGCAAAAGGTCAAGTCACTTGTTTTCTGTCTAAGGCGACAGAAAAGGAATCGATCATGTGGCACAGACGTATGGGGCACATCCATCTGAGAAAAATGAACCATCTGGTTCAGAATCAACTGGTGGAAGGTGTTTCTTTAAGAATTTTCATCTAAACGACGTCTGTGTCTCATGCAAGAAAGGGGAGCGGAAAAAGAAGTTTCACAAGCCTAAGAAGACAAACTCAGTTAGTCTAGCTCTCGAACGACTGCACATGGACCTGTTTGGCCCAGTCAATCAAAAGAGCAAGAACGGTGACTTATACTGCTTAGTGGTTACGGATGACTATTCTAGGTTTTCTTGGGTCGTGTGTATGAAGCACAAGAGTGAAACTTTTGATTACTTGATGAATCTGTTTACTAAACTGGAAAATCTATATCAGCTAAAGATCCGGAGGATCAGAAGCGATAACGGGACAGAGTTCAAGAATCTTGCCATGGAGGCGTTATGTGCAGAAAAGGGTATTCATCATGAATTCACAGCACCGTACACTCCTCAGTAAAATGGGGTTGCAGAAAGAAAGAAGCAGACTCTTATTGAGGCATCCAGAACAATGCTCGCAGACTCGAACTTGCCTGTGATCTTCTGGAACGAGGCAGTTCACTGCGCGTGTTACACTCTAAATAGTGTTCTAACGGTAGAGAAGCTTGGCAAGACTTCTTACGAGCTTCTGAACCGGAGGAAACCGAACTTAGAGTTTCTGGAACCTTTCGAAGCTCCATGCACCATGATACATCCCGATGGGAAGTTTGGTGCAAAGGCAGAAGAAGGTTTCTTTGTTGGTTACAGCACTCCCAATAAAAGAGTGTACAACAAAAGAACTAATAACGTTGAAAAGTGGCTTAATGTCGACGTTCAACGTTATACTGCCAATGCACCTAGTGTTGGACCTGATTGGTTGTTCGATTATAAGAGTCTATTTGATTCCTTCAACGTGGATAATTTGGTAGATGATGTTGTAGCGCAGATGTATTACGAATGTGAAAACGCAGCTAGCTCACCGCTAATGCGTCCGACCGTGGTGAATGCACCTGCGACTGCACCATCTGATGCCTCTGCATCCACGAGTCCCCCTGGTAAAACCGCAGCAGCAGAAGTTGAGGAAGTCATTCAGGAAGCGTCAGCAGAGGTTCTCGAATCTTCATCTTCAGACGGCGATTTTGCAGAGTCTCGTGAAACTCTTACTGAAGAACAAGCTGGAAATGGTGAATCTACCACTATAGCTCCAATTATTCCGACAGGAAACAATCAAGCTAGTCCTTCTTCTTCAGCAGCTCCAGGGATAGGTCTTCGGATCGATCTCTCAGGTTTTAATATGCAACCCGCTGCTCCCTCCAGTTCAAGCGCCGCAGAGACAAATTTATCTCAAGGTTTGGAGAACCTTAATCTGCACTCGGATGATCCACCGCCGGCACATCCGGAATCTCAGATTCACGACACTCATCCGATGCAGAATGTGATTGGTAATCCGGCTAGCAGAGTCATGACGCGCAGTCAGTTCAGAAATGCTAGTCCAAGTGACAATACATGTACCTTGGCACTCTATTCGGAAATCAGGAAAGCAGGTCATCAGAACGATTGGTCCTTCGCTCTATATGTATCTCAAACTGAACCAAGAACCATGCAAGAGGCATTGAGGGAGGAACCATGGATTGAAGCAATGGAAGCCAAGCTTCAGCAGTTCCAAAAGCTAGGGGTGTGGGACTTAGTTGACTTACCTCCAGGCTCGATTAGTGGGTCTACAAGTGTAAACGGGATGACCGCGGGGTGATTATCAGAAACAAGGCTCGATTAGTTGTCCTCGGTTTCCGTCAAATTGTAGGAAGAGATTACAACGAAGTATACACTCCAGTTGCGCGCCTTGAAGCTATTCGGATGTTCTTAGCTTACGCTTCGTATAAACGGTTTAAGGAATAGGTGTATGTTGCTCAGCCACCGGGTTTTGAAGATCCGCTTCATCGCGAAAAAGTTTACAAATTGAACAAAGCGTTGTACGGACTCCATCAAGCTCCGCGTGAATGGTACCAAATGCTTAGAAACTATCTGATATCCAACGGGTTCAAACGTGGACTCGTGGATTGCACCTTATTCACCAAGGAAAAGGGTGGTGACCGTCTTCTGGTACAGGTTTACATTGATAATATTATTTTTGGGTCTACTAATGATGTCATGTGTAGGGAATTTGAAAAGCTTATGCAGGATAAATTTAAGATGAGCTCGATGGGGGAGATGCAATTCTTCCTCGGTCTACAAGTAGAACAACAAGAGTAGGGGATCTTCATCCACCAGACAAAATACGTTGCTGACATCTTGAACCGGTTCCAGATGGAAGACTCTACTATAGTAGGCACACCGATTCAGACCAATCACGGGATTGGGCCTGACGAGAAAGGACAAACCATTGATCCTTTTCTCTATCGAGCTATGATTGGCTCACTCATGTACCTCACTGCATCAAGACCTGATATAATGTTCGCGACATGTCTCCTATCAAGATACCAGTCAAGGCCGAAACAGTCCCACCTGGTTGCTGTAAAGAGGATCTTACGTTATCTAAAGGGTTGTCTGACCAAAGTTCTATGGTACCCTAATGAAGATAAGTTTGACCTCGTCGCTTTTAGTGATGCTGACTATGGCGGATGCAAGACAGACTTAAAATCCACATCGGCTGGATGCCAGTTTTTGGGACCAAGACTAGTCTCGTGGCAGTGCAAGAAGCAAGCCTCAGTAGCCTTATCCACCTGTGAGTCCGAATATGTAGTAGCATCGAGCTACTGCTCCCAGGTTCTTTGGATACAACAACAAATGAGAGACTACGGTTTGAAATTTCTTAATACTCCCATTCACTGTGATAATGAGTCTGCTATAGCTCTTGCTAAAGACTCAGTTAACCATTCCAAGGCGAAACATATCTTGGTTAAGTATCATTTCATACGTGATTGCTATGAAAAGAAACTTATCGATATGGTTAAAATCCACACGGATTACCAACGTGCCGATTTATTCACCAAAGCTTTTGACAGTCCTCGTTTTGAGTACTTGTTAATCTTAAACGGCATTAAAGTTAAGCAGGATTAGATCCTCATCGGTAATTGTTTTTGTAAATATTTTTCTTCAAAAATCAGAAAAATCCAAAAATATTGTCTCTTTTCAATTTTTTTGATTTTTAGAGGGAGAAAATTCAGAAAAATACAAAAACATCAAAAATTGAAAAATGCAAAATGAATTTCTTTGGTGAAAATGGGAAGATGATATTAACCCACCAGTCGGACTGTCTGGACTCTTATCATCTTAAAAATATTGGAACTGATAAGTAGCCTCTACAATGATGTGTCGGTAGGCTCAAAATCATTTCCAAGTTCGGCACGTTGATATAAACCTAAATCAACTGAAACATGTATGGATCAACGTGCGTTGGCATATGGTCTTGGTACCGAAATCTCGTTTAATAGCATGCCAAAATCCGAGGTTTCATGGTCTTTAAGAGGTTGGTACATCCGGGGTGAACTGGACGTCTCTAAGAATAAATAGGAGTGGCACACGTGTCGTACGTTGGGTTCGCAACCTACAACTGAGACGCCTCTATGTCGTTTCCTGAAAAAAAAAACAAAAAATAGAATAAATTCTGATCAGGAGACATCCGGGAATCCTAAAAGAGCAAAAAGATTCATAAATGCCAAAACCCTATTCTCAAAGAGAATTCGCTTAAAGGTATCAAATCATATACCTAAAGCATCGTACTGTGAAAAATCAAATATACGGTATTTGACTTGAACCCTGGTTTGGAGCTCACTGGTCTCTCTGTTGCAGCGTTTCTGCAGACCTGATCACCACTGAGTCCATTCCTTGTAAAATACCGATGACAACAGCTTACTCACCGGCTACGAGGAAGCTTTGTGCATGACTTGATACGGGAATGTGTCGCGTGGCGAGGAACACCTTGTACATCAGTCTTAATATTACATTAACGTATCTAAAGTGCCTAGCGATAAAACTTGATTTTAAGCTTAGGTGGACAAAAATATCGGCAGTTGTTGTAGGATGCTTTTTGGTAATTTAAACTAAAAACTGAAAATATAAAGGTTCTAGTAAAGTCCGTACACTAATATGATTCCCTAACCGTTAAAACTCGCAAAAATATGATAGTGTACAGTTGGTTGATCTCCCGTTTTGTTTTATTTATGCTTAGTTAATCATTCTTGATTGCCGATGATGGAATCCTAATCCATTGTAATCTTACTTCTTCGTAAATAAAACGCCAAAAATCAACTAGTTGAAAATTGTGTTTTTGCCGAGTCAAAACCGTACTTTCTCTTAAGTACAGGGGTTGAAAATGAAAGTTTTTCAAAGATATGAGTCGTCATCTGAGTCATGTGTTAAAACGGGGTGAAAAACGCATGTTTTGAACCTTAACGGGTCAAAATGTGAGAATTGGTGCTGCAGGGGCAATTTGGTAATTTGTGTGAAAAGTTTATATCTTTAGTCTCCTAATCGCGTGAATGTTAAGCGATTATAACCTATTCGTGTAAAGATTATGGCAATTACATCTTAATCTCTAATATTAATAGGCGAATAGGGGGTTTGCCTCATATTATTCTTTAGAAACATCATGCGATTAGGAAATTCTATTCGCTGGTTGGTTGGGCGATTAGATGATATTGTGTGATTTCTTGACGCGAGTAGACTCCACTCGTGTATAAGTCACGCGAATAGAACCATGGTTTAAAACCAACAGTTATAGTGTTTGACTTCATTATTTTCAAAACACCATTCACTATACCCGTTCCCTCTATACCAGTTCCTTGCCGAACTTTTGCCCGTTTATTTCTGATCATAGATTACTGTTCCACGTCGCTAAGGTATGCTATGCTACAATTTTCAGATCCTAACTTCATGTTTAACTTGCTTAAATATGTTCTTTTTGAATCGAAACCCTAGGTTTCTTTCTTGAGATCGTTAGGCATTAAAACATGTTTATTGATGCTATATCTTTGTTGGGGTTTGGTTATCGGCACATATAGAATCTGTGTATACCAAAACTTTTAACAATATCATCCTAGAACCAAAAGCCCCAATTTTAAAAGCTTATGAACCTTAATTTTGAAACATCCAATTAACCTTTGATTCTGATCTATTAGTATAATAATCTTTAGGGGATATGTTATTGGGTTGTCTTAGGCTTCAATGCGACAAATTTCGGACTCGAATCATCATGATTCAGAATTGACAAAGATGTGGTGAACAAGGGCACTGTTCACGCGATTAGGCCTCCTAATCGTATGAACAGTAACACGATTGGATGATCTTGGCTTCTAATTGCCTATAAGATCACACGAGTAGCTCTAATCGTCTCTTGTTATTGGCGATTACAATCTGTAATCGCCTATAGCAGCCTGTTGACCAAATTTTGTCAAAAACTTGTCCGATTTCTGTCCAGTTTGTCCGTTTTATGCGTATATGATCTGCTTGTGATACTTATAACTTGTTTTGATGCTCAGGATGGTGATTTGGAAAACATCTCCCAAGCACAACTGTTGTGCATTTCTCGGACCTGTTACAATGGATAAATGCAAGACTTTTTAGGGCGTTATTGACTTCTTGAAGCGGTCAAGAATCCACTACGCGATAACCAAGCAGCACGCTGCATACAAGGATATCCTGTTGGAGTTCTACCAAAACGCCAAAGTTGACTACAAAGTTGTTCCGATCGTGATCACCAGTTCGATACAAGGAAAGGAGGTCATTATTACTGAACAGATCATTCGAGAAGAGTTACAGTTTGGCGATGCTGAGACTGATCCCATAGTGTTTGACGCCATTTTGATTCGTGGTGGTTTTCTGAGGATGAAATACATGGGAAATGTCAAGAAACAGCAAATGCTCATGAAAGGACTACTTCCGCCTGAACTCAAGTATCTCACACATGTAGTCTTGAAGTGCATTGGTCCGAGAAGAGGCACGTTTGATGCGATCAGGGATACGTTGGCTTCTGCGATAGTCGCCTTGACTCTCAATAAGCCATTCAACTTATCAAAAATGATCCTGCATCATCTGAAAGAGATCATACTGCATAAGACGACGAAGACTTCATTCATCGTCTATCCTCGCTTTCTACAGATGATTATAGATCGCCAAGTACCTGACTTGATGAAGCATCCTGCAGAATTCATTGTGATTAAAGACATAACTCAGAGGGAGATGAGCAGGATGAGAAGTTATAAAAACAGACTGAAGTCTGAGTATCCAGTGAGCAGACGCATTTATGGGCATTTGAGCAGAGACGACTATGTGTCACCACCGGGCAATAGGTGGAGACATGATGATAGCGATTCAGAGGATGACTTCCGAATTCATAGGTTGGTGTTTAAAGAGGGGGGTGATATTGGGCGAGAAATAGCTGAGTTAGGAGTAAACGCTCCTGGCCGAACCTCTGACACAGCTGAAGGTAATGAGGATGAGTTTGATCCGAATGTTCTTGACTTCTCAGAACCTTCTAGTGCTGCACAAGAACAAGAAGCCTCTCGATCTGATAAAGGAAAGGCACCTGTTGATGAAGACGCACCAGTTAACATAACTGATGCTGATGATGACTCAGATGACACTGAAAGTGATTCCCCCGATACTTTTGCTGAGAAACAACAAAGAGCAAAGAGAAAGGCAGCAGAGGAGAAAGCTAGTGCAGCTGCGATTAGAGCTCTTACTGAAGATCCCACCTATGTTGTGGCACAGGAGGATTTAATTGCAGACTTAGATGCAGAGCTTGACACGTCACCTCCTCCAAAGAGACACAAGACGACTGCTAAGAAGGATAGTGTTCGTGGTAAGAAGACGATGTCTGATAAACCACAAATGGAGAAGACTTCAAGGAAAAGACGGTTTAATCTTCCTGAAGCATTTGGGGTTCAAGACACTGAATCCTCTCAAGCAGCAGCAGTGACAACAACAACAACAGCAGCAACAACATCATTAGTCTCCATTTCTGTTAGTGCAGCTATGCCTGCAAGGGTCACCATGTCAATGCCTACTTCGGTATTCTTCACTGAGCCAACTTCAGTTACCGAAGTAGCGACAAGCTCCCAGATTGTTTCCAATCCTATTGGTGACAGGATTAGGAAGATGCGACAAGAAGTCCGACCTCCGGCTTCTAGGTCGACCGATCAGACCTCTTCTTCTTCAGCTTGTGCTACAAATGAGCAACTTCAGCGAAAGATCAGCGAGTTAACTGCTATAGTTTCTACGCAAACACGTGAAATAGCTGAGCTGAGAACCAAGAATGCTAACATTGAAGAGAATGAGACAGCAATGCTTGAGCTGATCGGGGAAACAATCCAGTCTAACACAGAGCTGAGAGCGACAGTCGATGCGCTCACTTTGTCTAATCAGCAGGTGATTGAATCAAACAGGCTGCTAATGGAATCTCATCAGCAGCTGATGCAGTCGAACCAAACTACTTTGGAGAGACTTGCAGGTGTCGAAGCCACGAACAGCGAGCTACGATTTATAAATATGAACAATGAACATAGGATCAGCAAAACTGAGAAAGAGAACACAGAGCTGAGAGCTAGGATAGATGAGTTGACTGGAACTCAACCTAGACTCACCGGTGGTACTAGTTCAGAAGTTGCGACTGGTGCTGATGATGATGATGATGATGAAGAGAGCAATGATGAAGATGATGATGATGATGAGGACGATGATGATGAATCAGATGATTGTAATGATGATGATGGTAAGGGTGGTGATGGTGGTGATCCTAGAGCCACAGGTGGTGGTGGATCATCAGTTAGGTCTGGATCTAAACGTACGAAGAAAAGCCATGACAGACAAGGCAAGGATCCCGCAGTAGGTTCATCTGCTCAAGGGGAGCCTGATCACATGAAGAGTAAGATTCAGGAGCTACGGGATGCAATGAAGAAAGCCGTAGTTACAGTGGAGTATGTTGAGCCGTTGAATTGTTATTTTGCCTATGATGATGAAGGCAACTTACTTCCTCCACCTGCGATACCAGAATATGACTTAGAGGAGGGCGAGATACCTCTTAAGATGACCTCTGAGAACATGAAAGAGGTGTATGGACACGTACCCGGAGAATCTTTCGGTGCGAGTCAAAGTCCACCACCAGAGATGCATCCGGACAACAATGAGGTAAATTTGGAAGAGGGGACCAGTGTGCCAACTCCTGAGTATGTGGTTGATCATACGGGCACTGGTATTCCTAATATTTCTGAGGAGGTGGTTAATGAAGCTTAAGAAAAGCTGAAATCTAATCCCACTCCTGTTCCTGACAAGGTAAAAGAGAGACACGACAAGATCAGGCAGAAATATCCAAATTGGTTTCCATCGGCTGAAGAGGAAAAGGAGAAGAAGGGACCAGTACAAGCTTCTATCTTCAAGAAACGTCTGTCGAAGATTTCTGGAGATGTTATTAGTTGGGCTTATATAGAGAAAACGAAGATGTTGGGCGTGAAATGGGGAGAAGGTATGTTATTAGTTGGGCTTATATAGAGAAAACGAACATGTCTTATAGCATCCTACTCGCGTATACTGTCACACCCCGAAAATCCTTGTGGGTTAATCTCTTTAATACTACGCAGCGGAATATATACTTCTAAGACTCTTTAAACTCCAAACGCCATTTTCTAAACTCTTAGGTTTCTAGTTCCAAGATGTTTGCCTATTCCAACCATGCCATTGCCAAAATCTAAACCTGAAAGACATACTTAAAGACGTCAACATAAAGTTGGTGAGTTCATGGTTTTATATTTGTACTTTGTACACCCATATTCAATGACATGATTTCTTCCCATAAATCACCCAACCTGAACCATCCTGTTCAATAATGAGATTTCTTCCCATAGTTTAAAACGTATTTAAAAGCAGAAGTAGTAAAACAAAACATTCGATGCCAACATGTTTTTATAAAATAAAAAGCGATTGTCGCAATTACATGTTTTAAAGCAACTACTCATATTTCTTTAGCTTTTAAAATAAAGGACGCATGATTTCCGTATTATTAGAATAGAATTATGTAGACTAGCTAGGTCATACAAGCATATGATATATCCTAAGGCTCTTAATTAATCCATAACTTTGTTCCCTGTGGTGGCCTCTTCCGCAAGAGGTACTTTTTGGAGGTTATGTTCATTTTTCAAGCAGATTTCGATCCAGTCAAATCATGAAAACCGGGGCGTCAACCCAATAGTACTATAACATAAACGACGGCCTTTTCTGAAGGTTAAAGATTAAGGTGTGCTGGGAAAGGGTGGCAACCCGTCGGTCGTCACTGGTGTCACGTTTGCCCTACGTACCCACCGGTGCACTTATCCTAAGGGCATCATATATTCTATATTTCCAGTTTATTCATCATACCCGCATGTTAATCCCCCCGATTGTTAAGATGTCCGAAAAACATTTAAATGAAAAGGGTCGAGAAAAACATATAATACCATTTATTCTTTTAATACCAATTTGTATCTTCCCGTACAAATTATCCCTTTTTGTACCAATCTGTTCAATGCAATTTATCTCGTTTTATACTAATCCGTATAATCAAATCTTTGTTACGTTTTATAATAAACAGATTTTCATAAAACAAGTATGTCTTCCACCCCGAAAACAGTTATAAAACAGTAAAAGTGGGGCATGAACTCACCTGAACATTCCAGCTATGTTAGCTATCAACGCTTGAATCATTATTCACATCTTTGTGTCCTAATTACCAACAAAGACACCTTAAGATCTAACACGAAAAGCATATTACCCAGCTATCTAGATTCGTATGTACGAATCCGAGTATAGAAAGTGGTGTGACTCAATGAACCAATTACGACTTATTTAGGTGTTAACATACGACTTAGTACTCAAGTTGCGCACTTGTTACCACTCGTGTGTAACCTACGTTGGACTTAGTGCTACGAAACGTATAGCTCATTATTAATCATAGAATTAGATAAATATATTTGTTTTGTACATTTGTTTCTAGGAAAGCATATTGCACTCGTTGTGCTCTGGATCTTATAAAATTTCGGCAGAGTTTCCTCTGTTTTTATACAATCCAGACAACACAAGTTGTCTATAGTATACCCAAAAATCAACTTACAAACGCTTGATATTCATATATTAATCCGTACTTCCCATGAATGAGACTATATACATTTCGCCATTTTATATAAATTATAGTTGTATAATTATGTACATCATAATTTATATATAAGTATATATAGATATAATTATATAATATAGTCCAACGGTCCAGTCCAATATACAATATTATCAAATCCGTCTTTAATATACAATATTACTTATTATATAATCAATGTTGGTTCGTGTCGTGAGTCACATTAGTTTCGTATCTATAATATATATATACACTTATATATAATAATAATAATAATAATAATAATAATAATAATTATTATAATAATAATAAATCAAGATAATATACCATATATTATATGCGTGCAAGACCGATGTTGACCAGATCTGACCGAACTCGATCCGAATCAGATCTGACCCGAAACAACTTCTAACCGAGCTTGAATCCACAACTTGCACCATCTTTTAGCCCATGCACCCGGGACTCTGAACCGAACCCGAGCACCAAACTGAAACCGAACTGAATCCAAACAGATCTGAACCAAATCTAATCGGATCATCACCAAAAGCCACCTCCGCCTTTATTTCGGACCAACAACCACCTGGAACCAACATGCAGCCCCATCGAACCCCCGAGCCACAACCATAACCTGACTCGAGTCCCACCAGATCCGAACCCGAGCTGAACAACAACCGTAACCCGACATGCAGGCCGCAAACCAACCCGGACCTCCCTTAACGAGCCAGTTCAGACCAGAACCAGACCCAATCTGGTCTATCCGGCCCGAACCACAACCCCCGCCATCTTCTTTCTGCCCACCACCATCTCCGAGCACTTCAACCACAACTCGAACGTAAAGAAACCACCTCAGATCATGCCTCTGCCCGATTTGGGGCTGCTGAGACACCACGCCGCCGCCACCGTCCCCATGGTGGTCGGCCGGCTCTTCTGCAACAAGGGAGAGGAGGAGAGAGACGAGGGAGAGTAGAGAGAGAGAGTGAATGAGTGAGAGATAGAGGAGAGGGTTTGAGAGGTTTTCATTTTGTGTTATAGGATGAAAATGAAGAAGATGAGGAAGATTAAGGGTTTTTATAGATAGGGTTAGGATTAGGTAGGTAAATACCGCGTTTCGAACCCGTAATCTCGCGAAACGTCTCAGCTCATATCCAGGTTTGATAATTAATTATAAAAATTAGTCGGTTTCATTCGTAATCTTAAATAACGTTAAACCGAGCAAAATATAATTAATATCGGTATCCCACGCATTCTTTCAGATCGTCCGTTAGAATTGCGTTATCCTAACCGGTTACCGTATCTTCCATTTAAATGACCTGATAGCTTTCGATATTAAATAAATAACATTATTTAAAATAAATAATTATTTTGAAAGCATAAATGGGGTTAAAACCACGCATTTCGATGTCCGGTTCTCATATCAGTTACTCTCTGCGTTCTCCAAACGCTACGTTTTCATCTGTTCTTCAAGCCGATTCCACATCCGATCGCTTCAACAACAAATACGTGCCGTATTTATATGCAATAACTCTAAGTTTGTCCATTCTGACGAATTCTCATCGATGTCAGTTCATTAGCGTTAAGATGCGTAGTCTTTCTTTAGAATATCTAGACGTCCACGAACTTCACGAAAGACATTTGTTGGACTTGTAACAACTCAACTTAACCAAAATCAACCTTAGTATATGCGAAGCATATAGGGATCATGATCAAGATCCAGTCAACGGTTGACCGAATTTTGCCGGTTATCACATTCTCCCCTCGTTTAAGAAATTTCGTCCCCGAAATTTTCGTTACGTAACTACAAACTTCGGTTCAGACAGTAATAAACGAGAATACTTTAACTTCCATTGATCTCCTCTTTCCAAGTAGACTCTAGTCCATGACTAGAATTTCATCCGACCTTGTCCAATCTTGATATTACTCCATCTCAACTTCTGGACTTTCCAGTCCGTAATCCTCAACCAGTTCCTTGACAAAACGCAATTTGTCGTCGACATTAATCTCCTCTGGCGGTATCACAAGCGCCTCTCCAGACAAAACACTCCTTCAAATTACAATGTGAAACACATCACGGGCTCAAAAAAAACTCTTGTTGTAACTTAAGTCAATACGTAACTAAGCCTACCCATGCTATGATCTTAATCTGTCCAATGCAGCGAGGGATAAGCTTTCCTTGCCTACCAATCTTATTAACGCTTGTCCAAAGCGATACTTCCAATATAAACCGCTATCTCGCCTTCCATGTTCGGTCACCATTAATGCTCTTCCAAATCCTTATACATATTATTAACCCAAGGTGAACCGAATACTCCAACTTACAAGTCTCATCCATAACCAATCCACGCATAACCCCATATACCGTATCCAAACACAATTCATAAGGTACACAACCTCGACAACTTTCAAACTCCAATCTCTTATCATTTAGTACAAGTGTTCGCTCTTCAGATTCCTCTTCCTTCCAAGCTTCCTGTTGTGCTTTCCTGACTTGAGCTATAAGACTCGTAAGGATTGTCAAACCTATTGACCAAACACGTGCTGGTTTAACCTTTTTCCTTTCTACTTAAAGCATCGACCACAGTGCTTACTTCTCCAAAATAATGACGAATTCACAATCACAATCGTTGAGTAGCTCAACCCATCTTTGCTACCTCATAATAAGCTCTTCTTGATCGAGAATATGTTGAAGACTTCTATGATCCATAAAGATAGTACACTAAGTTCCATAAAGATAGTGTCTCCAAATCCTGAGCGCCAAAATCACATCTCCAATCTCCAAGTTGTGTGTCTTGTAATTCACTTTGAGCACTTTTAGTTGTCTTGACGCATAGGCTTGCATCAACACGCAACCTAAGCCTTAATGTGAATCATTACAGTACACCACATAGCCATCGTTTCCATCGGGAAAGACAGTGTTGGCGCACTACACAACTTTTACTTTAACATCTGAAAGGCTTCCTCTTGCTTTTCAATACCTTTATACTTGCGTCCTTTTTGGGTTAATAGCGCCAAAGGATGCGCCATCTTGGGAAAATTACCAACGAATCGGCGGTAAAATCCAACAAAACCCAAAAATTTGCGTATCTCTGCGGGAGATTTAGGCACAGTCAACTCCTTGATTGCCTCTATCCTTGCTGGGTCCACTTGCACATCCTGAAATCGCACTTTGCAATCTTCGCAAATAACTTCTCGCTTTCCAGTAATTCTCAAATAAGTCTCAAGTATCGTTCATGATCCTTCTAGTTCTTAAATGAATAAGTATAGCGTCGATGTATACTTATAACGAACTTGTCTGGACATGGTTTACGAACCCTATTCATAAGATCATAAACGTTGCCGGTGCGTTCACTGAACCAAACGGCATAACTAGAAACTCATATCGGTCGCATCGCGTCCTAAACGCGGTCTCCATTGTATTCTCCTTTACAATCTTCTGCTGATAATAACCAGATTCCAAGTCAATCTTCGAATAAAAGCTCGATCCTCATGACTGATCGAATAAACCATCAATTCCAGGCAATGTGTGTCGATTTTGTAATAGTGAGTTTGTTCAACTCCCTATAACCAATACACATCCTAACCATTCCGTCCTTCTCCTTTGACGAACAACATCGGTGCTCATCACCTAATCCTTGGGAAGCATAACTTGATATAACGAAACCCTTTCTCCCAACAATTCCTGCAACTGATTCGAAAGCTCTTGCATTTTTGAAGGTGCTAATCGATAAGGAAACTTAACGACTAACGCGACACCGAGCATAAGATCCATTCGAAATTCCAACCGTCTTGAAGGCGACAAACCAGGCAAATCTTCTGGTAAAACTTCGGAATATTCTCTAACCCCAGGAATTTCCTCAAATTCCTTTTCCTCTGCCGTAGTGTTAACAACACAGGCTATAAATGCCGAGTATCCTTTCCGCAGAAGCTTCGCGCCTTCAATACATTATCCATCTTTAACGACTTTTCTCCAAGTCACCGCATACGACCAAAATCTCATTGTCCGATATTAGAGTACGGACCAATCTCCCATGACATACGACCTCCGCTCGGTTCTTAGATAACCACTCCATTCCTTTACTATAGTTTGTCGAGAGCCGCCAACGCTAACGGGAAGAAGCGTAAAACACAATCGAAAGGTATAACCAAGTTCCTCTACATGAACCTCGAAAGCTCAAGAAACGAGATCATCGAAATCCTAGAATGGTTTACTAAAACCGGAGTCGCAATAGTACAAACAGGGGCAAATTAATAATCAAGGTCGCAAGTAAAATAATAATCAACAAATAATCAAATAATCTTTATGCTTTACGCATATATCCTCACGATAGATCTTCTTAGGACCTTCTTGTGCCTATAAGCTCGCAATAACATGACGTCAATGTTATCGAAAATTTACCTCGCAAGATCACCCTATTAACATCCACCACGAGTTATGTCATAAGCACTCATAAATTCACATAGCCACACATATATAGATACACATATATATTACGTACGTAACGTTAGTTGTGCGTGCCATCCATGATGTCATTCCTGATCACGTTCCTACTCGCGCAACATCATCTTCACGACAAGATGCCTCTTCACGACGTTTCGAATCGAAATTATTGCTAACGACGTAAGCTCATCCTGACTCATGGGAATGCGAAACCCCAGGTGCTTCAATCAATCCATTATGCATCTGTGCCACCAACTTGTCCAATTGCTTGCCACGAGTGCGCGTCCTTACCACGTCCAAGCTAACGTCGATATCCATTTGGCGATTCCTGTTATTTTCGAGGAATACATATATATATACACACTTTACATATACTTACACACAGCATATAATCAAGTAGATTGTTCCTCGTAACTATGAAACATTGACTCAGCTAAATTCTATGTGAAGGTACACTTTACTATACAGAGGGATAACTCACCGGTCACTCACAAGATATGCCAAGTCATCACTAGTTATTTTACCTTCCTATACACCATTATAATAAATACTCACTAATCATATAAAGAAATGTTTCTTATGTCGTAGAAACCTATACTGAGCTAATGTAATTTCATACACTATTATTCTTTCACTTATTTGGCAATGGTTGGATATTTTTATTTCCTAGGCGCTCACGCTAAATATTGTGTCTTAGTAACTTCGGTCCCTAGTCAAAACAATACACAGGTTAAAGCCTAAATGTCTCTATTAAAACTCAATTCGCTAAAACCTATGGTTATGATAATATCGGTCAAAGCCCGATGTAGCTCGTATCGTACTTTATTTGCTTTGCCTGCTTAGCAGTATTGGACTGTGATTAGGCTCACAGTTTCGTATTAGTTTCATCTCGAAGAGACTAACCAACACTCGTACGATAGAGAAGGTATCCCACCCCCTATATGGAAGTGTGTGTTACCCTTCTCAACCGATGTGGGACCTTATAATCCATTCTCCTTAGAGAACTCAGTGTTCTCGAAGGAACAACTGACACACCGATCCGAGACCAGGCTCTGATACCAAGCTCTGTCACACCCTGAAAATCCTTGTGGGTTAATCTCTTTAATACTACGCAGCGGAATATATACTTCTAAGACTCTTTAAACTCCAAACGCCATTTTCTAAACTCTTAGGTTTCCAGTTCCAAGATGTTTGCCTATTCCAACCATGCCATTGCCAAAATCTAAACCTGAAAGACATACTTAAAGACGTCAACATAAAGTTGGTGAGTTCATGGTTTTATATTTGTACTTTGTACACCCATATTCAATGACATGATTTCTTCCCATAAATCACCCAACCTGAACCATCCTGTTCAATAATGAGATTTCTTCCCATAGTTTAAAACGTATTTAAAAGCAGAAGTAGTAAAACAAAACATTCGATGCCAACATGTTTTTATAAAATAAAAAGCGATTGTCGCATTTACATGTTTTAAAGCAACTACTCATATTTCTTTAGCTTTTAAAATAAAGGACGCATGATTTCCGTATTATTAGAATAGAATTATGTAGACTAGCTAGGTCATACAAGCATATGATATATCCTAAGGCTCTTAATCAATCCATAACTTTGTTCTCTGTGGTGGCCTCTTCCGCAAGAGGTACTTTTTGGAGGTTATGTTCATTTTTCAAGCAGATTTCGATCCAGTCAAATCATGAAAACGGGGGCGTCAACCCAATAGTACTATAACATAAACAACGGCCTTTTCTGAAGGTTAAAGATTAAGGTGTGCTGGGAAAGGGTGGCAACCCGTCGGTCGTCACTGGTGTCACGTTTGCCCTACGTACCCACCGGTGCACTTATCCTAAGGGCATCATATATTCTATATTTCCAGTTTATTCATCATACCCGCATGTTAATCCCCCCGATTGTTAAGATGTCCGAAAAACATTTAAATGAAAAGGGTCGAGAAAAACATATAATACCATTTATCCATTTAATACCAATTTGTATCTTCCCATACAAATTATCCCTTTTTGTACCAATCTGTTCAATGCAATTTATCTCCTTTTATACCAATCCGTATAATCAAATCTTTGTTACGTTTTATAGTAAACAGATTTTCATAAAACAAGTATGTCTTCCACCCCGAAAACAGTTATAAAACAGTAAAAGTGGGGCATGAACTCACCTGAACATTCCTGCTAAGTTAGCTATCAAAGCTTGAATCATTATTCACATCTTTGTGTCCTAATTACCAACAAAGACACCTTAAGATCTAACACGAAAAGCATATTATCCAGCTATCTAGATTCGTATGTACGAATCCGAGTCTAGAAAGTGGTGTGACTCAACGAACCAATTACGACTTATTTAGGTGTTAACATACGACGTAGTACTCAAGTTGCGCACTTGTTACCACTCGTGTGTAACCTACGTTGGACTTAGTGCTACGAAACGTATAGCTCATTATTAATCATAGAATCAGATAAATATATTTGTTTTGTACATTTGTTTCTAGGAAAGCATATTGCACTCGTTGTGCTCTGGATCTTATAAAATTTCGGCAGAGTTTCCTCTGTTTTTATACAATCCAGACAACACAAGTTGTCTATAGTTTACCCAAAAATCAACTTACAAACGCTTGATATTCATATATTAATCCGTACTTCCCATGAATGAGACTTTATACATTTCGCCATTTTATATATATTATAGTTGTATAATTATGTACATCATAATTTATATATAAGTATATATAGATATAATTATATAATATAGTCCAACGGTCAAGTCCAATATACAATATTATCAAATCCATCTTTAATAAATAACATTATTTAAAATAAATAATATTTCGAAAGTATAAATGGGGTTAAAACCACGCATTTCGATGTCCGGTTCTCATATCAGTTACTCTCCGCGTTCTCCAAACGCTACGTTTTCATCTGTTCTTCAAGCCGATTCCACATCCGATCGCTTCAACAACAAATACGTGTCGTATTTATATGCAATAACTCTAAGTTTGTCCATTCTGACGAATTCTCATCGATGTCAGTTCATTAGCGTTAAGATGCGTACTCTTTCTTTAGAATATCTAGACGTCCACGAACTTCACGAAAGACATTTGTTGGACTTGTAACAACTCAACTTAACCAAAATTAACCTTAGTATATGCGAAGCATAGAGGGATCATGATCAAGATCCAGTCAACGGTTGACCGAATTTTGCCGGTTGTCACATATACTGACCTGTACGAGTACGGGAGGTATAAATAGGCCCAATCATTGCCCTAATATTGAGTTCTTACGACACACACTCTCCAAACACCCTCCCCAGGTCTGAGATTGCTAGGTTTGATCATTGTAACATTCGTGCTCTGTTTTAATGATATAAACGTGAATCTTTTGACCCGTTTGTGTGTTGTAATTGCTCATTAATCATTGTTTCATATTTGTTTCTGTTATTAAGACATATTCAAGGGATTCCGCACCTTGAATATAACCCTCGTGATTGTCGGGTGACACGTTCGTTGATCCTTCACATGTTTAACTACAAAACAACCATAACATCACCATAAACCTACGACCCTATACATATACTTTTAACCATCCATTTTTTTCTTGTGAAAACATACAAAATCTTATGTCTTAAACCTTTGTCCAACTCCTTTCATGTACAACTTGCAAGACTACACAAATATAACAAGTATTGGACAAGAAAAGTATAGAGTTTTACCACTAGTTCAAGACTAGGGAAGAAAACAAACGATGGAAGGAAGGTTTTTCAGATCAAATACTCAGGGACTTCCGATCCGGTTGTAGTCCAAGGAGGTAGGAAACAGAATCGGCCCGTTTGGAGATGTGTAGCCTCTTCAAAGTTCTAAGACGTGACAGGCTGTTACAGCAGATCCGAAGCTACGCAGTCGTCTACCAGCAACATCTGCAGCAAAAAATACAAAATAAAACTATATAAAAAATCTATACAAATTAAACCATCAAAAAGCTCAGTAACATAAAATATCAAAATAGTCTAAACAACAGTCATTAGTTTATTTGCTTCTCCACTCAGAATATCTTTAAATGGAATGAACCTGAACCCATACTCAACACCTCCCCATCGGACATTATGCTTCACAGTAGTACAACGATAAAAAACAATTTTAAAAACATGCGCAACAATAGTATGTGGGTCCTTGTTTTCACCAACACCAAATTTGGAGAGAACAACAACATCATCTTCATGAACTTTAGTGTCAAATTGTTGCACCAAATGACCTTTAATAGAAGCCTGAATCTTATCACCCTGGAATAATCATAAACAAAAGACAAACATCAAACACAACAACTTTTTCAAATTATTGATATAAGTATATAACATGAACGTAAGATAACAGCATTAACCTAAAACAAAATATAAAAAAACATAAACAATCATATCCTTGACCAATTTGATTTCCATCTTAAACAATCATCGATCAATATGAGCTCCATCTTAAAATTTTGTTTCCATTTTCATATAACACGTCCCTTCATACTCGGGGTTCAGATCACAAATAAAACTGAGACTATTGTTGACAGCTTCCATTGATATGGTTTCAATATATTTATTTACTTATACAAAGATGAGACAAGGGTTAGAAGACACTCTGTAGACTTTTAGAAGGGTTATATTGTTATGTCCTTATAGGATATATTTATAAAGGAAACTTGTTGCTATGTTTACCATTGCAACATAACTAAGTACCACACCCCCTTATGTTAATTTAAAAATTCCCTCTTAAAAGTTCAAAACTTAAGGACTTAAGACATACTTCTAAAATTCTATTAAGATTTTATTATTATTACTGTATAGTTATAAATCACAAATTTTTTTCAAAAACTAAAAACCACAAAATCTATTTTACATCATCTGTTGGCTTATAAAACAGATGTTGTGAAACAACTGTAATACCGTGTGCTAACCTTTCAAAGTTGTAATCATTAAATTTGGACTTTTGGGCCTTTATTTTACCAGATACAGTATTTGATGGTACGAACAAAGTCTGAAGAAATTTAAAAACTAATTTTATATTGGGTTGTATTATTATTTATTTATTTATTAATATTAATCGAAACTTAGCGCTTATTTATTAAGATTGGTTTTCAAACATTTATTAATGTTATTTATTTATCAAAATGAAATGACGCTACATAAAAATTCTTTAGAAAATAACAAACTGATTTTGAAGACGGTTTATATAACGTAGTTTCTCAACTTGAATATTATTGATCAATGGAACAAGGTATATAAAATAGTGCAATGTTATATCTTTTATAAAATCAATTAATAATTAATAATAATAACAAAAACAATATTTGCTCTCAAAACTCTTATTATTTGCAACTCAACCCGGTTAATCTTCAAATTCGTAAACCCGCTTCCCTATGATAATTTAAAACTTTCCCTCTAATTAATTCAAAAGTTAGGGCTTTTTTGTATTATAAATCCAAAGATCTGTTTTACAACATCTGATGACATGTAAACAGATGTTCTCAATACACCTGTCATCCAATACATCTTCAGATGTAATGAAGAAACTGTCATCCAAAAAAGAATTTCACCTAGAATTTGCAATATGCACGTAAATGCATTAACTAATTAACAATAATAACAACAACAATATTTTTTCTCAACACTCTTATTATTTACAACTCACCTCGCTTAATGTTCAAATTGGTCAACACGCTTCCCTATTATTTCCAACTCTTATTATTTACAACTCAACCAGCTTATTCATTTAGCAAAATGAACCGGATTTTTGTAAGATAGTTTCTCAACTTCAGTATTATTGATCAATGGAACCAAGTATATAATAATAAAATGTTAAATCTTATATAAATCAATTAATAATTAAGAATAATAATAACAATATTTGCTCTCAAAACTCTTATTAATTGCAACTAAACCTGGTTAATGTTCAAATTCGTAAACACGCTTCACTATGATAATTTAAAATTTTCAGTCTTTAAAATTCAAAACTTAGGGCTTATTTATTAAAAATGGTTTTCAAACATTTATTAAAATTATTTCTTTATCAAAATGAAATGATGCTACATACATATGTTGTCTTAAGAAAATAATAACTGATTTTGAACACGGTTCTTATAAAATATGTTCTCATTTTTAATTTTATTGATCAATACAACCAACAATATGTAATGATACAATGTTATATCTTATATAAATGAATTAGTTAATTAATTAATAATAATAAGAATAACAATATTTGCTCTCAAAACTCTTATTATTTGCAATTTGCAACACAACACTTTTAATGTTCAAAATCGTAAACACGCTTCCCTATGATAATGTAAAACTTTCCCTCTAAAAAATTCAAACGTTAGGACTTATTGATCAAAAATGGTTTTTAAATTATTATTATTATTAATAATTATGAACTCAACCCGGTTAATGTTCAAATTCGTACACACGCTTCCCTATGATAATTTAAAACTTTCCCTCTTAATAATTCAAAACTTAGGACTTATTGATCAAAAATGGTTTTTAAATATTATTATTATTATTTATTTATGAACTCAATCCGCTTAATGTTCAAATTTGTAAACATGCTTCCCTATGATAATTTAAAACTTTCCATCTTAAAAATTCAAAACGGAGGACTTATTTATGAAATATGGTTTTCAAACATTTAGTAATATTATTTCTTTATAAAAATGAAAGATGCTACATAAAAAATCTTTAGAAAATAATAAACTGATTTTGAACAGGGTTCTTATAAAATTGGTTCACATTTTGAATATTATTGATCAATACAACCAAGAATATATAATGATACAATGTTATATCTTATATAAATGAATTAATTAATAATAAGTTTTAAAAATATTTACTCTTAAAACTCTTATTATTTGCAACTAAACCCGGTTAATTTTCAAATTCGTTAACCCGCTTCCCTAAGATAATTTAAAACTTTCCATCTGAAAAATTCAATACTTAGGACTTATTTGTATTATGAATCCAAAGATCTGTTTTACAACATCTGTTGACATGTCAACAGATGTTCTTAATACAGCTGTCATCAAATAAAACATCAGATGTAATGAAAAAACTATCATCCAAAAAAAATTTTCACTTAGAATTTGCAATATGCCACGTAAATGAATTACTTGATTAACAATAATAACAATAACAATATTTGGTCCCAAAACTCTTATTGTTTGCAATTTGCAACTCAACCCTATTAATGTTGAAAATCATAAACACACTTCCCTATGATAATTTAAAACTTTCCCTCTTAAAACTTCAAAAGTTAGGGATTGTTTATTAAAATAATAATTATTATTATTTATTTATAAAAATCAAAGTATGCTACATTAGAAAATAACCAACTGATTTTAAATAGGTTTATTATAAAATAACCTCTCAACTTAAGTATTATTGATCAATACAATGTCATATCTTAAATAAATTAATAATTACTGATATACGTTAATTTACACATATAAAAGTCCCCGTTTAAATCCAATTTTCATATGTTTTTGACCTTATACACAGGAATTGGTACTTATTTGGGTATCTTTACAGTTTCAGGTGTTAAACGATGTCCCGGAAGCATAACAGAAGGAAAACGCAGATTTCGGCGCGCAAATAGGACCTCAGGTCCTATGAGCGGCCACTCACTCCCTGTGAGCGGCCGCTCGCTCCTCTAGATATTATTGGAGACCTTCTGGAAGGCCCACGTCAACACCCGGGCAACTTGTCTCACTTTTTGAAAAGTGAGCGGCCGCTCATAGGCTCCGAGCAGCCGCTCATAGGCCCTGTTCAGCTATAAAGTTTCCATTCAGCTCACTGATCAAATGTTGGATCTTTGGGGAGCGATTTCAGGCGATTTTCTGGGCTTTTGAAGTGCTGCACAGGCGTGGAATAAGCTCGGGAAACCATCCGATTCATCCATCATCATCCAATCCATCACATTTGCATTTTTATGGTTTAATCCTATTATCTATCTATGATCCAAATCCGATTTTATTGTAATATGTGATGATCTATCCTAGTTTATGTATGCCTACGGGTAAAAACAGTAGTATGTAGTACGTAGAAACAATCATTTGTGTAGTTAATCGTGTCTTGTATGAATTTGGCGCTTTTCTTGTTTGAATCTTGGTGATCATAATGCAACCTTGTTTCATTGTTATTGGATTTGTGATTGTGTTTGAATGACTTTGATGATTGTCAATGTGTTAGGCGAATACATGTTGAGAAACCGTCTGTTTAATCATCCGGTAGTAGACTAGTTAACTTGTTAATAAGTTTACACCATGAAATTGTAACCGGGTATTGGTTTGGTTAAAGTCGGTCGAATAATGATTATGAATGTTTACCGGCACATAAAAGAGTTTAAAAAGCTTATTGGTGTTGTTATTGATCTTTGACACGGTTAATGATCTTTGCTAGTTATTTTGGTTAAAATGGCGATCTTAGTAGATTTGTGTTCAAAGTTGGTAAAATCGAATAGGTTGTGAAATGCTCTACTTTATGCTAGTCTCGGTGGTTGTATTGTGTATTTGATATTGCTTTCCTTGATTAGTGAGGTCAGAAAACTCTTAACAGATGGCTAACTTATCTTTAGAAGATTCTCATGAGATCATATCAGCTGCTCGCTAATAAACGACTTGAAGTGGTTAACGTGTGTATTCATGTTAGCTTTCTATATAGTTGTCATGTTAGGATACCCGAAAGGGACACTAACTGCCGGAAAATGGGAATGTTGATCACACGCCTTTGTTTCATATGATATATAGATGACATGTTAGGATTATTATTATTATTATTGTGTATTTACAGTTATATTTTGTATATGGAGTCTAACATATGTTAAGTTTATGTTTTTAGAATTAATTTAGTTTAAACAAACTTCAAACTATCTTTTCCTACTGGTGAATCGGGGATAGAGTTTTAGTACCATTGCTCCGTGCGCGTCCATGGATTGATAACTGGTTCTTATCTGTACATTACTACATATATGACACGGGACACTTGCCCTATTGTGTGTGTTTAAATATGTCACACCCTCAAATTTCCACTGCGGGGTTTTACCGGGATGCGCATGACATACCAGGATCCCATAGCCATAAGCTATATGAACGAACTCTAAATGCCCAAACCATTTAGTTCGTTTTCAAAAACCAAGTTTAGTTCAGCTGCGGAAGCGTAAACCAAATTTAAACCTTTTAGAAAAACATGCGCAAAACAACGCGCCCAAATTAAAACCATATAGAATAAACGTAAAATCATGATATGTAATTTAGGTGTATGCCCAAGACCCCAAATGCAGTGGAACGTGCAGTGCTTCCTAATCGTGACACCGGAAGCTAACTACCTGCAAAAGCATGTACATGGTGGGTCAACAAACAATGTTGGTGAGTTCACAAAGTAAAGGAAGTGATTAAGTAAATGCGTTGGTTTCCAAAAACCACATAACCAAGTAAAAGCGTAGGTCCTCAAGACCCAAAAGTTCAACTGTTATCAGTTTAAGCTTGTCAAGGGTAGCAAGCCCACTCATTGTAACTAAACAGGTGATTATTGGGAACATACAGAAGTTATAACTTTTGCCTTAGTACTAGTGTCTATCAATACTAACAGTTCAGCTCATTTAGAGCGTGGTCAGAAGCTCATGCCCGTGACACAAGAACCTAAAGCATGAGGTTGCTGCACAACCTAATAGCGCTATCAACTAATACCCCGTTCGCCTACAGCGATTAACCCAATAATATGTAAGGACTTCAAATGATAGAGTGTGTTTAGTTCACAAAGGACAATAAAAGTTGTATGATAAAAAGCGTGATCCACACAAGGAGTCCAAAACCCGACCCACACATGGAGTCAAAACCTGAGTTGCAAGAGTTGTCCCAAACAGGACTAGAAAATGTTTACCAAAGTTGTCTCAAACCCGAGACGCATGCTTTCGAGAAAAAAACTAGTGAAACTCACCTTAGGTTGCAAGCAAATAAATCCAAACTCCAAAGTAGGGTGTGCTACCGACTCCCTAATACATGTGTCACTAAGTGAGTATATGTGTAATACCATTACACCATATAACCCGTTTGTCCAAGACGTTTAAACGTTCAAAACCGTTTAGTGACACCTAATGACTCTACATGCACAAGTAAGTCCTATGTAATCCGTTGATGATCATAGTGATTATTATCAGTTTAGTACCTCAAATACATCTCATACAAGTTTCCATACAAGTTCATGTCAATTACATACCATATAAGACTCCAAATAGTCACATAAAGACCCCGTACACAATCTGCGTTTTTAGTGAAGATCGTGCGCTGTGAAAAATGAATTATTTAAAATACTTAACGAATGAATTAAAGTCCCAACTTTTTACTAAGTATTCATTGGGATTCAATTGATAAGCAAAATTTTTGTTTTGTCTTAAAACCAAACAAAAAAATTATTAAAATTCGTACAACACAGCTATGTCCAGAATATTTCCACAACATGTCAGTTTAGTAGCAAAATTCCTAAAAATTGTGTATTCCCCAAAACAAGGTGAATCCACTTTGAAAAGCCAAGTTTTTCCGGTGTCGACCTACTGTCCAAATCTGATATGACCGTTTAAAGTTATGACCGTTTAAGGTTGACCCAATTTACAACTCCGAAAATCTGATATGACCTCTTATCAAATAAAAATCCAAAAACTATTCATACGAAGTCCAAATCAAACGATTTTGCCCATTACGAAAAGCTTAGGCCATGTACATTACAACCCTGCAAAGAATCGACCAAAACAATTAGTTTTACTCCACGTAACAGACCCTACAAGTTGACATGTTCTGCCCAGATTTTAATCATGATATAACATCAACTATATCGAACCCTAGTTGCGTATTATCAATCAACAACACCAAATAAACATCATAAAACATTTATAAGACATAATCTGATCATAACCTAGCAAGATACATGGTTATATCATCATACACAAACCCTAGAAGTCTAAAAACTCAAGAACATGCATAATTATGCAAAACACATAATATTCATCAATTATCAACATGATTAATCCTTTTAACCTTTATAAAAACCAAGTTTTAACTTTTATAAAGATGTTTCAGACCTGGACAAACAAGGTTTGATGTTTAAAACACATTAGAAGTAATTAAAACATGTAAGGTTGAGTAGTATACCAAAAGCACTTCCAAATCACCAATCGAAAGCTCTACAAGCCTCCCGAATGGTGTTCTTAGGCCTTAGCAGGTGTTAGGGTTTGTATATTTTCGTAAACAAGGTGTTGGGGACGATTAGCGTTGGGGTAATGAGAATGTTTGGGGTTAAAATTGTTTTAAAGATGCAAAAACTTGTTTTCCACGTATTACAAGCCGTCGCGGACCGCGGGAGTATTTTTAATTACCGTCGCGGTCCGCCCGAGTCTCTAAAAATCCCAGGCTTTATTCCATCCCCTCGTGGACCGCGGGGGATTTTCCTTTTCCACCGCGCTCTGCAAGGATGACGAAAATTCAGAATTTTGTTTTTATTTATTCTACAACCCTAGCCTCTTTACAATATTAATATTCTAAACATTAATATTCGAAAAGGCACATAAACGTTCGTCATACATATCTGGATCCCGGTCCGCACCGTCCCGGTTACCGATCCGTTAACATCTAATAACGTAAGTTCACATATTCACATATTAGCACGTAATATCAACATGTATGTTTATGATAATCACATTTCACCAAGTCACCAACGTTCCGGGTTCCCTACTTGTGTACGTAGTCCAGTAATTCCCCGAATTACCATTTCATGCAGTTATTAACCTATAACTGTGCAACATAAACTCATCCTAACTAGCCCTAGTTAGTTGGAATGCATGAAAAGTGTGTACGAGTAACTAGAGTCTAGTTAAAGTAATAACCTGAAATTACGGGGTATCACATCATCCCCAAGTTGAAAAGAATTTTGTCCCAAAATTCAGCAAGTAAACAGTAAAGCCAGCTATAAAAATGTGTGCTTGGTTCCCGGATGTCACTTCATCCCCAAGTTGAAAGGAATTTCGCCCCGAAATTCACTTTAAGAGAGTTCCTTTACGTTTAGTGTTTGGTTTATGCATAGTTCAAGGTTCAGTAAAGAGATGTGGGTATTTAAGCCGTATTTGATCCCTGCGTTCCCACGCGTATTCCGGTCCTAGACGGGAATTCCATCATACCCTAACAATCGGTACGATGCTCTGTCTGAGTTTCTTGACGCCCTGCTCAAGAATTTCCACTGGTTCTTCCACGAACAGTAGTTGTTCGTCCACCTGGATCTCCTCCAGTGGCACTACTAATGTTGAATCTGATAAACATTTCTTCAGATTTGTTACCTGGAACACATTGTGTACTCTACTGAGTTCCTCAGGCAGATTTAATTCGTAAGCTACTGGACCAACCCTTTTTACAATCTCAAACGGTCCAACATATCGTGGGTTCAGTTTTCCCATTTTCCGAAGCGTATCACACCCTTCCAAGGTGACAACTTCAATAGTACCTTGTCCCTAACCTGGAACTCCAAAGGTTTCCTATGTTTATCAGCATAGCTTTTCTGTCGTTCGCGAGCAGCAGCCGTCCTGTTCCTGGTTTGCACTATCTTCTAAGAAGTTTTATGCACAAGTTTGGGACCTATCAGTTGGCCATCCCCAACTTCAGTCCAGCAGATGGGAGACTTACACTTGCGTCCATAAAGTGCCTCAAAAGGCGCACACTGAATCGAAGTGTGATAACTATTATTATAAGAGAATTCAATCAAAGGCAAGTGCTTGTCCCAACTGTTTCCAAAGTCCACTATGCACGCTCGTAGTGGATCTTCTAGTGTTTGGATGGTACGTTCACTCTCTCCATCCGTCTGAGGGTGATAGGCTGTGCTCATGTCTAAACGAGTCCCCAAAGCATCTTGGAGAGTTTTCCAAAAATGGGAAGTAAATCGCGCGTCGCGATCCGATATGATAGAAGTAGGCACCCCGTGCCTAGAGACAATCTCCTTGATATAGATGTTGGCTAGCCTTTTCAGCGTGTCGGTTTCCTTTATTGCAAAGAAATGTGCTGATTTGGTCAAACGATCGACGATGACCCAAATCATGTTATGCCCACTTAGCGTTCCAGGGAGCTTTGTGACAAAGTCCATAGAAATTCCATCCCATTTCCACATAGGGATTTCTAGTTGCTGGAGCAAGCCTGAAGGATTCTGATATTCAATCTTAACCTTAGCACATGTCATGCACTTATTAACATAAGTAGCTATCTCTGCTTTCATGTTTGGCCACCAGCAAAGAGTTTTGTGGTCTTGGTGCATTTTATCCGAACCAGGATGTACCGAATAACGAGAGGTGTGAGCCTCATCGAGCACTAGTTGTCTAAGATCCCCCATTCGTGGAATCCAGACTCGATCCATGAAGTACTGAAGGCCATCTGTCCTCAGTTCCAGGTGCTTATCAGCACCGTGCAAAGTTTCTAGCCCGATGTTTTCCTTTTTCAAAGCCTCACCCCGGGCTTCGCATATTTTATCAGGCAGATTAGAATGTATGGTAAGTTGTATGGCTCGCACTCGTTTGGGTTTTGTTTCCTTACGGCTCAGGGCATCTGCTACTACATTAGCCTTCCCTGGATGGTACTTGATGGCACAGTCATAATCATTCAGGAGCTCGACCTATCGACGTTGTCGCATGTTCAGCTCTTTCTGATCAAACATGTGCTGGAGGCTCTTGTGATCAGTGAAGATCGTACACTTTGTTCCATGAAGATAATGCCTCCAAATCTTGGGAGCGAAAACCACCGCTCGTAGTTCCAAGTCATGGCTGGTGTAATTCTTCTCATGAACCTCTAGTTGTTGTGAAGCATACGCAATCACCTTCTCACGTTGCATCAGCACACACCCTAACTCTTGGATAGACGCATCACAGTACACCACAAAGTCCTTCGTACCCTCAGGTAGTGATAGTATGGGTGTACTGCAAAGTTTTGCCCTCAGCAATTAAAAGCATATTCTTGGGCATCTCCCCACTTGTAAGTAATTCCCTTTTGCACCAAAGTTGTACGGGGTTGAGCGATCTTAGAGAATCCCTCAATGAATCTGTGATAATTCTTTCTCGTTAACAACATGCCCTAAGAATTGGACCTCACGAATCTAGAAGTCACATTTAGAAAATTTCGCGTACAATTGCTCATTTCTCAAGAGTTCCAAGATCAGCCGCAGGTGTTGCTCATGCTCTTCCCTGTTCTTAAAATAAATCGAAATGTCATCTATGAACACTATGACAAATTTGTCCAAATAAGGCTTGCACACTCGGTTCATAAGGTCCATGAACACAGCTGGTGCGTTGGTCAGCCCAAATGGCATTACCAAAAATTCATAGTGTCCATAACGAGTTCAAAAGGTTGTCTTCGCCACATCCTCCTCTCAGACTCTCAGCTGGTGATACCCTGACTTTGAGTCAAACTTGGAATAGAGAGTTGACTCTTGAAGCTGGTCGAATAAGTCGTTAATACGAGGCAAGGGCAGCGGTTCTTATCTGTCACCTTATTCAACTCCCGGTAATCAATACACATGCGAAAACTCCCATCCTTCTTCTTAACAAACAAGACTGGGGCTCCCCAAGGTGAAGGACTAGGCCTAATGAAACCCCTATCCTATAGCTCTTAGAGTTGAGTAGATACTTCTTGACGTTTGCCTGGTGCTAGGCGGTAGGGTGCGCGTGCAACTGGAGCTGCTCCAAGTGCAAGATCAATTTGAAACTCCACTTGGTAAACAGGTGGAAGTTCAGGTAGTTCCTCTGGGAATACATCTTGGAGATCTCGGTTTACTGGGATGTCCTCAATTTTTGTTTCAACTTCAGCTCGAGTGTCAGATATGTTAGCCAAAATGTCTAGAGAGTCCTTTCGAATACACTTCTGGGCTTTCAAGAAGGAGATGATGCCCACCATGGCACCACCACGATCACCCTGGACAGATAAAAATTCTCCACTAGAGAGGTTGATACGAACAATTTTTCTCCTGACAGGGAATTTCAGCGTGTTGCTTGGACAAAAAGTCCATGCCAACCACGAGATGAAAGCTTCCTAGGGTGATAAGTAGAAAGTCGATGGCAAACAATTGCCCATCTAGCTCGAGCTTACGGTCACGATGAATATGGGTTACCTCAACAGGCTTCCCATCAGCTAACTCTATGGTGTACGGGGTATCAAGAAGAGTAGGAACCATCCTTAGTTGTTTGCTAAGTTTTGATGACACAAAACTATAGTCCGCACCAGTATCATATAAAATAGAAGCAAGAGTGTCGTTCAAGGAACACGCACCCGTCATGACATTGTTATCAGTCCTACCTTCCCCAGAGCCCATCACAAATGCACTTCCACAAGCCCCATTGTTGTTACCATTGTGTTTGTTGTTGTTGAAGGACTTATACCTCATACTATCCCACGTTCTCTTCTTGTCACCAAAAGTAGAAGATGAAGCACCCTGCTTCGGAAAAGTACCACGCTCAACAGCCTCGTCAGTGAGTTGCGAGCTAGGGGAAAAATTTGTTAGATTCTGGGTAGGTGAGCTGCAGTGGCCATGCCACGAATCTGAGAGACCCAGCCTTTTGGTATAAAGCTCGATCCATTTGTAAGGTAGGCTAAATATGTTTAAGCGTATAGTCGCTAACTCCTGTAGCTTGTTAGTGTAGGCATCAATCTCAGACACAACCGTCTTTAGATAACAAGTTTCTAAATTTCGTTATGGGGGTTACATTCTCCACCCAAGTATCCGTAACTCATCGAGTGTGCCTGTAGCATACATTACCCCATCCTGTCTGGGGCAAATGCACAAGGCACAAACTTATGCTATCAAAGTAATCAAACAGTCTCCTTCAGTCCCATTGGAGTTATTGAGGTTCAAAACCCCCCCAAAAGTCTTGGAAATATGCTAGCGAGTTGTTGTTGCGGCAAACGCGTTCAAGGAATATGGAAGTTCAAATGCAAAAGTCAAGGGAAAAAGAATGATTTAGCAGAATAGGTCTTTACTAGCTTGGAAAAATGTGAGGGCCTCAACCATCCCGTTGTTGCCTTTAAGAATCCACCCTTTTCTAAGTTCACAAAAGAAGAGTAAAAGAAATACTAGCAAGGAAAGGTAGGAGTAAATCGTCGTCGCGCTTTGTTGAGATAGTGGAACCTCCATCCTCACTTTCTATGTGCCCGTCTTGTGTAGGTTCCCCCTTCCATCTCTTCTTCTTTCTCTTTCGCGGTGTCAGTGTTATATGGATCTTATCACGTACAATCTCTTTCCCTAGTCCCATGTAAACCAGTTCTGTGATCGGCTGCACCACTCGTTCCTCCAATCGTGATCGTCAGTCATTAGTAGATATTGTACTAAGTCGCAGGCTTTACCCCACTCCTCAAGAGTGTCAGTAACAAGTTCTGATCTGATGTGTCCCCGAGAAACAGGGATATGCAAGACATACGTTCACCTGCTCGTACTAGGCGTAAAGGTACTAAAGTAAGAAATAAATTCTATATGAGTAACCTAGTCTCGTCTGAGATTCAAATAAGAGTAAGGAATATCAAGCGACAAGGAATAGGAACTAATTGTCTCCTTGCTCAAAGCAAAAGGATAAGTCACAACATTTGACTTCTTCTAATTTGATTCGGTATAATGGTACAACGTCATGCGCATCGTGCAGCTTCCTGTGTACGTGCGCCACAATGCTCCCAAGGGTTCTCTCCCCTGTACTATTGTTGTTTCCTCATTCAAGAGGTTTGTTAGGATACTAATCCCAGTAATACGCCACCTGGTGTAACCCTGGGTCCCCACCAGTGACGTGTTCAGAATCAGGTTTAGAACTAGAAGATATCATATCATGTGTTGTAGATATATGTAGCTAAACGCTAGTCGTGCACTTAAGCCGTGAGTGTACTAATACTTATGCTATGATGATTATAGACTAGACTCAACATGCAGTCCTAGTTCACTATAACCAATGGCTCTGATACCAATCTTTCACACCCTCAAATTTCCACTATGGGGTTTAACCGCGAGGCGCATGACATACCAGGATCCCATAGCCATAAGCCATATGAATGAACTCTAAATACCCAAACCATTTAGTTCGTTTTCAAAAACCAAGTTTAGTTAAGCTGCGGAAGCGTAAACCAAAGTAGGGTGTGCTACCGACTCCCTAATACATGTGTCACTAAGTGAGTATATGTGTAATACCATTACACCATAAAACCCGTTTGCCCAAGACGTTTACACGTTCAAAACCGTGTAGTGACACCTAATGACTCTACATGCACAAGTAAGTCCAATGTAACCCGTTGATGATCATAGTGATTATTATCAGTAAAGTACCTTAAATACATCTCATACAAGTGTCCATACAAGTTCATGTCAATTACATACCATATAAGAATCCAAATAGTCACATAAAGACCCCGTACACAATCTGCGTTTTTAGGGCAGATCGTGCGCTGTGAAAAACAATTTTTTTAAAATACTTAACGAATGAAGTAAAGTCCCAAATTTTATTGAGTATTCATTGGGATTCAGTTGATAACCCATATTTTTGTTTTGTGTTAAAACCAAACAAAAAAGTATATTAAAATTCGGACAACACAGCTATGTCCAGAAAATTTCCACAACAGGTCAGTTTAGTAGAAAAATTCCCAAAAATTGTGTATTCACCCAAACGGGGTGAATCCACTTGATAAAGCCAAGTTTTTCCAATGTACACCAACTGTCCAAACTTCAAAGCTTAACTCTTTGTAAAACTCAATGTATGACCGTTTAAAGTTGACCCAATTTACAAGTCCGAAAATCTTATATGACCTCTTCTCAAATAAAATTCCAAAAACTACTCAAACGAAGTCCAAATCAAACGATTTTTCCCATTACTAAAAGCTTAGACCATGTACATTACAACCCTGCAAAGAATCGACCAAAACAATTACTTTTACTCCATGTAGCAGACCCTACAAGTTGACATAAGCGTTCTGTCCAGATTTTAATCATGCTATAACATCAACTATATCGAACCCTAGTTGTGTATTATCAATCAACAACACCAAATAAACATCATACAACATTTATAAGACATAATCTGATCATAACCTAGCAAGATACATGTTTATATCATAATACACAAACCCTAGAAGTCTAAAAACTCAAGAACATGCATAACCATGCAAAACACATAATATTCATCAATTATCAACATGATTAATCCTTTTAATCTTTATAAAAACCAAGTTTTAACTATTATAAAGATGTTTTAGACCTGGACAAACAAGGTTTGATGTTTAAAACACATTAGAAGTAATTAAAACATGTAAGGTTGAGTAGTATACCGAAAGCACTTCCAAATCACCAACCGAAAGCTCTCCAAGCCTCCCGAATGGTATTCTTAGGCCTTAGCAGGTGTTAGGGTTTGTATATTTTTGTAATAAAGGTGCTGGGGAAGATTAGGGTTGTGGTAATGAGAATGTATGGGGTTAAAATCGTTTTAAAGATGCAAAAACTTGTTTTCAACGTATTACAAGCCGTCGCGGAGCGCGGCAGTATTTTTAATTACCGTCGCAGTCCGCCCGAGTCTCTAAAAATCCCAGGCTTTATTCCATCCCCTCGCGGACAGCGGGGGATTTTCCTTTTCCACCGCGCTCCGCGGGGATGACGGAAATTCAGAATTTTGTTTTTATTTATTCTACAATCCTAACCTCTTTACAATATTAATATTCTAAACACTAATATTCGAAAAGGCACATAAACGTTCGTCATACATATCTGGATCCCGGTCTGCCCCGTCCCGGTTACCGATCCGTTAATGTCTAATCACGTAAGTTCACATATTCACATATTAGCACATAATATCAACATGTAAGTTTATGATAATCACATTTCACCAAGTCACCAACATTCTGGTTCCTTACTTGTGTACGTACTCCGGTAATTCCCCGAATAACGATTTCATGCAGTTATTAACTTATAATTGTGCAACGTATACTCATCCTAACTAGCCCTAGTTAATTCGAATGCATGAAAAGTATGTACGAGTAACTAGAGTCTAGTTAAAGTAATAACCTGAAATTACGGGGTATCACATCATTCCCAAGTTGAAAAGGATTTCGTCCCGAAATTCAGCAAGTAAACAATAAAGCCAGCTATAAAAATGTGTGCTTGGTTTCCGGATGTCACATCATCCCCAAGTTGAAAGGAATTTCATCCCGAAATTCACTTTAAGAGAGCTGCTTTACATTTAGTGTTTGGTTTATGCATAGTTCTAGGTTCAGTAAAGAGATGTGGGTATTTAAGCCGCATTTGATCCCTGCGTTCCCACGCGTATTCCGGTCCTGGACGGGAATTCCATCATACCCTAACAATCGGTACGGTGCTCTGTCTGAGTTTCTTAACGCCCGGCTCAAGAATTTCGACTGATTCTTCTACGAACCGCAGTTGTTCGTCCACCTGGATCTCCTCCAGTGGCACTACTAATGTTGAATCTGATAAACACTTCTTCGGATTTGTTACCCGGAACACATTGTGCACTCCACTGAGTTCCTCAGGCAGATTTAATTCGTAAGCTACTGGACCAACCCTTTTTACAATCTCAAACGGTCCAACGTATCGTAGGTTCAGTTTTCACGTTTTCCGAAGCGTATCACACTCTTCCAAGGTGACACCTTCAATAGTACCTTGTCCCCAACCTGGAACTCCAAAGGTTTCCTACGTTTATCAGCGTAGCTTTTCTGTCGATCGCGAGCAGCAGCCATCATGTTCTTGATTTGCACTATCTTCTCAGAAGTTTTATGCACAAGTTCGGGACTTGTCAGTTGGCTATCCCCAACTTCAGTCCAGCAGATGGTGACTTACACTTGCGCCCATAAAGTTCCTCAAAAGGCGCACACTGAATCGAAGTGTGATTACTATTATTATAAGAGAATTCAAACAAAGGAAAGTGCTTGTCCCAACTGTTTCCAAAGTCCACCACGCACGCTCGTAGTAGATCTTCTAGTGTTTAGATGGTATGTTCACTCTGTCCATCCGTCTGAGGGTGATAGGCTGTTGATGTATTGTAAAATACATCTATTTCCAGTGTAAAGTTTGTACAGTTTTGAGTCTTTTAAATAGTGTTTTTATTAGTTTTAGGCTTGTACTGGTCCATTTTATTTAGTTTAGGACTTTATAGATTTTTATTTGTTTTGTGTCCTTTTTAGTATTTATCTATTTTATTTTATATTTTGGTAGGTGTTCATGTACGTTGGAACGTAAACGAGCAACTTTGGTCGAGTCAAGAACACCCAAGTCAAGTGCACGGAGTTATAATACTATATATAATAATAGTATATATAATAATAATAATATTAAAAAGAAAAAAAAAGTAAAAAAAAAACCACAAAACGTGACTTTGTCACATAGTCAAGGCCCATGGCCCAAATAGACTAAATTGAAAAGAATGGTTTAAAAAGGACGGCAGCCAATATCGAAGGGAGCGGAAGTTATTTTGGAGGGGAGCAGATCACACAGAAAGAATATAGTGAAGGAGATCAAGGGTTGAAGCCTAGGTGCGAGCACTGGTCGGTTCTAATTCAAGTATTTATTATTTATCTATTCTAACCCGTTGTGAACACCATTAATCTGTTTAGTTTTTACTGTTTTGATTTTATCATGACAATTATTGGCTAAACCTTGATGCTACCTAGGTTAAAGATGATTGCACTTGTTTGATTTATTTTCTTTTGGTTTTGGAACTTTTGGTTGTGGATGAATTTTAAAGTAAATAACTTTTTATTTTCTGGTTTGATGTGTATGCATATTTAGTTTTATTTAAATAACTTTTATAAACTCCACTTGCGTTTTTGTGAATGTCTTTCATGTATGAATGCGGGTTAGGTTGCGGACTAGGTGTTAGCAACTAGTTTATGGTTAATTTCTGCTGGTTATCCATAGGAGTTGTAATTGTTAGTTAGATGATTCTAAGTGTTCTACCAATTCTCAATAGTTGTAAGGTGCGAGATTGTTGGTCTGTCTAGGGTGTTAAAATGCTAGTTCTAGAGGCTTTGTGAGAAGATCTTCCTAGTTTCCCTAGCATTCCTTGTAGACCAAGTCTTATCAGAAATATTGTAGTTACCCCTTGCACTTTCGGGTGTATTGTGACTTTCACGCTGTGAGGTAGACTGTCTAGCGGGTATTTTAAGATTCGGGTAGGTATGCCTGTAAGGGTAACCTCTCAACCGGTGGTTTAACGGCTTATAGGTAACCTTAGGTTTCTCCTTGAGAAGGGTCGAGGGTCCTTTAGTTTATCCTGTATGTTTAGTATTTTAAGATCCTGGTTCCACACCAGTTCCATAGCCATTATAAACTTATCATCCATGTGTAGGATTCTAGCCTAGGTAGTGCCTTCCTATCACCTGATCTGAACTCCAGTTTCCAGCTTGTGTCTTTAGTTATTTTAGTTTTATTTTATTTATTTGCATTAGTTTGTTAGAAAACCCCCAAACCATAAAAGCGTTATTACGTCAGTATTTAGGATAAGTAATCGAGTCTAGTTTACGTTTTCCAGTAGAGTCTCGTGGGTTCGATATCCGGACTTACTTTAGCTGTACTGCACTGACCGGTACACTTGCCGGTTGTGTGGTTTAGGTTTAGAGAGTCTTAGGTTATAAATTTAAAACTTAGAGTGTCTAGTTTAGGTTAATTTAGTTAGTTTTTATTAAACCACTTTGAGCACATCAAGTTTTTGGCGTCGTTGCCGGGGACTCTTGGCGATTACGTTTATTAGCTTCGATTACACTTATCTGCTATATCTGTGCTACTTGTGTTTTGTGTTGAGTTTGCCTTTTTGTATAGTGAGTCGTAGGAGTCTAATTGTTTGTGTATTTTATTTCTGTCAAGTCTGTAAATATGTTTGAAATTTGTGGAGGACCACATTTTACCGTTAGATTTCCACAAAATGTGGGGTCCTCTGCACATTATTGTGCTAATTCCTTTGTGCAGCCGCAGCCATATTATTCACAGGGTTGTCCTACAAATTATTTTGATGACTCGTATCAGCAGCCACATTTCAATCAGTATCCTGATCAATTTTCTGGAAGCAATTCTTGTGAGAATAGTGGTAATGATTGGAGTAAAATAGAGAGTCTGTTGACATTATTAGTTGCTAAAGATGAAAATACCCAGAAAATGTTAGCAGAGCACGACATCCTCCTGAAAAACCGACAGGCTGCTATTTTGGATCTTCAACGAACATTAGAAGACATATCTAGGAGATTAGATGAAGAAGAAGAAAAAGAAAAAGTTCAGCAAGAGCAGTTGCCGAAAGTCGGTTATACATATGATGAGGAGGGCAACTACCTCGGGTACATGAACGCTCGAGGGGAGTTGTTCCCAACGTTTCCAGAAGAAGGGAAAGAGCCGATCATGGAATACGCAGATGAGTCAGATGAAGAGATCATCCCAATCACGGAGACAAAAATGGACATTGAAGTCCCACCTCCGGTGCCACAGGTTACTATATATGAATTTGGGAGTGACTCTGATGAAGAGGACGACGAAGAAGAATGGGCGGCGTATCAAAGGTCGCTTATGAGGAAAGAAGGGATTGAAGAAGAAGTGGAATTGGGAGATTCTGTTGGTATGATGTTTGGTGCAGAGGAAGACAATGAGATGGGTGAGAATTCATTGTCTGAAGAGGATGAGTTTTAGATCTGGAATTAGAGGGTTTGCCTGTTTATGAAGATTTAGGGGTGTCTGATCTTGATGGAGATATGGCATACCTGGATGCCCTACTCGAAGGTGAACCGACAGACATGACCGAACCTGCACTATATGAAAGAACTCAGTGTGGGGATCGTCCCACGGAAATGGTGGTAGAAGAAGCACACCATAGCTGGCCCGTGGTATTAGTGATAGATGGAATTTCAAAATCAACAGCACCACGGGAGAGGGCAAGGAAGAGAAAAAAGAAAGGATCGAAACCGGAAAAGGATCGAAGACTGGCACGAGTTAGAGAAGAAGAAGCCAGTGAATGTCAAGCACGACCAGTCTATTTGCTACATGCCATGCATCCGGTTAGTTCCAGGTAAGTTTAAATTTTGGTGGTCTGACCCGTTAAGAACTGTTAAATTATTTTTCAATTCCACAGATAAATATTTAATTGTTAATAAGAGTCAAGTGGAATTAAACGGGTTAGATAGGGTCCAGATAAAAGAGAAGCCCCCGATTAAGTTTAAGTGTGGGGAGGCTCCGTAGAATTTGAAGTTTGCATTATATAAAATATGGAAAATGATAGGTAAAGTTAGGTGTCCGGTTTTCAAATAGTATGTATAATAAGAATTTAAAATTGATTGAAAACGTGTCTGATTTGGGATATGTGGGTAGGCTCGGCCGGTAGAAAGGTTTCTTTGAAAAGTAATAAATTAATTATGTTAGGCTATTTTGTGGGTTCTCATCTAGGAGAAACGGGGAGACCGAAACCGTCAAAAATAGTATAAGAAGCACCGTTATAAGTAGAAAACCGTTAGAATTTCTAATCACTAAAAAAAATTAGAAATCAAAGCAATAATGCTGAAGCTTAAGGTGCCTGGCCACTGGGATAGCGACTTGGATTGGTCACACCCTCTGGGTTAAGTATGCTGAGATGAAAAAAAAAAATGCTGAAGCTTAAGGTGCCTGGCCACTGGGATAGCGACTTGGATTGGTCACACCCTCTGAGTTAAGTATGCCGGAAAAAAAAAGAAGTGATTTTAAATTCTCTTGGTTTTCTACATAAGACGGTTGGGAAATGGTCAATTGGTTGTTCTTTTAGCTTCATAAGCTTGAGGCGGGATTAGGAGGAACTGTGGCTTCCTTCGAGTGAGACCCTAGATAGACTAATCAACATGAACTTAACATAAATAAAAAGGGGCTACGAAACCGGTGTGGGTTTAAGAGAATCAATATACCTGCAATCGCAATCAACACGTTAGTAGATTATTAATTAAGTAACCTATGTTTTGAAACTGGATGTAAATCTAACTGTGATTCCATAGCATAATTCTTTTTCAGGGACGAAAAAGAGATAAGTGTGGGGATATTTGATGTATTGTAAAATACATCTATTTCCAGTGTAAAGTTTGTACAGTTTTGAGTCGTTTAAATAGTGTTTTTATTAGTTTTAGGCTTGTACCGGTCCATTTTATTTAGTTTAGGACTTTATAGATTTTTATTTGTTTTGTGTCTTTTTTAGTATTTATCTATTTTATTTTATATTTTGGTAGGTGTTCATGAACGTTGGAACGTAAACGAGCAACTTTGGTCGAGTCAAGAACACCCGAGTCAAGAGCACGGGGTTATAATACTATATATAATAATAGTATATATAATAATAATATTAAAAAGAAAAAAAATTAAAAAAAAAACCACAAAACGTGACTTTGTCACATAGTCAAGGCCCATGGCCCAAATAGAATAAATTGAAAAGAAAGGTTTAAAAAAGGACGGCAGCCAATATCGAAGGGAGTGGAGTCTATTTTGGAGAGGAGCAGATCACACAGAAAGAATATAGTGAAGGAGATCAAGGGTTGAAGACTAGGTGCGAGCACTGGTCGGTTCTAATTCAAGTATTTATTATTTATCTATTCTAACCCATTGTGAACACCATTAATATGTTTAGTTTTTACTGTTTTGATTTTATCATGACAATTATTGGCTAAACCTTGATGCTACCAAGGTTAAAGATGATTGCACTTGTTTGATTTATTTTCTTTTGGTTTGGAACTTTTGGTTGTGAGTGAATTTTAAAGTAAAGAACTTTTTATTTTCTGGTTTGATGTGTATGCATATTTAGTTTTATTTAAATAACTTTTATAAACTCCACTTGCGTTTTTGTGAATGTCTTTCATGTATGAATGTTGGTTAGGTTGCGGACTGGGTGTTAGCAACTAGTTTATGGTTAATTTCTGCAGGTTATCCATAGGAGTTGTAATTGTTAGTTAGATGATTCTATGTGTTCTACCAATTCTCAATAGCTGTAAGGTGCGAGATTGTTGGTCTGTCTAGGGTGTTAAATTGCTAGTTCTAGAGGCTTTGTGAGAAGATCTTCCTAATTTCCCTAGCATTCCTTATAGGCCAAGTCTTATCAGAAATATTGTAGTTACCCCTTGCACTTTCGTGTGTATTGTGACTTTCGCGCTGTGAGGTAGACTGTCTAGCGGGTACTTTAAGATTCGGGTAGGTATGCCTGTAAGGGTAACCTCTCAACCGGTGGTTTAACGGCTTATAGGTAACCTTAGGTTTCTCCTTGAGAAGGGTCGAGGGTCCTTTAGTTTATCCTGTAAGTTTAGTATTTTAAGATCCTGGTTCCACACCAGTTCCATAGCCATTAGAAACTTATCATCCATGTGTAGGATTCTAGCCTAGGTAGTGCCTTCCCATCACCTGATCCGAACTCCAGTTTCCTGCTTGTGTCTTTAGTTATTTTAGTTTTATTTTATTTATTTGCATTAGTTTGTTAGAAAACCCCCAAACCATAAAAACGTTATTAAGTCAGTATTTAGGATAAGTAATCGAGTCTAGTTTACGTTTTCTAGTAGAGTCTCGTGGGTTCGATATCCGGACTTACTTTAGCTGTACTGCACTGACCGGTACACTTGCCGGTTGTGTGGTTTAGGGTTAGAGAGTCTTAGGTTATAAATTTAAAACTTAGAGTGTCTAGTTTAGGTTAATTTAGTTAGTTTTTATTAAACCACTTTGAGCACATCAGCTGTGCTCATGTCTAAACGAGTCCCCAAAGCATCTTGGAGAGTTTTCCAAAAATGGGAAGTAAATTGCGCGCCGCGATCCGATATGATAGAAGTAGGCACCTCGTGCCTAGAGACAACCTCCTTGATATAGAATGAGGGATTAATCCCTTATTCTACACTCACAAAATTTTAATGGAGGATGTCCATAAGCCTTGTGCGCAGCATCAAAGGCGTGTGAACCCAAACATGGAAGAGGTTGTTAAGTCTGAGGTCATTAAATTGCTAGATGTTGGATTGATATATCCGATCTCAGATTCTGTTTAGGTGAGTCCTATACACGTTGTTCCCAAGAAGGGTGGCATGACGGTGGTTACAAATGATAGGAATGAGTTGATTCCTACGAGAACCGTCACGGGGTGGAGAGTTTGCATTAACTACCGCAAGCTCAATGACGCCACCCGCAAGGATCACTTCCCGCTTCCATTCATCGATCAGATGTTGGAACAACTGTCAGGGAAGTTATACTATTGTTTCCTTGATGGTTTCTTGGGGTATTTCCAAATCCCTATCGATCCTGTGGACCAGGATAAGACGACCTTCACATGCCCTTTTGGCACATTTGCCTATAGGCGTATGTCATTTGGGCTGTTCAATGCACCGACGACCTTCCAGCGTTGCATGCTAGCGATATTCCACGACATGATCAAGGACTCCATGGAGGTATTCATGGATGATTTTTCAGTCTTCGGGAGTTCTTTTGATCAATGCCTTGGGAATCTGGAGCGGATGCTACAGAGATGTGAGGAGACCAGTCTTGTTCTAAACTGGGAAAAATGCCACTTCATGGTGAAGGAAGGAATAGTCTTAGGGCATAAGGTCTCCCAAAGTGGGTTGGAGGTTTATCCTGCCAAAGTAGATATCATTTCTAGGCTCCCACCGCCCACCTCTGTCAGAGCGATCCGTAGCTTCTTGGGTCATGCGGGGTTCTACCGGCGATTCATCAAAGACTTCTCTAAAAGTCGCCCGTCCCATGACCCGTTTGTTGGAGAAGGATGTACCATTCATCTTTGGTGCAGAGTGTTTAAAGGCATTTGGCCTTCTTAAATGTTTGCTTGTTGAGGCCCCTATTTTGGTAGCACCTGATTGGGAGCTACCATTCGAGATCATGTGCGATGCGAATGATTTCGCAATAGGGGCGGTCTTGGGACAGCGAAAGGACAAGAACTTCCACCCGATCTACTATGCTAGTAAGACTCTTCATGATGCTCAAGAGCATTATACCACCACTGAGAAGGAGCTTCTAGCCGTAGTATTTGCATTCGACAAGTTTAGGTCATATTTAGTGTTATCAAAGACCATAGTCTATACGGATCATGCAGCAATCAGGTATCTATTTAGCAAACAGGACGCGAAACCGCGCCTGATTAGATGGATCCTGTTGCTGTAGGAGTTCGATATAGAGATTCAGGACAAGAAGGGTGCCCTGAATGTTGCTGCTGATCATCTTTTGAGACTCAAGCATGATGATGCCGAGAACTCCGCGTGGGAGACCATTAATGACAACTTTCCCCACGAGTTCTTGATGAGTGTTGAGTCGCTGGAAGGTGTATCGCCTTGGTTTGCGGACTTCGCGAACTACCTCACGTGCGGGATCCTTATCAAAGGATTGTCGAACCAACAAAAGAGGATGTTCTTCGCTGACCTTAAGCATTACTTCTGGGATGACCCATTTTTGTTTCGGGTCGGGGCGGATCACCTGATCCGCAGGTGTGTGTTTGGGGTAGAGGCGGCGCAAATATTGCGTGATTGTCACAAGGGGCCGACCGGAGGTCACCATGGAGCGAATTACACTGCCAAGAAAGTGTTAGACTCCGGGTTTTATTGGCCCACACTCTTTCGTGACGCTCAGATATTGGTTGGTGCATGTGATTCGTGCCAGAGGGCGACGAACATATCGGCACACGACCAGATGCCGCAAAACCCGATCCAAGTCTGTGAAGTCTTTGACATTTGGGGCATTGACTTCATGGGACCATTCCCCTCCTCATGGGGTAATCGATATATACTCGTGGCGGTTGACTACGTGTCGAAGTGGGCCGAGGCGCAAGCCTTACCCACAAATGATGTCCGAGTAGTTGTGAGGTTTGTTCGCAGCTTGTTCTCGCGGTTTGGTGCCCCAAAGGCAGTAATTAGTGACCGTGGTACGCATTTCTGCAATGCGCAGCTTGATCGCGCGTTGGCACATTATGGTGTGCACCACAGGTTGTCCACCCTGTATCATCCACAGACAAGTGGAGGCCACTAACCGTGGTTTGAAGCGAATCCTTGAGCGGTCAGTAAATCAAAACAACAAGGATTGGGCTGACAAGCTGGATGACGTGTTGTGGGCCTTTAGGAATGCATACAAGACGCCTATTGGGACGACTCCCTTTAGGCTTGTCTATGGTAAGGCGTGTCATCTCCCAGTCGAGCTTGAGCATAGAGCGTTCTGAGCTCTGAAAACAGTGAATCTGGATCTGAAGACCGGTGGTGAGACCCGTTTCTTGTAGATTCATGTGCTGGATGAGCTTAGGCAATAAGCTATGAGAGCTCAGTGTTTTATAAAGAGCGCACAAAGAGGTTGCACGACAGTCGCCTGAAGCACCGACAGGATTTTCAGGTAGGCGACTTGGTCCTGCTTTACAACTCTCGCCTGCGTCTCTTTCCAGGAAAGTTAAAGTCCCGTTGGACCGGTCCGTACACCGTTAAGGAAGTATATCCTTACGGAACTGTCTCAATTGAGAATTCAGAGGGATTGGCTTTCAACGTCAACGGTCATCGCCTTAAAGTCTACATTGATGGACAAGTTGACCAATCCGTAGAGGTACTTGATCTCTACGCCCCACATGCTTAATAAGTGTGGGGAAGTGAGTCTAGCTAGCGACTCGATAATAAAATTAGCATTGTGTGTATGGGCGCGCCAAATTGTATAAATGTTCATAACTTATAGTAGTTTGTAGTTAATTCGCTTAGTTTCTAACTTATTTTTATAGTTTGTTTTTAGTCTTTGCAGGATTGATTCGCGCGTTATGAAGATGTGGATAGTCGCTTCCAAACTGTGGTATTATACTAGGAAGCGTCACAAGACAGGTATGTTGGTTGTTTGGATCAAAACGGACAAGTGCTGGCGCTTTTGGGTGAAAAGCTGCAGCAAAATAAAACATCAGTTGTAGTGAGCAGCCGCCTACAGGCTCCGAGCGGCCGCTCACAGAGCCCAGTATTAAAAAAAATGCAGCGAGCGACCGCGTGAGGTGAGCGAGCGACCGCTCGGCTTGTCTGTTCGTTTAAAATGAGAGGTATAATGGGGATTTCACTTGTAACTGCAAACCTTAACCCTAAAAACTACTTATGAGCAGCCGTGTACAAACATAACACCCACGAAAACCTGCACTTTACTCTCTCAAAACACCCAAAACAACCTCTCAATTCCACAATCAATTATCCAAATCAAGGTATGAATCATCCTCTTTCTTGTTATTTTTCTTGTTCTAGTATAATGTAGTCTAGATTTATTCAATCTTTTCTAAATTTTAGGGTCTCTTCATACATGTTTAACAAACCCTATTGATGGATTGTTTGCTTTGGTAGTTTAGAATGGAGGTTAATTATTGCTCAAATCTTTGAGTTTTTGGGTTTTCTTCATAATATTTAAAACAAATCCGAAAATTTTCATGATTTTTTTTTAATTTTGTAGTCATATGTTTAGTTTAATTTAGTATGTTTGTAGATTAATTTCATGTTAGGGTTGTATGATAATGTTAATCTTAGTGTAGATTAGATTTCATGTTGAATTTTGGGGATTCTTCATAATTGTTCAAAAATCCCCAAATTCATCATGTTCTTGGTTGTATGATGTGGTTTAGTTATCTTAATTTTTTGGGATTCTTGATAATGGTTTAACAAATCCCTAAATTTTAAGGTTGTTAGTGTTTTGATTGTAGTTTATAAGTGTGTTGTTCATGAACTTTGGGGCGTTCTTCATAATTAAACAAACGCGCTCCAAGTTCTATGATACTTCATAATTATTTGGTTTTTGAATGCCTTTCGCAAAAGTAACTTGAATTTGAAACGATTTTGCAAAATCATAGCGCGTAGGTGTTAAAAATTCCAAATTTGTTTGAAAACTTCATAAGTGTGGAATTTCGGCCATTCAATCGCCTAAGTTACATAATTTTTCAAAAACCAAGTGCTTGAATGGCCTTTTTTTGAGTGCATTTGGCTAAAACACTGAAAACCGGGCAAAAGCCAGTGCACAGGATCTAAAACAGGGGCTACAAAACGAATTTTGGCGCGCAAAGGGCTGTAAGCGGCCGCTCCTAGCCCCCGCGGGGCCGCTCCATGAGTCTGATGTGGTTTTTAATTTTTGGTTTTGGCGCATTTTGGGTCCGAGTCCTATTCCTTCGATTATAACTAACGTATTTAAGCATTTTGATGCAGATGGTACACCGCTTCTTGAGATTCGATCCGACTCACCCACAAGACCGCGGGTGCATAGAAACCTTTGAAGAACTATATGCATGGAGGTAATCTATTGCCACCTCGCGCAGGATATGCTTTGATACTCTGGCGGACCTAAATCAAGAAGAGAGGTTTCGGGAATGGATGGACGAGCCGATGGAAACTTGCTTTCGATAAATGAGCCGGTCTTTGTAGAAACAACTATTGAATTCTTCTCTACTTTAACCTACCGAAGACCACGAAAGCATGAAGTTCCGGACTTTAAGCAAAATGGGCAATGGGCACTGCAGTTTCGCTTGGGTGGGGTCTGGCGCGACATTTCAGTCGCGGAGCTGGGTCTCCACTTGGGGATATATACTGATGAGGAGATATTGGATGATAGCTTCAATGAAGCTATGTACAAGTTCCCACAAAACAACGAATTGAGTAACGCTTTTTGGGCTGAACTGATGGGGCTCCCGAACTATAACCCCTATGGTGCCAAAGCGTCACGAATTCGAGACCCATTGCTACGGTTATTCCAGAAGGTTCTTTGTGGGACCGCGGCTGCAAAAAAGGATAATTCCACTGGCTGCCCTACCCCCGATTTGTTATTTCTCTATGCCCTGGTGAGTGGTGAACGGGTAAACCTTGCTGCATTGATTGCATCTTTTCTCAGCACAGCAGCAGGTACAAAAGCGGAGAGTATTATATATGGAGGGAATATGTGACTGCATTAGCAAGGGCTCTGGGAGTCCATAAAGAAACGAGGAATACGCTGACTCGGGTTCCGGGTGGGTCATCGGTTGACTTGGACATGCCGCCTGAAAGGGCATAATAACGAGATCTGGAACCCATTTGCTCCACAGTAGCAGCCACCACAGAAGCTAAACCAGCCAAAGCAGCAGCAGCATGAGCTGCAATACGTGCCACCACAAAACTTCTATTCAGAGTTCACCGCGTTTAGGGATGAAACACGGGCGTTTAGGGATGAAACGCGGGAGAACTTTGGCATGATGTTCGACAGCATGCATTACCTCTTCCAGGACCTACGCGTGGTTCACCCGTCCCACTTTGGCAACCAGCCACATCACTTTGGGCCGGGTGAAAAGCGTAGGATAGGTGGCGATGGTGCGGGGTCGTCCGGGACCCATCATGATGAGGATGAGTGAGGAGTGCGTGGTGGTGGTAGTACTTGGTCTTTTTATTTTTGTTTGGTACTGTTATCCGGGTGCGAGCACCCAAGACATCTTTTTATTTTTATGTATTCGTACTATTTACTCTTCGGTATTTTAAATTTCAGTACTGTTTGGTTTATTTGAATAATTGTGTTGATGGTGGTAGTGCAGGAACAGGCGAGCAACGATATGGATGCTCCATGCTGTCTACATGCTTTTCGGGTTATCACCACCAGGGGAGTATTATTCTCAATTTTTCACACGATAGTTAGCTATTTCATAAATGCTTTCTATTTTCACATTGGGGACAATGTGACGTTTAAGTGTGGGGAGGGATTATATAATGTTCTAGTTTGTCCTCTTGTGTTTTTACTTATATACATATATATACCTCTCTTGATAAAAATAACTTGAGGCGCGACAAACGAACGTGATACCAGCATGCTAAATCTGTACATTTGCACCCATTTCCTTCCGGTTACGTGAGCATTTGAGCCTATTAGTATAGATTTAATTTCTTTGACATGCTTATCGAGTGAGCCGGATGTTTTGGGCAATTACTAACTTGTCTCTAGCATGCTTCTTTAGACCATATTCGTTTGAGATTGTATGAAAAGGATTGAGGCATTTATGATAGCCTTTTGATTTAGCCTTTTCTTTTTGTTCAATCTGTTTCTCGCACCCAAACATTATCCCCTAGTCAACCCTGTTGAACCTAATCCGTGTTTATTCTTATTTACCACACCATTTCACCACTTAACCAAATTTAGCCTTTTTCTTTTAAACCTTTTGTGTTAAAGCTCGGTTTACGTTAATGTTTGACTCGTTTTTGCGTTGTAAATAGTTCGTGTCCGGGTTTGTATATTTAGAGCCCGTATGTTGATTATATTCGTGCTTTAGTTATCAGTTATATCATAGATATATATGTTGGAAAAAAAATTCCAGAAAAATAGAACACCCTAAAATAGGGTGAATTAGCAGTGTTCGGGCAGTTTTCAGGGCTATAAAGTTAGAAGTTATATGTTTAGCTCGAGTTAAATAAAAATCATTTATATTCGTGTGTGTTTTGTACAGTTGTTGTTTGTTTGTGATTAGTTAGACTTAACCGCCGAGTTTTAGCCGTTTCGTCACTGTATATATATCCATTCCACACCCTTACCTTTGCCTGACATTACAACCCTTATAAGACCTCTTGATTTATACTTTTTCACACGTTAGTTGGTGAAGATTAGATCTTTTGACAAGCTTATGATATTGCACGATTCATTATCTTGGCAATGGAGTGATTTACACATACCCATTACACGTATGTTTCATAAATAAAACCGAGTGTATGTGAACATTGTGAGTCGTGTACGGGTTTGCCTGCTGTGATGATCGAAAGTGAATCGTCTCCTAGTAGTTGTTTTGTCACCTATTTATACTTGTTAGCTTGAATCTTATTTGTACAGGTTATTTTGCCTGTATTTCCATTTGGCTTGTTTTGCGTTTATTTTCTGTTTAAGTGTTTGCTTGAGGACAAGCAAAGTTCAAGTGTGGGGAGGTTTGATATACATTAATTTACACATATAAAAGTCCCCGTTTAACTCCCATTTTCATATGTTTTTGACCTTATACACAGGAATTGGTACTTATTTGGGTATATTTACAGTTTCCGGTCTTAAACGATGTCCCGGAAGCATAACAGAAGGAAAAACGCAGATTTCGGGGCGCAAATAGGACCTCCGGTCCTGTGAGCGGCCACTCGCTCCTCCAGATATTATTGGAGACCTTCTAGAAGGCCCACGTCAGCACCCGGGCAACTTGTCTCACTTTTTGAAAAGTGAGGGGCCGCTCATAGGCTTCGAGCGGCCACTCACAGGCCCTGTTCAGCTATAAAGTTTCCATTCAGCTCACTGGTCAAATGTTGGATCTTTGGCGTGCGATTTCAGGCGATTTTCTGGGCTTTTGAAGTGCTGCACAGGCGTAGAACAAGCTCGGGAAGCCATCTGATTCATCCATCATCATCCAATCCATCACATTTGCATTTTTATGGTTTGATCCTATTATCTATCTATGATCCAAATCTGATTTTATTGTAATCTGTGATGATCTATCCTAGTTTATGTATGCCTACGGGTAAAAACAGTAGTATGTAGTACGTAGAAACAATCATTTGTGTAGTTAATCATGTCTTGTATGAATTTGGTGTTTTTCATGTTTGAATCTTGATGATCATAATGCAACCTTGTTTCATTGTTATTGGATTTGTGATTGTGTTTGAATGACTTTCATGATTGTCGAATGTGTTAGGCGGATACATGTTGAGAAACGTAAAAGAGTTTAAAAGTTTACACCATGAAATTGTAACCAGGTATTGGTTTGGTTAAAGTCAGTCGAATAATGATTATGAATGTTTACCGAAACGTAAAAGAGTTTAAAAAGCTTAATGGTGTTGTTACTGATCTTTGACATGGTTAATGATCTTTGCTAGTTATTTTGGTTAAAATGGCGATCTTAGTAAATTTGTGTTCAAAGTTGGTAAAATGGAATAGGTTGTGAAATGCTCTACTTTATGCTAGTCTCGGTGGTTGTATTGTATATTCGGTATTGCTTTCCTTGATTAGTGAGGTTAGATAACTCTTAATAGATGACTAACTTATCTTTAGAAGATTCTCATGAGATCATATCAGCTGCTCGCTAATAAACGACTTGAAGTGGTTAACGTGTGTATTCGTGTTAGCTTTCTGTATAGTTGTGATGTTAGGATGCCCGAAAGGGACACTAACTGTCGGAAAATGGGAATGTTGATCACACGCCTTTGTTTTATATGATATATAGATGACATGTTAGGATTATTTTTATTATTATTTTTATTATTATTATTATTGTGTATTTACAGTTATATTTTGTATTTGGATTCTAACATATGTTAAGTCTATGTTTTTAGAATTAATTTAGTTTAAACAAACTTCAAACTATCTTTTCCTACTGGTGAATCGGGGATAGAGTTTTAGTACCATTGCTCCGCGCGCGTCCATGGATCGATATTTGGTTCTTATCTGTATATTACTACATATATGAGTGGGTACACTTGCCCTATTGTGTGTGTTTTAATATTAAGGTCTAAACCATTTTTATAAATATTAAAGCAGAAACGTGTGTTAAAATCAGTGCTAAAATATGTATAGTATCGCACACGTCAATTACTAACGACAACAATAACAATATTTACACTCAAAACACTTATTATTTGCCACTCAACCCTGTTAATGTTCAAAATCGTAAACACGGTTCCCTATGATAATTTAAAACTTTCCCTCTTAAAAATTCAAAACTTAAGCTTCTTTGTCTACTTAATGGGAAGATCAGTTTTACAACATCTGTTGAGATGTCAACACATGTTCTGAATACGCCTGTCATCCAATACAACTTCAGATGTAATGAAAAAATCTATCATTCAAAAAATAATTTCACTTGCAATTTGGAATATCCCACGTAAATGAAATACTTGATTAACAATAACAACAATAACAATATTTGCTCCCAAATACAGCTGTCTTCAAATACAATCAGATGTAATGATAAACTGTCAATAAACTTGCACAACATGTTTTTTACAACACCTGTTTACTTTTCAACAGATCTTTAAAAAACATCTCCCATCCAACACAATTTCATGTTTATACAATATAATATTTAGAAAAATCTCTTCACTAACAGAGTGTAGACAATTCTTCTACTTATAAATTATAACATTAATTATAAAAGAAACATTTGTTGGCTTAGCAACAGATGTAAAGAAACAACTGTAATACAAACTTCAGAAAAATTAGACAGATCTTCACAAAACAACTGTCTTCAAATATAACTTCAAATTATACTACAGAATATTTACAAACATGTTTTGAACATAGATAGACGTTACAAAGAAAACTACTAACAGAATGAAAATATTTCTTTTACTAATCTTCAGAAAACTTGAAATAGACGTAGCAATACATTCAAATCAACTATGAATATAACATGTCTTTATACACTAATCTGTCTTCAACACATATTTGTTTCTTTGACTGGAAAGAATCTCCAAAAGATTAACCTTGAATATTCAACATACTCAAGGTGCTTCCTCACATACTCTGCTTGCTAACAGAACAGAAAAAAACAGTCACGGTTATACTTCAACCACAACCCTTGAAAAACAAACTAAAGAAATAAGAATTTCAACAAACATACCTGTTGACAAGCACAATAGCGGGAACAACAAAAGCGGAAGTAGATGCAGACGGCTTCCTCAAAAGATAAGCATAGTGGCGTAAAAGCATAATTGCAATCAAGGTCTTGCCTAATACCATCTAGAAAGACTCTCGAGTGCTTAAGCTAACGCCTCTATCTGTTAACGGTCAAATATTCACAAAAATACTAAATCAAGCATCACTCAAAGTAATGTTTAACAGAAAAAAAATTAACACGCATTAAACACTCGCATACATAGCTTTAAAAAAGTAAAGACATACCCTTCTTGAGTTTGACGCTGCCGATCTACAACCCTTGGTAATCGTATAACGAATATTTTCCTTTGATTGTAAGAATCTTCTAAACAGGAAACCTTTTTCAATGTAAATACTCTGGTTGCTGATTAAGGAAACAAAAGATTGAGGGTTACTGAAAACCAAAACGGAATAATTTTATTCTTATTGATATGATCGGTTAGAATTAGGTTACCTGATACTCGAATCCTTCAACACGAACTTGAATGTGAGAGAAGCAGCTGTTACGGTTTCAAAATTATTGGAGAGATTTAAAAATTATCTGAGAAAAAGAGAGGGACATGATGCCTTTATATAGTTGTGTAATGGGGTGTCCAATTTGAAATTTGAAATTCAATTTGGAGCTCAAATTTAAAACCAACAGTCCTTCAAAACTCTGTTGAAGCAAGTGGCAATATTTAATTAATTTATTAACAACAGCTGTTCAGGTAAGTGGGATTCTTGCCACTGTTGAAGCAAGTGGCATTATTTAATTATTTAACTTGCTAGTTCGTGACGTCAGTTTTTGTTAGGATCTGAGTTTGATTGTTTAAGTGAAGAAGTAATGAACGGAGTGAATTATAATTGGAAAGTGCAGCGAAATAATAAACTATTAATCAAAACAAGAGAGTAATTTTTTTTCAATCGAAAGCTTTCATTAAGCAAATGATTACAATCAATAGTATAAGAACTCCCCCTCAGCCTGATCACTCTGTGATTGTTTGTCTAAGAGAATATTTCGAGTGATGAATAGAACAGTACAAGCACTGTTCTATTTATAGACAAATCTAAACCACTGATGACCTAGGCTGACGTCACCTAAGACAGTGACCTCTAACAGAATAACAAACATAAAACATCAGTTGATCCTTTAGTCTTCAGCACTTTGATCAGCAGTTGTTCTTCATCAGACCTTTAGTTAGCAGTTGTTCTCTAGCAGTTGTTATCCAACAGTCCTTTACAGCAGCAGTTGTTCCAACTGTTGTTAGGGTACAGCAGATGTTAGGGTCAACCGCCTTTTGGCAGAAGTATCTTGTAAATTTTGTTTATTTCTAAGGATCAACTAAGTAGAATATTTTGGCTTTCCAATCATCTGTTCTTCTCCAGGTCAGCAGACCCAACAATCTCCCCCTAAAACAGATGATGCCAAAACTAAGCTTTATTCTTGATCTTTATTTCCTCATCAGACTTTCTCTGTTTTGACCTTTGAATTGTAACTCAAAGTTCAATGAGAAGAGGTCTTCTACATCTCTTTCAAGCTCAAGGTTCAGCAGTGTTTGGAGATCATCTAGACATAGGCCATATGCATCATCCATACATAACTTTTGAGCTTCTCCATCTGAGCTGAGTAGAGTCAATTCATGGGTGTCTTTGTTGACCTTCCATTTTAGAATTTTTGAATCAGCGGATCTGCTGAGATGCATTTTTATTCTGGATGAGTTTGGTGATGGAGGTCTCCCAATGAGTTTTCTGAGTTCTTCAGTAGTGGGATCAGAGAACTAGTGTATTTGATTGAAGAGGCCCTCCTTTATATAAGTTTCAGCAAACTTCTTCTGGTCTTCTTCAGACATTTCTTTCTGCTTTTTGAACTGTCTTCTTGCAGCAGCAGATAGATCAAAAGTGTTAAGTAGGCTGTCTAATGTAAAAGCCTGTTAAGGTCTCTTCATCATTGGATCATCAGAGTAGACAGGTTTTATGGGCAGTGTAGGGTCCTTCTTCCTGTTTTCTTCTAACTTCTTGTAAGTCTCAACCAGCCTTAGCTCTGACCATTTAGCAACAGACCTCATCTCCCCATACTTTGCAGCCACAATCTCTTGTCTCATTCTTTTGAACTTCAAGGCTCTGACTGGATCTCTCCATTTCCTAAAATCAGTGGCAGAGACCTTTGTTGGGGGATTCTTGGCCATGTCTTTTATTCTAATGAGTTCTTCTCTGAGAGCATGAGTGCTCCAGCCTGCAAACTGTTTCCTGTTTACTTTGTAGGGCATGGTTGCCAAGATTTGTTCAAGAAGTGATTCCCTAACCACCCTTTCCATGTCACTGCTGAGAGGGATGGTGGACATGGACTTGCTCAGGGTCTTAGCAAAATATTCAATCCTTCTCAATTTGCTAAGCTCTGCTGAATAGATGCCCTGAGCAGTCCTGTCATCTTTCCCTTTACATCTCTCTTTGATCATTGAATCTGCATGTTCAGTTTTGTATTTAAGATATTTGTCTAGGTTCAAGGGAACAGGAAAATTTGGGAGAGATGGGTAAGATCTTTAAAATGGTTTTTCAGTATTGTAGAAGGATTGCATTTCCCCCTTGAGTAGATCAAGCTCAAGAGGATACAGAACAACCAATGGTGTGATGGTTGGTGGTGGTTTATGAGATGTGAATTGTGAAGTGTGTGGTGAGAATGATGAAAGTGGAATGGCTGATATGGGTGTAGGTGTGGTGGTTGAAGTGTGAGGTGGTGATGTTTGTATATTTTCATCTTGTACCACAAAGGTTGATTTTCTCTTCCTTCTATACAAGATTTTTGGTGATGGTGGTGTTGTAGCTGTGGTTGTGTTAACATCTGTTGGCACTTGTGTAGTACCAGCAGATATTTGGGAATTAGGTGGTGAAGTGGTTGTAGGCGGTGTATTGGTTGAGGATGGTACATTTGTGGCTATGATGGCTAGTTCAGTGGATGGTGTGATGGTTGTGGGTTCAGTTGTTTTGGTGGAAGCAGAGGTTTGAGTGACAGTTGTTTTAACAACAACAGTTTTGGATGGTAAAGGTCTGATGTGTTTGGAAGCAATTTTCTTTCTTTTAGAAGACCCCACATCCTCCACTTCCTGCTGTTGCTCTTTCTGTCTTTGTACAAAAGCTTCTACTTTGCACTCCAAAGTATCAGCCCTCTTTTGCTTCCTTTGCTTTGCAGTTTTTTACAGCTTCAGTATCAGCAGAGGTTTGAACCTTGGATTGTGGTTGTTGTGGTGTTGTTTGGGTAGACCCTGGTTTGTTGGCAGCTTTTGATTTTCCCTTTTGTGAGGGTGTACAACCAAAGGGATCTAGGTTTGGCAATCTATCTCTGCCACTCTCCCCCTTTTTGGCATCATCAGCACTAAATTCATCATCATCTTCATCTCTGAGAATTGTGGTAGGGGAAGAGCCAGTGGTCCTCAGTAAGTGATCTTTAATGGCTTTAATGTCAGCTTGGGTATCTGTATACCTAGCATCCACCATAGTTCTGATTTGAGACATGTAGGTTTCATGTGTCTAATCTGCTAGTTTTCTATGAGCTATGATGATAGGAGAAACAGATTTCCATAGCTCACTAGCAATATCTTCTGTGGATGGTTAACTTTTGGTAAGAGTAGCCAATGACCCCAAAATTGTCTTGAAATCTGATTTGATGTCAGCAACAGAGTTTTCTATGGACTGTACTCTAGTCGTCAATTCTTGGTATTTTAACTCATCACCTAAATTAATAGGATCATCTGAATTCTTACCAGTGGTAGTTGTATCTGGTTCAGTCCTAGGAGGTGTATCCATAGAATGAGAACCAGATGCCCCTTTGTCTTGGTTCTGGGGACTTCCAACTATTTTTGTGGTCACTATAGTGGCCTCAACAGTTGTTGCCTTCAAGGAAGTCTTAGGTATGTAACCATTGTCCTGTTGTGAGACAATGGTCTCTACATTAGTAGTGGCTGCTTTACTTGAATACTCTCCTAGAGTTACATTGAACTCTAGGGGTGTAACCTCCCCTGTTTGTAGGATAGCTGATTGATTTTCCTCAGTCCCAGTCACTTGTTGGTGTATACTCTCATTGATGGGTAAAGGAGAGGAACTGAGATTATCCTGAGTTTTATTAATAGCCTGAAACAGTGGTTGCATAGTTGGAAGGACATGTGATGGTGAAGGTGGAGGAGTGAAAAGAGAAGTAGCCCTGGGAGAAGGGCTTATGATCATATGGTCAAGTGACTCATATGTTTCATGATGTGGGTCCCTTTAGCTTACAACATGATCCTTTTGTGAGGGGTCATGAGGAGTTTGGTCAGGATGAGATATATACAACTGTTGTGAGGAAGTAACAACAGTGGTTTCTGCTTTTGTGTTGCAACAGGGTTTTCCTCTGGTATCTCATCTTCCAGAGGCCCCTTTTTGGTTTTGGAGGTGGTTTTGGTGGATGGACGTTTTCTTTTGGAGGTGGCTGGTGTGGGTTTCACAGCACTGGATGTAGTGCCATGATCACCAGGAGCCGTGGGCTCAACAACAGAGGTTTGAACAACAGTTGTTGTCTTAGTCCTCTTTGTTTGTGTTTTGGAAACTTTTGACACTTTTTCTTGGGTGGTTGAACCCAGCATTCTTGTGATAGTTTCATCAGTTAGACTCTTCATTTGATATGATTTACCCTTTTTAAAATCTTTTCTGGTAAAACCTTTTGAAGGATTACAGTTATAATTCTAGGGTAAATCAGAAAAGCATTATTAGACCCAGACTTTATGGCCTTCACATTTGATACTAAGTCCAGAAACAGGCCGTGGGATAAATTGAAGTAAGATTCTGACAGTATAGTATATCCCAAGTACTGAATCCTCAATTGGATTTCATTGAATGATGTGGACATAGCAGAGACACAGAGAAGGAGGGTATGAAAGAAAATTTTCATGACTGGTGGGAAAAACTTTTTGAAAAGAGTTGACTCAGTCATTTGTGCATCATAACCTCTTTCCTGAAACTCTGTGTGAAGCTCTGACTTGGGGAAAGAGTCGTTACTGTAACACCCCAACCGATGGCGGAAACATCGGGATGTCACGTATTGATGATTGTTTCAGTAGCACATGGTATAAATTGAAATTTTAAATAATTTATTCATAACATAAATATCCAAAATGAAATGATGTCTAGAAATCTAATTACATGATATCAAATAAAGCAACAACTTCAAATAACTTCAAACAAAAACTTCATGATAATTCCTCATGCATACTCAAAGCCTCAGCTTCATTGTTACCTGAAACATGTTAATTTTGAAAATATTTTTGGGTCAACAAAAGTTGGTGAGAATTACATAGGTTTTGATAATCGAATAAAACTTGTACAATTCAAGTGTCATGGCAAGTCTAGTCCATATGTGAAAACATACTAGAAGTAAATCGAGTGCATAATCAACCCTTGTGACTGTTATATTGTGGTACATCCCATACGCTCATGGTTCACTCGATTATGTTATGCGATAACAATCACCCACGCTACCTTTGTAGGAGGCACGTATCCGGGTGGGATTGTCAGTCCAATAGATCTATCATTGTATACCGTCGGCTGATCAATGTTAATGATTATGCTAGAATATTGTGCTTACCCTAGTCATGTTTAAGACATAATGCAACATAGAAAAACACATAGACACTTTGATGATTGAATTGCATATAGAATGTTGTAACATGTTTCACCCCAAAAATGGTGATAAATAGAAAAGGGGCTATGTAAAACTCACATTGGCAAAGGTGAATTATCCTCTAAGTGTTGTGAATGTATGCGAGGCGAATCCCAAAGACTCAACAACGTAGCTAGTCCAAATTGTAGAAAACGAAAAAGAAAGAATATCAAGCTTCCAAGTCGCCAATTACAAGAGCTTATAATCAAAGCTTCAATTGTAGAAGTAATAGACTATAGAAGAAAGGTATGAGGGAAAGTTTAATCGGATTGAAACAATCGATTTAGAGGTGCAAAGTATAATGGGTCATAGGTTGGTTTTTATACTAGTTTTGGAGTCAATTAGCCATTAAAATTGGTCAACACCATAAAGTAAGGTTTTATGATGAATTGACTATTTGACTAAGACTTTGACTGTTTGACTATGACTTTGACTGTCAATTTAAGGAATGTGTTAAGTTTATTTTCTTCTGAAATACTACACAAGATGATAGTTGGCTCAGTTGGTTGTCACTGTGTGTTGGTTGGCTATGGACGCGGGTTCGAGTCCCGGTCCACACAAATCTTTTTTTGGCAATTATTTCCCTAAAACTATATTATTCTAAATTCATAATATGATTATATAAGCCCGAAAGTGACTCGAAATATTTTTAAAACGTACAAAAGTGTCGAGATACAAATAATTATTAGTTTAAGGTATTTAAAACATATATTGTTTAAAACAATACATTCTTTTTATAAAAAAAATTAGGGGAAATTCGCGATGTTACAGTTACCTCACAGGTCATCCAGTGAGAAGGTTGTGGATATCAGTTTGGGGGTAATGGCGACATTTGTCTCTCCAATTTTTGAAATGATGGTTGTAGGCTTTTTGTCTTGTAACAAAAATTCAGCATTTAACCAAAATTCTTGGAGGGTATCGAGATAAATGGGAGCATCAGCGGTTAAGATTGTCAGGTATTTCGAATTAAGAATGATGTCGATGGTGGAATGGAATGGGATGTTTTCATCTGTTTAGACCAGATATGGGAGATAATTGTGGGTGGCTTTGGCTTGAAGATCCATTGTATTGGATTTCGAGTGTGAGGACGAGAGCAATTAGAGTGAGGGTTTGAGGTTGAAGAAGGCGATTTCAGTATTTTGAATACAATGAGACAGTGTAACAACTGTTGTGATAAAATAGGGTTTTTATAGGCTCTGGTGAAACCGCTGATGTGGCCAAAACTCTTCTTTTGAGATCAGACATGGCAAACATCTGGTGGCATATAGCCGTTGCCAAAGGTCTGATGCAAACAGTTGTTGTCTTACCAAAGTGCTGATGCTAACAGCACTTGTTTTTTTTTAATCATATATATATATATATATATATACATATATATGTGTGTGTGTGTGTGTGTGTGTAAAATGAAACTGTTGTTTTATCTGATCAGAGGTTTGAAATAGATTTTTCAACCAAACAGTGGTTGTTTTATCTGATCAAATGTTTGAAACAGATTTTAAAACTATCAGTGGATAGAATAGATGAAACATTGGTTGTTTTATCCTTAGCAGATTTGTCAACCAAAATGCTATTTTTAAGGGTGAATTTTGATTTTCTGAAACATTTTAATGTTTTTATTTAAAAAAAATTTGTTATTTAATCCATGTTTAGCATACCAATTCTAGAGATCGGTTTTCAAAGGTAGATGTGTCTAAAGCTTTTGTCAACACATCTGCCAACTGATCCTCTGTTGGAACATGGTGCAGAGAAATCAAACCTTTTTCATAGCTGTCTCTGACAAAGTGATGTCTGATGTCAATGTGCTTTGTGGTTGAATGAGAGACTGGATTTTTGATGATATTTTCAGCAGCTTGACTGTCCAGCATAAGTGGAGTCCTTAGTGCAGTTATACCAAAATCCAGCAATTGATTTTGAAGCCACATAAGTTGGGCTGTAGAGCTTGCAGCATCAATGTATTCAGCCTCTGTTGTTGAAGTTGAAATAGCTGCTTGCTTTTTGCTTTGCCAAGAGACTAAGGCATTCCCTAGAAACTGGCACCCTCCTGATGTAGACTTCCTTATGGTGTGGCAGCCAGCAAAGTCACTATCTGAATAACCTAAAAGCTCAATGTTTCCATTAGTAGGATACCAGATACCAAGTGTGGGAGCACCTTTTAGGTATCTGAATATCCTTTTCACAGCAATAAGGTTTGACTTTCTAGGTGAAGCCTGGGATCTTGCACAAACACAAGTGGCAAACATAATGTATGGCCTAGATGCAGTTAAGTACAATAAAGACCCAATCATACATCTATAATGTGTTTGATCAACCAGTTCACCCTTGTCATCAATAGTGAGCAGCTTGGTTGTGCTCAGAGGTGTACTACATGGCTTACAGTCATTCATCTCAAATCTGGTTAGCAAATTCTTTACATATTTGTTTTGATGAATGAATGTGCCATTTTGCATCTGTTTCACTTGGATACCAAGGAAACATTGAAGTTCACCCATGGCACTCATTTCAATCTCTGCTGTCATGAGTTTCCTAAACTCTTCACACATTTTGTTACATGTTGATCCAAAAATGATGTCATCCACATATATTTGCACAATCATTAAGTCTTTCCCTCTCCATTTTAGAAATAAGGTTTTATCAATTTTACCTCTTGTGAAACCAATGGATAAGAGAAAGGTGGAAAGAGTTTCATACCAGGCCCTAGGTGCTTGTTTGAGTCCATACAAAGCTTTGTTAAGCTTGTAGACATAATCAGGATGGAATGTGTCTTCAAAACCAGTTGGTTGACAAACATAGACCTCCTCCTGAATTTTGCCATAAAGGAATGCACATTTGATGTCCATCTGAAACACATTGATGTTGTGGTTGACAGCAAAGGCTAGGAAGAGTCTGATAGCCTCTAGCCTAGCTACAAGAGCAAAGGTTTCATCATAGTCTATCTCTTCTTATTGTCTGAAACCTTGAACCACAAGCCTGGCTTTATTCTTGACAGCTATACCCCTTTCATCAGTTTTGTTTTTTAAGACCCACTTTGTGCCAATTGGACCAACATACTTTGGCAGTGGTACAAGTTCCCATACTTGTTGTCTTTTAAACTGAAGGAGCTCTTCCTGCATGGCTTCTATCCAACTGTTGTCTTTTAGTGCCTCTTGGTACTTGACAGGTTGTGTGAGAGATAGAAAGCCTACAAAAAGTCAGATATTTGAGGATTGGCTTCTTGTGAGCACACCCTCTCTGATGTTGCCAATGATTTGATCTGGTGGATGAGCTCTTAGGTAGATTAGATCTCCCTGATATGGTATGATGGCATTTTGAGGTGAAGGACAAAGGTTAGGTGACTCTATTGTTGTAACATCTATTTGCACTTCTGTAGTGCCAACAGATGTTTGAAATGGAGGTAGGGGAATGGGTCCAAGTGGTGTGAAACTGGACTGACTTTTGTCAACAGTGGTTGAACTTTTGTCAACATATGATTGAGCAGTGGATGAGATTGATGAAGTAGTGGTTTGAGGGTAAGACTGGCCAACAGTGGTTGACTCAGCTGTGACAGAGTTTTGACAGGTGTTTTGGACAGCTGCTTCCTCTGATACAGAATAGACTTTATAGTGACTTGGAATCACAACATCTGTTCTGTAATCTTGTTGTGGAGATTTTGGAATACTTGCACTGTTAGTTTTGACAGTAATATCTTCAAATTTGAATTTATCTAAATCAAACAACTCAGCAGGATTTGTTGGGATTTTCAAGGTGGAAAGTTCATTGAACTATACATTTAGGGTTTCTTCTACTGTCCTGGTCCTTGTGTTAAACACTTTGCAGGCCTTGCCAGTAGAAGAATATCCTAGAAAATATCCACAATCTACTTTGGCTGCAAATTTTGAGATGGAATCTTTAAGATTTAAAATGAAACATGGGCAGCCAAAGATTTTGAAAAATGAGATTAGTGGTTTGATTTTGAATAGAATTTCATAAGCAGTCTTTTGATGTCTTCGGTTGATTAAAACTCTATTTTGGACATAGCAAGCAGTGTTTACAGCTTCTGCCCGGAAGGACAGTGGTAAACCAGAATCTGCTAGCATAGTTCTTGCAGCCTCAATGAGGGTTCTGTTTTTCCTCTCAACCACCCCATTTTGCTCTGGTGTTTTTGGGATGTTGTACTGCCTCACAATCCATTTTGACACAGAGAAATCATCCAACTCCTTATTTTTAAACTCTGTCCCATTGTCACTCCCAAAGACTTTTACTGGCAAGTCATATTGTTTTTCAACTTTGGTGACAAAGTCCTTCAAGATACCTGCAGTCTCATCCTTAGAGTGTAAAAAGTAAGTCCATGTAAACCTAGAAAAATCATCAACTATGACAAGACAAAATCTTTTTCTTCTTAGACCCATGATTTTAACTGGGTCAAACAAGTCCATGTGCAACAATTGTAGACATTGACTTGTTTTGGACTCATCAATGGATTTGTAAGAGCTTTTATGTTGTTTTCCTTTTAAGCAGGAAACACAATGGTCATCACATTTGAATTCTTTTGATGGTAAACCTCTTACAAGGCTTTGTTTGGAGAATGAGTTGATAGTTTGAAGGTTTGTGTGACCCAGTCTCCTATGCCACAATTCTGTCTCCTTGGTGGAGGCAGCAGAAAACAGACAAACATTTGCCATAGGATTATCCTTCAACATATCAACTACATACACATTGCCACTCTTATGAGCAACAAGTTGTGCTTTGCTCTCAGCAATGATGGTATCAATCTTTTTCACCACTTCTGGTCTAATAATCTTACAAGTTTTCTTATTGAATAATGAGCCATACCCTTTGTTACTCATTTGTGATACACTAAGAAGATTAAATTTAAGATTATCAATAAGATTGACATTTTCAAACTTGAGTTTCCCAACCTGAATAGTCCCTGAACCCAACACCTTACCTTTAGAATAATTACGAAATGATATGTCACCCCCTCCATGAGCTAAGAAGTCCAAAAGAAGGGCTCTACATCCTATCATGTGCCTGGAGCCTCCACTATCTACATACCAAAGACTATCTAAGCAAGCAGAAGCTCCCTACACATCAGTAATGAATTAATTTTGGTGAGTGTCCAAAGCCAGGTTGGCTTTGAATGGGTCCACAGACTTTTCAGCCTCAAGCTTAGGAAGATGATCAGTGGTTTGAACTAGTTTTTGAACCAAGTTCAACAGCTGTTGCTAACCATTTGCCAGTGCTTGAATGTCAACACTTGGTGCAACAGATGTTTGATCACTTCCTGACAAATGATAGTAACCATAAGGATTTCTGTTCACTCTTGGTTTAGAAGGCCTTTTGGGTTCTTCATAAACATGTGGCAAATTATGACAAGGTGGTTGTCCATATCCTCTTGGGTACTTGTTGGTGGGTGGAGCATCTGTTACTTGGACATCCCTAGAAGCAGATGTTTCAAGGCTTTTGGTAACAGATGTTTCGATTGGAGCAAAAGTCTATTTGGGTTTTCCTTTTGGAGTACTCACCACCTGACTTGCTAGAGTTTTAGCCTTGCACTCTTATATTTTGACATCAAAATTTTTGAGATGCAGACACTCTTTGGTTTTGTGATTCTTTTTACCACATATTGAGCATGTGGTCTTAGAATCACACACACTTGTTCCTTAGTTGATGTCATATGCTTTTAGAAGAAAACAGTTTTTAGTAACATGATTCTTCTTCTCACAGAAATCACAGAACAAGTGGACAGTCTTTTCTTTCTTTTCCCTTTTTCAACCTTCTTTTCAACAGATGTTTGAACATCTGCTGGAAGGTCTGTCAAGGGAATGACCTTTTCCTGTGGTGCTTTCTTACCATCAGGGGTTTTAAAATCAACTGGTTTTAAGTTTTCAAGAGTACCACACTCATCAGACCAACTAGGTTTAAATTCATATTTTTCAAGTTCAGTGAATGATGAAGAACCTTCTGGTTTTTCAAGAACAATTTTCTTGCCATTAGGTTCAGTGATTTTAATCACTTGACCCTTCAAATTAGTTGGTACTACCTCAACTAACTTTTGATCCCTTTTGTCAGTGTTTTCAAAAGCTGGAGCAGTGGTTTCAAAACCAAAACCAAACTTCACATGACTTTTGGTTTGTTTGTTGAGGAGCATCTCAAAACCTTTGCATGATTTCACCCTTTTCTGACATTCAACTTGTGTGGTCTCAAGCTCACTTTTGCAACTATGATATTTAGTTATCATAGTTTGGAGCTGGTCTTTGGTTATAGTTGCTTCATGTTTTAAGCTGCTTATTTCAGATTCTTTTTCAGTCAATTTTGATTTTAACTCTTTTGAAAGTTTTTCAAATTGAATTTCATCATCTAAATTTTACTTCCTAAGGTTTTCATTCACTTCTTTAATGTTAGCAAATGCTATTACACATTTGTTTGAACACAAATCTTTTAGGATTTGAGGAGATACCTTAGCAGCAGCCATCAATGCATAATCACACTTGCACTCACAATCATCAGATGCACCCCAGAGATCTGAGAGACTCACAACCTCTTCTTCAGATTTTTCACTTGCAACTTCCTCATCAACAATATCATCAGTCACAACTACATATTCAGTCACCACCTCCTCAGATTCAACCTCTTCTACCATAGCCATGAAACAAAAATTTTATGGTTCATTTTCAGCTTTGGCAACTAGTGCAAAATTTTCATATGTCAACTCATCTGGTAGACTGCTCCAATCAACAAAGCCTTGTGTGAAGAAACTCTATTGACTGGTCTCTGCAGGAGCTGAGGGTGGAGCAGCAGTCATTGGCACTGGTGCCTAAGCAACAGGGGTTTGCACATAGTGGATCTGAGGAATAGTGGTTTGGACATACTTGACAGGAACAGTGGTTGAGGATTGTGCAAAATGAGCAGTGTTTTGCATATTTGGTCCAGGGGTATTATGGGAAACTTGATAAGTGTTGGTCTGTGGCATTTGATTTGGATAGGTAATCATAGGTGTACCATGTTGACTCCTACATTCCCTAGCAAAATGACCACGTCTAACACATTTATAACACTTAATCTTTGATTTATCCAACCCCACTTTTGACCTGCCAGTTAACCCTGGAAACCTTCTGCCAATTGGTGCATAATGTCCATTTCTTGTAAAAATTGTTAGTTCTTACACTGAGCAGAGCCAATTGCTGCATAATGTCCATTTTTTTCCAAATCATCAGGGTCAAAGTACTTTAAGTCATCATACTCAAAGGATATGTTATCAGATGCCTGGATATCACCACCACTTGTTGTAAAAGCATAGTTAGGTGAATAAGAATCAGAGTTAAATCCTGAGTTAAAACCTGAAGTTATGTCAATGAAATGATCATAACTCTGATCCTTATTATTACCAGGCAGCTCATCATGACCCAAAAGTGCTGTATTCCCATATACATAGTCATCAGACACTTTTCTAGAGTCTTGGAGCTTCCTTTTCTGGTTAAGCTCTCTCTCATAGGTCAAGAGCTTACCATGAAGCTGGGTCAGTGATAGGTCCTTAAATCCAATTGAGTTAGAACATGACCTAGTGTTCTGTTGAGCTAGAACATGGCTTATCCGACGTTGCCAGATATTATATTCAGATCTGACAAGCATCAGTGGCTTGTTGTTAGTGCCAGTATTGTGTAGATCATGATTGATAGAAGCCATTCTCTGATTTTTTTCGAAAACAAAGTCTGTTTAAAAATGGTTGAATCGAAAATAAACTATTACTCTGTTTCCAATCCGACAAACAAACGATATCAATAATTGTGAGATGATCAGTTTATATTAAATTGATTAGTTTGATCGAATTTAATTGACCAAGCTCTTATACCAATTGTTAGGATCTGAGTTTGATTGTTTTGATTGTTTAAGAGAAGAAGTAATGAACGAAGTGAATTATAATTGGAATGTGCTAAACTATTAATGAAAACAAGAGAGTAAATGATTTTCAATCGAAAGCTTTCATTAATCAAATGATTACAATCAATAGTATAAGTACTCCCCCTCAGCCTGATCACTCTGTGATTGTTTGTCTAAGAGAACGTTTCGAGAGATGAATAGAACAGTACAAGCACTGTTCTATTTATAGACAAATCTAAACCACTGATGATGACCTAGGCTGACGTCACCTAAGACAGTTACCTCTAACAAAATAACAAACAAAAACATGGATTTCATTCGTACACAAAGGTATTTCTAACTTCATAAAAATATTTTGTGACTTCATAAAAATAATCATACTGGTTTAGCATGCACGTCAGCCCAATATATTTAGAAAAATATTAATTTAAAGTGTGGGCATAAGAACTCACCTTGCTTGTCTCACAACAAGGTACGTAGAAGATCCTAGTGATGTGAAATAAGACAAGGACCTGTTAACATATAAATAATGTAACCAAATTCTTAAGGTATTATACATGCTACTAGCATGTATAATAATCTCTACGTAAACACTGTTAGAAGAATAATCTTGATTCATTTATTAAACATGTGTTAATTAAGTTATGTACATATGTTAAGTATTGATACATTATTAGATATCATAAGTTTAGATATTTAAAGTATTGACCGGTGTGTCAAACTCTAAGACCGAACGGTTATAAGGTAATTAAAGGGTCATGTCTATTCGGTCATACCTGTTCGGTGTGTATATATAGGCCGAAACAATGTATTTTATGTGTGTGGAAAGTATTGTTTATAATAACTACTTTTCAAAAGTTTTCCTCCATATTTCTCTCCCTCTATTCGATTCTTTCAAACCGGTCGCATTCATTCAAACATTCCAGAAAACAAACATGGCATCAGAGCCAACGTTTCCAAGAACCTGTGGTGGTTTATTCGATGTTAGTAGGAACGAAGCAGAAAATTCGGGAAAAGGGGCGGTTACGGTTATAGGCCGCTAATTCCCAATTTAACATATGATCATGTGGATCATAGATCGAAGGTCAAGAAGGCAGATGGCGAGAGTATTGGAGACTCTCTTAATAGTAAGTTATCTTTGTTTAACATTGGGTCTAGTAGTGTGTCCGTGAGGGATCACGAAGAGAAGAAGAAGAATGCACAAAAGGAATTCAATCGGCAAGTCAAGATTGACAGAGAAGTGCCCGAATATCCGTCTACCATGTGTTGCAAAGGTTGCCCTAGTGGTTATAGGAAAGAATATTTTCGTGGTAAAGGATCCGTGGCGATCACAAGTGGTGGACAATTGCACAAGATTCAAAATGTGTTTTATGTGCCCACACTTACGAAAAATGTGTTAAGTATTGAGAAATTAACACAAGAGGGATTTGAGATTGAGTTTGAAGGCGATGTATGTTACATCAAGAAGCCGTTCATTCAAGAGTTTAGAAGGGTTATAACTTGTCGTATATGTGAATCGGATGACCATTTCACATTTAGATGTCCCGCATTTAGTCAAGGCCGAAAGGAAGAGAATGAACAAAGCTGTAGCCTAAGTGTTCACCATGGCCGAACCAAAACAGAAAAATATGATGGGTTCAAGGATAAAGGAAAGCGGGTTAGATTTGAAGGCGACAAGATGGAGGGTATAACCAATGAAGATAAGCACTTTGACGACTATTCCATTAACAAAGATCAATATGAAGGTGTTATGGAAAGAGGTCCGGCGATGTATCCAACCGAAGGAACCCAATTGCAAGATTGTATTGTCTTTATGGATTTAATCCATATTACTAGCACGGTTGAAAGATACAAGAGAAGGTTCGAATTAGAGTTTGAGAGAACCGTAAATTGGTTTGTGAAAGAATTCTTACAAATAAGGAGAAGAGCACCAATCCCACCAAGAGACGAAACGGGTTATCCAATTTGTTTGTTGGATCTTTACAAGATGGTACAAGTATTTGGTGGTTATGACAAAGTGACAAGAGACGAAAATTGGACGGTAGTGGCCATGTCAATAGGATATGGAAGAGGTTTGCCAAGCCTAGTGTCAAAGATGGATATTACAAGAAATTTGAGGCAAACATATGTTCGTTACTTGGAGATGCTAGAATGGTATCATCTCAAGTACAAAGGAAGAGAGTTAGTGGTCAAAATCAACGAAGAAGCAATGGAAGATCACAAGATGAAAGGTGCCGATTGGAAGGACTCGGAATTGCCCCCAAAGAAGAGATCAAGATCTTCATCAAGTGAAGACTAAAGCCGAAGTGCAAGAATCAAGATTAGGGAGGAGAATGTTAGAAGAATAATCTTGATTCAATTATTAAACATGTGTTAAATAAGTTATGTACATATGGTAAGTATTGATACATTATTAGATATCATAAGTTTAGATATTTAAAGTGTTGACCGGTGTGTCACACTCTAAGACCAAACGGTTATAAGGTAATTAGAGGGTCATGTCTATTCGGTCATACCTGTTTGGTGTGTATATATAGGCCGAAACAATGTATTTTATGTGTGTGGAAAGTATTGTTTATAATAACTACTTTTCAAAAGATTCCCTCAATATTTCTCTCCCTCTATTTGATTCTTTCAAACCGGTCACATTCATTCAAACATTCCAGGAAACAAACAAACACTTGCATGGTTAATTGGTTATTATGTTTCTATGTGTAATCCCATGCGTGACCATTCACTACTAGAAAAAACACCTTTCTTGACGCGCATTGCGCGTCATGAAATGGTGTTTATGACACACAAAAGAAAGTCATTATAGGCATGGTCATAAATTTAATATGACATGCAGGCGTGTGTCATCTTTTAATGACACGCATTAATGACACGTTTTCATGACATGCATTTATGACACTCTTTTTTAACACGCATTTACGATACACTTTTATGACACAAGCTTATGACTTTCATTTTGCGTGTCATGCTTTTTTTACCTAAAAAAAAATTTACTGCACAATTACTAATTAACCCTGGATTCATATTTATATTTATAATAACAAAATCAATAAATTTCATAATAAGATGCATATATTATATATACCAAAATATATTATATATACCAAAAACCCATTACATTTGTCGAATTCTACCACAAGTATTCAACGGTTACAAAATTGTGTTAATACATAACGTTAGTCTAGACCTAAAATACGGATCACTTGAAAATGTACTTTGCGGCATAACTTGACCATTCTTTACGAATGTCATTGATATCCGCATCCGTGTAAGCATCTACTCCTCCCCCAACCTGAGATAACAATTAAATTAAAAAAGATGAAAGGGTTAAAAGTTAAAGAACACACATGAATGAGTGGAAATTAAAGTAAAATATGATTAATAAATAATCCCTAATGAAATGGAAAATATGGTCCTAAACTATCAAGTGTGTGACTAAACCAAAAGGAAAGAGGAAAATACCGTGCTATGCATATCTGCAACCCGCGACAAACAATTGATGTAAGGTGCCCATTTGGAAGCCTGCATTAGGAAACAGAAGATAAACAAGGAACCACTTAGAACATGTCCCCAAAGACACTCATCAGAAGCGTAATAGCATGCTAATGATACAAAAAAAAAACATGTAATAATAAAAGGTCAATTATACCTGATTAAGACTTTGGTGTAATAAAAAAATTTTATGTGCTTATGAGTGAAACGCCTTGAGAATTTTCTTAGCAACAGCACCAGCAACAACTCTCCCAATCGCCTGTCTAGCTGATTATCGACCACTGCCCTATAAACCATCAACATGTATTAGTTGTGAATATACTTGAACTCATATGTCGCATACTTAATCTTCATTAGAAATACCAAGTGAACATGAATCTTAAATATGCTACATACATATGGGCATTGGGGTATTAAACATGCAGCAAAAGTATGCTTTTTGATAATAACACAAACCACGCAATGCAAAAAGAACAAATGATTTGTAAAGAGTAAAATTTTAGCATCAGGTTTACCCACCAAAATTTGTCAAAAAATAATGATTGAATCCATGTTCTCTACCAGCAAAAGATAATTTGTCATCACACAATTAATATATCATCTCTTCTTTACTATAATTAGATGTCCTACAAACTGAAGCATCGGAAGCTAACAACGTTCATTTTCTTACATACGAACACTATTTCACCTGGTCAATCTAAGAAATACAACACATATCACCAACAATAATCAGGTTTGCCCCTTCTCATAATACTCATTTTTAAGCCTTCAGGTTATTATAATCAAAGTTCAATATAATAGCGGTGTGTGTACATATATAGATATCTAAAGTTGATAGTTGTCTAGAGCAAATAGCATTGGTAAATATCGCATTGATCCTTACCCACTTGTGCAATACCTAGAAACCAAACAGAACAAACACATTTAAGTAGCCTTAATAGTCATACGGATGGTAAATTATATTTAGATGAATCAATATCTTTGGATGAAAACAAGAGATGAGTACGTTTAAACGATTCAACCACATAAAATATCTTTTTCAGACTCCTTTATAAGTACAAAACTATGAGATACCGCCAGCGTAATTGTATGAAAAATACAAAGAACAAGCACCATGGATCCAAAAACTACTTACCTTGATTTTGCTGAGATTTCAAAGGGTCCATGTATAATTGAATCCAAGACAAATAAGGCACATAATAATAATATTGAACCACACTATCACTAATCACTATCATTCAATATTAAAGGAACTCTAGCACCAAAAGCACTCCATTCTTTAAAAGACTCCTACAAATCACTAAGCATAAAGTACGGTTGATATTCATCACAATTTCTCCACCCCCATTGCTCTCTGTAACACAGAATTCGACGTAAATCCCTTAATTTGTAGGTATGTATTTCTTACAACGAATCCATTATTAACCTATAAAAACGGTGAGTTGACCATTACTAATCCAGTGAACTATACATAAAGCAACAAGCAAGCAAAAAACATGTTCCTTTAATAGTGATTGCACGTTCAAGTGTTGGAACTCCATAAATTCCTTGATTTTCAAGTATGTATTGCTTATAAGGCATACCAATCGGTTATTAATCTATAAATCAATGAGTTAACCTTCTAATAGTCAATTAATAAACTATCAAAAATCTCAAAACAATTCACATCTATCCTATAAACAAACAATAAATCTGCATAAAAAAATAAACAACAAAAATAATAATAATAATAATAATAATAATAATAATAATAATAATAATAATAATAATAAACCTTTGAGGGATGCTGGGCATGAACAAAAGGCGTAACCGATTCCAAAAACCGTTCCAGTTACACATCGGTGACGTCACCGGAAGTTCAACCGGAACCGGTTTCAACGGTTTAAGCACAACTCGGTTCTCAGGTCCAGATGACATCGGAGTGACGTCACTTTGTGCTCGCCGTAGATTATCCTAAACCTGACGGTTTCTTCTCCGTTATGAATCTGTCCAAACTGTAATCCTGCTCCAAACATATTATGTAAAACCCTAGCTTACAACTTTCTTTATATATATTGAACCACACTATCACGGTGGTGGTTTAGAGAAAAAGAGAGTTTGGAGAGAGGGGGGTGTTTGAATCAGAGGCTAGGGATTGTGCGAAAAAAATAAAGGGAAAGAAGATTAGTGGGTTTTTTAGTAGAGAGAACAGGGGCGGGATGGGAGGGAAAACAAAATTTAGGGAAATTTTTAAATTTTATGACACAAAATAATGACGTGCAATATCTTGTACCGTCATGTTTTTAATTTCTTGACACTAAATTCTTGACACGCAAAAATATGTGTCATTATTTAACTAGATTTCACATTCCATGACATTTTTTTAATGACGCACGCTTTTGCGTGTCATAAATAAGTGTGTGTCATAAATAGCGTGTCATGAAAAGCATTTTTCTAGTAGTGATTATACATAACCCTTGCGTTAGCTCCCACATAAAATGTGTCAGTTTACATAACTATCCATTCCCAAGACAACTTAAATCACTTATTTAAAATTCTAATATATCTTTATGATATAATCCTTTAAATCATGCAATAAAACTTAGTTCAATCCACCCATAATGAACATGTATTCCATAAAATAATGATCCATACCCTTTTAAACAACTCCATGCCATCTCCTCATCATATCTCCACCTGGAGAATTCCACTATTTTTTTTATGCATGTTCACTAAATTAAATTAATCATTCAATTACGTCCAGCCACACCCATAGCTCAGCTACAATTCTACAACAGGCTCCCATGACCAGGTTACATTCACATGGACTCAAGTAGCAGGGCCGTCTCCGAAAATGTCAAAAAAAATTTGGGCCTTGGGCGAAAAAGAGTTTGGGCCCAAAATTTTGTAAAGATGAATGAATTATAAAAAAGAAATTGAGTATAGTGCTAGAGCCAAGGATTGAACTTGAGACCTCTACATTAAATTAACATGGTTTTTCCAACTCCACTAACAAGACTTTAATGTATAAAACACAAATATATATCCTAAATATAGAATTTAATATATATACGCATATTTTAAAAAAACGTTCGGGCCCATTTAAGGGTCGGGCCCGGAGCCGGTGACCACCCGGCTCACCCTCATAGCCGGCTCTGTCAAGTAGTCACCCCAAAAGGGAACCATCCTTGCGAATACATTAAATCGTAACGGGTCCACATGTATGCATTCGAAGCTGAGCCCATAATTGATTATCTCACCGAATACCGGCAAAACTTAATAACAGAGACAAATAAGTACCTGGAGATGGGATCGCGGGCTACTCCAGGACCGGTCTTAACTCTGGCCACAATGGTGATAGCGAAATCTTAAGAAGAAATATGTCTGTCATCATTGCGAACAACCACCGGACTAACATGTGCAAACAACCTGGTCACAATCGCGTGTGCTAATCGTCACGTGAATAATGTTAGCGGGCTACGTAACACAAGATCCATAAATGACTATCAACGGGGGTGCCCATATCAAGTGCTCTTCTAGTCTATTACATACCGTCGGATACTATACCTACAAAACCATGGGAACCAGGAGGGATCGATGCACCCTACGCTTCTATTGGTTTGTGGCGGCAAGGTGAATACACTTTGAAGATGATAATCCTGTACGCGTTCAGCAAGTGTAGGGTTTTACACTATGTTCCAGAGTTTCATTAAAGGATGGAAGAGAAAGGATTGGGAAGGAAGTGGGGAAAAAATGTGTTCCAGAGTTTTTTTACGCGTTCAGCAAGTTTTTTTTTTTTTGCACAATTTTTTTTTTTTTCACAGTTTCACTTTTTTGCACTAAGGTCCTTCAGTATTGAGTATAATTCAAATAAAGACCCATTCTTATTTTGTAATAACTGTCTAATTGACCTCCATGTTTTATCTTGAAGAAACAATCCAAAGTTGCTTGACGTTGAGATTTTTTTTTTCTTCCCTTATCTCCGCACTATATATTTACGCCCCATTTACGGTGTGCGCATATAATGGGTATGTTTGGCAAGGAGCTTTTAAAAGTTGTTAGGAGCTTCAAGCTTCAAGCTTTTAAGAAAAAGCTCATACTCAATAAAAAGTCTTGTTTGGTTGAAAAGCTGAAAGCTTTTAGGTTACGAGAAAAAGCTCTACAGTGAAAAGCTACTAGTACTAGCTTTTCAGAAAAAGCTCTACTAGCTACAAGCTTTTAATTAGTAAATGACACAAATACCTATTCTATTATTAAAATTAAAATAAAAACTTTCTTTACAAGCTTTTAATTATACCCATTTTGGTCATTTTATACATTTTATTAAAAGTTCCAACTACTCTGCCAAACACCAAAATATATTTAAAAAACTTCCAGCTACCAGCTTCTAGCTTCCAGCTACCAGCCACCAGCTAGTTTTGCCAAACATACCCAATGTAAAGTTGCGCTAGTTTTAACGAATTATACTAATTTCGTGAAAATAACGTTAAAAACGACGGATGGTTAATCATGCATCATGTGGTGGCGTTGATAGCCAAAAGACAAAGGGGTACATGCACCGATCGGGTTTGTCCCAATTGCTAAGTATTCTGTGCCTTATGTCCAAGGCTTGATACCAAACCACATCGAACCGGGGCTCTCACTGAAAGCAACCTCTCTATTCTTAGGGGTAGAGGTAAGGCTGTCTACATCTTACCCTCCTCAGACCCTACCTTAGCTTTGCTATAGTCGGGATTAACTAAGTATGATGATAATGATGATGATGATGATCTCCATACCATATATTAAACGTTCAATGTCGTAGACAAAAATTCAGGGCGTTATAAGTTTACCCCACTTACAAAAGGATTCGTCCACGAATCCTAGAGTGTAAGGTAATAATTCCATCCTTCCATTGCATCATCAAGTACTTAGAAACTTTAACTTTTTTTTTATCGACTTTTCTTGGGGTTACTTCACATCAACTTCCCTCATATGGCTTAATATCCATTAATATCTCGTTATCCTCCTCAATCTCTTTAACAAGCACCTTCAAATAGATAGAACGTTCCTATGATCATTTTAGGTTATAACAGAAAAGTAACAATCATGACACAAAACCAATACTGTAGATTAGAGCAGGCATATCCCACTTCTATCATAGCCCAGTTTATAAGGTCGGATAGTCGCCAAACACATCAACTTCTCATACGGTGGCATCCTAATAGTGGTGTGATAATCCCAGCTACTGTCGAAATCGATAATGCATGCCAGAAGCATATCTTCGAGATGTTGGATGGTTCTTTTTGACTGACCATCCGTCTCCGGATGATACACGGTGCTGATGTGTAACCCAGTACCCATTCATGTAGAACGAGTGTCCCTATTGGAAGTAATAGACACTTGCACCCGTGCTTTGATACGATCTCCCGAAGGAACAATTCTGCCAACCTTTTGGAGTTAAAGGTCTCCCGTATCGGCAAGAAGTTAGTACTCTTTGTCAATCAATCCACCACCACCCAAATGCTGCAAACACCTCGGGCGTACGGGGTAGCTTAGTAATGAAATACATAGTAAGATACTCCCACTTCCATTCTGGTACCTCCAAAGGTTGAATTTTTTTTTTCAAACGGTTCCTCATGTTCTACTTTAACCTGTAAACAAGTCAAACATTTCCTCACATAAGTTGCTACTTCATACTTCATTGCTGGCCACCAATAGTTCTTCTTAAGATCTTGATACATATTGTTTCCCCCGGATGATTAGAATGGCGGTTTCGTGCGCCCCGTCCATGATTTTATCCCTAAACCCTCCATATCGAAGTACCCACATTCGGTCTTTTGTGAACATAACCCCTGTCTCCATCACACTACAAAAAAAAAATGCCATATAGTGGCACACACTTTTAATGACATTTAGTTGTTGTGTCACTAATTTAAGTTTTAGTGACACTTTGTGTGTACTATATTTGCTTTACACACACATTTAATAGCATTAAGCTTTTATGCCACTAAATTAGATTTTTAGTAGCATTTATATGTGCCATAATTGTTTAACACATGTTTTTAGTGACATTTTTGAAGAGTATGTTTTTAGCGACATAACACATGTTTTTAGTGACATTTAACGTTTATGGCACTAAATCAAACATAACTTCCTAATTTAAGGAAACAAAATTCCCTCTCATAAAAATATTTCTTACTCAAAATCAAATTTTCCCGATCACTTTTAGTTTCCCTCTTCAAAAAAATATTTCCCTCTTCAAAAAATATTTCAAACTCAAAATAAGTTTTGATATTGATGGGGGGTTACGAAAATGAAGTTTACAACTAAATAAACATTAATGTAAATTTCAGAAATGAAAGAGAAGGTTTAGATTGTTTCTTTTATCTTGAAATAACTACCTACACTACGCCAAAATATGCCTACGGCTACACAAAAAAAGTGTGACCATAGGCCTTTCGCCACACTTTTTTTTTCCAGCTCAAGTGTGACCATAGGTCGAGTCATCGTAGGTATCATACGGCCACATTCACATTTAGTGGCTGTAGCACTTAAAAAGTGTGGCTAAAGGATACCAATATTTCTTTTTGAAATCAAGCATTCTGTTTATTAAATGTGACTAAAGGATAGTAACGGCCATATGAAATTACTCTAAGTGTGGCCATTTTAGTTATATAGTCACTAAAAGTTTTGTTTTAGCCACATCAATTAAAAAAATATGTGGCAAAAATGATTGTTTTAATAAGCTTTCCATCTATTAACTGTGGCTAAAGGGTGGGAATGGCAACATGAATTCACTGTAAGTGTGACCGTTTCTATTATATAGTCACATGAATTTAGTGTAAGTGTGGTCAAAAACTATTTATAGACACACGAAACAATTTTGTACTCATATGTGTGACTATATTCTAACTTTTGGTCACACGTATTTATTTTTTCTATGGCATTTGCTATTATTCCGTCACATAAAAAAAAGTGCGGCTATTGCCTAACTTTGGTGACACATAATCCATTTTGTCCATGACATTTGGTATCATTCCGTCACAAAAAAAAACAAATGGTGGATAACGTGACTAATGATTATATAAAGCCATTTGAAATATTATAATTTTATCTGTGGCTATTGTCCAACATTTGGACACACGTATTTCATTTTACCCATGTCAATTGTTATCATTCCGTCACACAAAAATAAACAAAATTAAGATTGTGTGGCTAATTGTTATGTAAAGCCACATGAAATTTATAATTTTTAGTGTGACTATTATTTAACCTTTGGTCACACATAATAGTTATGTAAAGCCACATGAAATATTATAACTTTATGTGTAGCTCTTTTCTAACCTTTGGTGACACATATTTTCTGTGATTCTATATGGCCATTAAAAATAAGAAAACCAAATGATATTATAAAAATAATAAACCAAATTCCATACATAAGTTTAAAGCTTAAATACTAAAAATCCAATTCCCAGCCGGTTTTCATCTTCTTGTTCTTTGCCTGCTGTTTTTTTTAATCCATCTGGTAGCTGGAGAAACAAAAACATTAAAACATAAGTATAAAAGTTCCCAATTTAGTTATACTTAATTAAAGATTAATTAAGAAACAAACCTTTTCGTCAGATTTGACAAGGGATTTTGGCTAAGTAACAAAAGAACCTAATGCTTGGCCAACTGTTTCTAACGCTCCTGTTTGAATTGGTAAATATGTTGCCTCCTTTATAGCTTCATCAACAGAAACTCTATAGCAATTATCTTGTAATGAAACTCCATGAATGGTTTGATTTTCCATTGAATAGTAAATTGTACCATATGCTATGCGGTTGGTCACATGACAAGAATATAGAACACACTTAAATGTCTACAAAAAATATGGCATATTAACATGATAAAGTTAAAGTCAATATATATTTGCATTTTGCGCAATACATACATGTGGGATCAAGCTTGGATGAAATATTAACAACAAACCCCTTTGCAATGTCAGTCAAGTACAACACTAGAAACTATGAGTTGCATTACCATAAGCAGGTGACTCTAGTCTAATATGTCATGCTCAAACTTTATTAAGATAATATGGATCAGTTACACCATATTTAATTGCATCAATAAGTTGGTGTTTGGTTATTAGTTATGCAACTAATTATCTGATCATTGGATTTGAAGTTATACAAATCATTTTCTATTGTTGGGATAAAATGATTGGAAACTTATGATTATATTAATAAGAGGTCAGGTAATTGGTTATACATCAATCAGTTTTAAGTTATTTATGAAAGCCTTACTTTTATCCTTTATGCAGATTATATAGAAAACATATATGCTCTTTTTTATCTATAAGTTCATTCAATAATAAAAACTTTACAAACACATAAAAAACTAATTATCCACCTATTCTAAACATCAAGTTCATACAACATTTTTGTTACCTTCGAATCAGTGGCAAAGCACTGTCTTGTATCATATCGGCTTTGTCATGAAGCCCCAAGTGGCAAAGCATTGACACCACACTCAGGAACAATGCTGTCAGGTTCGTCAAGTTTTACACAACTTAACTCAAATCATTTTGGTTAATAAATATTACAAAGTGAACCAGTGGGTCTGATACTTGATAAAGTAGCTTTAATTCTAAGTTTTCCAACAATGTCAAGAGCCAAACTATGGACATCCTCAGCTAGAGCAAATCCCCCTCTCCAATATTTAAGCTAAAAATAAACATCAAATAGCATGAGAAGATCTACTGGAGAAACATGACACCGGGGCTTTTTCATGTTAGCCCATTTATATTAACAACAAATGAACAGACATAAATAAACAAACATCAAAGAGTACAAGCTATTCAAAAGAAACCATCATAAACAACATTTAAATAAAAATAGACATGATGTTGATTTTCTTTATGGTTGCTCGTGTTGTTCTTTTGGTATAAATACATGATTAAGATAATTTGATATGCATTTGTACCAAAATAAATATACATGACTGAACATGTTTACTAATCAAAATGAAAGAACGGGAAGCTTCCTCGTGTTTGACTATTTGTTCATTTAACTAAACGAGCTTCCTACCAAACAATTCGGATATCAATGAAATTTAGTACTTGACATACAAAAGTGAAGGAAAAAAGACACCTTTGTGTCAAACGGAAACCTCGTATTAATCCAGAGCATTTTAAGAAGTAGCTGCTCCTATCAACAACTGGGAAGAAACAAATAGACAGTCAACAACACAAAAGTCATGCAATCAATCAACAACACGAGACAAATAGTTGGTAATTATTAGAAAGTTAAACTGAAACATAAACAGGATCAAGACATATGGTTGAACAGTTGGTGTGCATTCTTCTTTTTGTTATAAATACGGCATACAGAGCGAAAAGCAAATTCATAAAAGACATAAACCACTATAGAATGAGCAGATAGTGTAAATTCAAGTAGCAATTGAAAATCGATACATTCAAAAAAGGATATTCCAGTTTCTTTCATTTCCATTTTTAATGCATTCAACATATTTTTTTGTGAAGGGCTAACATTACACTCCCTATATAATTATACCAAATACACCATTGCCTAGATTTGAACCTAGGACCTCCCCTCTAAAGACATAAGCCTCTACCCCAAGCATTCAACATATGGTACACTAGATCTCAAATAATACACAGACATGTTATTAAAGAGAGGAACTATGTGTGTGTGTGTGTGTGTGAGAGAGAGAGAGAGAGAGAGAGAGAGAGAGATGGATAAAGAGAGGTAGCATAAGAAAAGAAGGTGGAAAAAAGGGTGAACAAGACGATGAGCCTTTTGTTTTGGAGGAACTCAATTTTGGGTAATGGATTTGGCGGAGCGGGAATGTGAAAATCTCAATTACATTGAGAGAGGGAAATATTTTTGGGAGGGATTTGAATATATCATAATCTAATTGAGAAGAAATTTTGAATTTTGGTTTTAAATATAACATTAAATATTATTTTTAAATCGAAAATACTTCTTTTTATGAAAAATATAAGAGTACCCGGAGTGGGGGCGGGATCAACGGCGTGGGGGATGTTTTTGGGCGGGAACACCGCCGCCGGCCTGGCGGGAAGGGGGGGGGGGGGGGGGGGGGAAGATGAGCTTGGCGTGGGGCTTGTGGTGATGGTGATGTGGCACCATTTGATTGGTCAGATTTTTTTTTAACTTTAACACAATATAATATTATTTCCTCCCCCCCCCCTCTTCCCCCCTTCCACTCCCCACAATTTTCCCCCCCACAGGAGTCTCACAAGTACCACATGATGCTTCATCCCCCCCACTCCTTATAGTCTAACAATGAAAGTATAGTATAGTTCGTAAATGTTATTTATATATGTTATGGTATGATATATTATTATATAAGAGCATTCACATTAGATTACCCTTATTTTTGTGAGCGAATCCCAATATTTTAAAATGTGGTTTTGAGTGGAAGATATGGGAAACATACTGTTCATCGTATATCTGGGGGAACACAGTTCTTTACATTTATTTTTGAATATTTTTTTAAATGATTGTGAGTGATGAGAGAGAAAAAATAATGATAAATGTATAAAAAGGTATTATTTAATTGAACGGGACTGAGAAAATATAGTAATTGTTACTGTAATATTTGGATGGCGATAGAGAACCTGTTGTGAATGCTCTAATGATATTGTATAGTAGTGTACATGGTAATATGGTATAAAAACTGAATAATGTATTGTATGGCATAGTGTATGATACGGTGTAGTATAGTATAGTACTATAGTATATTATAATTCATGGTATGGCATGAAATGGTACAGTATATGGTATGGAAAACGATAGTATAGTGCAGTGTGGTATAGACTAATAAATCCCAAGCTGTCATCAATTACCCTAACAGGCTAGCAATCGCCCAAAATGACATTCAATTACCATAATTGAGTATCAACGACACTTACTATCCATCACATGCCTAAGTAACTATATGGCATCATCAATCCCCCTTATGGACTAGCAGTCACCCAAAATGACATTCAATTACCATAATTGAGCATCAACGACACTTACCATCCATCATATGCCCAAATAAACTATATGGCATCATCAGTCCCCCTTATGGACGACCATCAAATACCCAAATTCAGCATACATTACCCTAAGTTATCATCATTAGACCTAACTGCCCATAAAGTGTCGTCATTAGCCATAATTAAACATTAAATGATGATAACTAAGCATAAACGACTCAGATTCAATGTAAATGGGCCTAATTGATCTATTAGGTCCAGCTAGGGGTGCAAACGAGCTAAGCTGGGCCCGAGCTCGACCATGCTCGAGCTCGGCTCGATTCGAGCTTTGTTTTCAAAAATCGAGCTAGGCTCATTTCGAACTTTTTACTAAGTCGAGCTCGAGTAGCTCGCGAGCTACTCGACTCATTTGCACCCCTATGTCCAACATGGTTCTTTAAGACCCGTATGTTTCAATATGGTCCATCATTGCCCACTATGATGTTGTAAGACCCACTATAACCCAATATAATCATTCAATATATATATACACATACACAAAACTCGGAAAGGACATCATGACCCATTAAGAGAGCTATGGGACCGAGTATGGGTTTATTCAATTTTTTCCCGTGTATTTATGATTACGTAATACCCGACATGATTACCTGAAACCATGTATGATCTTACATTTTTACCTGGAAATACACCCCAAATTATTTAATTTTCACTTTCTTTTTTGTAGTATTAGTAATTAGGGCTGTGCAAAGGGTTTGGAACCGACCCGGCCCGACCCAGACCCACTAGAACCGTATACCTTTTTATTGTTGAAATTAGGAACCACGAACCGAACCTTAAAAGACTATGTGGTTCCGGGTCCTAAAGGTTCCTATGGGTCGGGTAAAGGGTCTGACCCTCTGGAACATTCTAATTTAATAGGCTTTTAGAGGGTTACATATTCTTATTCTTTTACCATGCTCGTAAAAGAGTTTCTCCGTATGGTTCTAACAATAGCTCATGAGTTGTCTTTTTTAATCATTTTTCATTTTTTGACGAATGTTTTTGTAACAATTTTATTATTCTCATCACTTGAAACATTATGTGAATATTTTATGTATACATCACAAACACACACACACAAACATTAGAACGACATACATAAATATTTACTTCAATTTTGGATATAATATCATATCTATGCATATATATCAAGGCTAAAAATATTTCAAGAAAAATACATTGTTATTTTTATAAATATTTATTTGATATTGTATTAACATTACGTGAAATCAATTACAATAACATTACTACTGGTAATGCTTAGTTAAATATTAATTTTATCTAATCTATTATACCAATTCCCATGACATAATGACACATTTGTTTCCCCCCTTTCCAAACCCCAATTGCAATTTCCCGCCAATGCTAAGAATGCACACGACACATATAACCCTAATAATCAGCCACAACCTTACTCTCCTAATTATGAGTTCGTCACATACAACCGTAGTAATTGTACTTTTGCGTTCCTAATTTGATGCCCTGAAGGTAATTTCCTCATGAATCGATTTATGTCAGTTTCATAGAAGTATATTTGTTTGTCCGATTTATAGAAGAATTTCTCTTTTTCTGATTTGTATTAGTATTTTTGTCTGCTCATGCTTTTAGAACTTTATTTCTTGAACTTTATGATGTTACCTGAATATTTTTTGGTTCATACATTATTTTGCTTTATAGAGTTTTGTTGATCCTTAGTATTGTTCTGAAGAAATTAGACTTTGGTGTATTTTTTGTACTAACATATTATACTTGGAATTCTTTTAAAATATGGATGAACATATCACTAAAATTCACATTTTAGCAAGTAAATTGATGAACTTCTGACATGAAAATGTATGGTGACTGGGTAAATGGTAGTCAAATGTTGAAAGCAAACAGTAGGTTGCAGTGGTAAAAGGGTGATAGCAAATTTATCAGGGAACCAATCTGGGTTTTAAAAAGCGCGCCTGAGGCGCGCCTAGGCGCAAGGCGCATCAAGGCGCAGCCTAGGGCGCCTCAGGGCTTTGCGCCTATTCTATTTCCCTGATCCTTTGGTTCATACATTATTTTGCTTTATAGAGTTTTGTTGATCCTTAGTATTGTTCTGAAGAAATTAGACTTTGGTGTATTTTTTGTACTAACATATTATACTTGGAATTCTTTTAAAATATGGATGAACATATCACTAAAATTCACATTTTAGCAAGTAAATTGATGAACTTCTGACATGAAAATGTATGGTGACTGGGTAAATGGTAGTCAAATGTTGAAAGCAAACAGTAGGTTGCAGTGGTAAAAGGGTGATAGCAAATTTATCAGGGAACCAATCTGGGTTTTAAAAAGCGCGCCTGAGGCGCGCCTAGGCGCAAGGCGCATCAAGGCGCAGCCTAGGGCGCCTCAGGGCTTTGCGCCTATTCTATTTCCCAAAGGCGCGCGCCTCAGGCGCTTTTTTATCAAATTTCAGGCGCTTTTCTCTCTGAGGCGCGCGCCTCACGTATTCTGGGTATTTTTTATGCATAAAAATGTTGTACCTTGGTGTTTTTGGCTTGTACATGTAGGTAAAATCACATAAAAACCTTATTTATAGCTATAATTTGGGTAAATGAAGCTAAAAACTCATGGAATATATATGGGATATATAAAAGAATTTATATAATTAGTGTGCGCTTCGGGTACGAAAATCCCACGCTTTTTGCGCTTTGCGCTTCGCGCGATGCGCTTAGACCTCGTCGCTTTTGTGCGCCTAGCGCTTTTTAAAACCAAGGAACCAATTTTATGTTTCTACTATATTTGGTAAAAGGGTGAAAGCAAAACGTAGTATGATTCTTTATTTAATTGTTTTATTAAGACTTTTTATTTGGATGTATATTGATAAATGATAAATCAATTTAATCCAGGAACCAATTCTGTATGTAGTTGTTATATCCAGTAATGTTTGTTAATTGTTAAGAGTACCTGTTCTAACACATCACATTATAAAAGAACAATATGTGTTGGCATTAGATTCATAGATATTTTCAAACCGATCCCTCATTTTTTTTGTCTGATACACTGTATTTCAATCATTGTTCAAACGGGTATTAATGTATCTTTTCATTCTGGAATACTCTTGTGTGATCCATGGTTTAAAAAAACGCTTGAGGCGTGCACCTCGAGGCGCGCCTCAAGGCGATTTGGTTTGAAAACGCTTCTGAGGCGGCGCCTCAGGTGTTTAAACAGTGGTATGCGCCTCACAGGACTGAGGCGTTATGAAAAGTTGCGCCTCAGGGGGTTTTCAGGTATATTTTTTATGTTCTCGACTTTTTGTGACATTTTATGTCTTTTTTATGTGTGTTTTTTATGTTTTTGATGAATTTGATGATGAAATTAGTTAGCATTTTATTTTTTGAAAGATATATATATAATTATTTATTTAATTTTTTAATTCCTCCTCTGACTTACGCCTCGGTTCGCCTCGAGGCTTACGCCTCGTGAGGCGAAGGGAAAACGCCTCGAGGCGCGTTTCCGTTCTTTTAAACTTTGGTATGATCTATGAGTTTATAGTGTACCTTGAACTCTTTTTCTCTTTTCTTGGTCAGAATTCTATAATCAAACTTTCATTTTTTTTTTTTCAATTTGTTCTTGTAAACCAAAATATTCATTCTAAAAAGATGTCATTTTATCAGTTCCTCATATTCCAAGTTTTTTATATACAAATGAATGCATTATCAACTTATCAATGATCTTAGTACTAACTACCACTAAACATACCCTTCAACTTTATCCAGGAACCAATCCATACATTTATACTTGAACTTGCGCATCTTCTTGATTTGCACGGACATTAGTTCTTGTTCCAGCAACGATTTTCAGGTACATCTCATGCTCCATCTTTTTATTTATATACCTGTTGGTTTATAGCTTTGTTAAGTTCTTTCTGGTCTAGCATCAGTTTAGCATAATCAGGGGTGGACCCACTTTAGTGGGTCGGGTCCCGAGACCCCATTGTTTTTACACAACCTAGTAGAAACGTTATATAAATTTTTTGAAGGACCCATACATATTATAATTCAGTGGAACCCGTAGAAACAAACTCAAGTTTGATGTAGTGGCGAACTCTTTCTTCATTAGTTAAATTTGGTCAAAGGTCACGAGTTCAAGTCCTTTTACATTCTTTTTTTCCCTTTTACTTCATGTAAGTAGTATGTGTGTTGGTTGTAGATGCCTTTTGCAGTGGGGCTTCTGTGAATTATTTTTTCTTATATTCATAACTTTCTAATTAAGCTAGTACATGTAGCAAATGAGAGTTTGGGTTGGGTTTACGCGTGAACATATCTTTATGTTCATTTATAAAACTGGTTATCATTGATGCAAGTGATTTTCCAGTTTTGCATTTGCTTCAGTCATGTATATATTCATGCCTTAATGGCACGGTTACATTATGTGATGAACTATGATCATGTTTAAGATGATATCGTATTTAATTATGCTCTTTGACCTGACCTGACCAGCGAATATTGAAAAACAGGGACCCATTGAGAAAAAAATCTTAGGTCTGTTGCTGACCATAATTATATAATATCTATAATATCATAATTTGGATTTGGATTTGGATTCATGGGAGACATTACACAATTTTACTTGTCTCACAACTTTGCAAGTGGTAAGTAAATATATCTTTCCGGATAAAGTAAGATTCTTATATTATCCATAGCTTCACCATTGTTCTAACTTGATACATGTTGATGTAGGGATCTCATATAACAACTTCACAGAAGATCTACCAATATACCTGGGTTCATTGTCAAGTATTTTAACATTGTAATCTACTTTCTTAAAGCTGCCCATTACTAAACTTTAAAACTTCATGGTATATTTGAAGTCATATGTTATTTGAGTTTGGACAAGCATTTTCAAATACAACATTTGACTTGAATGATATTTACTTTATTATTTTTGTTATTTCGATTGAATGCATACTAGTCACAGCAAAGGTTGCATTTGATGTTAAAAGAGTTGTATTAGGCTTAACCTTTTTAAAGCCTGATAAAATGTGGTTGCATTAGCTTCGATTTCTTGTACTGTTTGTAATTTTAAGTGTGACGTCTCAATTTTGGTCACACATTTTTTTTCTAATGACGTTTGTTATCATTCTGTCACACAAAAAGAAAACAAAGTCACAATGGTGTGGCAAATGTTTGTGTAACGCCACATGAATGTAATTTTGTGACTATTGTCTAACATTTGGTCACACATATTTTTTCCATGACATTTGCTATCATTTTGTCGCATACAATCAAAACAAAGTGATGATAGTGTGGCCATAAACTATTAACGGTCATATGATTATTGTTTTCCCATCACTATTAATAACTTTTAGCCACACTTAAAAACTTAAAGTGTTACCATTATAATATACGTATTTCTTTTTTTCTTTTACTAAGTGACTAATAAACAATGCTTTTTGGTCACACAAACTCACAAGTGGCCATATGTTTTAGCTTCTAGCCACATCATTAAAAATAAATGTGGCAGTTCGTCACATGTTACCACATTTTTCAATTGTGGCTACTAAATGTCACGTTTTTTTCTTAAAGTGTGGCTAAAGGTTTTGAAAAGAAGTGTTTTTTTGTCACATTAACCAAATACGGTGGTGGTAGACCTCATTCGGCCACACTTTTACTACCGTGACTAATAAATGGCACAATTTTTTCTTAAAGTGTGGCTAAAGGTTTTGAACTGTTATGCAATGGTCACATGAATAAATAAGATGTGCGGCTAAAAGCAGGCTCAAAGGTTTTGAAATGTGATTAATGACCTTTAGCCACACATTTAATCAAACGTGTGGCAGGGCGATTTTGACAAAAGTGTGGCTGTAGCCCATTTTTCACGTAGTGCTAGACTAGAATCATACTACCGTTTTATAATGTTGGGTTCAGTTGAGACAACAGTTACCAGAACAAAGAATTTTGATAGGTTATGATATGTTTTGTAAGCCAAGGGACTGAATATGTAATTAATCATATTTTTTGGTGAAACCCTAGTGGGCTGCGCACTTAAACACGGGCCCTGCGCACTTAAGCTAAGTGCGCAGGCCCATCAGCCTAGTCTATATATAGATAGCTAGTGCAGCTCATTAGGGTTAGGGTTTTGGTCATCTTTGATAGCACAAGAGATAAGGGTGCGTACTTAACGTGTATTCCATGGTGTTTCATTGATTATTATCAGTAATGGAAGTTTGAATCTCTTTATCTTGTGTGTCGGTTTTACAAGTTTTATCTAGTATCTTAGTTTTTCAAGATTCATTCCAGATCTTCTCCAAAGATTAAGCCTAAACACTCAAAATGCTTTAGATGTGGAAAAGAGGGTCATGTGGTCAAAAAATGTCATTTGAAACCTAAACCACAAAATGATGTCAAAACTCAAAACTCTTTTTCTGATCAGATTAAAAATCTTCAAAAAACAGTGAAAAGTTTTGTTAAAACAACATAACTTTGGAAAAGACAAGAGTCAATCTTGGGTGAAAATCATGATAGATCAAAACTAAAACAGACATGGATTCCCATAGTTAACTAATTACTTGTCTGAGTCGTTAGTGTACATAGTTTTTCTTGTATTTATCTTTGTCCTTCTTTCATTTTTGTATTTCAGAATAAACTGCAGAAATAGTTGATAGCTATTATGAGATATCTATGGCATGTTGATAGCGGCGCTTCAAGGCATATGACTGCGCTGAAAGAACTCCTCAAGAACTATCGGTTCATTGATGGAGAATTTGTAGCGTTCGCTGGAAATGAAAAGGGTGGAAAGATTGTTGGAATAGGAGATGTGGTCACCAACGCCTTGACTCTAGAAGATGTCAACTATGTTCCAGAATTGTGCTACAATCTATTGAGAATATCATAAGTCTGTGACAAAGGAACTCGGTGTTATTCAATGACATGGAGTACATCTTTCTAAAGCCAGGATTTAAACCACCCACTAACATGATTATGTTGAAAGCTCCTAGGCAGAATAATACCTATGTGATAAATATGAGAGATGCCAAGTCTGAATGCCCAATGACTTGTTTACTATCAAAGGCATCTGAGTCAGAGTCACTGTTATGCCATAGGCGATTGGGACATATGAATTTTAAAAACATAAACAAACTTTCTAAACTAAATTTAGTTAGAGGTCTTCCTTCCAAGGAATTCCCTTTTTCTGAAAAATGTTTTGCATGTGCCAAAGGAAAACAACACAAGAAATCGCATAAATCCAAAACAGTGAACTCAATTGACTCCCCCTTCAATTATTGCATATGGATCTCTTTGGTCCAATTAGTGTTAAAAGTTTGGCTAAGAGATCTTACTGTTTGGTGATTACAGATGACTTCTCTCGCTTCACATGGGTGTATTTCTTAGAATATAAAAGTGAGGCTGCTGATCAGACCTTGATGATGTTTGTTCATCTTATCGAGAATATAATCAAATTGAAGGTAAAGTCTATCAGAAGTGATCAAGGAACAGAATTCAAGAATCAAAGCTTCATGACATTTTGCAGCAGCAAAGGAATTCATCTTCAGTATAGTGCTACGAGGACTCCTCAACAAAATGGAGTAGCTGAAAGAAAGAATCGCACACTTATTGAAGCTGCCAGAACTATGCTCATTGACTCAAAGTTGCCAATCATTTTCTGAGCAGAAGCTGTGAATACCGCCTGTTATGTTCTTAACAGAGTCTTGATCGTCAAGTCACGAGGAAAAATAGCTTATGAATTAATCTTCAAAAGAAAACCTCTCATCGATTACTTCCGACCATTCGGATGCTCATGTACTCTTCTGAACAATTTTGAGAATATAATGAAGTTCAATGCTGTGGGAGATGAATGCTTCTTTGTTGGATACTGTGACAACCTGCACCCTCCACTTTTGTGAATGTACACAATTAGCCCCTCATCAAAACCATGATTGCCATTTAATCAAATTTTCTATCGTTTCGCTTGTATTCAACAAAATATATGAAATTCCTATTACTTATTATTTCTATTATTTGGATTGAAATTCTACATTTCTCGGTTACAAAATTTCTTTTATTCAAATGATAATATAAAATTTGTAGTTCAATTCATTAGAATTTAGTGGAGTTTTAATTATTTACAATTAGCTATTTATGATTAGAACTTTACGTTTAAACTAAATAAGAAGTTTTATATATGTGTGTATATGTATATCCTATAATACATACTAACCATTTATTAGATAGTTATATTAATTTTTTTAGTCATATTAGATGTGTACCACACCCAATTATTTGATAACCAAATATGATCCACAAACGTTTATATATACTTGACCCAAATCTAAACCCGGTTGCAAAGCATGCAATTAACTCTCATTTATCTGCTTTAATTAGAATTATGAAGGTTTTAATAGTGTTTAAATCAAGCTTTTAATCAAGTTTTATTATGAAACCGTCGACCATTAAATCAGAAATTAAATGACCGAATTGCTCACATAACACTATAAATAAACTGTTCACAATCATGGACAACGAAACCCCCCTCTCCCATCACTTTTATGACTACTAAGTTGTTTATGATTTTCAACCGCTTCTTCGGTGAACTTTAAAAACCATCAAGGTCATCCTGTTATGTATCTTTGGCTTGAACGAAACACCGAGCGAAGGGTGAAGCTTTGCTAAACTCCGGGCTGTTATATCCGCAGTCCGTTGTCGTAGTTATGTTAACGGCATTACCATATGTTTAAGGTACCATTTTGTTTCTAGTAATTAGTGAGTAACTACAATACGCCTTTACATTTGTTACTACAAAATTTTCTGGTCAACTTACTATTGCGACCACTGTAAATGGAACTAAGAGGATGAGCTCTACTTATTCCTTTTTGTTCTTCATGGCAGCACATGTTGGTATTGCAAAACCATAAAACCAATATGTGTTATGCCAAATAATATATTAGTTGAAAAGATTAAACTAATGTAAATTAGGTTTTTTTTATCCATCATACGTAATATGATTTGCTAAATTATTTATACATTTTTGCTAACATAACTAGTCTTTTATGTTTATAAATACTAGATATGATATTTATGAAGATAGAAAATTTCATTGGTCATGCAAACATATTTCTACATATTTATCTTCCAGTAAATAAAACCGTTATTTTTAAAACATAGTTTAATCCACACTAAATATTTATATAATCTATTCACAAATATACCTTTAGAAGCTCTTCATATTGAATATATTTTTTTCAATATTATGACATGTTTGTAATATACAAAAATTAAATAGTATTGCAATTATGTAATAGGTAACCATGATATCTTACGCCGCCGACATTAGTTCATTTGGCTATGGTCAACTTTAGTTTGTTTGGTTATGATCGGAGTCCACGCACGTAATGTTGAAGCTTAATTTATTGATTCCCATTGATATTTTGCAATTCATCATCATGATTAAGTGAGTATATTTTTCCCCCTTTTTACTGTTTTACTATTTTGGGGTGACTCATGTACTTACTATCAAGTTTCTATTTCTTTTACTAAATGTTATTCTTTCACTAATTGCAATTCTCATGTGTGTTTGCTTTATGTTAATTTGTGTGTCTATGACTTGTCAAAATCACTAACCTTTGAGGGCCTGGCATTTCAATGAATAGTACTATGGTATATACCCTTTGTGCCTCTGTTGAGAGTCCTTGTCATTGCTATGTATTTCATTACTACTAGCGCATACTATATATATCTGCTTTTCTTTACATAGGGTTGATTTTGAACGGATATTACTTATTACATAATTGCAAATGGTACCGCACATGAATTGCTAAACACTTTTCCTACTATATTTATTCAAACAGGGTATGCTCACCAATACATTTTTTTATTGACATATACTATTTTCGTACATGTTTCGGGTTATTTTGAGACGCTTCTTTTAAGCTTTTGGATTTATAATTAAGCTTTAACTTTATTGTATTTTAGTTAGACTTCATGCTTTAGAATCATTGTATCATTGTATTTCATTTCAATGTAATAAACTATTTAATCTATGTATTCAAATTTACACTTTAGTGCCATGAGCTTTTGAGCAATCGTCACTACGTGACACTTCGATGTTTCCGCCATCGGTTGGGGTGTTACAAATTGGTATCAGAGCCATGGTTATAGGGAATTAGGTTATTAGAATGCCTTTTAGCCTAGTCTATAACTAAGCTTACTTTCACGAGTCCTCTCGTTTATATTTCTCTTATTTCTTATATTTTCTTTCAAAATATTTTCGTTATGATTATTTCTCGTTATTCTTTCGATATTTTTCTTGGCGAATAAGACACTCGTATTTCACAAACGAAACGATATCATCAAGTTAGGAGTGGTATCCATACCTTGGTGATTAATTTCACTCCTTTTATATGATATTTATCTTAGGAATATATCTTTGAGATAGGAGTGACATCCACACCTCAAAGAGTATTACCTTCAAAAAGAAACTTAACCACTAAGCTGGGAGTGATATCCTTAACTTAGTGCTTGGTTTCATTCCACAATAATTTTCAATATTGAAATACATCTTTGAGTTAGGAGTGAAATCCACATCTCAAGGATCTATTTCTACATCTCGTTTTTAATCCCGCTAAAGTTTTGGAATTTACTAGTTATAGGGCACGTGCAATCTGGAAGGGTGAGCGCCTGTATCCTGAGTTTTCTGTCTAGGTCTGGTATTTCGTATAAATCCCAGTCAGACGTTGGACCCGTATACCTACCTAGGAACTCTTGGGATGAGCATTCACTTATAGGCTAAAGTACGCCCCTACAAGTCATTAGGAAATTTCAAATACTTGAGTTAGTCAAAGTATCCTCTGAACACAAATTCCAATGTTTTATATCATTGATATTTACGTTTGTTTATCATTTGAAGACTCAATTTAATCACTTGATGTTTCATATGCCATTGATCATTCGCTTTTGGATTCCTTATCATCATTATTAAAACTTTTTGTTCATTATATTATCACATTAAAGCTTACACTATTTCACTTATATACCATAAGGTATTACTCTTTTTGCGTTGAAACATTTTTCCCATGATTCAAATCTTTAAAGTTCAACTTTGATCACATTCTGATTTTTGAACATTGCGTCTTCATACACGGTTAAACACGAATGTGGTTTCAAAAACTTCTTAATCAACTTATTTTATATCGTCATGTTTACAAATTCACTTTATCGATGTCACAATATATCATTAAATTATGACTTTTGTATCCACTTATGCACCCACAAATACTAATATAGCTACACCCAGTCACCTAAGCCATAGCCAACTACCATTAGTTAGCACTTCTTAGTCAAACTAAACTCATACATAAATGCCTACTACACGATACGCACTAGTTATTAGTAGTTATTTCTATAACGCTAGTTTTGAGCATTAATTTAACTCGTTTACTTTCATTTTGTGCAAACTGTGCGATTTACTCTATTTATATTATACTATTCTTTCAATCGAAATTTTATGCTATACTTATATACTTACATGAACGCATATTTGGTATGCATATTTTTTTTGTGAGCAAAACCCTGTTATACTTTACATTATTTTGTTCATCATCATGGCCAACGAACATACCAGTTGATAACTCGTATGAGATCTAAGCCAGTGCCCATGTACGACTCGGATTAGAGTATTTCTTTAATCCGAGGGGAACGGTGTAAACCTCAGGGTCTATCAATATAAGTGTTTAGAGCCAACGATGTGAACAAAAGTTACCGGTTAAGGGTGAACCCGAAAGGGAAGAACCTCTAACCATGTCTATTACTTACACGTTACTCTCATTACGGTTAAAGGGTAAACCCGAAAGGGAAGGACCTCTAACCATGTCATGATTGAACATTATTTCATTACAGTGGCTATTACATATTGGTTGCACGCATTTGTTTCTTGTATTACTAAGGATAGGGTTATGGAAAAGCATAACACCCTAGTGTAAGGTAAATTGATGATTACGGTCCGGAACGTAATCATGGGCTTACAGGTACATGAGGGTGGTGTGTAATTCTATTTAGGTTGTTGGTAGACAATCAGTACGACTCCAAAGTATCGGGAGTGTGGTGGGTCAGCTGCGGTACACCCTATATATAAGCATAAACGATACTGCGGGAGCGGACTAGGAGTCTAACCAAGAACCTACCCATTAGTTTACATTTACCTCTTCATTAGATCGTTGACTATAGATAGCATTTTCGATAAGAACGTTCTTGCACGAGCTTCAATCCGTCTTCCTAAAGTCTATCTCTTGATCACCCACATAGAAAACTAAAACCTTGTGTACTCTTACATCCTCGGTTATTTGGATTCTTGTTGTATACTCTAATAACAGTTAGACAGAAACTTTTCTAAAGTAGAGAAGATTGCTTCATTAGTACCTTTGCCCTTACCAGTTACATATTTTCCCACTCATTTTTCATGGTAAACCCTCAACTTTCTAACCTTGGGTCAAATGTGTAAAATTTTGAAACTTTTGTCTTGAATATTAGAAAACTAATTTAAATTTTGCCAAATCATGGTTGATGCATTTCTTAAAACCTACTTGCCTTTCTCAACCGTTTTTTTTTTTGTTTGTTTCATAGAAACCTCCACTTGAAAGGAATTTCGGGACGAAATTTTCTAAAGTAGGGGAGACTGTGACAACCTGCACCCTCCACTTTTCTGAATGTACACAATTGGCCCCTCATCAAAACCATGATTGCCATTTAATCTAATTTTCTATCGTTTCGCATGTATTCAACAAAATATATGAAATTCCTATTACTTATTATTTCTATTATTTGGATTGAAATTCTACATTTCTCGGTTACAAAATTTCTTTTATTCAAATGATAATATAAAATTTGTAGTTCAATTCATTAGAATTTAGTGGAGTTTTAATTATTTACAATTAGCTATTTATGATTAGAACTTTACGTTTAAACAAAATAAGAAGTTTTATATATGTGTGTATATGTATATCCTATAATACATACTAACCATTTATTATATAGTTATATTAATTTTTTTAGTCATATTAGATGTATACCACACCCAATTATTTGATAACCAAATATGATCCACAAACGTTTATATATACTTGACCCAAATCTAAACCCGGTTGCAAAGCATGCAATTAACTCTCATTTATCAGCTTTAATTAGAATTATGAAGGTTTTAATAGTGTTTAAATCAAGCTTTTAATCAAGTTTTATTATGAAACCGTCGACCATTAAATCAGAAATTAAATGACCGAATTGCTCACATAACACTATAAATAAACTGTTCACAATTAGGGCTGGCAAATCGTGTATACCCGACCTGTTAAGACACGAACCTGTTAAGACACGAACACGAAACATGTATACCCGAACACGACACGATAACTTATCATGTGCTTTTTCTAAACCTAAACACGAACCTGTTTATACCTGGTTTACACGATTAGACACGATAATACCAGTTTATACCAAGTTTACACGATAAGACACGATAATACTTGTTTATACTAGGTTAATACGATAATACACGAGCATGTTTTTCAAATCTGACACAATAAATGGGTATCATCAAGCATTAAAAAGGTACAATTCCATCTATAAAAATGTATAACTCTAATACTCCACCCCCACAACCTATATTTTTTTTAAAAGAAATCTTAACATGTCTTAACGGGTACTAAACAGGTAAACAAGTATTTAACCTGTTTAGACACGAAAATTAACAGGTATATTTCGTGTCTACCTGTTTAGGACACCAAACCTGTTAAGGCCATACCTGTACCTGTTAAAATCGTGTAGGTTCGTGTCGGGTATTCGTGTTCATGTCTAAAATTGCCAGCCCTATTCACAATCATGGACAACGAAACTCCCCTCTCCCATCACTTTTATGACTACTAAGTTGTTTATGATTTTCAACCGCTTCTTCTGTGAACTTTAAAAACCATCAAGGTCATCCTGTTATGTATCTTTGGCTTGAACGAAACACCGAGCGAAGGGTGAAGCTTTGCTAAACTCCGGGCCGTTATATCCGCAGTCCGTTGTCGTAGTTATGTTAACGGCATTACCATATGTTTAAGGTACCGTTTTGTTTCTAGTAATTAGTGAGTAACTACAATACGCCTTTACATTTGTTACTACAAAATTTTCTGGTCAACTTACTATTGCGACCACTGTAAATGGAACTAAGAGGATGAGCTCTACTTATTCCTTTTTGTTCTTCATGGCAGCACATGTTGGTATTGCAAAACCATAAAACCAATATGTGTTATGCCAAATAATATATAAGTTGAAAAGATTAAACTAATGTAAATTAGGTTTTTTTTTATCCATCATACGTAATATGATTTGCTAAATTATTTATACATTTTTGCTAACATAACTAGTCTTTTATGTTTATAAATACTAGATATGATATTTATGAAGATAGAAAATTTCATTGGTCATGCAACATATTTCTACATATTTATCTTCCAGTAAATAAAACCGTTATTTTTAAAACATAGTTTAATCCACACTAAATATTTATATAATCTATTCACAAATATACCTTTAGAAGCTCTTCATATTGAATATATTTTTTTCAATATTATGACATGTTTGTAATATACAAAAATTAAATAGTATTGCAATTATGTAATAGGTAACCATGATATCTTACGCCGCCGACATTAGTTCATTTGGCTATGGTCAACTTTAGTTTGTTTGGTTATGATCGGAGTCCACGCACGTAATGTTGAAGCTTAATTTATTGATTCCCATTGATATTTTGCAATTCATCATCATGATTAAGTGAGTATATTTTTCCCCCTTTTTACTGTTTTACTATTTTGGGGTGACTCATGTACTTACTATCAAGTTTCTATTTTTTTACTAAATGTTATTCTTTCACTAAATGCAATTCTCATGTGTGTTTGCTTTATGTTAATTTGTGTGTCTATGACTTGTCAAAATCACTAACCTTTGAGGGCCTGGCATTTCAATGAATAGTACTATGGTATATACCCTTTGTGCCTCTGTTGAGAGTCCTTGTCATTGCTATGTATTTCATTACTACTAGCGCATACTATATATATCTGCTTTTCTTTACATAGGGTTGATTTTGAACGGATATTACTTATTACATAATTGCAAATGGTACCGCACATGAATTGCTAAACACTTTTCCTACTATATTTATTCAAACAGGGTATGCTCACCAATACATTTTTGTATTGACATATACTATTTTCGTACATGTTTCGGGTTATTTTGAGACGCTTCTTTTAAGCTTTTGGATTTATAATTAAGCTTTAACTTTATTGTATTTTAGTTAGACTTCATGCTTTAGAATCATTGTATCATTGTATTTCATTTCAATGTAATAAACTATTTAATCTATGTATTCAAATTTACACTTTAGTGCCATGAGCTTTTGAGCAATCGTCACTACGTGACACCTCGATGTTTCCGCCATTGGTTGGGGTGTTACCGATACTCCTTAAGTCAAAAAGCTTATAGAGTATACAACAAACGCACCAAGATGGTACTTGAATCTTTCTATGTAGATTGGCAGGAATCCAACAACACTAACATAGGAGCTGGTCCTGACTGGTTCTTTGATGTGGACGTTGTTTTGAATAATTTCATCATACCTGAAAATCAAGCACCTGAAGATCTAACTCTTGAGAATCAAGCTGCCGATCCGTCTCCTTCTAGCAATATTCTCTACTCTTTTGACGATGACGTTGCACCATTCACCACCCGTCTCTCTCCACTTTTTGCTGATCCCATCTTTCTTCTTCAACCCATAAATGGTGATACAACTGCTGAAACTACACAAATCCCTAAAAGTACTCCAACTACAGAAGAAACATCTTCAACTCAGCAATCTGTAAATGATCCATCCAGCTCCTCAGTACCCGGAGATCACTTATCAAATCTTCCTCCATAAGTGCAAGAAGAAGAGAACATGGGATTCAAATCCTCAAAGAATCATCCTATTGAAAACGTCATCGGACCAATCACTGAGGGTGTTCTGACAAGAAATCAGGCAGACAAACTCAACATCGCTCTCTCAGATTTCTTGTCTCAGAACGTACCATTCAGCATTGAACATGCAGTCAGAGATGCAAGCTGGGTAGAAGCCATGCAGGAAGAGCTCTTTCAATTCAGAAAACTCAAAGTTTGGGAGCTAGTGGACCTACCTGAAGTAAAGTATCCTATTGGAACAAGATAGGTCTTTCGTAACAAAATGGATGAACGTGGTGTGGTGATTAAGAACAAGGCTCGTCTGGTTGTTTAGGGTTTTCGTCAACAGGAAGGGATTGATTATGAGGAAGTCTTCGCACCAGTTACCCGACTTGAAGCCATTCGTATTTTCTTAGCTTATGCGTCATACAAAAACTTCAAAGTCTTTCAGATGGATGTAAAGAGTGCTTTCTTATATGGGAAAATTAAAGAAGAAGTCTATGTATGTCAGCCATCGGGCTTCGAAGACCCTCATTATCCCAACAGATACTACAAACTGGACAAGGCTCTCTATGGTCTTCATTAAGCACCTCGAGCTTGGTATGAGACCTTATCCTCATATCTGTTGCAAAATGGATACACCAGAGGGAAAATCGACATGACCTTGTTCACCAAAGAAGTCAACAAAAACTCTATTCCGGTTCAAATTTATGTAGACGATATTATCTTTGGTTCAACTGATGAAAATTTATGCAGGGAATTCAAAAGCATCATGAAGTCTCAGTTCGAAATCAGCATGATGGGAGAATTGTCATTTTTCTTAGGTCTGGAGGTCCAGCAGAAGGAAGACGGAATTCTTATTCATCAAGCCAAATATACAAGAGACATCTTGGCAAAATATAACCTGTCTGACTTCAAGACGTCCAACACTCCTTTTGCTGTTCAAACTACACTTGTACCGGATCTTCAAGGACTATCAGTGAATCCACACACGTATCGATCAATGATTTGATCCTAGATGTATCTCACAGCCAGCAGACCAGATATTATGTGGGCAGTTGGATGCTGTGCTCGCTTTCAGTCAAATCCCAAGCAATCTCATGAAACTGCAGTCAAAAGAATCTTTCGCTACCTCAAAGGAACACCAAAACTTGGTTTATGGTATCCTAAGAGTGACAATTTTGATCTAATTACGTACTCTGATAGTGATCATGCAGGTTGCAGAATTGAAAGAAAATCTGTCTCTGGTGGTTGTCAATTTCTGGGAAATAGGCTCGTGTCGTGGCAAAGCAAGAAGCAGACAACAGTGTCTATCTCCACTGCTCAGGCTGAATACACAGCTGCCTCCAGTTGTTGTTGTCAAGTGTTATGGATACAAAATCAGCTGTTGGATTACGGTTTGAATGTCATGAGAACTCCTATCTATATTGATAATGATGCTTGTCGTGACATCGTGAAGAATCCAATTGACCATTCTAAAACTAAACATATAGAAATTCGGATTCACTCCATTCGCGATGCCCATGACAAAGGATATATACTGGTGTTGCCAATAGATACTGCTGATCAATAGGCAGATATCTATACAAAAGCTTTTGACAAAACCCGTTTCCGCCAATTGGCAACATGGCTGGAAATGATCAATTTTGAATGATTGTGTTAAAAAAATAATAAATAAATTTTGTATATAATATAGAAAAATCTTATTTTGAGTTAAAACAAGATTTTTGGGGGAGAAAGTAAAACCGGTCTATCCCTACTGCAAAAAAAAATAAAAAAAATCAAATTTCAAGAAATGATAGGAACTAATCATATTTTGTCAGCATGTGAATAGGATCCAGAGGATGTTGCGCTTTCAAGCAACGATGTGTCGGTAGGTTCAGCTTCAAATCGAGTGAACTGCTACTAGGTGATTAATAGCAAATGTCTACACGGAAAGCTGGAATCCCACTGTGTTATAGGTCTGCACAAGCTGAGTCCGGTCATACATAGGTTGAGAGATCAAAAGACACAGAAAATTTTGTGCATATGCGATCAAAAGACACCTAAGAGTGCAAGCTACCAATGCGGGGCTATTCAATCAAATGAGCAGCAAAAGACACGCAATGTTAGTGACGTGCAAACATATATAGATAGCTCAACAAGCGATCAGATGATCATCTTCTCTGCTTATGGAAATATAGACCTGAAGCTCTCATCATTTGATTGACATAATGATCATCGTCTCTACTTATGGAAACATAGACCTGAAGCTCTCATCATTATAACTCAATAAACCTTGAGGATTGGTAGGCTTATATGTTACACCCTCAAATTTCCACGTGCGGGGTTTTACCGCGAGGCGCGTGACACACCAGGATCCAAGTCAACGGTCACAATAAACGACATCTATATGATAAGAAAACAACGTAAACTACCATTGAGTTTCAAAACCGTTCTAACACAGCGGAAGCAAAATGTATTATTACAACTTAAAAGTAAAACTCAAAGTCTGAAATGTTTAACAAAACATGCATATGATCCCTAGACGCCGTGAGACACTGTGCGCCTATACTCAATGCTGCTACCTTAGGGACCTGAGAAAACATGCCAAAAAGACGTCAATATATAATGCTGGTGAGTTCACAGGTTTTAAGTTCGTAAACGTTTTTATGTGTAAAGAAATTCCTCATAAAGTGCCAAGTGTACAAAAGTTCCAAGTAAATAACAAACGTTCCCTTACTACTACGACTGTGTTGCTGAAACCATTACTGACAAACGTTGCTCGAGTTGCTGCCCATGTGCCAAGTGTCAAGTGTCAAGTAGAGACAATATGCACCCGCCCGGCTCCCAGCCGTCAGGTGGGGTTCGTCACACCCGATAGATCTATCCACATTTCCCCCGTTGTGCCCCACACATTCATGGTTTTAATAGGGACTTAGGTTTCGTCGTATAGTAAATAAGTGCCAAGCGCCAAGTGCCAAATGCCAAGTGTCAATGTTTAAAAATGTCAAGTGCCAATGTTTAGATATGCCAAATGCCAATGTTTAAAAGTGTCAAGTGCCAATGTTAAATATGCCAAGTGCCAAACGTGTCACGTTTCTTAAAAGAGTCACATTCCCAAAAGGCGTCATGTTTCTAAAAGCGTTGCGTTTCAAAAGCGTTATGTTTCATAAGCGTTGCGTTTCAAAACATAAACGTTGTATTTGTTAAAACGTGTGGCATGCTTCTCCCCCGAGAAAAAGTGTATAAAAGAGGGGCCGTGAAACTCACCTTAGAGTGCGTCTTCTGATAACTAGAATTCCAACACGTGTATGATAATCCCAACTAATGACAACCTATCAATGAGTTTACATAAGTGTGATGACTATTAACCCGAAGGCTAACTAGTCCCCGATTGTCCAGATCTTGACTACGTGTGTTAAAAAGTGTGTTTAAACGTTAACCGGACATCCCAGACCGACCCGACATCCCGTTGGTGACCCATTACATCAATTAGTCATGCACATAAGTTTAACACATAAGTTTCAAGCATAAAACACTTAGTTTGCATCAAAAATCTCATTCCGGACATCAGATGGTCGAATGTGGTTTTTCCCATTTCCACGTTCGCCCGTTTGAGCCACGTTCGCCCGTTTTTCCCACATTTTGTTCCACGTTCGCCCGTTTGAGCCACGTTTGCCCGTTTTTCCTACGTTCGCCCGTTTTTCCCATGTTTTGTTCCACGTTCGCCCATTCGAACCAATTTTATTCCACGTTCGCCCGTTTTCATCAGCATTTTATAAAACGCACCAAAACGCATCTAAACGATCCGAAAACATCACGAAACATCACCAATCACAGCAGTCAACTATCATTAACATATTCCTACAAAACCCTACCAATTTTATCCCGAAATCCGTCCGTTTTACAAGTCACCCGAAATAGCAAATTATGGAGATGTCACATCAAACGCATGCAATCTTTACCCAATTAGGAAACTTTATGAAATCAATCAATAATCAACTTAATATACTCAGATTATCATGAACAATAAACCCCCAATCATATCCTTATCACTATCATCATGAACAAGCCCTAGATCTAACCCAAAATCCCCAAAATGAACATAACATCATCAATAATCAATTGTAACCTATCTCAATCATAAATCATCATCAATAACAGTCCTAGATCATTGTCATAACATCTATACAGCAATCAATCATCAAACAATACATAACATCACATAAAACACCATTAACACATGTTAATTTGTATGAAAACTCATTGTTTATGAATAGGTTTTGTTTAGAAAGATATTAGAAAGGTTTTTATCCATGAAAACAGGTTTGAATCAGATCTGGACTCTTGGGGTTTAATGAAAACGAATTGAAATGCTTTAAAAATGATTTAGAATGAAGAACACACCTTAGATCTTTGTGTAGAAGATGTTTGTAGGTTAGATTATAGAAAACAAGGGCAAAAACTCCTTCCCCAATGTTTAAAGTTGCTAGAGAGTGTTTAGAGACGTTTAGGGTTTGTGAAATGGGGAAAAATGACAAAATGTGGTATTTATACTATGTCCACATTCGCCCCTTTTACCTAGGCGAATGTACCCTCCTTCGACCCTTTCACAGGGTCGAACGTACCCTGACTTGGTCGAATGAAATTCTTTCAATTCCATATCCCAGGTTCGCCCCTTTTACAAAGGTCGAACCAGGAGTATTGTCCAGGTTCGCCCATTCGATTGGTCGAACCAGGACTCACGTTTTTCTAGTTTTCCAATTTATCGTGTTTAACGCATTTTAACGCACCCTAACATACGAGCATGCAACCTTAGTCTATGTTTAACATATTTAAGCACGGATGATTATCTACACATCATTTAAACACATCTAAGCATATAATCCACCATACGACAATTAGTCTACACATGCACTTAATTAGTTTATGTAATTCACCAACAATGGGACTCGTATCGTGTGTGTGTGTGTGACTAACCCAATGATCTCCCGAATTATTGTACCCTGGAAAATACGGACTGTGTTCCGACTCTACTGACCCCGTCAAGTATGTTTAATAAACGTTTTTCGCTAAGGTAGACTTATGTGTTTATAAAATGTTGACCCAAACATGCTGGGTGTAACATTATACCTAGCACAAGTGGGGTCCACAAAATTTTCGTCAATATTACCAAAACATGATAAATCTCATCACCAAACGTATGTTGAAAGACGAGAGGCATGGATTTAAGTGGACAAGTATACCGACAGTTTTTCTTGGGCTGCAGCTATCCAACGGAAAGTTGAAATGTGATCTGGCAGGTATGGTTGGTATGATCTTGAATGTAGAAGGTGAGAAACGGTTAACCCCTACTCTTCAGCTTCATATTTTTACCTAAAATGGGTTCTGCGCACTTGTTGAGCCCTGCGCAGTTGTCTTAAGTGCGCAGGCCCATATCTACTGTTATAAATACCCTGTGTAATTTTTTTTAACAGCCGTTACCCACATAAAACCCTAATTTTTACTTTAACACAAATTATCATCATCTTCATCGATCATCACCACCTTAAACCCTATTAATCTCCTTTAATCACCTGTTAATCCACTCTTTCTTCTCCGTTTTCCGTTGTTTTTTGTTCGTTTTTAAGGTAGATTAAGCTTTGATTGATCTGTTGTTGTGATTACAGGGCTTACGAGATCGTTGTGAAGGTTTCAGTTGTGGGTTTTGGGGTTTTGAATGTTGCGCACTTATTTCTTGAAGATTGCGCACTTGTTTCAAAGAGTCTGCGCACTTGTCTCATACATTCAAACCCCTGAAACCCTAGACCCCTACGCACTTGACCTTCGTACTAAAATCTTAAACGAAAGTTTAAGTGTCTGTGTGCTTATTAAGTACGCAGATTGGTCTGTCAAGGCACTAGGGTTACCATGCCCAAGTCTTGGCTGATCTGTGCACTTATCTATGACTTGCTGACTCATGTGACCTGCGTACTAGATTATCTAAGGCTTTGGACTGACCTGCATACTTGATTATCTAAGGCTTTGGACTGGACTGCGTACTGCTTGTGACCTGCGCACTTATACTTGGACTTGATTTGATTATCAACTACAAAACCCAATGAAACCTGCACACTTATAATACATCTTTTAAAACCAAACCAATCAAACATAATAATTTATCTAACCAAACCACAAGACATCTATAACTTAAAATGGTCTAAGTTCGTCGTCCGTCTAAGTCTAAGATATCATTCGTTGGTTATTTGCTTAGAGTCAAAAATTCTAACTTGTTTTTCGTGCACGTAACCTGGAACAGATGGAAATTCCGTGGGATAATAGAGGCATGCACAACCAGGCTATCAATCTCGACACTGATGATCACAAATTCAGAGATGTTGTCACTTGGATCCGGCGAAGCAGAATTGGATATGCTGTGGAACACAATCTGACAGTCTACGTAGATCACATTGAAGATTTCTAGAGATCCGCGAGATATGAAGTCGTCGATGGTATTAGAAGACTCAACGCAACTGTCCGAAACAAACCAGTGATTATCACCGAAGATACAGTCAGAAGTGTGTTAAGGCTTGGAGATCAACCTGGAAACGTGAAACACTTAGTCAAAGCTGATCTTCTGAGAGAGTTCAAGAAAATTGGATACAAGGGAGAATTCGACAAAAGGAGCGACATCAAGAAAAGTGAGCTGACTCGAGACCGGAAACTAATCTGCCACGTATTCACCATGGCTCTCTGCCACAGAAAAGGAGGATACAATGCACTCAGTCTGGAGTGGTCTAGTGCAATGATCAAAGTCTGCAAGAATGAACTGTTTAACTTGTCAGGAATGATCTTTGACTACATGGTAAAGAATGCCCAAGCTGATACAAAGTTTGTCATGTATCCTATATTCGTGCAAATGATGATAAATGCACAACACGAGAACCTGCCTCATGATGGAGTGTACAATTTTGCCAGAACTGGAAGATTTTTTACTGAATGCAACACTGTTGATTGGGGGCCCATGTATGAGTGTATGTACCCAGCTCAGAGGTATTCAGGAATCAAAGAATTATACAACAAGACTCAGCAAAAGAAACGAGAATTGGCAGAAGCAAGTCTTAAAGCTGCCGCTGAAACTGTTCCCTCTGAACCAGCTTCTTCCACTGCTCCACAAACTACTGAAGAAAGAGCGCGAGAAAGGGCCCGAGGTAAAAGGTTAGCCACTGAAGAAGCACCCTCTCAAGTCACAAAGAAAAAGAGGCCAAGTTTGTTGAAAGAAAGTAGAGAATCACAATCTGAGGAGCAGTTGCAGCACGCACGTGACTTGTAGAAAATTGCTGAAATGGAGAAGGCTGAGAGAAGGAAACGGAGAGAGGGTTTATCTGCATCTGAAACTCTGGTTGTGGTGACTGAGGAAGAAGTATAAGATGAGGAGATCCTTGAGTCTATGTTCGGTGTTCAGGATTGACCGGGGCCATCCACTGCTAGGGCTCAAATTCCCAAGGCTCCAGCAAAGAAACCAACAGAACCGTCCTCTTCAGCTCCTGTTGCACGATGTCCCAAACCAGTGTATCAGGAACTATACGAGACTTTGGTGAAAGAGGTCGGTAAAACTACTGCTAAAGAGATCTGCACTCTGAAAAGCTCGGTACACAACAATCAGGAACTCAATAGAAAGCTGAAAAAGTTGAAACACAAGAATAGGAACCTTAAAAAGATTGTTAAAGATCAGAGATATCTCATCAAGTTCCAAAACAGTGTGCAAATGAAAATGTTTGACATGATTCAAGATCTGCAGAAACAACAGAACATTGAACCAAGCATGTCATCTTATGAGCTATTTGATTTTGGAAAGTTTCTAGAAGAAGAAAAAGAAAGAGAGAGAATAGTTGAAGAATGTGATGTGGATGAAGTGAGTGAAGATGAGATGCCTGAGACTTTCATAGAGTTTGGTGAAGAAGAGGCAACTGTATAAGAAACGACTGATGGTCACAAAATCAGTCCAGAAAGGCCCACATGGCTTCCAAGAAAAGGGGTTACTGTTCCAGCTTTCCATCAAAGCATCCACCACACTAAAGAAGCTCATCAAGAAAAGATTATTTCATGGAAGTACGATGAATCAAAGAGGTTGTTCGTGATCAAGCGTCGAGGGGGAGTCATTCAGCACTTCAAAAGTCAAACTTACTTGCAGTCTCTCCCTCGCTGGGACATAAGGGAGCTCAACAGGGCACACTTCATCAATCCCACTAACAACCCCATTGGAACTTTACTTGCAAGAATGATAGAAAGAGAATGTGCTTGTGATTTCAAAGTTTTCAATCCCCAAAAACCGAAATGTCGTATTTCAAAGAAAAGAATTGATCCTGCTACTGGACAAGGTGGGATTACTTATGTGATAGATCCTCCCAAGGTTGTAACAAGGGTTCCAATACGTGAAGAGCTTCCTGTCATATTGAAAGATTTCAAGAAATGGTACTATGATAGTCTGACTGGTGAAGCAGTGATCAAGTCAAAGGATAATGCTGAGATCATAAGACTTTTCGATCTAGTGGATGTCTTCGCTCTTAATTTGTCTGATCTGAATATGTTGTTTGCAAACCAGATCAATGTGGGAGCAGGCCATGCACTTTTTGAGGAAGTTGTACTATTCCGGAGAGCAGTCGATCGTGCTATAAAGCTGAAGCAAGAACTGCTAGATGTGGTGAACGGAATCAATGCAGCTGACATTGCCAAAGAACAGAAGGAAAGAGCTGCAAAAGAAAACGCTGCTAAAGCTACTGCTGCACCAGAAACTTAACCTGAGGCAGAAATTACTCCAGAGATGATTGTTCAAGAACCTGCAGCAGTATCTGATCCAGAACCACCTGTTCAAGAAGTACCTGCAGCAGAAAGTGTTCCAGAACCACCCGTTATTCAAGAAGAACCTGCTGCTGTTATTGTTCAACAACCCTCTGTGCATGAAGAGAGAGAAGAGATGGAGGCAAGCGACGTGTCAATCGACTGAGACAGAGAAAGATATGGTAGCTGTGGTCTAGGGGGAGTATTGTTGGGTTCAGTTGAGACCACGGTTACCAGAACAAAGACTTTTAATAGGTTATGATATGTTTTGTAAGCCAAGGGGCTGAATATGTAATTAATCATAGTTTTTGGTGAAACCCTAGTGGCCTGCGCACTTAAACACAGGCCCTGCGCACTTAAGCTAAGTGCGCGGGCCCATCAGCCTAGTCTATATATAGAAAGCTAGTGCAGCTCATTAGGGTTAGGGTTTTGGTCATCTTTGGTAGCACAAGAGATAAGGGTGCGTACTTAATGTGTATTCCATGGAAGTTCATTGATTATTATCAGTAATGGAAGTTTGAATCTCTTTATCTTGTGTGTTAGTTTTACAAGTTTTATCTAGTATCTTAGTTTTTCAAGACTCATCACTTAAAACACCTAATCAATAGGTGTTTCTAAGTGATAACAATCTCTAACACTATCAAGATCTAGTATTTGGGACTTACATATAAATCTGTCTTTCGGTTATGGAACTGAATATGAAACCAGGTTTTTATTGGTGAATAGCTAGTTTCCTCTAGTTATCCTTAATCTTTTCAAGGTATTACCAAAGTAAGACTAAAAGTTATTAAGGGCATGTTTGGATAAACTTATTTGATGTAAAAATGACTTTTTGTTAAAAGGACTTATTAACTTATGACTTTTTAAAAATGAGTTTTTAAAAAAGTGTTTGGATTAACTTATGTGGTGAGGAAAAATAATAAGTTGATAAGTAAGTTTGTAAAAAAGTGTTTGGTTTAACTTATTTAGGTAAAATGACCAAAAAAGGTATAAGGAGGGAAGGTGTAAGGATATAATAAGGGCATGTAGGTAAATAACCATCAATAAATTATAAGGAGTTTCAAAAAGTCACTCCTCCCTTACTTTTCCAAAACAACTTATCATAGGCTTACAAAAAGTTAAAACAAAAAGTCTTTTTCATTTTACCAAACACTTTTTGCAACTTATTAACTTTTTGAAAAAGTTATAAGTTATAAGTTATAAGGAGGTGGAAATAAGGAGAGCCAAACATGCTCTAAGTTTACTGGTTTATTGAATTACTTCACAGTTTCTCCAATTACACTATATTAATATACATCTTGATTTGAACAGTAAGTTTATTATTTTTTTTATTTTTACACAGAATCAATTAATAATAAATACAGGTGGTTTCATTTTTATAGACAACATTGTGTGTTAGTGTAGTGGTTTGGGGGTTATTATCTTAATAGGTAGGTATTGAGTTCGAAACCGGGCACTGGCATTTTGTTTCTTTTTTTTTCCATTTCCGGTACTAAGCATCTTCATGGCACTAGCTCATTGAACCACACCCACGCGTCATTATGAGTGACCTCCTTCCTCCACGCGTCCTTCTCCTGCTTCCTGTCATCAGCTTACACCACCTCCCGGTTTCCCCTCAATCTTCATGTAGCCCATCTCTCTCTCCCTCTCTTTCGCAAACGGCAGTGTTGGTGAAGAAGTCACCGCAACATACCCCCTCGCCCTTATGGCAGGCTGCATGTTCTAGGGGATGGTGCGGTGACGGTAACCACACATCCAGATCAGCGGAGCAACGGCGGTCACATAAGGTATTCCGGCACATGTTTAATCTGTTATGCTCTTCCTGATTGTTAAAACCCCCATCTTCTATGAATCTGAATTGATGGTCGATCGGTTCATTTTTAGTTATATTGGTAATAATAGATTGAATTATAGGAGACACCACCCATAATCCTAATTATTATATTATTATATTATAATACATATTATATTGCAGCACCATATCAATAATTGAGCAGACCATCAAAGACACTAGCACACACACCATCATCGCTCACACAACCACTTCCTTTACATAATTATCATCAGTTTTTTTTTCTGATTGGATGCTATGAAGGACTATCGGATGCTACGAAGGACGAAGATCGATGATCAGAATTCAAGATCAATGATCAGAAATCAAACAACTAGATTCAGGCGACTAAGGTGTTGTTATTTTGTTTCACTTAGGAGGTTAAAGCAAAACTGTAAACCCCTTAATTTTTAGGCAACTCCATCCGTCGGTGCTCAGGCTGAACTCTGAAGGTATTAATATATGGTTAGATGTTTTTCCCATATTTCTCTAATTTTTTTCCTCTTTGTTTTGATTCATTTTGTTTTGCTAGAGCATGTACAAATCTGAATCGTTAACCAGGTGAGGTCAAAAAAGGTTGTTTAGTTGGATAGCAAAGTTTTTAGTGTTGTAATTAGTTGATTAGATATGCTTTTGTTTTTTGGTTATTGTTGATGTTGGAATTTGATGATGATAACTTTTGATGTAGATCGCTTTCACGATCTAGGTACCCGGTTTCACCAACAAAATCAGTCCACAATTACAAATTCGGTTACAAGGTAAGTGTTTTCTTTTTTTCAAAATTAATCGCTTGAATAGGTTTTGTATTATGATAAACTTTTGTTCTTTTATGATTGAATAAGTTGGAGAGTAATCTATGTGTAGGTTTCAATTTACTAGAAAGGAAATTGCTTAGATAAGGCGTTGGTTCAACAAACAAAGTAGTTATTGAATCAATCATGCGATTATGAAAATATCGAGCTTCATTTCAAGACTGCAAATGGTGTGGCAGTTTATGAGGTTAACAGTAGTGTTGTCGTCATAAATTGACTGAAAATAGTGCAAAACAAGTTGCAAGACCTTTATTAGTATTTATGGATTTAAGTCTCATATTGTTGCTTTTAAATGTAAGAATTAAAGTCATGTGCATGGTGGTTGTAATACGATCCTGTGGATGTTTCAATCTGCTTTGGTGCATCTTCAAGTGAAGAATGATATATTCAAGTAGTTGCACGGTGAGTTTGGACCTAACCAAGTAGACTCTAAACTATTGAACTAAGATACAACACATACTCAATAGAAGGATATTTCTAAAATTGAAGCCTCTATTTTTTAATAGATCTTAATATGAGTACTGTTTATTTTGAATGATCATTTGCTTTGTTCACCTGCATATCTTATTTTGCTAATTTTAGGCTTTATTTGCTCTTTGTAGCTCTTAATCGTATACTTTACTTCGCATATGTATGGTTTTTCTTTTAATATTCTTTATTAAAGTCGTTTTATTATCTGTTTACGTATTTATTGTGATTAGGCTTTGTCATCTAATTCTGTGTTTTACAGGAGTCGTCAAACAGGTGCTCAAAGCACATATCGCTTAACACTTCTGTACTTGTATATGGACCTAGGAGATCGTACGATTTCTTTTGGGACGACGGCAACAATAGCCGAACCATCAACAAAAAAAGCACCTTTCCGACCTCAGGTAAATATAGAATTCTTTATTATATATAGATGTGTGTGTTATTTGGATTTTGTTGAATTTTAGTAACATAAGGCAACATTTTTTACCCAATTTATATAGATGTATTATATTGATACAACTTTCATATATGTAGAAGATGACATCAACTACACAAAGAGGATTCAACACTTGGACTAAGAAAAACAAGAAATACGCTTTTGCACTTCACTAGACGTACACCATCTGATTATGTATTTTGCAGCCGCTTACACACTTAAAACAAAGGTCTTCGCAAAACAAGTGTATTTTATCTTAACTATTTAGCTGCAGTCAAGTCTTTTTTATCTAAACATACTATGTGCTACTAAAGTCTGCTGAATTTGTACCCACCTTCACACTTGAGGCATGTTCATTTTGTAGTATTAGTTACTTTACTTTCATAAACTATTGTTGATATAAAGCACACAAAAAAAACTGGGAAAAAAAAAATGGCGCCGCAAAGCGCGCCGAAGAAACTAACTAGTTATGATAAAGTACCTTTAAAGTATGTCTACCTCACAGCGTGACAAACTCAGTATATTAAAAACATATGAGGTAACTTAGACAAGATTAGTGAGACGCATGAAACAAAGTTTACTAAAACATTTAAGGAAACCTTTTCACAAAGCTTTTACACTTAATCTATTCTATCTATATAATAAATGAATACATCTCGGGTCGAATAGAGACCTTAGAGAGGCTTGTAGGATCCAAATTGGTATATAGAGTTCCATCCTACATCCAACACCCATCATATAAAAACCATTTTTTTCTTTTGTTTGTTTGTTTTTTTTTTTCTTTCCAAAAACCGCCTTCCCTAGAGTCTTTCTTCCTCTTTCTGCTTCCGATGGACGGATTTTTACCTACTCCTGATTCTGATCGACACTATGACTAATATCCATTATTCATCGAAAGCGTCTCCTACCTCTGCTTCAACCTTCTAAGTCATCCTCATTGTTCTTCAACCTATCTTCATATGTTTTATACCTGCTCTCTTTGTTAGAACCCTAGAACCTCTTCTTCCTTGGAAAACACCCGCACCCTGGTTACCAAACCCACAAACTCCAACCCATTATATATATAGTCTCTTTCTTTTTTTTTCTTTTTACCCTAATTCTTCATTCTCCTGCCTAAATTTTCATTGTATACCTATCATCAACAAGGTATCACACCTAATCTTTATGCTTTCCTTTAAGATCTGTGTTCTTGTATGTGTTTTTATTTGGTTTTAGCTTTAGTTTTACATATTTTGATATCGATTATATGCTTTTCCAGTTTTTTCGTGGTCTTTTGTTTCTCTCTCAACCCTAATCAACTATCGACGCCGCTGATTATTCTTCATCTTGGATTCTCTTTAATCCTCAATGGCTGACCTTATAATCATCTCTTGATTTCAATATTCAGAAATCAATTGCACAGAAGAACAAGGTAACACTTAAATGCAGATTTTTTTTTTTTTTTTTTTTTTGCTTCCTGGGGTTTATGTATTCATTAGATTTTTTTATTACGTTTCATACCAATTAGGGTTTATTATGGTTTAGGGTCATTGGATGTAAGCAATTTCTATTACAGTATCGGGTCTTTAGTATAATCGAATAATCAAGAAGTTGTTTATAGTTGATCTGCAATTGTTTTGAATATCCGATGTTAGGCAACAGATTTTTAGATGTTTGCCGATTACGTTTTTTTCCATCGTTCACTGTGGTTCTTATTAGGTGTTTGTTCAGGGTTTTTCAATCTTTTTCTTTTCATTTAGTTTGGTTACAATATTCCTACACGTGGTTTGTTTTTAAAATTTCAGTTTGTAATGTTACTCAACTCATATTCAAACCATAACTTCAATGTTGCTAATGTCCACTTTGTCCGATTGTAGCCTTAGATTATGGTTGTTATAAATAGGATTTGGTAAATAGTTTGTTTAGAATTCTGTTTTGAGTCTTTCTGCTATGGTATTATTATGGTTGATCTATATTAATATATATCTACCTCCCTAATAAAAGAGTAGCTCGGTTGCCACGTGGCCCTTTACTAGGGCCTCCACATATGCGCCACATAGGCTCCAAATAGGATTATACGTGTCCATCCCACAAATGGTAGTGAATGTGTTTTCGCTCATTTTCAGTTTGAAATTTCATCTTTAAAGTCAAATTTGCTCCTTTATTTCCTTAAATATTGCTGCAAAAGATGTCCACATCAGATCTTAGTTGATTTTGCTAAGATTTCAATTCTGATCATATACTATACTCAGAAATATATACCAAAATTCGATGGCTACGAAGTATAGTGGTTAAAGTTTTTATGTCACCATCTAAGGTCAAAGTTGAATATTGGTCTATTGAAATATGATGGTTTTCATTTTTTGTAGGTTAGACGAATAAATTTGGATGCGGCGATGCGCAACTCGACAACTTCGCGAATACGAGGCAAGATATTGTGTAAAAATTTGGTGGTCCTACATCACAAGATTCGCTCAGTGGAGCTGTATTTTCAGTAGTTATTGGTTCAAATGATTTCATACATAACTACCTCACACCTATTGTTACTACAATTGAGCAAAAGTTAGTTTCTTCATAAGAATCCAGGGGACTTGATTTCGAGATTCAGAGGTTGACTTACTCCATATACACCAAACGAATTATTTGTGGTATGATTGTTCAATCTGTTAATTCACATATAATGATTTTGACGGTATGATTGACGCCTTTTGTGTTATCTTTTGATAGTTTTATTTGTGATTCATGTAGTTAAACATCGCAAATCTGACAATTGGATGCCAAAAGAAGCTCGAAATCGATGGTGGCCAAAATTTGTAAGCCCTCCAGTTGTACCGTGAGTCTCAATTTGAGACTTGCTACATGTTTTTCTATAATTATTTTGCTATCAGCCGCTTTTTATTTGTGTTTCATTTCTAATTGTTTTTTTTTCTATTTAAGAGTGCGGGTTGGTTTTTCAATTTTGTGATTCATGATCTATTTGTTAGGTAGATAATGGTTTCATCATTCACCTAATTCTATCTATGTAAGATGATGATTGGAATGTTCTTATAGCACATTTTCTTGGCGTGTTATGTCACTCAGTTGGGAAATAAGGTTTGGTCATGCTCAGTTAGTTTTTGAAATATTTGTAACCATACTCATATAGCATGATCTTTAGAAGAACTAAATATTTTGTAATGGTATGAAAATAAGCATGGGGCTAATTTATGTTGTTCATTCTCAAATTTATGGTTGTGATATCGGTGCAACAATATGCCTTTGAGAATTCATGTTCATGCTTGAGTGTTATTTTGCTTTTCCATGTTTCAATGCAAACTCTAATCTTTCTTCTTATCTGACGATTAGTTCCAGAACAACATGCTATCACTTAATTTTTTTTTTTTTTTTTGATAATTTGTAAAAAGGAGGAAGAAGAATGGAATTTGGAAATCAGGCATCCTTTATCGCCGACCCAAAATCAATCGTCGGTTTCTTAATCTTTGTTTACTGTATCGGTAGTTGCAGGTTTTTGTTAATAGACGTCGTTTGATATCATCGCCAATGGCATCAGATAATGAGTCACTATCAAAGAATCTAGGCATCCGAAGTGACTATTCACTTTATTGCTGATGTATCGAATTAATGATCCAAAAGTCAGTAGCAAATTCTACTTAGATGTCCTGGCTAAAAGAACTTTATGAATTTTCAGTACCAATATCTTTAAGGTTTGTATAAATGTTATGCATTAATCTTCTAAGCAGTTAATGCGGTGGGAAATCGAATATCGGTCAAGGGCCGATATTTGATATATAGGTTATCGCGGTGGGATATCGGTGAGATATCGGTAATTCTAATATTATGTATTTTTTTATAAAATATATACACACACATAAAACATAATATAATCATATAAATACTGATAATTTAATTAACGTCGTTCAAAAAATCAATTAATAATAATAAATAGAAGTATAATATACATAAATAAAAAAGTAGAATTGAACGTGGGCTGGTCAAAAAAAAAAACATAACTTGGGCTGGGCACTAGTTTCAATATAGAAGAAATATATATCACTAAATATAATATTATGTCTGGTAAAAAAGTACAAGAGAACGTGGGTGCCCGTTTTAATATAGAAGAAATATATATCAATAATATAATATTATGTCCGGCAAAAACCCAACAATCATCATCTTCTTCGTTTTGAGTTTTTAAGTTTCAGAACTCATTCATCTCCAGCTTAATAATCTTCGACCATTGCATTTTCACTCTTTTTTCAACTATTTCTATGGTCTGCATGGTGTTTTATATGGTCAAAATCTAAATGTCAGCTCAATAACCAAGGAAAACCTCGCCCAAAGAAAAAAACCTGGAAATTCGTTGTTAAAGCCGATATTTGACACTCGAAATATCGCCGGGATATCGGTAAATCTCACCGATAATCTCGGTTCCGATATTCCTGACCGCTATTTGGACCGCTATTTGGTTGCAGGTCCGATAACCGCTATCCCACCGCTATCCCGCCGCTATCCCACCGCTATTAACTGCTTAGTTAATCTTTGATAATGTTTGCTGCTTATGCAAGAATCTTATGATGTCAAGTGGGTTTAGGAGGTTTCATTTACAAACTTATTGTAGAATTTTTGAAGTTGCTAATAGATTTGTAAGTATTTGAACTGTGCAATGCAAAATGTGTGGTCCTTCCGGCTGGCTTTGGATTCTTTTATTCAACTTCTTGGTCACTACATCAAGCTATTTGCTGTCTTTATGCATATTGGCTAGAGTTGCTTTTGCCTTTCTCTTTTTCATTTTTAACTAGGCCTAATAATAAATTTATCTATCATGTTTGCGGCAGTTGTTTAAGTTCACACATATAATGGAGGATTTGGATGCTATGTGGCTCTTTTTTAATGACGTTTTGCTGGCTCTATGTTCATGGTATGTGTTTATATTCATTGCAACCAATATTCAGCTGTAATTCTATGAACCGGTTAATAAATTGGATCATTTTTCTAACATTTGCAGATGGGTAGCCATTACTGCACATTAACCACAAAGAAATGAAAATAAATTTAAGAACCACTGGAATACACACTTAATATAAGAAATTATTATATTCCGTAGTGGCGGTGGGGGAAGTTTTGACAACACAAATGGGGTTTTGGTCGGAAATCTATGCTTAGCAAATGGGTCTTCCATGGAATAGGACATTTAAAAGGTAGATATCTGCCAGCTCTTATTTGCTCTGTTATTTTAGTATTTTCCCTTCCTGTTCCATATTAGATGTTACTTCTTTAATCAAGTGTGATTTTCAACTTTTACTTTACCTCTGGATTGGGCATATTACTTTATTTTTTACCTTCCTCTATTCTACTTCATTTCATGCTCTCCTAAATCTTCCATTTTAACTTTCAACATGCAGTAAATGTTGACGTCGTATAGTTGGTGAGACTGACAAACCTACTATCTACAGGATGTGAGGATCGATGATTTACATGGTAATCATTTTTATCATATAATGGTCTTGTAAAATAGGAAGGCCAAACTGGTTTGCTAACAGATGGAGAAGGGTTTGGGTCATAATGGCAAATATCTAACACGGGTCAAAACATATTGGGTTGGGTTGCAAATGGTTAATGTATTAAATATTATTTGTAAATACTGATTATATTATTATTTCCCTAATCTAATATGTTTGAATAACACTACAAACCATGTACCTAGGTCATTCTTAGCCTGTTTGACCCATTTGAGTTGACCATATACATCCAAAATCTCTAATTTGATATTCATGGAAAAACTTGAGAAGAAGTAAAAACTAAAATATGTTGGAATGTGCCTAATTTGAGTTTGAATATGGATGCTTTTCCTAATATTGCTTTCCTGAATTGATAGTTAAAATCGCTTTGTATGAAACTATGAATTCTATATATGTTTATTGAAGGTAATTTGTAACTCGGTCCGGGGCTTTTAATTTATGTTAGTGATGCATTGGTTTATGTGGCGATTTCTTATGTCATCTTGCTATTTATAAAGTTGGTTCTTCACCTAACTAAATATGATCAATAAAACACAGGTAGCAATAGATAAGTTTCAACTTACATGACCAGTAGTCTCACCACACCTCTTTTCTTGGTTATGAGTGGGTTAGCAAGAGCTAAACTACAATAAGAAAAAGTAAAGCTCTCATGCAGGACTAAGAATAAAAGTCGGTAGAGGTTCTATCGGTTTCGAACTGAACTAATGAAAACTCATTAAACATCAAACAACTATTAAATCTAAATATCAACATTTGTTTTCTCTTCAAGTAACCCAATTTATAGCTTGCATGTGCTTAAAACTTTATATCAATTAACATGTGACCTACTATTACTTTCTATTGTAGTCAATGTTGATTCATATATGAATGTATAGATACAATTAACATTAGTTCATATGTGAACTCGAACTTTGCTTTTGAACAGTGGATTTGACAAGAGAGAACACCTTTATGTGGCCTATTGCCCCTTTCTTTCGACATGGTCCAGTCTGTTCATTTTGAGGCACATGAACGTAAGAGTTTGTAACCTCTATTTCAATAGTTCTAAACCATAAACATGATTATAAGAACCTAAAAGAAACCCTTTAAATGGAATTCCATTATTAAGCTTAGACAATACAAATACATCAACACAAATCATCGCATCTTCTGGTGATGCTTACAGAACCTGAATGCAGAAGTGTTTGTAATATCTTATCAATAAATGAACAGTGTGGGAAGTGTTTAGCTTTGCATTACTATTTTTCCTGATATTGTTTCCTTGACAACTAAACTTTCTGGTGGTTTGTTTGTATCATTCAAAGATCATTCAGTTTTGGACATCAGCATCCCTTTGTCTCTGCAGTGACTTTATGCTAAACTAGGCGATAGTAAGATGGTGAGTTTTCCTTAAGTTAATTCAAAATTTATGTACAAAACTATCTATGGACATGGTATCATTGAATATGTAATACATAGTTGGTTGGTGCACATAAGTATGATGGATAAGTGAAGGTTAATTGTTTGAAAACTCGACTGAAAGTGTTAATAGCTGGAAAAACTTCAAAGAGTTTTTACTAACCATAGCCCTTGTGGTTATGATTAAGAATATAACTTCCAGGTAACTTCTAAAAAATAAATGAGCCAAGTTATTTAACATGCATAGTCCGCTCTCATAAGTGAATCTATTAATCTCTTGTCGTTACTTTGCTCATTTTCTAAAAGTTTCATTTTTTAATATAGCTCTCTCGGCTATGGTTAGCAAAACTCTTAACGTTAGAATCACAACTTTTTTAGTAAAGCTATTTTGACTCCTCTACTATAATAAACATTTGAATACATTATGGGTGACTTTTAATTTACCCAGTTTAACATGTTTCATTATTAGTCGAGTTTTGTTTGACAATTTGGAGAAGAAATCTACCTGTAATTTTGGCAAACTGGGAGAAATTGACGCATCTGCTGTAATGATTCCTTTTTTTATATTTGTTATTTCTCATAATAATTTCATAATTTCAAAAGGTATATGCAAATTGCTGGATCAACCCTTGAAAGTAGAGCTCTTTATAGAAATGTCCCTTAAATTTCGTCATGTAGCCTCTTTATTTGAATCCTACCAGAGCCAAATAGGGACATATGGTGATATGATTCAATGAGTGTCTAATTTATAGTAACACTACTAACTTATGCGAGTAAGTTATAACTATTGGGCATTTTTATTGATCAACATTTTTGGGGTTTAACATTTAAGTGTCTGTTTATGTTTATATCTCTTTTTTAAAAACCATATATTATGTAGTTAATACCCTGTAAAAAGTTGGTGCAAAAAGAATGTAAACAATTTAACTTTTTTATATTGTAATGTATTCTAATAAATTTATGTCTAAAGAACCATAACAAATATTGTTTTTTACCAACACACAAGTAAAATAAGTTTTTTTTATATATTGTATGTATACTAGATATTTTTCTTTTAAAAGCATATCAACACATAAAAACACAGAAAGTGACATATTATGTTTGAGGAATAAACTATTTTGTTTTGTACAGTTCGGTTTCACTGTTATATTCACATATAATAGAGATAATGATTATTTAATTTTTTAGTTTGAATCTTAATATCTTTGAAGTCATGTCTACGTTGGTTTTGCATATTGTATTGATATGATGTGTAATATTGTTGTTTTACACATCAACAGTTGTATGTTGCGCTATTAAGAGTCAAGAGTCGAGATGAACCGGAGATACTAATATTAGACAAAGATGATAGCGTTACGGACCAAACAGCAAATGTTGGTACAAAGAAATATTTGAAGGTTTATGAATAACTTTATGTGATTTTAAAGTTTGTCTTTTTTATTTAAGGTTTATTAATGTTGCTTCAAAAGTCTTAACAGTGAAATTTGGTTTTGTTATTACTTTTTATGTTTTGGTAAACTATATTTAATCACTTTCAATGTTCATGTTCATTTGAATTCAGTTAGAAAAAAATATGGTATTATTCATTTGATTTCAGTCTTTGTTTATATATCCATCATTGCGTTACATTAAAAGTTTTTCATGATATTTTACATTCAACCAAAATTCATATCAATTGGATTACCTAACATTCACTAAGTAAAACAACTTGTATATTATAATATTGGTAATTGTTTCATTTACTTTTAGATGAGTCGCGTAACACACATGACTCTAACCTTCTATGATCTCTGATTTGTCATTACCTTCTATTTTCTCCTGCACGCATTACAAGTATGATTTTTTATACTTGATTTTTCGTTGCTCTATTTTTATTTTGCTGTAGTTCGTCTTATTTGCGATTGAACTCTTATTTTTTTTTTCCCTTATAGATCAATGGTTACAGCACCACCACAAGAGTTTACAAGGGTTAACAAAATTGATGTCAATCAAAATGATATTGCTTTGAAAGTAAAGATTATTCATCTTTGGCTTCAACCTGATCGTCTCAACCCTAAAGATGCATACTCAATTGCTTTTATATACGAATGATTCATAGTTTTTACATATTTTGTTTTTTATATAATATTAGTAATAGTAATTATGCATCTAAATTACGTTGTTTTGATTGTTTCACATATAATTTAGATGCGTAACAGCCCCTATTCACTGATCCCATTTATTATTTATAATATTACATATTTTACTTTAACGTTTTTTTATTCTAACTTTTACAGACTTGATCCTTTCAAAAGATCACATTAAGAATATAGCTTTACTTGATATTGAGAACTTCTTATTGCGCAATAGTTGCAGTCTACGATATTTCATAGGTATGCCATATCCTGAGGATGAGTTTGTATTATCATTAAACAATCGGCTGATTTGTGAGGAGTTGGGATGTGACACAAACAGTTTGGTGGAAGAATTTGATAACCGATTTGCTTCATTAACAGATGAACAGAAAAAGATTTATAATTGTATAATGAAATTTGTTGATGAGAAGAAAGGAAGTGTCTTTTTTTGTGTATGGTTACGGTAGTATGGTTAAAACTTGCCTATGGAAGACAATCTCTTCATCCATAAGGTCTAAAAGTAAGATTTTTTTGAAAGTTGCTTCGACTGGTATTGCATCTTTGCTATTGACAGGTGGTAGAACAGCACATTCTAGGTTTCTAATTCCTATAAACCTAACCAAAGATTCTTTGTGCTACATAAAACCAAATAGTGATGTTGCCTAACTGCTTAAAAAACAGATTTAATTATCTAGGATGAAGCACCCATGGTTCATAAACATGTTTTTGAAGCACTAGATCGAACTTTAAAAGATGTATTTGGTGCTCATGATGTTCACACTTTTGAGTTACTATTCGGTGGAAAGGTCGTTATTTTAGGGGGTGACTTTAGACAGATTCTGACATTTGTACCGAATGGATCCAGGCACAACATTGTTAATGCCTCTTTAAGTTCATCATATATTTGGCATAAATGCGTCATTTTATAATTAACAAAAATATGAGGTTACTTTCGGGAAGCTGCCAGTCTGATTTCGAGGAAACTAAAAAGTTTGCAATTTGACTTTTGGATCTAGGTGAAGGTAAGGTGGATACAATAAGCGATGTTAAGGATGTTATCGAGATACCTGATGACTTACTTATTACTCAATCTTCGGATTCTGTTTCTGATTTGATATCCTTTGTGTATCCGTCTGTTATGGATAATATCAACATTCCGAATTATGTTCAAGACATAGCAATATTGACACCAAAGAATGAAGTTGTTCAAGAAATTAACGATTGATTACTTTCATTATTTCTTGGTGAGGAGACGGAGTATCCAAGTTCAGATAGCGTTTGTCAGTCTGTAGATATTAATGAGCAGTTTGATGAAAGCTTACTTTCACTTGATGTTCTGAATGGTCTTAAGTGATCTAGAATACCAAACCACCAATTGGTTTTGAAAGTTGGTGTTCCGGTAATGTTACTCAGAAACATTGATCAGAAAAGCGGTTTGTGTAATGGGACAAGATTACAAGTTGTTAAAATGTGGGAACCGTGTAATAGAAACTAAAATCGTTTCAAGAAGTAACATTAGTATGCGAAAGTTTATCCAAGAATTAGTTTGTCCCCTTCTGATAAGAAAATGCCTTTTAAATTTGACAGAAGACAATTCTCACTTGCTGTTTCTTTCGCAATGACAATAAACAAGAGTCAAGGACAATCCTTATCTAGAGTTGGGTTGTATTTGAATGATCCTGTTTTTCACATGGACAGTTGTATATTGCGCTATCAAGGGTCAAAAGTCGAGATGGGCTGAGGATAGTAATATTAGGTCAAGATGGCAAACTTACGAACACAACATCAAACGTTGTGTACAAAGAAATATTTGAAGCTTTATGAATAATTTTCTAAGATTTTGATGTCTTTATTTTTTTTTTGTTTAAGTATCTTTCTTAACGTTGTGTAAAAACAACTTGCATAGTACAATTCTTATTTTCATATTTTGTCATTTTTTCTTTTGGTTGAACCGTGGGTACCCACGAGGCTCTAACCTAGTATTTTAGTAAATAAGATAAATTGTCAACTTTTCACCTTCGGGTATTAAAATTAGTAGTATATTTGGAACCTTTAAATTCTTAATTATTATCCCTATGGAATTTGTGAGCTCTTGAAAACCATAAAGTAATTAACTTACAAATGATGTTTTATTTTAACTTACGTTAATTACTAACATGCAATTGTATATGAAAGACATTCATTAATCAACATGCGGGAATAATAATCAATCATAAATTAGTTCAAAATATACATGTACATCAGATCAACAAGTCTAAGTCTTTTACTTTCATACAATCATAAACATAGTTCCATAAACCGAAAGACATAAATATTATACAGTAGCAACTATCATTACCTAGATAGTTCAAAGTATTTAGCTATTAAACATCATAACAATCTAACACAAGTTTATTTATCATACAAATGTTTAAAATAGTAAAGAGGAATTAAACCGAATGGTCTTCAACAAGTCAGGCTGTCGATGCTTTCAAAACTTTCCAAAAGCTTCGATCTCGAGCGATTCTTCCGATTTCTTCTTCGTTTTTTAAGTGCAACAAACTGATATGGTGTGTCATGGGATGAAACTACGGCCCTCTATGTATAGGGTGAAAAAGTCCTTTTTACGGACCGTAAGTTTACAATATTACACCCCGTAAATAATTAATAATGATTTTGCTCCACTTCTGAATAATACTCCCTCCGTCCCATTTTAAATGTCCTCCTTTCCTTTTTTGTTTGTCCCAAATTAAATGTCCCTTTCCAAAAATGGAAATGTAATTTCCAGTTTTGCCCATAAAAGACAAAACACAATCACCACTTTTGAGGATATTATTGTCATTTTACCACATACAAACAAAAATTTTCTTAAAATGTGTGTTTTTGGAAGTGGGACATTTAAAATGGGACGGAGGGAGTATATGATTACGGTCCATAAATGTCTCTTCCTTACGGTCCGTAAATTTGGCTAAAGTAACAAAACTTTAAAATATTGTCGTCCCACTTTGTAAGTTAGGTCAAGGATTTTACACTCCGTAAATTTGGACTTTTACAGTCTGTAAATCTCCTCTCGGAACTCAAATTTCAGATTTTCTTTTGTTTTGGTTGTGGATATAATTCCTGCCTTATCCATGCTTGGTTTTTGTAAAATCTTCTCAAATTTTGTCAGTTTTGTACTTTCACTTGTTTTGTCCTTTCTTGATTTGTTGATGGCTTCTTGATTTCTTCGATCCATTTTTTTTTTTCTTGCATGTTTTTGCTTTATTTATATACAACACTACTAGAAAAAAAGACCTATCTTGATACACATTTTATGACACGCATTTTTTTATGACACTCAAAGCGTGTGTAATAAAAAAAATGTCATTGTTTATAAAATCCTATTAATTAATGACACTCCTTTTTTGTGTGTCATGAATTTAGTGTCAACAAATAGAAAAGGACACTATAATATATCGTGTGTCATCTTTTCATGTCATGAATATATTTTTCAAAAAATTCTAATCTCCCTCCCTGTAATCTTATTCCCTCTTCCCCTAAAAATTCCAATCTCCCTCCCATATTTTTCATTCTCTTCATATCAGAGAAAAAGAGAGAGAGAGAGAGAGAGAGAAAGAGAGAGGGGATTTTAGAAAGTGAAGATTGATGGAGAAGGGAGGACAAAGAACCTGAAGAAGAGCAAGTTGACTTTGAACCATCTGAGTCGGAAAAAGATGAAGACGATGATGAAGAACTTGAACAAGATGCCGGTGATGCTCCTGAGAAGAAGAAGGATGGTGATGATGATGGTTCAGGTGGTGATTCTGGAGAAGATAATAGCTATGCGAATGATGATGATAATACTGACAAATATAAGTGTGAAAAGGAAATTCAGGAAAAGATGCAAGAGAGTCGAGTTCAAAAGCTCCTGGTGGCAATACTGATGATGAGAATATATTCTGGAATGAGAAAATCAGATCTTTATCTGAGGAAGATAAGAAGTTATATCGCCAGATGTTGACTGACAGAGTCAGGACAATCGAGATGACAGGAAGATTTCCAGAGACATTTGAATCAGATGACATGAGATTGAGCTTGAGTACAATGATCCTGATCTTGAAGATGGTGAAGTTTCTGCAGTTGTTTCTAAAGAGATACTTGAAGGTCTGGCTAAACAGGTTGATAAATCTCTTGAAGAGTTAATGAGTGAGAATCAGATTCCAAACATTCCTGAGAAAGAAGCAGGAAATCACTCTGATAATAGAGATGTTCCAGTGTTTGAAGAAGTTGAGATTGAGGATATTACGAGTGATGAATATCCATAATACTTCAAAAATAATAAAGATTCTGGATTTCCTGAAATTTTATGAAGAACTGTTAAGCCAAGCTGAGAAACTTGCACGTGAGAAAAGCAAGAAGTTCGTTGATGAGGTTTTTAAGAACTCAGATAGTCAGAAACCAACCGTTGAACAATCTGACGATCTGAAGAACTTATTAAGGAAGCTTAAAGAAAAAGAAGCCAACCATCCAAAGACTGAGATTCAAGGTGGTTTCTACAAGTTTCACAATGAACTGTTCAAAGGTAAAGCTCTCGGGTGGAAATATTTGAGACCGCTGAGGTGTGTTGCGGTTAAGTGGGAGAAAGGAATTATGTACTTCAACAGATTCCATGATATTAAAACACTGCCTTACTGGGCTGTACGCGACATCTGCAGACATACGTTGTCAGGTGCTACAGTAAACAACGATGTTGTTGGCTACTTTGCAGATCGCATGGCGAGAGAGAATAGAACGAAATGGGAAGTGTTCACCCCACAGTATCCGAGAAGGATTGTGCATAAGAAGAAAGATTTTATAACGGAAATGAACAAGGTTACTTTGAAATATGATCCACCGACAGTTTTGAAGCATATACCTTTGATGCCTATTCCACAACATTTCTCGAAAGATTTCATGTGGTGGTATTATGACTGGAAGACGGCAGAGGCTATTATTGTTTTGAAAGATGGGAAGAAGGATTTCAAAAAGATACATATCTTTGATCCTATGTGGTTGATAAACTGTTCTTACGAAGACATTATCATGCTATACTATAACCCGATCTATTGTGAAGAAAAAGATAGTGAACAGGCTGCAAAATACCAGCGTGTGGTATTTTTGTGTTTTGCATGGGATGTTAACGCAGGGTACGACTATGATAAGAAACTGGGAAAGTTTGTTGAAATACAGAAAGAAAAGAAGAAACCGAAATAAACTCATGAACCAGTAATGACTAAAGAGCAGAAGACGATTCTACGCATCAAGTTGATAAACAAACAGATGGATGAAGAGCGAAAGCTTAAGCAATCCAAGCAATAATCGAGGGGGAGTTTGTAGATGCACGAAGTGCGACTAATGCTATTGGATTGCACATACAATCTTGTTTTGTCATTATCGTATGGTCGAAGGTGAAAATCAAAGGGTCGAAGGTGAAAGTTATTGGTCGAATGGAGAAGCTCAAGGTCGAAGGTGCACATTCGCCCATACATATGGTCGAATGTGCAGCTTTATATATAGGCTGAACCAGATTTTAAAGTTAGTAGTTGTCATTTTGTTTCCCTCCTTTGAGTGTGTTTTCTCCCTAGGGTTTCTGTGTGTCTGATTTTAGATTATATCATTGTAAACAACAAATTGTAAAGATTATCAAGCTTGTTTATAATGAAATGGAAACTTTGAAAGTGATTTGTGTGTTTTGCTGATTCTATTATCATTTCGTAATCGATTCAGGGATTTCGCACCTGAATTGATACACTTGTTTGATCAAAGTCTTTGTTAGTGACAATCCGATCCTCATACAGATCATATGACTTAAAAGCTTAATGATTATTCAAACTCTCAAAACGAACCTAAAGGGCTCATGAACAAAGTTCTTATAATTAAAATTCAAACAAAAACTCTCTAAACAATAAACCCTAAAACAATATTTATATTGAAACCTAATAACCATAAAGATAGACATGAATAAACTAAATAAATAAAAGATACGATAATTAAGGAATTAAATATTATTCAAATCTTCAACTTGGATCCCATACCAGAACGGGATCATCTGCATCATATTCAAGGCAAATAATCGAGTTTTTAAACTAGTCAACTACTTTAAGCTCATACTCGACTTGGAACAATCATATGATTCAACAAGCTCAAGCTAAACCGGTTCAAGTTTTTAGTAATTAAATTTAAAGAAACCATACTCCTCTTCATAGATATATATGATCACTTAATTCACTTCATCCATAGTTTAAATAGTTATATACCAAAACACCACACAACTCCTAGTGCATGTTTTGCACATTTGCACATTTGCACATTTTGATATTACTACCGGTAGACTACTCAAAATTTAAAAATTCTTGAACTGGCAAAAAAAAAAAAAAAAAAAAAAAAAAGAAGTTACCATAGTAATAATCTTTTAAACCCAAAAACTATAGTATAATTAAGAAAGGATTTATACATTGTTTTATTTTTTATAAAGAGCAAGTTGCTTACTCCCTCAGTCCCTGGAATTCATCACTTTATTAACAAATAACACAATTGGAGGGTTCTTCATGAACAACAATTGGTGGATAATTATACTGATTATATCCTTGCTGCTGCTGCTGCTGCAACTGATGTTGATAATTATAATAATTATACTGATAATATCCTTGCTGCTGGTGCTGCAACTGATGTTGATAATTATAATGATCATCCTTCTTCTCTGGTTCCTTTGCAAGACCAACTGATACAATCGATTTTTTTGCCAAAATAGTATCGAAACCCATTATTTTTGTGCATTTGGAGGGTGTCAGCAACAAAATTCCAAAAATGGTGTTTCCGCAAGATGGTCTTGCGGATTTGGTGACGTGGAGGGGAGAGGAGAGAGTCTTGTGCTGATTAGGAAAGAGATGGGTGGATCTGGTAGACCATCTTGCGGATTTAAAATCTTGTTTTGTAGGATTCTTAATTCTTCAAGGGGGTGTTTTGTAAGTTAAATGGCCATTGACATATCATCTTGCGGATTCTTCAATGAGATCCGCAATATGGTCTTGCGAATCCAGTATAAAGCGACCACTTCATCATTCTTCAGGGGGGTCTTTTGTAAATGTTGTTTTGGCTTGTTCTCCTTTACTCGTGGGTTGAAGTAAGATGGATTAAACCCAACCACACATATATTTGCAGGTGTTGCAGGGGGCAGCATGTTTGCGCATGATCATGTTGCGGTTTCCATATATTATGTATGTTATATAATATTGAGACATACGGTGTTCTCATCTTATATCTCATTTACATATTACATGATGTTCAAAAAAAAATATGATGTTTTCATCCAGTAGATACACAAAAATGACGATCATTGTTCTCATCTCATATTTCATTTTGTTACATCCACATTCCATCATTGGTGGTGACAGGAGAAGTTTCGTTTGGAACATTGGATCGATGTTACATCCACTTGGAGTTATAACAGTATTTGGCGGGGATGAGCCATGCTTAAAGGCATTGATGCCCGTTTCATCCCCCGCGTCGCATCGCTTTTCTGGGGTCCAAAAAAGCGGTGTCTTTGGATCGGTGTTACATCCACATGAAACTACTTAGATCGGTGTTACATCCACACGTGATATAACACGTGTAGAATGCAACACTGTCACTGTAGTTTATAATATTTTGCCGTTGGTTGTCGTTGCTAGTCTCAATTTCCAGTCTACCAAACCGCGACATTCTAACGGTCTCTTTCGGGGGGTCAACTTTCCAGACAAAGGTTGTAGGGCAAGGCCATCCGGTGTTGATGAATCACATCATGTGATTAGCGACGTCAGTGACATCGGATGATGTGATTCTTCAATGTGCTACTTAAGAAATGAATCACGGGTTGACCATTGGGTACCTGTTTGAAGGAGCACGGTTGGAATCCCAGCTTGATCCCGAGCCCCCTGTTTGACTTCAATAAAGCAATGGAGATGGAAGGTGCGAAACAAAAACTTAATGAACTCTGCAATAAGTTTTTGTTTTGCGCCTTCCATCACCGTTGTACACTAATTTTGGCAGCAAATTTAATTAGCGACGTCTGGGAGAATATTGGAATTGGTGGTCTCGGAAATAGATTGTTTTGTAACTCGGTAGATTGTATATTTAACGTTTTAGTGCATAAATTTACGATTGTGTTTCAGTCATTTCCAATTTATTATTATTAAATAACCTTGTTAAAAACAACATATCTTTGTTAAAAACAACATATTATAATTTAAGAAAATTACTAAACAATATTCTAAAAAAGACGCCATATTAACTAAAAAAATACGATGTATTCTGCTTCGGAAATAGATTGTTTAAAAAACGCCATATTAACTAAAAAAATAACCTATTTTCTGCTTCGGAAATAGATTGTTTAAAAAACGACATATTAACTAAAAAAACTAAATATTAAAAAAAATTAACAAAATTAAACAATATTCTATATAGATTGTTTAAATATAATTTTTTCAATGACTTTATTAAAAAAATGTGTTGAATTTTTTTTATTTTTTAAGTACGGTATAGACATTTACTATGATTATCAAAACCGCAAGATGATGTTGCTGTTTTACTTTAAGTACGGTATGGACATTTACTATCACTATCAAAACCGCAAGATGATGTTGCTGTTTTACTTTAAGTACGGTATGGACATTTAATATCACTATCAAAAACCGCAAGATGATATTGCAGTTTTACTTTAAGTACGGTATGGACATTTACTATCATTATCAAAACCGCAAGATGATGTTGCAGTTTTACCTTTCTTAATATTGTCAATTTCACCTATAAATACATATATGTGAAGTTTCATTATCATTCATTCGAAAAGAAACGTTCGATAGTATGGAGAAGGACGAAGAGGTCGGGTCATATTTCTGTTCTCAACCAGTTGCTAAGAAATCGAACTGGACGGAAGATCTTTGGAGGCGTATGAAGAGGCCGTCGTCATCCACGAAGGCTGGGCCGTCTACGGAGATTCCGACTGAAAAGCCACCGGAAAATGAGCCCGAAAAAGGTAGTGCTATAGTTTCCAACAAAGATTCAAAGAACTGGTCCCCAGATGTTTTAGAGTTTTACCTCAACGGGGACTCTCCATATTGCTACAGTCGTTTCATTACAAAAAAACTCGACAGATCTTTTTGGGGTGCCCTACTAGGGAATGAATCTGGCGGTCATCTGTCATCTACGGTACACTTAACACGACATATTAATTTTTATAAGTTTTCACATGCTTACATAGTTAAGTTATAGTGTTTTTTTCTTCTTTTGCAGCATGTTGAAGCTTGGACTGTAAGATTAATGCGTGTACGCCAGGCGATGCTCTTAAAAAACCCCAACAAAGAATTACGATGGTCGGTGTTACCTCCTGATTTTTATGATTACATGCAGGATGATAAATCCACTACCCCCCTTTATTATGCCGGACAAAAGGACCCGTATCCTCCATTCTGGGAGGTAGACTGCATCTACCTTCCTTCGTGGATTCGCCAAACAGACTGGCTACTTGTCCGTATTGATATGCAGAGCATGGTGATTACTCAATACTGGACCGATAAAAGATGGAGAAATGGAAAACATCGAGATGTTAGGAACTATATGGAGCTGTTACAGATATTTTTCAAATGGTTTCTAGAACGTATTCACTTTAGGAGGCACACGAGGTACATAACGGAACGTGAGATGTCCCTCGGTTTGGTTGAGACGGATGTCCCCCAAGATGAGGGTAACATCGCTAACGCTGGGGTTCTTGTTTGTATGATGATGGAGAAACTAGTTAAAAACAAACCGTTGAAGATACACCATGAAAACACCGTAGAAGAGGCTTGTGTGAACTACCGTCGCCACATGGCTGATGAGCTGTATAAGTGCCGTTGTGATAAGTTCTGGTGAGTTGCGTTGTGATAAGTTCTGGTGAGTTGCGTCAGTTGTTTTGTAATATTTCCTTTTTTCATGTAATAAAATTTTTCATGTAATAAAGGCGTCATCGTTTATTTATTTCATGATACTTTGAACTAGCATCACGAGAGTAATACGACAAGTTGATAAGAAATAACAAGAAACAGTACTACAAACATTAACTTACGGCAACCAACACATAAGAAAAGTCAACAAACAGTACTACAAACATTAACTTACGACAACCAACACACGACAATGAACATCACTAGCCACGGGAGGTACAACTTTTTTTGTTGTGCCCTGTTTGCTTACAAATACTGCATTTGCGGGCAGCACGAGGTTCGTCCTCATGCCTTTCATCCATCTCGTTATGGATCCTCTTCTGTTTCAACCTCCCACGTTTTATGGTAAAATGTGACGGGTTACCTCGGAGTCTCCAGTTGGCCTGTGCCCACAAAGCTGTATGACCTAGGGTATAAAAGTGGGCGCTGTACTGAAGACGATATACGGAAGTTTGATATCGTGGGTCAACAATTTGATGAAGGTCCTTACGTTTCATGTGGCAAACCGCAATAGCATGCGAACAAGGGAGACGTTCGATTTGCCACTTTGCACAGGAGCAAGTTCTGTTACGGTATTCAACCGTGTAATCGTTCCCCCCGTCTTCCATTGCCCGAACGCGAGACCTGACGTGGTACCGTCCCTGTGAACCATCATACAAACGTACAGTATGTTCTCGTGATTTAGCATCACGTTCGCATATCACAGTCCAGATGCGGGGGGGGGGGGGGGGCAACATTGTTTGGCAACGCTTTCCAATTCTGTAGTGAATGTTAAACTGATCAACATCCCTTTCCAACGTGTGGTGTATGGCTGCCATAATAGGCATCATCCTTGCTTTTGACAACACATGGTTGAAGCACTCAGACATGTTGGTTGTGAGGTGACCCCATCGACGATTTTCTTTATCGTGCACCAACGTCCACTTAGAGAGATCAATGTCTCTCAAGTATCTCCATGACTTTTTGTTAATGCTCTTCATTTGTCTGATGGCATACAGATACTTGTAACGCTGTGATGTGCTACCGATAGTCCAACAAAGCTTTTTCAGAGTTGCACTTTTGAATTTTGCGCCAAGATTGCTTCGTACATGACGAAGACAATACCGATGGTAAGCGTTCGGCTCCCTCCATCCTGGCAATTCCTCCATCGCCCTAATTATTCCGACATGTCTGTCCGAGATAACACAAAGGGGGTTGCTGGTGTTGTGTCTTGAAATATGCAGCCTAAACTGCTCCAGGAACCAACCCCAGCTCTCAATTGTCTCCTCATCTACAATTGCATACGCCACAGGAAGTATGTAGTTGTTTGCATTCTTGGCGACAGCAATCAACATCTTACCCTTGTAAGTCCCCTTTAGATGAGTCCCGTCGACGGAGATTACCGGTGCCGAATATTGGAACGCCTCAATTACGGGTGCAAAGGCCCAGAAAACATATTTGAACACCTTACATTCTGGGGGGCTCCTGGGATGATGATACCACTCGACAACGGTACCTGGATTTGTAGCCTGTAACCGAGCCACATACGCTGGCAACTGCTCAAAATTGCTCTCCCAGGTGCCGTACACATTCTCAATTGCTTTTCTTCGGGCTTTCCATGCCTTAGAGTATGAGATATCGACATTCAACGTCTGCTTCATGTAAGTTATGATCTGTTTCACCGGAAACGTTAAGTCAGCCTTCACCTGTGCAAAGATATGCGTGGCAACATCTCTTGACCTTAGTGCCCTGTTGTTGTTGCGTTCAACCGTTGAGTAGCATGTGTGTTTTGTTGACCACTTTGACAACCGCCAGAAGGCCCCCTCCCTGGCACCTGATGCCGTAGTAGCCCACATGCAAGTTTAGTTTTTATTTTTACATCTTACTCTAAACGTGTATGGCCTGCTTTCGACGACACACAACTCTCTATTACATTGCACGTTCCAATACCGGATCGCTTTAATCACTTTTTCTTTACTTTCAAAGTAGATGCCCACACGGATATCATCTATGTTTCCACTCCACATCTCCATGCTATCTTCATCGTCGTAATCGGGAAGCCGATATGCTTCTAACCCTTCATCTTCGTTGTCAATAGGTACGTCCGTAGGGATAGCAGGATTAAGCCCTTCATGGAATTGAAGATCTGTTGGGATAAGTGACTGTCCAGCTTCATCTTCTTCATCCCCGCTTTTTTCCGAGTCAACGTCCGTGGGTTCATGCTCGCTTTCTCTGCTCTCTTCAGACGTATATCCTTCTCACCAGTATGAGACCTCATTAGGATAAATTTATCAATGAAATTAGTTTAATATTAACAAGAAAAAAAATACCTTGAGAAGCATCTGACGGTTCATAGTTATAATTTACAGGCACGTTGTCATCGATGTCGTTATTGTTGTCATCCTCTTCATTTTTGTCATCGTTATAACACCACACATATTATAAGTACGTATGAAGAAAATATGGATATTAATAAAAATAAATTGACTATATAGGTCTCGTACCTTCATTGTCATCGTTAGCATGATGTTGTTCGTTGTCATCAAGAGATAGATCAGCAACATACTCTTCGTTACAGTGAAAATCATTATGATGGTTTTCAGGAGTAGCTCCTTGATGTGAGGTTCCTGTGTTGTTGAACGATGACCCGAGACCGAGATTGGTTGACTGCATATACTGAGATGGTGGAGTTTGCAAAGTGTCGTCTTCTAGAGGCACCGAGGAAAAGCGTCTTAGCAGATCCATAGCACTAGTTTCCTGAAAAGAAACTATAGGCATGGGCTTCACATGTACGATTGCGACGTACATATGTGTATTCTCGGCTAGATAGAACATCGTGTTCATACCATCGTCCCCGACGATGTACGCCCCCTCTGAGCAACCCTGAAAAGTGTAGTACAATACTAAACTCAAAGTATAACACTCCCTGTTAATATTTGTGTTGCTAAAAACTGCGTCTACAAACTCAGTATATGACATTCTGTGGGTCATAATAAAAGTGGTTGAGATGGTGTTGTCGTCGGCGGTAACACTACCGTTTACGTAGGTAACGTCACCACCCCAGTAGAGTTTTACAATGAAAGGGTGAAAGTTTGCCATGATTTGTTTGGTAACAGAGGATTGTGATGGTCCGTAGTTCATATTGCACAGCACATACATATATATATTAGATAAAACCGGAGGATGGTCTTGCGGTTTTATTCACCCCAAAAAGGTCTTGCAATAATAATGCAAGGGGGTGTTTTGTATCTTATAAGGTTGTTGTAATATCATCTTGCGGATTCACCAAAAAAGGTCTTCCATAAATGTTGTTCTAATATCATCTTGCGGATTCACCAAAAAAGGTCTTCCATAAATGTTGTTGTAATATCATCTTGCGGATTCACCAAAAAAGGTCTTCCATAAATACTCATTCCATACTAAGTTGCAGATATCACCAAACGAAACCACAATATGGTTTATTGCAATTGTGGTTCTTCCACAGTAGTCCGTGTATCATCAACTTCAAGAAACCCAGGTCGTCGATTCTACTGCTGTAACAGGAAACCCCGTGGCTGTGGATTCGTATGTTGGGCAGACCCACCTGTAGTAGAGACCCTACCTAGCAACACCCCCACTTCGGGTATGATTAATGAAATCACCGATCAGTTTCATCGTTCTGTAAACATCACTGACCCACAACGAAGAAACCCCGTCCTGCAACACTCCCATTTGCAACAACCCTACCCATACCGTCCGTCTACTCAACCAACACAAAACCATAACCGCCCAGTAATTTTTCAAACACCAAACCATAACCAACCGACATCTCCACAACCACATTCCTCTACCGGTGACAACGGTAACCAACCAAATCCACCACCCATGGAAGATGACGAGGAGGACTTTGATGAGTCGGTTCTTGATGAAATCCTATTTAGGAGGTGGCGCAAAGAACAAGCTCGTGAAGAGTATGACCCAGAATCGGCCCCAGTCTGATTGTTCACCATTTAATGGACTTATGTTTTATTAATATAGTGTGTGTCCTCTGTAAGAGGTTAGGTAGGTGGTGTGTTATGGTTGACTTTATTTTAGCATGCTTATGTATGGTCCAGTTAAATAAATTGACTTCTTTGGTAAAAATTAAATTAAGTGGCGAAATGCCCCGGGGGCCACTTTCGGGCCCGTGATTCGATTCCCCGGCCCAGGATTACCGGACACCGGACCCGCCAGCGCGCAGTGCTTAGCACATAGTTTACCGTTGATGCGAGTTTAGGCCACCAAAATTATTGATCGGCATCAATGTCTGCGTCACAAAACGATGAAAAGTCACATTTTTCGCAGTGCCACCTTTTAGGTATAAAAAGGTGAAACCGCAACTTCAATGCTCGGATTTAAATTCAAAAGGTAAAACCGCAACTTCAATTCTCGGATTTAAATTCAAAAGGTAAAACCGCAACTTCAATTCTCGGATTTAAATTCAAAAGGTAAAACCGCAACTTCAATTCTCGGATTTAAATTCAAAAGGTAAAACCGCAACTTCAATATGCGGGTTTAAAAGGTCTATAAAAGTACATGTATTTCCATCCTTTTACTACCACCAAAGATCACCCCAACTCATTATGGCAAACAACAGTCATACACAAATCCTAATGGATCTCGACGAATCAAACCCCGAATTTGAGGACATAGTCCCTGACACACCACCGCATAAGATTCCAAACCAACCCCGATGGTATCGTCCTACCAGAGAGTCGAAGAAATGGTCTCCCAATGTCATAGAATTCTACCAGAATGGTGACGCCCCTGTCTGTTGTAGTGTTTTTCTTGGCAGGATTCCGCTCGGAAAGGATTTTTGGGGAACCCTATTGGGATATGACGGTGAGGGTCACCTTTGGCCACTTGTAAGCATTCTTTTTTAAGGTTTTTACATATTAATATATATTCCCCTCTATTTTTATTTATGTTTATACATTTTTTTATTAAAAATTGCAGCACGTGGGAGGCTGGGTTACGTTGTTCATGAGGTACAGATGGGTATTGATCAATAAATCTAAGAAACCTGAACAATTGTATCCGTGGACAATACTACCCCCACAATTTCTCGACTTATTGTCTGAAACTCCCAACTATCGTGCGTTGCCATTTTCCATCGGAATTAAAGACAACTACCCTCCCTTATGGGATATTGATATGGTACTATTCTTTAGTGTAACTTAACAAATATATTTATTATTTTGGGAAATAATATACGCTAATCTACCTTATGCAGTTGTATATCCCATTATGTGCTGAACAAAGACAGTGGTTTCTTGTTCAAGTTGATATGCGGACACTTCGTACGACGCTGTACTTTGCTAGCTCTTGCGCTTTGTCTACTTTCGGTGAACCGACGCCAATCCAAGTGTTGATTTACCCAACATTTGTGAAGTTCGAGACTTTGTTCAAGCAATTCCTGGATGAAATTTCATACTGGGAAAATTCCGGAAGAAATTATGTGGAAAAAATAATAGTGTCCGATACAAAAGTCTGGCCGACTGAAGATCACGGCTCAGTTGGTGGTAATTCTGGAGTCCTTATATGTATGTTAATGAAGAATCTAATTAATGAGGAATATATCAACTTTGAAGGAGATCTTGCGCATTCTTGTTCAGCATACCATCGGTACATCGCTGATGAATTTTACCGTGGACGTTGGACACCAAATAATATGTAACAAATATTGTTGTTAACGTTTGTGAGCATGTGTATTTCTTATTATAAATCTCATGTGTGTTGTGTGACATTTATGTACCAAAGATGTGTGTTTCATGTATGTTATGTTGCATGAAAACTAACATTAACCATTAAAAAATAAACGCTTTATGTTGCATGAAAACTAACATTAACCATTAAAAAATAAACGCTAAAACATGAAAATTTAACATCCATAAACGAATTTAATCAATCTGCATCATTGTTACAATAACCAGGACCACCACAACTAGACTGATTACAGTATCTAGAACCGGTACCACATCGAGTACGCTGGCGATTTCTGGGTGGATTACGACGTTCATCATATTGAAAGGGTACAGGCGTCCAAGAATTATTAAAACCCGTTGGTTGTTCACTTTGATTTGGTGCCCAGTAAGTGAACGAGGATTGCTGGGTGTTAAATGGGTTATCTGGTGTAAAAAATGTAGACGCCTGGGTGTTACTTAGGGGTAGGGGGTATTATACATACTAGACTGTTGGGGAGTAGGTATGAACCCCCTAGAGTGTTGTGGATTGAACCCCCCTAACTGTTGTGCATCAAACCCCCTAACAGTTGTGGATGAACGGGGTTTTGTGAGGAACTAGCCCCTTCAAAATTACCTCTCCCACTATCATCATCATTCAGAAAAGTTGTGAAATCAAAATTATACCAGTCCATGTCCATAGACTGGTCATAATTTCTGGGAGGGTCTTGAGTTGCTGAAGAAGGCCCTGCCTGGTCCACCCGACCAGTTGCTGAAGAAGGCCCTGCCTGGTCCACCCGACCACGACTACGGTTTATACGCCCTGACACCCTATTAGGTCGGCTTCTGTCAGCCTGGCTACCGACCGGGTGATCTTGTAGACGCGAAGGATAATTCAAACGATCTCCTTCGCGAATTGAAGTCAACACTGCGCTAGCAGTGTTTTGTATCGCTGCGAATTGTTCAGGAGCGTGTTGCATAAACCGAGCCGCTTGACTATACATCTCTGCATAGCCTTCCATCTGCATTAATATTAAAATAAAGAACATTAAAATAATATTTTTGCATTATATACTATTGGGTAAATTTATTAAACTGATATACAAACCATTAGTTGGCTGATTGACCCATCATCTCGGAACCCGGTTTGTGGTGTCGGGTCATTCGCCGGGTTGGTCACAAATCCAATCGTGTGTTCCAGATACCAACTCATGTAATCTGGAAACACGGAAGGAAACCCTGCCATCATCGGTTGCCCCACCACTCTATTAAATCTGCGATTGTCCCAGGAGGATACATACGTTTCATGTCTGTTTCTCCAGTCTGTATCCGTATGCCCGGAACGCTTCAATTTACGCAGGGAAAGGAGCTCTTCATGGCTAAGGGGGGGGGGGGGGATTTAGAGGTTTCCATTGGCAGAACCCGTACTGTCTAAGGACCCGAGATGGTGAGTGGTATTCCACCACTTGATTCCACAAGATATAACACTCACAACACCAGGAATCCTGCCCATCTAGACAATAATCCGCCAAGGAACCCATTTCTTCTTCATATGGACGCCAGACAAACTGGTGCAAAAAAATAATTAATTATTAACGCATTGTACGGAATTCAACAGTAATTTAGTGTAACTTAACTCTTACCGAATCCTCGTGAAGATTGGCTAGTTGAGAACGGATTGCGCGTAACGAGTGTCTGGTCGTCTGCTTAAACCGGTGTGCTACACGCCACCTTTTAAAAAAAATTATCAAACGCAATAGTTATTAGCAAAAATAACATGTTTTAATATAATCAATGATATGCACGCATAAAATACTACTTACTTGGCACCAAATGGGAGTCTATCCGCGCCTTCTTCTTGTTCTTCCGGGGCAATTATGGGAGCTAATACCCGGATTCGGGTATACGCCCACAACTGTAATAAAGACACACACCCACACATTGCTTCGCCGTCCATTACTGCTGCTTTGCACAGGTTGCGATACAACCATGCCAACACAGCATTACCCCAACTAAAGGTCCGACATTCATTGAGGTCCTCTAGGTATGGTAAAAAGGCCAGCTTCACCGTCCCGTTGCTTGAGTCATTAAACAAAGAACATGACAACAAGAGTAATATCACACAACGGGCGCGTTGTATGATCTCGACGTCAGTCGGGTCATCGGGCAACGGACTAGAAATTCTATCTGTAACATCCCGTACAAGCATCTTGTTTCCAGAAAATTTGTTGGTTGTTATACCCAACAAATTGTAGACAAGTACTGCCCGTTCATCATTATTCGTCACGTCAAGTTGATCTCCTAACACGGGGTGGCCATTAATAGGAAGACCCATTAAGCATGCAACGTCCTCTAACGTTACTGTCACCTCACCGAATCGTAGGTGAAACGTGTTGGTCTCGGGACGCCATCTTTCAACGAGGGCAGTTATCAACCCTCGGTCAACCTTCCGGTAACCACACTCAAAAACTCCAAGAAAACCTGCAGTGCGCAGCATATATTTAATACGACCATCCAATGAAAAGTTGTTAATTGTCGACCAAAAGGATTGGTCGCCGCGTCTAATATTAACATCTGCATCTACCGCATTTCCTTCAAACAACATCGCCGAACGATATCGTGATTGATTCCATAGAAGTTCATTGCTGCGAGGACCAGGGTTTACAAATGTCATAGTGCAAATTATAAGAGTGGTAGATATGTGGTTTTGGCTTGGATTTTGGCTTGGATTTTGAGAATGCAGATTATGAAATATATGTGGTTTTGGCTTGAATTTTGAGAATGCAGATTATTACTCGTTCACATGGTTCAAATTTATAAGACTACTTACTACTACATTATTTGCATGTCCTTGCATGCATGCAATAATTATTGTCTAGTCAAATCTTACTTCAAATCTTACTGAACAAAAGCATTCACCCCTTTGTGTGGTTGGGGTGTAATGCATGTGAAACTTTACTTACACCTCCTGCTTCAACCCACGAGCCCACGAGTAAAGGAGAACAAGCCAAAACAACATTTTACAAAAGACCCCCCCTGAAGAATGATGAAGTCGTCGCTTTATACTGGATTCGCAAGACCATATTGCGGATCTCATTGAAGAATCCGCAAGATGATAAATGGCAATTTAACTTACAAAACACCCCCTTGAAGAATTAAGAATCCTACAAAACAAACTATTAAATCCGCAAGATGGTCTACCGGATCCACCCATCTCTTTCCTAATCAGCACAAGACTCTCTCCTCTCCCCTCCACGTCACCAAATCCGCAAGATGGTCTTGCGAAAACACCATTTTTGGAATTTTGTTGCTGACACCCTCCAGATGCACAAAAATAATGGATTTAGACACTATTTTGGCAAAAAAATCTGATACAATCTGTGTGTGACAAATCTTTCAAAGTTTTGACACAACACACACTGGATCTATATCCCCTGTTACTGTCAGTTTCTTGTCTTTCATGTCCATTGATATTGAATCCAGCCCTGTGTTGATCAAATCATGTTAAAGTTATCATCTTTTTGCTTATTTGGATCTGGGTTTGGTTTGATTTTAAATAATATTATGACCTAGATGAATAAAGATTGAAAAAGTTTTATTGTTACAGTAGTACCTGTGAGTTCGGAGACTTTTTTCATGGCCTTTAGCTTGACTTTGTCATCCAAAATATCCAATTTCAACACAACTTTCTGTAATAAATTGAAAAAGATTAAAAAAAGGTACCAAATTTAACAAAACCCATATGAGGTTTATATATAATGATATAAAACACCTTTAATAAACTCAATTTTTGAATGAAATAAGGCTACTCGGAGTGGGGCAGGAAGGGGGGAACACCACCGCCAGGGTGGCGTGGAGAGGGCAGGAAGGTAAGGGCGGGGGCAGAGTCCTTGGCGTGGGGGGGGGGGGGGGTGTTGAGTGCCACATGGGGGAACATGATTGGAGGGGATTATTGTTACCGATGAATTTTTTTTTTTTAAAACTAACCGTTGGTATCAAACGGTCAAAAAAATAAATTATAAATTACTCCCTTTTCACTACAAAACACCCACTTTATCTTATTTCTTTACAATTTTTATACAATTCTTCAACCATTTTTTTTACAATTCTTCATATATTTTCATACTACTAATCCTTCTTCAACAAAAAATGAACCCACACAACCGAGGCTTTGACCCGAACAACCCATACGCGTACGTCCCAAACCCGAATACACCACCGGTTCGCCCGATCCCAAACCGTCCACCCATTCGTTCACCTTGTCCCGACTACGCGGGTTTCATTAGTGGGCAAATTTATCCTAATTTCCCATTCAATGATTCTCTCGTTCCTTCACAACTTCCTTTCACGCAAACCGTATCCGAAACACAACCCCAAAATCTTGCGGGATCATCTTCGGGTAAAAACCCACCGGCAAAAAGAAGTCACAGGAGGAAGACACCGGAGGAGAAAGCATTAGCCGCCGCTAACTGCCAAGCGAATAAGTGGACACCCGAAGAAGAGCTTGCGTTAACGAAAGCATGGATAAGCGAATCGGAAAAAGAACAAGGTATTTCTAATAAATTTTTTAACATGATTTTTTTTTCTAATATTGCTAATATTTTTTTTTTGTAGGAACTAGTCGCCACAAAAACGAATTTTGGGTCGACATAAACACCGCGTTCCATGGGTTGATGGAAAGAGAGTTCTATCGAGCAAACGATAGTCTCTCGTCCAAGTGGACCGAGATAAACAGAGCAATGAATGTGTTTCACCCGCATTATTATTACGCAAGAAACAATCCAAAAAGTGGTGAAACAGACGGCGACTGCCTCAACCGGTCGCTATTAGCGTATCGTAACGAAACCGGGGTCAACTTCAAGTTTCTGCATTGTTGGGAAGTCGCGAAGCACCATTCAAAATGGGCGTACGTCCCCACTTCAACCAACTCCGCAAAAAGGTCGAAAACAAATTCGTCAAGAAACCGTTAAATTGATCCTGAAAACGTGGAAGCCGTTAATTTGGATGATGATGAGTTCAAAGAGGAATTGAGTCGCCCACCCGGTCGAGAAAAGTCAAAAAAGAGGTCTCAAAAATCTACTGCTTCGGGTTCGGGTTCTGGATCAACTGGCGCCTACAGCGCTGACTTGCAAGATTTAAATTCCACCATGATTCACTTCAATACGATTCAAGAAAAAATGCTCGAGGAGAAAAAAACATTGGCAAAGCATTTGAAAAAAAGTTGAGTATGAAAGAGAGAAAGTTGAGTATCAAAGAACAACACGAAAAACGCGAGGATATGAAATTTCTCGCCATGAACACCGATCATCTTCACGGGCCAGAGTTAAAGATGACGCTACGAATGAAGCGTGAGATTATGGAAAAATATAATATTAACTGATTTGTTAGTTTATAGTTTTTTTTTGTGTTTTGTTGAAAGTGAAGAGATGTGTGAGTATCAAAGTATATGCTATACCCGAAACTCGACGGGTATAAGGTTACTTTTAAAAAATTTCACAGTTTGGGTCAGGTATGGGATTAAGTTATAATCGACCTCGTTACCCGAAACCATATACCCCATTTAGTGTCCCGGGATACGCGCCACGGATTGCGTAAGTGTGCACACTTATCACATGGATGAAAATGACAATTCGGATTATGGAATGGGTAGTGAAGATTTTTTTTTTTTTGGTAGGCAGCCCTAATCCTACATTACTAGAAAAGTGGCTCTTTTGCTACAAAATTTTCTTACGGAAAAAAATGCGTCACAAATTTTGACAAAATTACTACTAATTTGTGACGACAAAAAACACCCTTATTTTTAAGACAAATTTGCTACACAATAGCGACTAATACTTTTAAAATTGCGTAAGAAATGCGTAGGAATCTGTGACACCCGGCAAACTCAGGTTAGTAACGTTGACTAAACTAGTAAGTCTACCATAGCGAGTCATGCATATTACGTACTTAACGGGGTCAGTCGAGTCGGTATGATGATTCTGGGAATCATCGGGAGTCGTTACGATGATCCGCGGGGTCATCGGGAGTCGGTCCATAACCATGTGTACAAGGATTGGTGATTCGTGGAATCGCCGGGTTTAACGCACACACGAGTCTCGAGTCCCGGGAATTGGTGAACGAATGTAAACGTGTTAGTTATCATGCATTATATGTTTGAAATCATTATGTGACTTATCGGTATGTGAATACGTGTTTATATATATTAAAATAGTGTTTAACGCGCCAAAAACCCGTTCCAGCATCACAGAGGCGATTAGGAAGCCCTAAAGGAGATGATAGGGGCGAATAGGGGCTCTACTCGCCTATATATAGGCGAGTAGGAGCCCTACTCGCCTATATATAGGCGAGTAGGAGCCCTACTCGCCTGAAACCATCTGCTAATTGCCTATACTGCTGAACACGGGTCAAAACACCTATAAATAGAACCCTTAACTCCCCAAACACCATTTGTGCAACCCTAACTGACCCTAAGCCTCCCACACACCTTGAAACACCTCTGGAGCTTGCTTTGCTTCAAAACACACCATCACCAAGCTTATACACCCTTCTTTGATAAAATCCAAGGTGTGTTCTTCATCCTACACCTTTGTAAAGTTGTTGTTTTGATTCCTCAAAAGTCCAAACCTTGTTTTGCTAAGTTTGTGTCTTTAAAACCCTTTGAAAAGAGTTCTAAAACAAGTCTACACCATAATACTTGCTATATGTGAAGTATTTGTGCATATGATGATTGTTGGTGATTATAACATGAATGTTTCCATGAATTTGTTGTACTTCTGAGGTGTAGGTGTTGTTAGGATGATTATCTATGAGTTTAAGCCCTTGTTATGATGTTTAGGTCTAAGTATGCGTTTTGACCCATTTGGGTAATTCTTGAAGAATAGGATGTATGATGTGATTCATTGCTTGTTTATGGTTAGAAATCATGTTAGGATGATGATATAACATAGAGATGATGAATTGCAACTTGTAGGAGATGAAATCTGATTGCTTTCATTTAGGGAAAGATAAGGTTAGTTAATGAAACCTAGTATTTGCCATTTTTGGAAATAATCGCACCGAGCCCGTTTGAGCAGAGATAAATTGGGGGGTTTTTGCTTGGAAAGGGTTGGTTAATAGTTTAGTTTTTATATTGGGTGTTTTTACATGTTTCGGATCTGATTTGGAGGTTTAACGCGCGAAAACGCGCAACAGCAGTGCATCAGGCGAATAGGGCCCTACTCGCCTATATCCTCCCTCCTACTCACTAGTTGACTTTTCCTAATCGCATGAAGGTTTCCTAATCGCGTGTACTGCTGTCGTAAACGCGTTTTGACATCCCAAAACATGATTTGACACCTAGGAACATGATAGGAACCACGGGATACACCCAATGACTTAGTAAGACGTGTTCGGACCTGATTATACGTTAATCGGACATTATGCTAGACTAGGTGAACCATTGCGCGTATCAAGTGTTTAATTGCATATGTTGCATGATGTCTTGTAATTACCTAACACGTGGGATGTCGGGTCACCAATGGGATGTCGGGTCTTGTCTAGCACGGTCAGTTTAACAGTTAAAGATGTTTTCAAACGTTTATGGTCACGGTCTGGACATTCGGGGACTAGTTAACCTGCGGGTTGTTAGTCCGGATACTTATACACATCTTATGATAGGTCGCCGCTATTTGGGGCTATCATAGCTTAATTTCTTAACTGTTTTCAAGTAACGCAAACCGAGGTGAGTTTCACAGCCCCACTTTTACTGTCTTGCTTTCGGGGGAGAAACATGCTTTGTACAAACTATTTAAAGGTCATGTTATACTATGGGCACTTTATGTTACTATACGGCTTTTATGGAAAGTCCCAGGGGGAAACCATGAATGTGCTGTAACGCACAACGGGGAAATGTGGATAGATCTATTGGGCCTCACAAGCCCCACTCGACGGCGGGGCCGGGCGGGTGCATATTGTCTCTACCTATCGGGTTACCGAGGCATCGGTAGCCCAGTCATCTGGGCTGGTATCATCTTTTGGTTCATGTTTAGTAATGGGTTCCCAACCGTAGTAGTAAAAACACTTAACGTCTAGCTAACGTTCTTATGACATAGTATTAACGGGAATGATCTTTGTGAACTTGTGACAACACTTTTATAAAAGAAAACCTGTGAACTCACCAGCATTATATGTTGACATTTTTGGCATGTTTTCTCAGGTCGCTAAGGTAGCAGTCAATGGGCTAGGCGCACGGAGTCATGCACAGCGTCTAATATTTTGAAGCACATTAAAACAATGTTTTGTAAACAATGATATGTCTTTTGGTTGTAAACAAGAATGCTTCCGCTGCTGGTTTACGGCTCAAAGCATGATATTTTGGTTTTAAATATATTTATGAATGCATGTTTGTTGTATGTTTATTGTGATCGTTGACTGAGATCCTGGTGTGTCACGCGCCTCGCGGTAAAACCCCGCACGTGGAATTTGAGGGTGTGACACAATCGCATCACAAATTTCCTACAACATATTTTCCTAAGAAATACGTTGAAAATTGCGAAGTAAATATGTAGCAATTGGTTTTCGACGAGGGTTTTTATAACTTCAAGGTTTCATTGCAAATGCGTAGCAAATTCAAATTTATGACACATTTTCAACAAAACCTTGATGTTAGAAAAACCGTCATCAGAAACCAACTACTACACATTTACTACACAATTTTCAACGTATATCTTACAAAAATATGGTGTAAGAAATTTGTGATGCAATTCCTACGCATTTCTTACGCAATTTTTAAAGTATTGGTCTCTATTGTGTAGCAAATTTGTCCAAAAAATAAGGGTGTTTTTTGTCGTCACAAATTAGTAACAAATTTGTCAAAATTTGTGACGCATTTTTTTTCGTAAGAAACTTATGTAGCAAATGACCACTTTTCTAGTAGTGCTCCACGAGCCCAGACTATGTTGTCTGAACTGGGTCCACACTGGTGCTGTGAGAACTATTAGCGGCTTTTGCCCGGAACCGTACTGTCTCCACACGAGCTAGGAAACTCGCTGGAGTAACAGCCAGATAAAACCGGGGCTGGCTCAGGATCGAACTTGAGCACCTTCACGATGCTAGGTCTTCCATCACTGCCGATGACTAACTGAGCTACGCCTCAAGGTCGGAATGGGTAATAAGGATGATTGTCACTACTTCAACAGGGGAGTTAACCACGGGGACAATAATGGTTACCAATGTGATTTTGGGATAGAAAAGAGGAATTGGAGCCACTCTATCAATAACAAGAAAAGGTAGCAATTTGGTTTCAAATGGTTTGAGCTTGGAAGCAACCTGCTATCTATCAATAGGAGAGAACAGACTGCTATTGCCTGCTTCGCCTATCGATTACATTCTAACTTCATCCTTGGTTTTCAAAGAAAGAACCTGACGGAAGATAAAGGTAAGATAATTCTTTCTGGCCTTAACTGAAAGTAGGGAAGGCCCTTGGCTCCTCCCCACCCCCCTCTCTTTCTCTCTAATATAAACCGTGAGTGTGAGAGTTTTATAAAAATGGTGAATTTAGAGTGGGTATATTGGCGGGTGGTTAATGGATTTAGGTACAGCTCTTAAGAAACCATTGTTCCAAAAGAGATGAATGTGGATTAAAAGTTAAAACCCACCAGAAATAACAAGGTTTCCTATGAGTTTGCCTATGTTACATCATTGAACCTTCCTTTGATAACCTTTAAGCTGGTTCCCTTGGTCAGCATCATTGAACCTCATTAGCATTTCTAAAAGAATTGGAGGCTCAAAATGAATGGTCAAAGGAATTGATAATTCGTGTTAAATTATTGTTAACGTTTTACTAAATTATCTTTTCTTTATGTACGATGTATGTTTAATTATGTGTGACAATTGGTATGTTTTTAAGATTTGATTTATCTTCCTTACGCACTTCAGCAACTCTTTGATTTAATCTTCATGCACGTGGCTTTATCTTATTATCTGCTTTTAGTATATATCTATCTATATCTATCTATCTATCTATACATATAATAAAAAAAACCATTTTAATGACATCTCACTCATAGAGTGTATTCTCTTCATTAAGTGTGCCATGTGTCATCTATGTGGCAAGACCTTTATTTTAGGAAAATAATAATTTAAAATTTAAAAACAAAATTAGATTCACTACTACAAAATCAGGCATTTGCTATGATATACGTTAAAATATACATATTTAAGTCCCCGATTTAACTCCCAAATTACGCGTTTTCGACCATAATTGCACGAATTCGGTACTTAACCCCTTCATGTGTTCATTGCAGGTCTTAAACGACGTCCCACGAGAAAAGTCGAAAAAACCGGGCGAAAATCAGACAAGACGGAAAGTTTCTGCAAAATCAGCTAAGTCTGGAAATAGTGCACGGTCGTGCACCCCAGGTGCACGCCCGTGCGGGCTCAGGTTACTCAGACACACACGAGCTGCACTGCCAGTGCGACCTGGCGTGCAACCTATGTTCTCGGGCACCCTGATCAGCACTCCCGTGCGGGTGCCTGTGCGACTCAAGTTCCCGGGTGCACTGCCAGTGCATCAGGCAGTGCCACACCATGTGCTCGGCCACCACAGACTTGCACGCCCATGCACCCTAGGTGCACGGCCGTGCCAAATATCTAGATATTTCCAGGAGCAGCCAAACCACTTGCCCACTTGCACGTCAAATCAAGTTGATCAACTGCACGGCCGTGCACTTTATGCGCACGGCCGTGCACAAAATCAAAACTTCTATAAAAACAGAGCAAAACCCACTGATCAAACATTGGGTTTTGGGGAGGCGATTTTAGGCGATTTCTGGACCAAAGGAGCTGCTGGAAGGCCGTTTAACAAGCTCGGGAATCCATCCGATCCATCCTTCATCATCCAATCCATCTCTTTAGCAATCTTATGGTTTGATCCTTTGAGCTTTCTTAGATCCTTTGAGCTTTCTTAGATCCAAATCTGATTTTGTTTGCTACATTGACGTTATTTTAGTTAATCGTACGCCTACGGGCAAGAACATTAGTATTAGTTAGTAGTTAAAACAATCGTTTGCGTTAAATCAAGTTTTGTATAAATTTGGCGTTTTTCATGTTTGAATCTTGATGATCATAATGCAACCTTGTTTCATTGTTGATAGATTTGTAGTTGTGTTCGGATAACTTTGATGATTATCGAATGTGTTAGGCGGATTACTTGTTGAGAAAACCGTCCGTTTAATCGTCTGGTAGTAAACTAGTTAACTTGTTAATAAAGTTTACACCATGAAACTGTAACCGGGTATTGATTTGGTTAAAGTCACTCGGATAATGATTATAAATGTTTACTGGCACGTAAAAGAGTTTAAAAAGCTTAATGGTGTTGTTACTAATCTTTGACACGGTTAATGATCTTTGCTAGTTATTTTGGTAGAAATAGCGATCTTAGTAGATTTGTGTTCAAAGTTAGTAAAATGGAATAGGTTGTGAAATGCTCTACTTTATGCTAGTTTCGGTGGTCGTATTGTGTATTCGATATTGCTTTCGTTGATTAGTGCGGTTGAGGACTACCGAAAGGTGATAGTAACCCTTCTTTAAAGATTCACATGAGATCATATCAGCTGCGTGCTAATAAACGACTTGAGGTGGCTAACGTGTGTATTCGTGTTAGCTTTCCATATAGTTGTCATGTTAGGATGCCCGAAAGGGACACTAACTGTCGGAAAATGGGAATGTTGATCACGCCTTTATTTCTTATATAGATGACATGCTAGGATTGGCGTATTATAGTTTATATAGTTATATTTTCTATTTGGAGTCTTACATATGTTAAATATATGTTTTAGAATTAATCTAGTTATAAACAAACTCAACTTATCTTTTCCTATTGGTAAATCGGGGACAGAGTTTTAGTACTATTGCTCCGCACGCGTCCATGGATCGATACTTGGTTCTTATCTGTACGTTACTACATATATGACAGGGTACACTTGCCCTATTGTGTGTGTTTTAATATTAAGGTCTAAACCATTTTTATAAATATTAAAGCAAAACGTGTGTTAAAATCCATTGTAAAATATGTATAGTTACGCACACGTCAAGTTTTTGGGGCCGTTGCCGGGGACGCGACGAGCATTAGGAACGAACCGAGTCAACTTTTTACCAGTGTACATGCTTGTGAATACTTGTTTATACTTCTTTGATTCGTTATTTCATTCATTTATTTGCATATATGATTATTTGAATTTTTATTGAATTTATCTGTCTGTAGATATTTTGGATTAATTTTAGATTGGTTTATAGGTTGCATATAGATTCGTTCATTTATTTGCTTATAGGATTGTTTGATTTGATTTTTCGTTCATTAGGATGTTGATAGATTTAATTTATTGAATATTGGATTAATTGGTTTGTCTATGAATTTGATTTGTTCGTTATTTGATTAATTAGATTTATTTGTTCGTATTCGGACTAATTATTAATTTCATTCTTTGTATAGTTTTAGGCTTAGTCTGCTTATTTCTGTTCATTTTATTGATTCTATTTGTTTATATTTGATTTTCTTGAATATATTTGCTTTCCGTTATTTTCGCATGAATTTATTGATTCTTTATTTCATTTATTTATTTTTCTGTCCTTTATCGCCTTTTTGGGTTTGTCATATATTCGCCTGTTGCAACTGTATCATTCTTACATGCAGGTTGATGTCCACAAACCCTGGGTCTTCTGGTAATCTTTCTGACGAGGAGTGAAGGCGCCTGAGGAGAAGCGAGCGGATTAGACTTCATAAATTGCGTCTTGTTTCTGATATTCTTATAGCTGCTCCTACTGTTGAGGTCCCAATTGAGGAGGCGAGGCACGATCTGGCCGACGACAACGGGTCGGACACCCACAGTGACATTATCATGGCGGATGACGACATTCCGCTGAATGATAGTGGTCGTCCAGGAGGAGATGGACTCGCGCCGAGTATTGTCCGTCCGGCTATTTTGGCGGACCATTTCGAGATCAAATCTAGTTTCGTGAATATGATACGAAACTCGGTGCAATTCGGTGGACTGGAGCACGAGGATCCAGGCCGACATATTGCTGCATTCTTAGAGGTTTTAGCCACCTTTAAGATGACGGGCATCTCCGATGATGCTATCCGTCTCCGACTCTTCCCATTCTTACTGCGGGACAAAGCCCGGACTTGGCTTCTGTCACAACCCGCAGGGTCGATCACGACTTGGGTAGAGTTGTCACAACAATTCATGCAGCAGTATTTTCCTCCTGAAAAGACACAAAAACTGAGGAATCGCATCCTGACTTTTCGTCAGGATGACGATGAATCATTGTACACGGCCTGGGAAAGGTTTAAAGACCTACTCTTGAGTTGCCCGCACTATGAGCTTTCGAAAAGGCATTTGGTGTCAACTTTTTATCAGGGACTCGGGTATGCGTCTCAGGAACGCCTTGATGTATACGCTGGGGGAGACATCGGAACAAAGTCTCCTAGGGAAGCGTGGAGCATTATTGAGAAGGCGTCCCTAAAATCTAAATCCCGGCAGAATGATAGATCTAGGTCCATCTGCCAAGGCTGGTGTGCATGCCGTGGATAACTATACGGCGATTTCGGCACAGATAGCGGCTCTGGCTACGAGATTCGATAACTCTCAGCAACACGTAGCGCAGTCCGATTGTTTGTGTGAGCAGTGCGGGGTATCTCACGAGCCTGGCTCGTGTGCTCAAGGGGTGATGTATACAGGCCACGAGGAAGTGGACTACATGGGTAATCAAACGAGACCCCAGAATAACCCTTACAGTAACACTTATAATCCGGGTTGGAGAAATCACCCGAACTTCGGGTGGAGATCTGGTTCCTCTAACCAGAACCCGCTCGGATATCAGCAGAGGGCCCCCGCACAACAATAGTCCCAACTGCCTTACCAGTCCAACCAACTGCCTTACCAGTCCAACCAACAGCCCTACCAGTCCAACCAACAGCCATACCAGGCTCGTGGCCAATCGTCCCAGCAAAGACCGAACCAATACCAGAACCAGGGCGCCGGGAGCAGCTCCCAGCAGCACGCCCCTCATGGTATGTCTAAGCTGAAGGAAATGATGTCTCAGCTCCTTACCAACACCTCTAATACAAATCAGATCGCTGAGGAGCGCTACCAGCAGCATGAGGAGCGCTTTACGAATTATGAGGGAGAGATGAGGGGCCAAAAGGCGTCGATGCAGGCCATAGAGAACCAGGTTGGCCAGATGGCAAAGATGATGTCTGAGAGACAGCAGGGTGGTCTTCCAGGCAACACTGAGCCGAATCCGAGGGGGCATGTGAATGCCATAATGACGAGGAGTGGTAAAACCACGGGACCTGACACATCGGGCTCACCACCGATCACTGAGACGGTCCAGACTGAGTCTTCGGACGAGGTGCATGCTAGGCGAGTCCCAGCAAGTACAGCACAGTTACCGAAGCCAGTCACAGATTACACTCCTCCTGTCCCGTACCCTAGCAGACTTAGGAAACAGAAGGACGAGGCCCAATACGGGAAATTCCTTGAGCTGTTCAAACAGCTACACATAAACATCCCGTTTGTGGAGGCCTTGGCCCAGATGCCTAAGTACGCGAAATTTTTAAAGGACATCCTCACAAACAAGCAAAAACTTGAGGACCTATCCTGCGTTCTGTTGAACGAGAACTGCTCTGCAATTCTGCAGAATAGACTGCCCATGAAGATGGGCGATCCTGGTAGCTTTACCATCCCTTGTCTAATAGGTGATATGACTGTCAGTAATGCACTCGCAGACTTGGGGGCCAGCATAAACCTTATGCCTTATATGGTTTTCGAGAAGTTGGATCTGGGTGAACCTTCACCCACCAGGATGAGTATCCGCCTCGCTGATCGTTCGATCAAGTATCCACGTGGGTTTGTAGAAAATATGCTTGTCAAGATTGACAAATTTGTTTTCCCTGTGGACTTTGTTATCCTGGATATGGATGAGGACTCTAAAGTTCCTCTGATTCTCGGACGTCCTTTCCTTAACACGGCAAGGACGATTGTTGACGTGGCTGCGGGCCAGATCACACTCCGAGTCAATGATGAGCACGTGACTTTTGACATTCAGAGGTCGATGCGCCATCCTGAGAGCCAAGACGATACACTATACTATCTCAATATAGTAGACCAGTGTGTCAGCTCTAATGTCAGAGGTGCTTGGGAGAGAGATGTTTCGGACACACATCTGTTGTGTGGGAGCCTAGATGGCATTATGCAGGAGGGCCATAAAGATGAGCAGCCGGTCTATCAGATCGGTGATGATGGTTCCCAAAGTCCGGAGCGTTTTGTGGAAATTGAGCGAGAGGAAGAGGAGAAGGCGAAGCCGTCTGTTGAGGACCCACCGTCTCTAGAGCTGAAGGAGCTCCCACCGCATCTCGAGTATGCATTTCTGGATGAGGAGGGGCGTCTACCGGTGATCATATCGTCTTCATTGTCTGTGGAAGAAAAGAGCGAGTTGTTAAGAGTTTTGAAACTTCATAAACGGGCAATTGCCTGGAAGATCATGGACATCAAGGGGATTAATCCCTCATTCTGTACTCATAAAATTTTGATGGAGGATGTCCATAAGCCTTGTGCGCAGTACCAAAGGCGTCTGAACCCGAACATGCAAGAGGTTGTTAAATCCGAGGTAATTAAATTGCTTGATGCTGTATTAATATATCCCATCTCGGACTCTGTTTGGGTTAGTCCTGTGCACGTCGTGCCCAAGAAGGGTGGCATGATGGTGGTCACGAATGATAGGAATGAGTTGATTCCTACGAGGACCGTCACGGGGTGGAGAGTTTGCATTGACTATCGCAAGCTCAATGACGCCACCCGCAAGGATCACTTCCCGCTTCCATTCATCGATCAGATGTTGGAACGACTGTCGGAGAAGTTGTATTACTGTTTCCTTGATGGTTTCTCAGGGTATTTCCAAATCCCTATCGATCCTGTGGACCAAGATAAGACGACCTTCACATGCCCTTTTGGCACATTCGCCTACAGGCGTATGCCATTTGGGCTGTGCAATGCGCTGGCAACCTTCCAGCGTTGCATGATTGCCATTTTTCACGACATGATCGAGGACTCCATGGAGGTGTTCATGGATGATTTTTCAGTCTTTGGGAGTTCTTTCGATCAATGTCTTGGGAATCTGGAGCGGATGCTGCAGAGGTGCGAAGAGACCAGTCTTGTGCTAAATTGGGAGAAATGCCACTTCATGGTGAAGGAAGGAATAGTCCTCGGGCACAAGGTCTCTCAAAATGGGTTGGAGGTTGATCCTGCCAAAGTAGATATCATTTCTAGGCTCCCTCCGCCCTCCTCTGTCAGAGCTATCCGCAGTTTTCTGGGTCATGCGGGTTTTTACAGGCGATTTATCAAAGACTTTTCAAAAATCGCCCGTCCGATGACCCGATTATTGGAGAAAGATGCACCGTTTGTGTTTGGTGCAGAGTGTGTGAAGGCATTTGGCCTTCTGAAGCGTTTGCTTGTTGAGGCCCCTATATTGGTAGCACCCGACTGGGGACTGCCATTCGAGATCATGTGCGACGCGAGTGACTTCACGATAGGGGCGGTCTTGGGACAGCGGAAGGATAAGCACTTCCACCCGATCTACTACGCTAGTAAGACTCTTCATGATGCTCAGGAGCATTATACCACGACTGAGAAAGAGCTTCTAGCTGTAGTGTTTGCATTCGACAAGTTTAGATCGTATTTAGTGCTGTCGAAGACTATTGTCTATACGGACCATGCAGCGATCCGATACCTTTTTAGCAAACAGGACGCGAAACCGCGCCTGATTAGGTGGATCTTGCTGCTGCAATAGTTCGATATAGAGATTCAGGACAAGAAGGGTGCCCTGAATGTTGCCGCTGATCATCTGTCCAGACTCGAGCATGATGATGCCGAGAACTGCGCGTGGGATACCATTAATGACAATTTTCCCCACGAGTTCTTGATGAGCGTCGAGTCGGTGGAAGATGTATCGCCATGGTTCGCGGATTTTGCGAACTACCTCATGTGCGGGATCCTCATCAAAGGATTGTCGCACCAGCAAAAGAGGAAGTTCTTCGCGGACCTCAAGCATTACTTCTGGGACGACCCATTTTTGTTCCGGGTCAGGACGGATCAGCTGATTCGCCGTTGCGTGTTCGGGGTTGAGGCGGCGCAGATCTTGCGCGACTGTCACGAGGGGCCTACCGGAGGTCACCATGGAGCGAATTACACTGCTAAGAAAGTGTTAGACTCCGGGTTTTACTGGCCCACACTCTTTCGTGACTCTCAGATACTGGTTGGTACATATGATTCGTGCCAGAGGGCGACGAACATATCACCACGCGACCAAATGCCGCAGAACCCCATCCAAGTATGTGAAGTCTTTGACATTTGGGGCATTGACTTCATGGGACCATTCCCCTCCTCACGGGGTAATAAATACATACTCGTGGCGGTTGACTATGTGTCAAAGTGGGTGGAGGCGCAAGCCTTACCCACAAATGATGCCCGAGTAGTCGTAAGGTTTGTGAGAGGCTTGTTCTCGCGGTTTGGTGCCCCGAAGGCCCTAATTAGTGACCGTGGCACGCATTTCTGCAATGCGCAGCTTGATCGCGCGTTAGCACAGGTTATCCACCCCGTATCATCCGCAGACAAGTGGACACGTGGAGGTCACGAACCGTGGATTGAAGCGAATCCTTGAGCGGTCGGTTAATCAAAACCGCAAGGATTGGGCTGACAAGCTTGATGATGCGCTGTGGGCCTTTAGAACTGCCTACAAGATGCCTAATTGGACGACTCCCTTTCGGCTAGTCTATGGCAAAGCGTGTCATCTCCCTGTCGAGTTGGAACATAGGGCATTCTGGGCTCTTAAAACGGCGAATTTGGATCTTAAGACCGGCGGTGAGACCCGTTTCTTACAGATTCACGAGCTGGAGGAGCTTAGGCAGCAGGCCTATGAGAGCTCACTATTATATAAAGAGCGCACAAAGAGACTGCACGACAGTCGCCTGAAAAGCCAGAAAGATTTTCAGGTAGGCGATTTAGTTTTGCTTTATAATTCTCGCCTGCGCCTCTTTCCTGGAAAGTTGAACTCCCGCTGGATAGGACCGTACACCGTTAAGGAAATATATCCATACGGTGCTGTCTCGATCGCAGATTCTGTGGGTTTTACTTTCAAAGTCAACGGTCATCGCCTAAAAATCTATATTGAAGGACCGGTTGACCAATCCGTGGAGATGATCGATCTCTACGACCCGCGCGCCTAATAAGTGTGGGGAAGTGAGTCTAGCTAGCGACTCGTTAATAAATATAGCACGGCATGTATGCGCGCGCCAAAGGGTAAATATGTAATTAAGTGTAAATATTTATTGCTTTTCGTAGTTTAACGTTGTTTCGAGTCATGTGCAGGTTCGTACGAGTATGATCAGAGCCGGAAGGAGCAATGAAGCGCAATAGTCGCCAAACAGGTTTAACTTAGCTATAATGATGATTTCGGACATAATGGGACACTTGCAGCCAAGAAACTGCAAGTCTGCAGGTCGTGCACGGTCAAGCGCACTCCCGTGCAGCTGACCGTGCATGACCCAGTGCACTGGGAGTGCAATGGGTAGTGCGAAGGATGTGCATGACCCTTCACATGCCCTTTTCGCACATTCGCCTACAGGCGTATGCCATTTGGGCTGTGCAATGCGCTGGCAACCTTCCAGCGTTGCATGATTGCCATTTTTCACGACATGATCGAGGACTCCATGGAGGTGTTCATGGATGATTTTTCAGTCTTTGGGAGTTCTTTCGATCAATGTCTTGGGAATCTGGAGCGGATGCTGCAGAGGTGCGAAGAGACCAGTCTTGTGCTAAATTGGGAGAAATGCCACTTCATGGTGAAGGAAGGAATAGTCCTCGGGCCCAAGGTCTCTCAAAATGGGTTGGAGGTTGATCCTGCCAAAGTAGATATCATTTCTAGGCTCCCTCCGCCCTCCTCTGTCAGAGCTATCCGCAGTATTCTGGGTCATGCGGGTTTTTACAGGCGATTTATCAAAGACTTTTCAAAAATCGCCCGTCCGATGACCCGATTATTGGAGAAGGATGCACCGTTTGTGTTTGGTGCAGAGTGTGTGAAGGCATTTGGCCTTCTGAAGCGTTTGCTTGTTGAGGCCCCTATATTGGTAGCACCCGACTGGGGACTGCCATTCGAGATCATGTGCGACGCGAGTGACTTCACGATAGGGGCGGTCTTGGGACAGCGGAAGGATAAGCACTTCCACCCGATCTACTACGCTAGTAAGACTCTTCATGATGCTCAGGAGCATTATACCACGACTGAGAAAGAGCTTCTAGCTGTAGTGTTTGCATTCGACAAGTTTAGATCGTATTTAGTGATGTCGAAGACTATTGTCTATACGGACCATGCAGCGATCCGATACCTTTTTAGCAAACAGGACGCGAAACCGCGCCTGATTAGGTGGATCTTGCTGCTGCAATAGTTCGATATAGAGATTCAGGACAAGAAGGGTGCCCTGAATGTTGCCGCTGATCATCTGTCCAGACTCGAGCATGATGATGCCGAGAACTGCGCGTGGGATACCATTAATGACAATTTTCCCCACGAGTTCTTGATGAGCGTCGAGTCGGTGGAAGATGTATCGCCATGGTTCGCGGATTTTGCGAACTACCTCATGTGCGGGATCCTCATCAAAGGATTGTCGCACCAGCAAAAGAGGAAGTTCTTCGCGGACCTCAAGCATTACTTCTGGGACGACCCATTTTTGTTCCGGGTCAGGGCGGATCAGCTGATTCGCCGTTGCGTGTTCGGGGTTGAGGCGGCGCAGATCTTGCGCGACTGTCACGAGGGGCCTACCGGAGGTCACCATGGAGCGAATTACACTGCTAAGAAAGTGTTAGACTCCGGGTTTTACTGGCCCACACTCTTTCGTGACTCTCAGATACTGGTTGGTACATATGATTCGTGCCAGAGGGCGACGAACATATCACCACGCGACCAAATGCCGCAGAACCCCATCCAAGTATGTGAAGTCTTTGACATTTGGGGCATTGACTTCATGGGACCATTCCCCGCCTCACGGGGTAATAAATACATACTCGTGGCGGTTGACTATGTGTCAAAGTGGGTGGAGGCGCAAGCCTTACCCACAAATGATGCCCGAGTAGTCGTAAGGTTTGTGAGAGGCTTGTTCTCGCGGTTTGGTGCCCCGAAGGCCCTAATTAGTGACCGTGGCACGCATTTCTGCAATGCGCAGCTTGATCGCGCGTTAGCACAGGTTATCCACCCCGTATCATCCGCAGACAAGTGGACAGGTGGAGGTCACGAACCGTGGATTGAAGCGAATCCTTGAGCGGTCGGTTAATCAAAACCGCAAGGATTGGGCTGACAAGCTTGATGATGCGCTGTGGGCCTTTAGAACTGCCTACAAGATGCCTATTGGGACGACTCCCTTTCGGCTAGTCTATGGCAAAGCGTGTCATCTCCCTGTCGAGTTGGAACATAGGGCATTCTGGGCTCTTAAAACGGCGAATTTGGATCTTAAGACCGGCGGTGAGACCCGTTTCTTACAGATTCACGAGCTGGAGGAGCTTAGGCAGCAGGCCTATGAGAGCTCACTATTATATAAAGAGCGCACAAAGAGACTGCACAACAGTCGCCTGAAAAGCCAGAAAGATTTTCAGGTAGGCGATTTAGTTTTGCTTTATAATTCTCGCCTGCGCCTCTTTCCTGGAAAGTTGAACTCCCGCTGGATAGGACCGTACACCGTTAAGGAAATATATCCATACGGTGCTGTCTCGATCGCAGATTCTGTGGGTTTTACTTTCAAAGTCAACGGTCATCGCCTAAAAATCTATATTGAAGGACCGGTTGACCAATCCGTGGAGATGATCGATCTCTACGACCCGCGCGCCTAATAAGTGTGGGGAAGTGAGTCTAGCTAGCGACTCGTTAATAAATATAGCACGGCATGTATGCGCGCGCCAAAGGGTAAATATGTAATTAAGTGTAAATATTTATTGCTTTTCGTAGTTTAACGTTGTTTCGAGTCATGTGCAGGTTCGTACGAGTATGATCAGAGCCGGAAGGAGCAATGAAGCGCAATAGTCGCCAAACAGGTTTAACTTAGCTATAATGATGATTTCGGACATAATGGGACACTTGCAGCCAAGAAACTGCAAGTCTGCAGGTCGTGCACGGTCAAGCGCACTCCCGTGCAGCTGACCGTGCATGACCCAGTGCACTGGGAGTGCAATGGGTAGTGCGAAGGATGTGCACGGCCATGCGCACGACCGTGCGGCAGACCGTGCGGGCCAAAAAGCCCAGCCCAATTTCATGGGTATTTAAACATCTTAACTTCATAACCCTAAAAACATAAGCACTACCAGCTGCACCCTCGTTCCACACTTCAAAAAAAACCGATTGTTCATCATCTTTAACCTAAAATCTTCACTCCTTTCCTTCCAAATCAACCAACGTACGAATCCCTTCATAATTTTGCACTTGTATTTTGAATCTTTAGATTAAATGTGTTCTATTTTCGTATTATAGGGCAAGATTTGGGGGTTTCTTCATAAAATTTAATAAACCTACTAATTTTGTTTAGTTTTTAGTTTAAAGTAGTTTTTATTTTTTGTTGTTCTTGATGTTGATATTGAAACCATGCACACCCAGGCCCAAATCATTGTCATTATGAGTTTATTTGAAAAATATAAGAGATTTGGGTGCTGATGTGAAATTTTTTGAAAGTCTGGGAGTGTGCACGGTCAGCTGCACGGCCGTGCGCATAACCGTGCGGGCCGAGAAATCAGGCTGCACTGCCAGTGCAACCCGGCGTGCAGCTTCTGTCCTGACCAACCAGGCCTGCACGCCCGTGCACCATAGGTGCACGGCCGTGCATCAGCAACAGAATCAGGTCAGAATGCGCGCAGGTCCGTTTTGGACATCCGGGACCTCCGTTTTTTGTGTACTAACAGCTATATATTAATTTTTGCATGCAGATGGCCCACATCTACCTCGGCTTTGACAACCGTGACAAAAAGGAAGGGCCATGTATCGACAAGTTCATGAAGCTCTGGGCTAGGAGGAACTCATTCGGTGTTCCTATTCGGCTTAACTTAGACCTACTCACCGCGTTGAATCAGGGTGAAAGATATGATGGATTTGTCTCGCCACAGATGGCGAAACTGCTGAGTATAAACCAGCCTGTCTACAGAGAAATTACGACCGAGTTCTTATCATACTTCTCCTACAAAAAACCAAAGGAGGGGGTGTATAAGGACTTCCATTCGAAAGACATTCGGTTTAGGCTTTGTGGAAAATGGTACCATTGGTCGGTTGCGCGACTGGGAAGGAAGCTCGGGATCTATGAGCATTTGGAGACCGACTCTGAAGATTTTTGCGGGATCCACAGCTTCGTTGATAATGACGAGCGGGCCGCATTTTGGGCATCCATTGCCGTTGGTGGACCTTATAATCCAAGGTCTGCCAAGGCCACTAGGATTAAGGACCCGCTACTCCGCCTCTTGCACCATGTGTTCAGCCACACGATCTGTGGCCGAAAGGATAGTTCAGGGAACTGTCCCACTCCCGATCTTCTCTATCTGTATCATTTTTACGAGGGTGCCCCGCTGAACTTGGCCGCACGGATGGCCGAGTTCTTTCTCACTGCTGGGGGCACCAAGGACGGGAGTGAGATCCATGGCGGGGAGTACGTCACCCAGATTGCTGTGGCACTGGGAGTTCTGACCGACGAGGTCAGGGCCACGCTGACATTGGTAACTAATGGGGTTATTCTGGACTTTAGATCACTCAGGGCTCAGAACCTGCTAGCTGACACGGACGGGGTCCACGACTTATTAGTCAGGATATTATATGGGACCCCGTGCCACCAGAGGACGAGGAGGATGAGGAGATGCATGAGCAGCATGCAGGAGGCGGTGGTGACGCGCCACACGACATTCCACACCACTCTCCTCAGCACTTCCAGCCCCAGGACCAGCAGTGGCCTCCAGGCATCCCGACATACCCTGAGTTCTACCAGCGGTTCCAGACGATGGAGCTGAACATGCACAACATCGGTGCAAACCAGGTGGAGATCAGGCAGGACCAGCAGTACATGCGGTCCACTATGGATCGTGTGCAACAGGATGTCAGGCACAGTTTTGAGTACCTTTTCGCTGGGTTAGAGCAGGTGCATCCGGGTTATTTCAGTAACCCTCCCTCATTCCCTTATGGTGCTCCTGGCAACAGCCAGGAAGCTCCGGTCAGCACCACGGGGACGACGCCGACCAGTAGCCACGACCATCTATTGCATGCATTTGTTAGTACTTCTTTTATTTTATTTCATGCTTTCAGTACTTTATTTTTGGGTTTGTGTACCTAAGACTTTTTAGTATTTGTAGTTGAACTATTTCTTTTCCTTATTTCAGTATGATAGTTTACTTTATTCTATTTGTGGATGTGAATGATAGGGTTTGATAAGTTTGTTTGTGTCAAGAATGTTGATTATGCAGGTAACTGGCGAGCACCGTTATCGGGGCTCATGCCGTCTATTTACCCGGGGCGTTTCTTCGACACAAGGGGAGTATTATTCTCCTTTTTCCCACTATAGATAGCTAATTCATAAACGCTTTCTATTGTCATATTGGGGACAATGTGAATTTCAAGTGTGGGGAGGGATTATATCTTATATGTTTGTCCTCTTATATATATATAAAAAAAACCTTATAAGTAAATATATGTGTATATATATATATTTATATTTATACAAACATCAAGCCTAACTAATTTTCGATAAAAATAACTTGAGGCACGACAAACAGATGAGATACGAGCGTGTTAAATTCGTACACTTGCACCCATTTCCTTCCGGTTACGTGAGCGTTCGAGCCTTAGAATAGATTACATTTCTTTGACATGCTTGCGAGTGAGCCGGATGTTTTGTGCAGTTTAGAACTTGTCACTAGTATACTTGTTTAGACCAGATACGTGTCAGATTGCACGAACATGATTGAGGCATTTAGGATACCCTTTTGATTTAGCCTTTTCGTTTCGTTCTATCTGTTTCCCGCACCCACACGTTATCCACTAGTTAACCATGTTGAACCTAATCCAGTGTTTTTCTTATATACCACACCATTTCACCACTAAAACCAAACATCCTTTTTCTTTTAAACCCTTGTGTTAAAACTCGGTTTAGGTTATTGTTTAACTTGTTTATGTATTGTAAATAGTTCGTTCTCGGGTATATCTGTTTAGAACCCGTATTTTGATATTATTTCAGTTTCGCTCATTATATATATCATAGATATATATATATATATATATATGTTAAAAAAAATCCAGAAAAATAGAACACCCTGAAATAGGGTGAATTAGCAGTATTAGAGCAGTTTTCAGAGCTTTAAAGTTAAGAATTATAAGTTAGCTCGATTTAAAATAAAAATCGCCTATATTCGCGTTTGTGTTGCACAGTTGTATTAGTTGATATTATTTAGACATAACCACCGAGTTTTAACCGATTCGTCACTGTAAATATCCATTCCATACCCTTACCTATGCCTAATATTACAACCCGTACAAGACCTCTTGATTCGTGCCTTTTCACACGTTAGTTGGTGAAGATTAGATCTTTTGACAAGCTTATGATATTGCACGATTCATTGTCTTGGCAATGGAGCGATTTACACTTACACATTACACGTATGTATCATAAATAAACCCGAGTGTGTGTGAACATTGTGAGTCGTGTACAGGTTTGCGCATTTATAGATCAAAAGTGAGTTGCTGCTTTTTAGTTATCTTATCACCTGTTTATATATCTTTGTCGGCTTGTCTATTAATGTCTGTACAGGTTATATTTTGTCTTTTTTGCCACTTGGCGAGTTTTTCGTTTATTTCTATTTAGTCGTTTGCTTGAGGACAAGCAAAGTTCAAGTGTGGGGAGGTTTGATATACGTTAAAATATACATATTTAAGTCCCCGATTTAACTCCCAAATTACGCGTTTTCGACCATAATTGCACGAATTCGGTACTTAACCGCTTCATATGTTCATTGCAGGTCTTAAACGACGTCCCACGAGCAAAGTCGAAGAAACCAGGCGAAAATCAGACAAGACGGAAAGTTTCTGCAAAATCAGTTAAGTCTGGAAAGAGTGCACGGTCGTGCACCCCAGGTGTACGCCCGTGCGGGCTCAGGTTACTCGGACACACACGAGCTGCACTGCCAGTGCGACCTGGCGTGCAGCCTATGTTCTCGGGCACCCTGATCAGCACTCCCTTGCGGGTGCCCGTGCGACTCAAGTTCCCGGGTGCACTGCCAGTGCATCAGGCAGTGCCACACCATGTGCTCGGCCACCACAGACTTGCACGCCCGTGCACCCTAGGTGCACGGCCGTGCCAAATATCTAGATATTTCCAGGAGCAACCAAACCACTTGCCCACTTGCACGTCAAATCAAGTTGATCAAGTGCACGGCCGTGCACTTTATGCGCACGGCCGTGCACAAAATCAAAACTTCTATAAAAACAGAGCAAAACCCACTGATCAAACATTGGGTTTTGGGGAGGCGATTTTAGGCGATTTCTGGACCAAAGGAGCTGCTGGAAGGCCGTTTAACAAGCTCGGGAATCCATCTGATCCATCCTTCATCATCCAATCCATCTCTTTAGCAATCTTATGGTTTGATCCTTTGAGCTTTCTTAGATCCAAATCTGATTTTGTTTGCTACATTGATGTTATTTTAGTTAATCGTACGCCTACGGGCAAGAACTTTAGTATTAGTTAGTAGTTAAAACAATCGTTTGCGTTAAATCAAGTTTTGTATAAATTTGGCGTTTTTCATGTTTGAATCTTGATGATCATAATGCAACCTTGTTTCATTGTTGATAGATTTGTAGTTGTGTTCGGATAACTTTGATGATTATCTAATGTGTTAGGCGGATTACTTGTTGAGAAAACCGTCTGTTTAATCATCCGGTAGTAAACTAGTTAACTTGTTAATAAAGTTTACACCATGAAACTGTAACCGGGTATTGGTTTGGTTAAAGTCACTCGGATAATGATTATAAATGTTTACCGACACGTAAAAGAGTTTAAAAAGCTTAATGGTGTTGTTACTAATCTTTGACACGGTTAATGATCTTTGCTAGTTATTTTGGTAGAAATAGCGATCTTAGTAGATTTGTGTTCAAAGTTAGTAAAATGGAATAGGTTGTGAAATGCTCTACTTTATGCTAGTTTCGGTGGTCGTATTGTGTATTCGATATTGCTTTCCTTGATTAGTGCGGTTGAGGACTCCCGAAAGGTGATACTAACCCTTCTTTAAAGATTCACATGAGATCATATCAGCTGCGCGCTAATAAACGACTTGAGGTGGCTAACGTGTGTATTCGTGTTAGCTTTCCATATAGTTGTCATGTTAGGATGCCCGAAAGGGACACTAACTGTCGGAAAATGGGAATGTTGATCACGCCTTTATTTCTTATATAGATGACATGCTAGGATTGGCGTATTATAGTTTATATAGTTATATTTTCTATTTGGAGTCTTACATATGTTAAATATATGTTTTAGAATTAATCTAGTTATAAACAAACTCAACTTATCTTTTCCTACTGGTAAATCGGGGACAGAGTTTTAGTACTATTGCTCCGCACGCGTCCATGGATCGATACTTGGTTCTATCTGTACGTTACTACATATATGACAGGGTACACTTGCCCTATTGTGTGTGTTTTAATATTAAGGTCTAAACCATTTTTATAAATATTAATGCAAAACGTGTGTTAAAATCCATTGTAAAATATGTATAGTTACGCACACGTCATGCTACGAAAAAAATTCGTAGCAAATGTTGCTATGAATTTGCTACGGATTAGCTACGGACACATTTTGCTACAATTTAGCTACGGATATTCCGTCGCAAACAAAATCCATAGCAAAATCCGTAGCAAAATTGAGGAAATAAATAATATAAAAAACAGGTTAGTAAAATCCGTAGCTAAAATATTAAAATAACAGTTAAAAAATATTAGATAAAATCCGTAGCAAAATCTGTAGCAAACTTGAAAAACTAAACATTTAAAAATAATTAAATATATTCGTAGCATAAGTTGGGGAAACATCCCTAGCAAAATCCGTAGCTAAAGTACGAAAATAAAAATTTAACTATTAAAAATGTTAAATAATCCGTAGCAAAATTTGTAGCATACTTGAAAAAGTAAATATTTGAATAATAATAAAAAAAAAACTTCATAGAAAATACGTGGCACATCCGTAGGAAAATTCGCTGCGAAAACGAGAAAAAAGAGTTTTATAAAATAAATTAATGATATTGGTAGCAAATATATCCACAAATTAATTCAATAAAACCCATATATAGAAATAATTTTAAAAAAATCATCGAGAAACAGATAATAAAATATGGGTCATATTATTTTCACACCCCTTATATGACCCGTATTGGACAATATAGGGGCGTATGGAGTACATTGTTGATCGGAAGTCGAAGGTCCGGTCAATGATAGTATTTATAATGTTCTTTAATACCCTTTAACTATATAGATAATGATAAGAAGGGTGTCAAACCATAACGAGTTTATGGGTGATGTTTAGGCTTAGTTGATTAAACGGGTCACAATGCACGATAGTAGATAGTATAATTCTTAATGGATCATATTAGGCCTTAATGAGTCATAATAAAGAAAAGTAGATCACATATGTTTTAATGAACAATATTGAGCCTTAATGGATCATAATGGACGATATTAAATCATATAAGTGTTAATGGGCCATATTGGGCCTTAGTGGACCATAATGGAGAATAGTATATCGTATAAGTCTCAATGAGCCATATTGGGCCACAGTGGACCACAATGGATAATAGTAGATCATATATATCTTAACTAACTACATTGGGCCTTAATGGATCACGATGGATGATACTAGATCGTATATGTATTAATAGACCATATTGGGCCTTAACATACCACATTAGAGAATAGTAGATCATATATGTCTTAATGAATCACATTGGGTCTAATGAATCATAATGGACGATAGTAAATCGTATAAGTCTTAATGTGCCATATTGGGCCTTACTAGACTACAATGGAGAATACTATACCGTATAAGGCTAAATGGGCCATACTGGGCCTTGATGGACCACAACGGTGTATAGTAGATCATATATGTCTTAACGGACCATATTGGGCCATAATGGATCACGATGGACGATAGTAGGTTGTATAAGTCTTAATGGACCATATCGGGCCTTAGTGGACTACAATAGGGAATAGTAGATCATATATGTCTTAATGAACTATATTGGACCTTAATGGATCACAATGGATGATTGTAGATCTTATAAGTTTTAATAGGCCATATGGGGCTTTAATGTATCACAATAGAGAATAGTAGATCATATAAGTCTTAATGAACCATATTGGGCCTTAACGAATCACAATGGAGAAGTTAGATCATACAAGTCTTAATGGACCATATTGGGCCTTAGTGGACCACAATAGAGAATAATAGATCATATATATCCTAATAGACCATATTGGGCCTTAATGGATCACAATGGACGATAGTATATCGTAAAAGTCTTGATGGACCATATTGGGCCTTAACTAATCACAAAGGAGAATAAATAAATCATATATGTCTTAACAAGCCATATTGAGCCTTAACGAATCCCAGTGGAGAATGTAGATCATATAACTTTTAATGGACTATATTGGACCTTAGTGGACTATAATAGAGAATAGTAGATCATATATGTCCTAATAGACCATATTGGGCCTTAATGAGTCACAATGGAAGGTAGTAGATCTTATAAGTCTTGATGAGTTGATGGACCATATTGGGCCTTAATGGAGAATAATAGATCATATATGTCTTAACGGACCATATTGGGCCTTAATGGATCACGATGGACGATAGTAGATTGTATAAGTCTTAAGGGACCACATCGGGCCTTAGTGGACTACAATAGAGTATAGTAGATCATATATGTCTTAATGGACTATATTAGACCCTAATCGATCACAATGGTTGATAGTAGATCTTATAAGTTTTAATAGGCCATATGGGGCTTTAATGGATCACAATAGAGAATAGTAGATCGTATAAGTCTTAATGAACCATATTGGGCCTTAACGAATCACAATGGAGAATTTAGATCATATAAGTCTTAATGGACCATATTGGGCCTTAGTGGACCACAATAGAGAATAATAGATCATACATGTCCTAATATACCATATTGGGACTTAATAGATCACAATGGACGATATTATATCGTATAAGTCTTGATGGACCATATTGGGCCTTAACTAATCACAATGGAGAATAAATAAATCATATAGGTCTTAATAGACCATATTGGGCCTTAATGAGTCACAATGGACGATAGTAGATCTTATAAGTCTTGATGGGTTGATGGACCATATTGGGCCTTAATGGACTACAATGGAGAATAATAGATCATATATGTCTTAACGGACCATATTTGGCCTTAATGGATCACGATAGACGATAGTAGATTGTATAAGTCTTAATGGACCATATCGGGCGTTAGTGGACTACCATAGAGAATAATAGATCATATATGTCTTAATGGACTATGTTGGACCTTAATGGATCACAATGGATGATGATAATAGATCTTATAAGTTTTAATAGGCCATATGGGGCTTTAATGGATCACAATAGAGAATAGTAGATCGTATAAGTCTTAATAAACCATATTGGGCCTTAATGAATCACAATGGAGAATTTAGATCATATAAGTCTTAATGTACCATATTGGGCCTTAGTGGACCACAATAGAGAATAATATATCATATATGTTCTAATAGACCATATTGGGCCTTAATGGATTACAATGGACGATAGTATATCGTATAAGTCTTGATGGACCATATTGGGCCTTAACTAATCACAATGGAGAATAAATATATCATATATGTCTTAACAAGCCATATTGGGTCTTAACGAATCCCAGTGGAGAATGTAGATCATATAACTCTTAATGGACCATATCGGGCCTTAGTGGACTATAATAGAGAATAGTAGATCATATATGTCCTAATAGACCATATCGGGCCTTAATGAGTCACGATGGACGATAGTAGATCTTATAAGTCTTGATGAGTTGATGGACTATATTAGGCCTTAATGGACCACAATGGAGAATAATAGATCATATATGTCTTAAACGGCCATATTGGACCTTAATGGATCACAATGGGTGATAGTAGATCGTATACGTCCTAATGGACCTTATTCTTTAATGGATCATAATGGACGACAATAGATCGTATAAGTCTTAATGGGCCATATTGGGCCTTAATGGCCCACAATCATGCATATGATACATTAAGACTTATTACGAAAACATACAAAGTAACCGAATAAACCGAACTGTTTAACCAAAAACCTATAACATAATTGAAATTCACACACCACTAGTGTGTGTATAAACATCATAGAAAGGGTTTTTAAGATTATTAAAAATAACTATATAATTAATAATCATAAAATAATATAATAAAAATAAACTACGAAATCAAGTCAAATTAATTCTTGATTTCCTTCCCGCCACTATTATCTCCACGTCTTATCTACGAAAACCATCCGGATAAATCGTCAATTATCAATAGTGGGACTCAACTGACGTAAAGAATCCGTTCGATATAAGCTTGGACGACTACCATAACCTACACACATTCTCTCCTCTCTCTGTTAATATCTCCCCTACAGCCGGTGAATTGTGATGACCCTGAAACATCGAATAAACATATTGTCGCTCATTTTTACCCCATTGCTTTCGTTCTAGGCGTCGACCATTACAAACTACAAACGCATCGATGTGTCTCTCCGTTTTATGAGCCAAAACGGATCGTTGGCGCGTTACGAGAAAGGAACTCCTCTGACGCTGCATCTCATCCGTCCACTTTTCCGTTTCGACACAAGGTACATTATGCATGTATGATAGTTTTTACATTGTACACCGATACCAATTAATGGCATCCAAAAGATTTCCATGCCCACATGAAGTTCCTCTAGAAACTTAATGACCAAAAAGAGTTTTGAACAATATGGATCAGTTAAAGTAAGCTTGCAAAGTTTTGTTGGATGGATGCTAATTATGGGTGTATAATCTATCTTTTAAATGGCATTTGTCATGACTAGTAATATTACAAACGATATGTTCATGATGACACTTTGCATAAGGATTTCATAAAATTATGTTGGTCAATTTTTTATAAACTATTAATATATAAGACACGGTGTTATGTGTTTTTTTAGTCTTGACAGTTTTAAGATTCTAGATGAAAGTTCTTAAGCCAAGTTTAAAATTCATTTATTGTTCATAAGATTCTAGATGAAAGTTCTTAAGCCAAGTTTAAAATCCATTTATTGTTCATAAAGTGTTGTATAATTAGTGATTTCAAATAAGTTATTAAAAATGTATACACATGTTAAATAAACTCATATTTATATTTTGGTTACAGGTGCAACCCGAGTTTGAATGAAAGAGAAAGCAGGGATTGTAATGTGATGGAAGAAAATGCACAATCAAATGAGAGCAACTGTTGTAACAAAACTGTTTAGATTTGCTTATGTTGGTTAACATATGATTCGAATATTTAGTGTATTGTATTTTCGTACAATTCGACCTCTGTTATATCACATTTGTATGATTTGGTTTGGATATTTATAGTACCATTTAACATAGTTTGTAGTTAAATACATAGAATCACAGCTAGCAAAAATATGTAGCTAAATCCGTAACAAAAACTCCGTAGCCAAATTACGTAGCAAAAACTTCGTAACTAAAAACCATAGCAAACTTTAGCAAAAATCTGTAGTTAAATCTGTAACAAAAACTCCGTAGCCAATTACGTAGCAAAAACTTCGTAGCTAAAAATCCTAGCAAAAAAGTCGTAGCAAACATTTTCATAGCTAATATGTAGCTAAAGTAACAACATCCATTTTCGAAGCTGAATCCGTTGCAAATATGATTTCCGTAGCTAAAATCCGTAGCAAATAAATTAGCGACGAGACTTATAGCTACGGACCAAGTCCGTAGCAATTCCATAGCAATACGGGTGTTTGCTACGGATTAGCTACAGATTTGATCATAGCAAATGCCTGTTTTTGTAGTAGTGATTTTTATCTCTAATGTTTCCTCCCATAACTTTTAAACGTTAATATCTTTTATATACGAGATTTTTTAAAGAAAAAAATTACACCAAATTAACGAGAGTTTTATTATCTTTCCAACGGGTACCATAGTGCTATATAAAAAACGGAGAAAAAACGACTTTTTTTGTGTGGTTTTGTTCATACAAAGTGTTCAGGTTATTCATTAATTATGTATAGGCAAGTCATTAGTTATGTTCAAACCAGTAAATATGAATTTTATTTACAACATGTCTTAGCATTGGAGTTGTAAATTGTTTTAGGTTAGGTTTTAATATTAGGTTAAGTGCTACCCGAAGCTAAGTGATACATTGTTTAAGGTTATGCACTAACATTGGAGATACATTGTTAATTGTTTTAGGTTAAGTGCTACCCAAACCTTTCCTCGTTGTAACAGTAAAACGTATCAGTCTATTTCAGATGTAAAATTGATATTTCAAATTAGATTTCTCAACCCGGGATGCTCACGGGATATAATCTAGTATATATATATATATATATATATATATATATATATATATATATATATATATATATATATATATAGGGAATGGTTATAGAGAAAACCCTCCTTATTTGGTAAACTCTGGAAACTCTGACTTCCCAATATTTTTTTTTTTGAAAAAAATAGGGCAAGTAATATTCATGATTTTAAGCATTTTGGGCAAAAAAATTAAAAAAGCGCCGAGTATTTTTTTTTTTAAAAAATAAAATAAAATTTTGACTAACACATGTTAAGCGCTAATAACAGGTGTTAACAATGTGTTAACTATATGTAAACAGTAGACTTTTTTATTTTAAAAAAAAAAAACCTTTCGGCGCTTTTTCGATTTTTTTGGCTCAAAATGCTTAAAAAAATGTATATTACATACCCTATGTTTTTCAAAAAAAAAAAAAATGTTGGGAAGTCAGAGTTTCCAGAGTTTACCAAATAAGGAGGGTTTCCTCCATATACTTTACCTATATATATATATATATATATATATATATATATATATATATATATATATTGCAAAGCTAATAATCCTACATGTCATAATATTATACAATCTCTTCTTTGAGAGATGCCACATAGGATGTGATGTGGCAACTTTAGACCAATTAAAAAAAAAGAAAATAAATATGGTTTAAATATGGTTTAACCTAATCTATTAAATACCTAATCTACTAAATGTAAATATTAAACCTTTATTATTTTCTCTCTTATGTTTCCTCTCATAACTATTAAACGTTAATATCTTTTATATACGAGATTTTTTAAAGAAAAAAATTACACCAAATTAACGAGCGTTTTATTATCTTTCCAACGAGTATCATAGTGCTATATAAAAAACGGAGAAAAAAACGACTATATAAAAGATATTAACGTTTAAAAGTTATGGGAGGAAACATGAGATAAAAAATAATAAAGTTTTAATATATAGATTTAGTAGATTAGGTATTTAATAGATTAGCTTAAAGATTATAATAGATTAGGTTAAATCATATTTATTCCATTTTTTTAATTGGTTTACACTTGCCACATCACATCCTATGTGGCATCTCTCAAAGTAGATATTGCATAAGAGTATGACATGTAGGATTAATCCCTTTGTAGTATATATATATATATATATAGATTTTATTATGTCATATTAAATATTTCAACCCGGGACGTTCCCGGGATAAAAACTAGTTTCTATACAAAACAAACCTTTCCTTCTTCTACATAAAAACCATTTTATTAATTATATCAATTCCACTTTTTTAGCAACTTCCTCTAGTGATTATGGAGATTTATTATCCTTAAATAACTAATTATTTTTTCTTTTCAACTTGATTCATAACATCTTCTTAATTCCTACATGATCTGTAGTTAAATCTGTAACAAAAACTCCGTAGCCAATTACGTAGCAAAAACTTCGTAGCTAAAAATCCTAGCAAAAAAGTCGTAGCAAACATTTTCATAGCTAATATGTAGCTAAAGTAACAACATCCATTTTCGAAGCTGAATCCGTTGCAAATATGATTTCCGTAGCTAAAATCCGTAGCAAATAAATTAGCGACGAGACTTATAGCTACGGACCAAGTCCGTAGCAATTCCATAGCAATACGGGTGTTTGCTACGGATTAGCTACAGATTTGATCATAGCAAATGCCTGTTTTTGTAGTAGTGATTTTTATCTCTAATGTTTCCTCCCATAACTTTTAAACGTTAATATCTTTTATATACGAGATTTTTTAAAGAAAAAAATTACACCAAATAAACGAGAGTTTTATTATCTTTCCAACGGGTACCATAGTGCTATATAAAAAACGGAGAAAAAACGACTTTTTTTGTGTGGTTTTGTTCATACAAAGTGTTCAGGTTATTCATTAATTATGTAAAGCAAGTCATTAGTTATGTTCAAACCAGTAAATATGAATTTTATTTACAACATGTCTTAGCATTGGAGTTGTACATTGTTTTAGGTTAGGTTTTAATATTAGGTTAAGTGCTACCCGAAGCTAATTGATACATTGTTTAAGGTTATGCACTAACATTGGAGATACATTGTTAATTGTTTTAGGTTAAGTGCTACCCAAACCTTTCCTCGTTGTAACAGTAAAACGCATCAGTCTATTTCAGATGTAAAATTGATATTTCAAATTAGATTTCTCAACCCGGGATGCTCACGGGATATAATCTAGTATATATAGGGAATGGTTATAGAGAAAACCCTCCTTATTTGGTAAACTCTGGAAACTCTGACTTCCCAATATTTTTTTTTTTTGAAAAAAATAGGGCAAGTAATATACATGATTTTAAGCATTTTGGGCAAAAAAAATTAAAAAAGCGCCGAGTATTTTTTTTTTAAAAATAAAATAAAATTTTGACTAACACATGTTAAGCGCTAATAACAGGTGTTAACAATGTGTTAACTATATGTAAACAATAGACGTTTTTTATTTTTTTAAAAAAAAAAACCGTTCGGCGCTTTTTCGATTTTTTTGGCTCAAAATGCTTAAAAAAATGTATATTACATACCCTATTTTTTTCAAAAAAAAAAAAATGTTGGGAAGTCAGAGTTTCCAGAGTTTACCAAATAAGGAGGGTTTCCTCCATATACTTTACCTATATATATATATATATATATATATATATATATATTGCAAAGCTAATAATCCTACATGTCATAATATTATACAATCTCTTCTTTGAGAGATGCCACATAGGATGTGATGTGGCAACTTTAGACCAATTAAAAAAACAGAAAATAAATATGGTTTAAATATGGTTTAACCTAATCTATTAAATACATAATCTACTAAATGTAAATATTAAACCTTTATTATTTTCACTCTTATGTTTCCTCTCATAACTATTAAACGTTAATATCTTTTATATACGAGATTTTTTAAAGAAAAAAATTACACCAAATTAACGAGCGTTTTATTATCTTTCCAACGAGTATCATAGTGCTATATAAAAAACGGAGAAAAAAACGACTATATAAAAGATATTAACGTTTAAAAGTTATGAGAGGAAACATGAGATAAAAAATAATAAAGTTTTAATATCTAGATTTAGTAGATTAGGTATTTAATAGATTAGCTTAAAGATTATAATAGAATAGGTTAAATCATATTTATTCCATTTTTTTAATTGGTTTACACTTGCCACATCACATCCTATGTGGCATCTCTCAAAGTAGATATTGCATAAGAGTATGACATGTAGGATTAATCCCTTTGTAATATATATATATATATATATAGATCTTATTATGTCATATTAAATATTTCAACCCGAGACTTTCCCGGGATAAAAACTAGTTTCTATACAAAACAAACCTTTCCTTCTTCTACATAAAAACCATTTTATTAATTATATCAATTCCACTTTTTTAGCAACTTCCTCTAGTGATTATGGAGATTTATTATCCTTAAATAACTAATTATTTTTTCTTTTCAACTTGATTCATAACATATTCTTAATTCCTACATGATCTCAGTATCTTTTATAATAATCAGATTTAATCTTCATCTTCTTATAATAATCGAATTATTCATACCAAAAACACGATTTTCTAAATGCTGCGTTTTTGTTAACACGTAGTAATAAGTAGTGTTTTAACTAAGTGTTTTTAAACAGACGCAAATCAGTAGTGTTTTTAAACAGACGCAAATCAGTAGTGTTTTTAAACAGATGCGAATCAATAGTGTTTTTAAACAGATGTGAATCAATAGTGTTTTAAACACGGTGCAAAACAGTAGTGTTTTTAAACAGACGCAAATCAGTAGTGTTTTTAAACAGATGCAAATCAATAGTGTTTTTAAACAGATGCGAATTAGTAGTGTTTTATAACATTGCTAGTTGGAGGTTTAAAACACGTGTAGAAGTTGGATCGAAGATGACTATAAAATATGAATACAAACCGGCGCGTAAGATATTGTGGGTGTTATTGCGTTTTCTTTTGAATATGAACTGAGTTTGAATGTAAGAGAGAGAGAGAGAGAGAGAGAGAGAGAAATGAATATTAATTATCTATAATAATATTTAGATGAGAGAGAGAGAGTCATTAATGTAGGAGCATTAAAACAGTTTCCAAAACACTTTGATACAAATGACTTTGATACCATCAATTAAAACACATATTGACGATCTTACCCTTAATTCCTATAATATATTAATTAGATTTTAAACACATCCCATCTTTTAATCTCCACCATCCATCTTTAAAACCCTTCCTACACAAAACCATTTTCTTACAGGAACCCTACCATATATATATATATATATATATATATATATATATATATATATATACTAGTAGGAAACCCGCGCGATGTGACGGTGACGACAATTTACAACGCGGTACTTGGTTTATGTTAGTTTATCAATCGTCTCATGATATATGTTATCAATCGTCTCGTGATATTTTGTAAAGTACTTAAGTTACTTTATTTATTCGTGTAATATGTTACAACTCAATTAAGTTAAACTATCAATACTCTCACATGCATATTTATTCTTATGTAAATTTTAAATAAACAAATAAATAGTGTACATTTTTATCATGCAATATAAGGAATCGTCTCCTTTCATTGGTAATTGACCATACGAAATTTACCCTCTTTTAATCGAACCAACCTCATATGAGAATGTATAAATTTAGGTAATGTATGCAACGCTATGAAATAGTTTATTTTATCGTAAAAAAATATTTGTTAGGTAACATATTACCCTCTGATAAATGAAATAACTTTATCCGGGATGTGTACATGATATGATTTCTTGTCCTATAAAAGCATCCATGTTGTGTGACCACCGGCAGAGATAGTTAATATCACAATCTCGAACTAACTTCTTATATTTTTACTTACAACAAAATTTTTAAATCAAAATATTTCATGTAATTGTTGACTTATGTCGCGTCTTCAAGATCCAAATCAAAATGGTGTTATCCCAGTTCTCACTTACCCTTAAGGCGTCCTGGTGTGGGGCTCGTATTTGGACCGACAAGGTGTAGCTCGGTCACCCACTTTATCAAGTATTATAATCCGCTTTTTGTCGATCCTCAAAGTGGGTGGAACGATGAAATGATTTTCAAAGAGGCGATGCGTAAATACGAAGACAAGCATGGGCAGGCTTTCTCTCACGTACGTGCGTGGCTAATTTTGAAGACATCTAGCAAATGGACGCCGGTTCCAAATGAGGCTGCAAGCACCAAACGGTCCAAACATTCAGAGTCGGGCAGTTATAGCATGGGAGGCGGCCCGACCAGTCGTTGTCAAATTTATATAAACGACGACCTGGAGTTTCACGATGAGCCCGTTCCATAGGAGCCACGACCCATAGCGAGGGACAAAGCTAAAAGGCAAGTGGCTACAAAAAAACAAGTCGCATCAGGAGTGGGATCGGGTCAAAGATGGATAATTTGGTGGCCGAATTGCAAGTCTTCAAACATACCTTTAGTGAGATGCAAGCAGAGAAGGTAAAACTGAACGAACGGGAAGTGGAAGAAAAATTCCGATTGAAGCAAAATCAGGTGGAGGAAAAAATTTGGTTGAAAGATAAAGCTACGCAAATAGAAGAATGGAAAATAATGACAAGCAAAATCAATGACTATCCCGAGGAAGACCATCCTGTCTTGCTAAAAATGAAGGAGAAGATGACCAAAAAATGGAATTCATAGTTTTTTTAATTTTTAAGAAGTCGTGTATTTGTTTTAAGTGTTCTTTTTTTATTTTTTAAGTGTTTTTTTTGTGTAATTTTAGGTTTATTAATATTAATTTTACTTTTTAAAAATTAGAATATTAATTATTAATTAATAATTAAAAAAAGGGGGGGGGGGATCCTCCACACCCTTGGACCATCATGGAGAGGATGAACCTGCCCCACAATGACATAGCAAGTGAGGTGAAGGACCATCCTCCATGATGGGTCTCCTCCACACCCTATAGCCTAACAATTTGACCAACATCTACGTGACCATTGCATCTTATACTATGTTAAATTAAAATATGTACTTGAGTTGGTGGTGTCGGTATTAGGCAATATAAACGCCAAATTCTAGATGTGTATACATTTCATGATTTCCAAGTAGTGATTTAGGTAGGAATAGGCTAAAAAGCTGGGATTATACACATTCATTTCTATATGTTAGATGAATAATGAAGAGATAAGATAAAATGAAAAGCAAGTTATGGAATCGCATATAATTAACATGTACGTATACCAAATTTGCAGTATATTCACCATTAAACACCAGTCCATTTTGTGATAATAACAACAATAATAATAAAAAATGAATATTATTATAAAAAATATTACATAAATACATGTCTTTTTGTTTTTTGAAAAGTATATTTCATTAAAACCAGACAGTCCCAAAGGGCAGCCAAAAACAACAGCTACATAAGAACGAAATTACACCAGTTGGACCAAGAAAGAGACTTGAGCTTAGTCCTATTCTTGACCCAAAGGAACCCTACCGATTTAACCTCCCCTATAATACATGTCTTACCTTCATATATGCTATATATATCTAGAGCGTGTCTTAAAGGTGTACAACACTGTTACATAACTAAGATAATAGCAGCTATTTCATAGTCATATAAAAAGGAGGAATCAAAATTTTATTATTCTAACATGTATCTAAGGAATTGCACAGATTGCAGAGGGTGAGAAGAGGGCATTTTAGTAGACCCTTTCTCTTCTTTCGAGTCTAAAGAGGTCAGTGAAAAGAGACAAAAGTAAAAATGTAGTTGAAAGTATAAAAATGCAAACTGAAAGGCGAAAATGGTTATGAAGGATTGGTCCTTTGCAGAATTGACTATCAATCGGTTTAACTGGAGAGTGACTGGTCCTGTGTGAAAGAAAAAAAGATAAAAATAAAAAAATTACAGATCAGTATCCTAAAATGGGTCTGAAAATTTTCAGTAAAGCAAAAATGGGGCAGAAAACCCTTAAATACGTTTAATTATTATTTTCAATCAAGCATACTACGAATTAGTCGCTTTAGAGTTTATACCGGACTATACCGGGATTATTTAGCACTGTATCGCATATATCCATCAATTTGCATTGCTTACAAGAACTAATACACTGACCAATGACCAAATGTAAATTCCAGCAACATCATATAACATGAAATAGTCAAAGCTAGCAAAGATTGGGTAATTGAGTGTTGCATTCTTGTAATAAGTGGACTGAAAATTGAACCTATAAATTTGATTGGGTGTTTCAACAAAAAGCATTGAGCAGCTGCATATCTACTAAAATATGGTCCACCTGAAAAAATATATACGAATTGATATAAGTTTTTTATTTACTTTGCATGCCAAGATTTTTTTAGAACAAAAAAAAAAAAAACCAAGAAAGATACATGTTTCCTTGCAAGAATGATCAACGTATTCAGGGTGACTAATTTGTTGCCACAATTGAAGGTGCGTTTTTATTAGAAAGTTGGAGCATTAGACCATTCATGCAAGAACAAAATATATAATGTTGAAATGAAAATACATAGAGAATCAAGAAATCAATCATTTTTAGCCAGTTATACGTCTATAGTTGAGTCACATTTTTGTAAGAACCATTTCACAAGCATTGCCATGTGATACATGAATCTTCGGACGCTTATCTGGTTTGAAACTTACATCAAAGAACGTGCCGTTCTGACCCAACCCACCCTGATCCGAACATGTTCTAATCCATACCCATTTTGGTCAAAACTTGTTGAAAATAATACTTTTTTTTTTGATCGGCAAACAACTTCTTTATTTCACCCAAAAATATACTTAAATTACCACTTTTTATCAAGACCCGAACTTCCTGAACCCGTTCTGACCCGACCGTTTTGCTAGGAATAATTTGTAAGTAAGAAAATATCCGGTGAATAGTTGTGATGTGTGTTTATACTTTTACCGGTTTGACCCACTTTTAATAAGATACAACCTGAGTTGACACGCTTCCAAATATATAGTTTGAGATCGTGTTTTTATAATACTCGAGGCACTTATGAATAAATATAAGTAGATATATTTTCATGGAGCAACATCAGATGATGAGTCCAACATACGAACCTCTAAAGGTAAATAATTCAATTAACTATGAATCTACTACAATTAGTTTACCTTTTTAGTAATAAATATATTAACAAAACTGAATTATGTTTTCCACATTGCTACAAATGTTGATGAAACAAGTACACAAACCTGCATTGGTTAATTATTCAAATAAATAACATAATCAACAATGCTAAAATTTTGAATGAAATAAAAACTAAGAAATCATAAAGCTTAAAAACTACCTGGTACGGTGGCATATGCACATCCCGAACTAATTTAAGTAGCTTATATCCCGATGCATCTTTTGCAGTTTTCGTATTTCTTTGTGCAACAGGCTCTTGACCTGCTCTTTAAGCTACAACAATAACCGTGTGTCCGTTTTCTATAGGTCGTTTTACGTAGTCTAGAAGCCCACTTTCGCCATCTACAAAGAAAGATAATAAAACGCTCGGTATTTTTTTTCGGTTTTTGGATAGCACTATGGTATTCGTTGGAAAGATAATAAAACGCTCGTTAATTTGGTGTAATTTTTTTTTAAAAAAATGTCATTTAAAAAAGTTATTAACGTTTAAAAATCATAGGGGAAAGTGCATGTGTTATGCACATGAGAGAGAAAAAATAATTTAATAATAGATGGAGTATCCATAACCCATTTAATTGACCCGATAAAATGAGCGGGAAAAATAGAAAGTATGCCCCCATATAGTGACATGTGTCCCAACTTTACTTTCATTTATATATAGTAGTAGATATACACACACAACTACAACTTAATAACTATCTTATTATCTGTTTTTAGTATATATCTATATATATAAAAGAAAACGTATATGCTGACGTAGCGTGCAATGGAGGCCTCAACCTTCCCTTGAGAGTGCCACGTGGCATCATAATAGAGAGTTTTTGGTGTTTTTGAATTGTTTCCTTTTTTAATTAAATTGAGTTATTTTAGTAAAAAAAAATCTATATATATAAAAGAAAACGTATATGCTGACGTGGCGTGCAATGGAGGCCTCAACATTCCCTTGAGAGTGTCACGTGGCATCATAATAGAGAGTTTTTGGTGTTTTTGAATTGTTTCCTTTTTTTAATTAAATTGAGTTATTTTAGTAAAAAAAAATTTAAAAATAAATTTAAAATTTTCTCTCTCATATTTCCTCCCAAAATTTTTAAACGTTTATATCTTTTATATACGGGATTTTTGTTTAAAAAAATTACACCAAATTAACGAGCGTTTTATTATCTTTCCAACGAGTACCATAGTGCTATATAAAAAACGGAGAATAAATCGACTATTTTTTGTGGGTTTCTTTCATACAGGAAAAAAACACACAAATTGTTCATGTTATCACGTAAAATTAGATTTTGTGAGGAATATGAGTTATTACTGATTAGAATACTATGAACATGCAATGATTGAGAGATTTTGTGGTTAGTTAACTTGAGCCATTTGCAATAGGTTATCACGTAAAATTAGATTTTTCAACCCCGGGACCCTCCCAGGGTAATCAGCTAGTTTCTAATAAGTTTGAATTGGACTAGCTTGTTATTTTGTATGAGTTGTGTGGTTAACGTAGATAGTTGTTGGAGTCTGCCTATTTGTGTTTCGTTGTTGAGTATTGTTAGGCGTTAAATGGGTCGGGTTCGTGGGTTAGTGGTCCAACCCGATCTGAACTCGAAAATTTTACACGAACCTGAAACACGACTTGAATCTGAAAATTGTGTCATACATCTGAACCCGAACCTGAACCTAAACACTTTGTATTTGATCTTTACTCTACAAGTACTAGTAGGGGACCCGCGCGATGCGGCGACAATGTACAATATACAATGTGGTACATGTTTTGTCAGTTAATTGATACTCTCGTGATACATTGTATAAACTACTAATATAGTTGTTATGTGTGTTCAATATGTATTTGATTGTTGGTTCGATGAGATAAATTCGGATAAATATACTCGTCTCAGATTCTCATGCATTTGTGCTCTTGGTTTGTATTATATGTACTAATTCTCGTGATATATTGTATAGACTAATAATATAATTAATGATGGGTAATCTTTTATGTGTTTAAAAAGGTTGGGTCAAAAGTGGTAAATGCTGCTTGTAACCCAAGCCAGCCATCCCTAAATTTATAGAATAACCCAAACCATTGATTTTTGCACTAAAATCAGAACACTTAAGGGTACGTTACTACTTACACTTGCAAAACTACAAAGATTACCATTAGCAATCACTTTCGCTTTTACGTAATAGAGTTCACTCCCATCTTTCTCATGTGTTCATCACATGTTATATTCAAACTTCAAACCAAATTCATGTGAGATCTAGCTGAAGGATCAAGTAACCATTATTGATGTTCCGTTTATTCAGCTTATTATATTCAAACTTCAAACCAAATTCATGTGAGATTTAGCTGAAAGTACAGTCAATCCATGTGAGAATATGGCCTCCATCCCTTTTATTTTACAACTCCATGGAAGCCGTATGATCGTTTTAATCTCTGACTACCAGGAGATCTGCTTCTTTGTATCAACTATACAACACAGTCAAACAAAAAGCATAATAAACTGATAAAGAGGCACAGGTAACAAATCCAAAATCAAAACACACCCGAAATTATATATATGAAAACATATGTATAATTTTCTCTTATCTTAATTAAATAAATAGGCATGAGGCCCATGCCTATTTAATTAAAATGGGACTGCTATGTATATGAAAAAAATTGTAAAACCTCAAGCCCTGTTTTGTCAAATAAAATGGGACTGCTATGTAGTGGTTTTCGGCTGGAAAATACATCAGTTTTAGTCACCAATAGTCCTATCAGCAGGTTAGCAGAAGAGTCAATTATGTCAGAGTAACATGGAGCAAGCCTGCAAACACACATCATGTTACGAGTTATTAAAAACCAAACTACAACCATCCGATGTGTGCTATGTCAACTACTGAGAACAAAAAGAATTACAGAGAAGTAGGAAGACCAAATGGATTAAAAAAAGGTCAAAACTGTAAAATATATGAACAATAACTAACTTAAGCTAACCAGAGGTGAACCAACCCATATTTGAATATCCCAACCCATACAAAACAGTCCACATCTGCAGTCATGATACCATCAAAACGCACAGGAGTTTTGTAATCATATCTCAGAAACTAATTCTTTATTAAAAAATCAAGGGTAAGTTGTTCAAAGCTCCACTTGCTAAAATAAATATGCATTTTAGAATATGCTGGGAACATTAAATCAAGGGTAAGTTCTTCTCCTTTACTTCATCAACATCTTCAGGCAACCAATTCTACAACTCAGAAAACCTCACCAACTTGAAAGTTATTAACAAAATGTACTAATAAATGGGAATACGAAATATATTAATGATACCATCCACTCTATTTTAAGCATATAGTGAGTAAAGTACAGTACCAAAATCAATAAAAACTAATAAAAACGATGACACACCGCTTCTTCAAGCACACGTGTCGGAGGATATGAATGGTTCATCTTATGCTTCTTTTTTGTTGATGCACTTTCTGTGGACGTCACTGTCGAATAGACTAGGGTTGAGTCTTAGTAATGTGTTACATGAGATTGTGGTGATCCATAAGGGCATTTTATGGATCTGACGCATTTGTAAAATATAGGACAATACCACAGCTAGATTCGACCTATATACACTGGGCGAATGTGGAAATGCTCCACATTCGACCATTCAAAAGGGGCGAATGTGGCTTTTGGGTATTGGACTATAAATAGCAATCTCATGTGTTATTGTTCATTTGGTGATTTGAGTTTGTACTTTGAATGCTCTCAAGGGGGAGGTCATGCCCGACCTCCCCCGGCCTCGAGATAGATGTTTATCCTACTGATGACAGTGTCTGTAATCGTTTCTGAATTAATACGAATCTATGATGACGTTGTTATCGTATGTTTCTGTCTCGTCTCGAATCTCCCGTCTGAAATCGAGTTGTTTTCGCTTAATCGATCCATGAATTCGGTTTTTAAACGGATTCTCAACTGGTATCAGAGCCATACGGATCATACAACAACAAATTTGATAATCTCAGAGCTGATTTGGACATATTTTTGATCAAAATACATCTGTTTTTGCATGAAAATGGTTTTTGAGTGTTTTTGATTGATTTGAAGTTGATTTTGTGGTTAAAATCTAAAATTCCAAGTATTAAAGTTGCTCCAAATCAATTCCGAATCATAACCTGATTAAGATCATTCAAATCCACAAACTTTTGAAAATCAGAGATCAAAATAACCGTTTTTCAAAGTGTAACCGTTTTTCAAATCTGAAAATTTCTGAAAATGGGCGAACCTGGAACCTAGTGGGCGAACGTGAGTTGTGTTTGGTCGAACTTAGGAAATTTTGGGCGAACCTGGAAATTGTTGGTTAAATTTTTCACTTTCGGGTCACATTTTTCCACATTAGGTTGATAAAACGGGCGAACGTGGAAAATTACTGTTCTAACCTAGAATCTTTTGGGCGAAAGTGAAAAAGTGTTAGTGTGTTTTTACATTCTGGTGAAGTTTTACATTCGGGTGACACTATTTGGGCGAACCTACATCAGAAGGGACGAAAGTGAGACTTTTTAGGCGAACCTAGGACTAATTTTTGGAAAATTTTCTAAGTGTTGGATTTTTCGAAGTTCGTGATCATGTGGAATTTTCCGACTACTCCGAGACCAGCAACGACACAACCACAACAGCAAGTGATGGACCCATGGACGGTGGCAGCACAAAAGACGAGCACACAGTCTTCGCAACCGATTAACTACATGGCGATGACGAGCTCGATGCCTCAAAGTGTAGCACCTCCAGCACCACAACCTGAATACTGGGGAGTAGCAGCAGCGGTGGTAAACACTCAAACTACAAATGCTATTTCTACATTGATTAACGATTTGTCTTCAGGTAGCGGGAATCGGCCACCGAAGCTCATGGAGATACAAGAATACAATCAGTGGCATAACAAGTTCAAGATTCACTTGGAAGGCATGGGAGTGGAGGGAGCAGAGGCATGGAGTATGATTGCTAAAGGTTACACAACACCGATTTTGGAGAACACAGGTGAAATAATTCCGTTGGAAAGCTTAACTGAGGATGAGAAGAAGAAATATGTGGTGGAAAAGAAAGCCTTTTCCCAATTGACTCAGGCAATCACAAATGATCTACTGCATCAATTTGGGACTTGTACAACGTCTAAGCAATTGTGGGATGTGCTTAAGAGGAGGCATGATGGGAATGAGAAAACTAGAAGTTTGAGGATGGATGAATTGAGAAAGGAGTTTGAGAATTTTTCTTATATTGGAAATAAAACTTTAAGAGAATTAACTCCTAGATATAGTCATTTGCTAACTGAATTGTCAAGTTATGGTATACAGATTCCTATGAAGAATTTGGTGGATAAGTTTGTAGATGCTCTACCACCTTACTGGGATTAGCATGTGGAAGTTCTCAGGGAGAAGGATGCATATCAATACTGGACTATTCAAGAGTTCATACAGAAGCTGGAAAACAAGGAAATGGAAGAGAAGAGGAAAGCTAGAAGAGCACAGGTTCCTCAGAATCCTAGCTTATACTTTGGAGGCACTTCAGTTCCTGTGAGTAACTCAAGTTCAGGAGGGATAGTTGCAACACATGTTGCTTGCATTTCCAATGTCATGGAATCACCAAAACCTACCATCAACTACATGGCACAAACTTCATCCTACTCACAACCATCATACACACAACCACCACCACAACAACAATACAACAATTCTTACATTTCACCATTCTCCCCAATGCAACAAGCATCATTCTATACTGCTAGCCAATCTCAACAACCAATGAACCAAGTTACTCAACCTAATCAACAACAAGTGGTTTTGGAGACTTCTAACTTGGGCAATGTGACCGTGGAAATTGCTCAACAACATATTGCACTAGTCTCAGCAATGGTTTCATCTTACAATGGACTTGTTGCTAGTCAAATTGGGAATAACAACTTAACCAATGAAGACTATGCACAGATCGACAAGGAAGAGATGGAACTCATTGATATCCAATGGGCTTTTGCAAGCATCATGAGAAGAGCAACGGAGTTTATTGAAAAGACAGGTAGAACAGATTTGGGAACTTCTCCTAACACAACCTACGGGTTCAACAAGGAGAAAGTTACCTGTTTTAACTGTGGAGAAAAAGGTCACTTTAAACGTGAATGCACCCAGCCACCAAAACAAGGTAATAGAAACCCATTCAATGCAAGCTACCAGAATCGTCAACAACAGAACCAAAACCGAGTTTCTTACCAAAACAACAACAATTACCAAAACCGTCAAAATAACTCTAACAACAACCAAAACAGACAACCTAACACATCAAACCAGATCCAAAACCAATCTCCTAATAACACTAACCGAACAGTTATACCGATCACTACACCGAATGAGACACAACAAAACACGAGTCAGAATCAAGCATTGGTGACTCAACAAGATGAAAGGTTTGATTGGTCGGGATTGCAAATAGGAGTGGAGGAAATTACTACTGGTGGCAATGTGGCTTGCGTTTCTTGCAAGGTTGATATTGAAGAGTCGGTGATGGTGGATGAAAAGAAAGAAACTGAGTGTGAAAGTGATGAATCTGAGGCTGAAATGGATGTGGAGACTGAACCTGTTGAGGTTAAGGTTGAGAAAGCTAATTCTGGAGTGGTGATTGATACTGTTTCTGATGTTCCTGAGGAGTGTGAATCGGTTTATTCTGACTCAGACAGTGAATCGGATACGGAAGCAAGTGTTACATCACTAGATGATGACATAGATCAGTTGCTAGCAGAAGCGGATTTTCTGATGACAAGGAAGTCGTGCATTGCTGATGATGCTTTCACCAAGATTGACTATTCCAAATTCTTTACTGGAAAGGAAGCTCATTTCGCATTGATGGCCATGACTGATCCGTCAAAACCTGTAAGTTCTGAACCTAGCACTGATATTAAAAGTGATAAATTTTGTGGCACATGTGATAGATTGACTGATGAGAATAAACAACTCCGTGTTCAACGTGATAGTGCTATCATGAACAGTCAATCTACTCGCAAAGAGTTGAATGCTTTCAACAAGGTATTAGATGGCTACAAAAAGGACATTTCCGACTTGAAAAACACTTTATCATTAAAAAAATTGGCAATTAACAACTATATCAATGAAATTGAAAATACCAAGTTGGAAATGGCAGCCATAAAATGCTTTGCTGAGAAAGTAAACAAAAAGTTGGAAAGTTATAAGCACATTGCTTATGTGGTAGACCACATCATAGATGATAACACCACTAATTACAAGTCTGTGCCATCTCCGGTGCTTTTTGAAAATCATAATTATCACCAAGTTATACCGGAGAGCTCGGTAAAATCAGACTCATCATCGGAAATGGAATCTAATACCTCGAGTATTGGTGATCCTCATTCTGATGTGAGACCGATTTTAGGCTTGAATGATGAGGGTGTTTATGCTGAAAGTGTGGATTCAGACTCAGAGAGTGATGATACTGGTAATGATCAAACTGTTAATGCATGTGAAATTCCAAAAGAAAATCACATCATTACTACTGAACCAGTTTCACCATCTCAACATGTGCATCCGATGGCAAATGCTCATCATGAGAAAAAGTCTGAAAAGAATGTGTTTAAAAAGGACCTTGAGAATGAACCATGTGACAAACCTGTCAAGGTGTTTTATCGAATGGAAGGATCCGATAAAATCATCTCTGATGAGGAATTTCCAATAAAAAATGCTAACTATGCTAAAATAGAAAAGATTTGGCAAGAAAGCACAATTTGGTTCCCAAAACATGAGAGAACAAATGAGATTCCACCAGCAATTTTAAAGAAATTGTATTTGGATGTTCCTCAAGAACCAAAGGTCCATGTCACAGAGTTCATTCGACCCAATAACAGAGCTAATGGTTTTCAAGAGCCCACTTACTCAAAAGGGCCACTTCCTGAGAGTTTGAGAAATCAACAGTATAATGATCAATATCCTGTTAGATCATTTGCTCAACCAAATGCTCAATATGTTTTTGAAGAGTATCGAAAATGCTTTAAATGTGGGGAACGTGGGCATTTACTTGGTCAGTGTCCATATGTAAGGCATAAAAGACATGAGGTTGAAGTGAGAAATTCCATGAGAAAACTGATTGATCATTATGTTCCACCACACAGACGAGTTGTTCCTCAACAACAACAGTTTTATAGTCAAAAAAATTTTCATCAAATGAGGAACAATCGTTCAATTCAATATGATCAAAGAAATCGGATTGCTATGGAACAATCATGGAGAAAGCCTGTGGTGAACGCAACAATTGATAGGCAAAAGGTTCCACAAAAAGCGATTGTCAAATCAAATGTTGGACCTAAGTCTGTTAACTCAGATAAGGTAACCAAGAAAGTTACGTTTGTTAACAATGTTCAGAAACCGACTGAGAAACCAAAATCTCAGATTCGCATTCTTAAAAGATCTGAACAATCTTGGTCACCCAATGATACTCCAGGAGCTTCTACTTCTAAGGTAAATGAGAAAAAGGAAACTGTTTTGAACAATCAGAAAAAGATTGATCCAAAACAAAAAGTTGTTGAAAATGTGAATGAGAATGTTTCTTTGAAAGCTGATGTTCAAAGGCCCAAGACTCAGGCTTGGGTCCCCCGAAAGAACTAAATGATTTACTTTTTGTGTGCAGGGAGCTTCAGCTGGCCCTATTAGCAGTCTTTGGATTGTTGATAGTGGAGCTTCAGGCCACATGACAGGGGATCACGCATTGCTGTTCGACGTGAAAAACATCAATGGAGGATATGTCGCATTCGCTGGTAATAAAGGTGGATATATCACAATGGAGGGGAGCGTGAGTAATGGGATAGTGAGCTTTGAGCGGATATCTTATGTGAAGCAGATAGATTATAATCTGTTGAGTGTCAGTCAAATACGTGATAAACAATTTTCTGTGCATTTTGATGACAAATCCTGCTATATTCTCAAACCGGGCTTCAAAATTCCAAAGGAGTGGATAATGTTGATGGCACCTCGCGTCAACAATCTCTATATTCTTGATATGTCCAAGGCGATGACATCACAGGGGCAAATAACATGTTTTCTATCCAAAGCGACTGAGAAAGAATCGATAATGTGGCACCGAAGAATGGGGCACATTCATCTGAGAAAAATGAATCAACTTGTGAAAAATGGGCTTGTCGATGGAGTAAACGTGAAACATTTCCATCTGAATGACAAGTGTGTAAGCTGTAAGAAGGGGAAGCAACACAAACAAGCCCACAAAGTGAAGAAAGTCAACTCTGTTGAGATGCCACTTGAGCGACTGCACATGGACCTATTTGGACCAGTCAAGCGCAAAAGTCATCTTGGAGAGCTTTATTGTTTAGTTGTCACTGATGACTACTCAAGATTTTCATGGGTGATGTGTCTGCAAAACAAAAGTGACACCTTTAACAACTTAAAAGTTCTGTTCACTCGATTGGAGAATCTCTACAATGTGAAGATAAAGAGAATTCGGAGTGACAATGGGACGGAGTTCAAAAATGCCAAGATGGTTGAACTTTGTGAAAGCAAAGGGATACATCATGAATATTCGGCTCCGTACACCCCACAACAGAACGGTGTTGCTGAACGAAAGAATAGGACTCTAATTGAAGCGGCTAGAACAATGCTTGCTGATTCAAATCTTCCGGTAATGTTCTGGAACGAGGCGATTTATGCAGCAAATTATACACTAAATCGGGTTCTAACAGTGAAGAAGTTTGGAAAAACATCTTATGAACTGTTACACCGACGAAAGCCCAACTTAGAGTATCTAGAACCTTTTGGGGCGCCATGCACGATGTTGAATCCAGGTGAGAAGTTTAGTCCTAAAGCTGAGGAGGGATATTTTGTTGGATATGCAACCCCGCTCAAACGGGTATTCAACAAGCGAACTCGTCAAGTGGAGGATTGGGCTAACGTGGAAGTTCAACGATATACTCAAAATTTGCAAGGCACGGGTCCTGATTGGATGTTTGATTACAAAGACTTCTTTGAATCATTCAATCTAGATAGCTTGGTTGAAGAAGCTGTTATCAGATTACTTTACGAGTGTGAAAACGCAACGACTTCATCGTTGGTGCGTCCAATCACCGTGAACCCCCTACCAGCTTCTAATGATACCAATGCTCCTATACAAGAGGAAGATGTGTTTCAAGAGGCTTCAACTTCATTAGACTCTTCAGAATCTGAAGTTGAACAATTTGAAGAAGACATTCTTGAACATGCAGAAGAACCAGAGGCAATACCAGTGAACCCAACTCCAACTCCAGATGTTGCTTCATCATCAAACACGGGTCATGATCTGGATGTTGTAGAAAACTTGACTGCTCAGACGGGAGTTATTGTACCTGATTATTCGGAATCTCGGATTCATCGTATTCACCCTCTGGAGCAAGTTATCGGTGATCCTGGAAGTGGTGTTATGACCAGAGGGCAGCTGAGAAGTGTTAACTCGCCAGAGAGTTTTGGTGCTTTAGCTTTATATGCCAAAATTCAAAAATCTGGTAGTCAAAATGATTGGTCGTTTGCGTGTTATGTGTCGCAGGTAGAGCCAAGGACATACAAGGACGCTTTGAATGGAGATGCCTGGGTTGAAGCCATGCAGGAGGAGTTATTACAATTCCAGAAATTGGGAGTTTGGACGCTCACGGATTTGCCACCGGGAAGGAAGCAAATAGGCACTAAATGGGTGTTTAAGTGCAAAAAGGATGATCGTGGGGTTATTATTCGTAACAAAGCCAGATTGGTCGTGCAGGGTTTCCATAAAATCGAAGGGATTGATTATAACGAAATCTATGCACCAGTAGCACGGATTGAAGCTATTCGGATGTTCCTTGCGTTTGCTTCATACAAGAAATTCAAAGTATATCAAATGGACGTCAAGAGCGCATTTTTGTACGGGAAAGTCAAGGAAGAGGTTTATGTCGGGCAGCCACCAGGCTTTGAGGACCCAATCCACCGGGATAAGGTCTATGTGCTGAACAAAGCTCTATATGGTTTGCACCAGGCTCCGAGACAGTGGTACGAGGAGCTAAGTACATACCTCATCTCCAAAGGATTCAAGCACGGCCTCGTCGATTGCACCCTCTTCACGAAGAAGACGGGAGATGATTTGCTTCTAGTACAAATTTACGTTGATGATATAATTTTTGGTTCAACTAACGAGCTTTTATGCAGGGAATTCGAAACTGTCATGCAAGAAAAGTTCGAAATGAGCACAATGGGGGAGATGCAGTTTTTCCTCGGCTTGCAGGTGGATCAAAGACCTGACGGGATCTTCATTCACCAGACAAAATACGTATCCGACATCTTGAGCCGATTCCAGATGGAGGACTCTAATCCGATGGATACCCCGATTCAACCCAATCACGGGATTGGAGTGGACGCTAAGGGGGAGCTGACGGACCCATTTACATACAGAGCAATCATCGGATCTCTGATGTATTTAACGGCGTCTCGACCAGATATTATGTATGCGATGTGTCTCTGTGCTCGCTATCAATCGAAGCCGAAACAAAGTCATCTGACGGCGGTCAAGCGTATCCTTCGATATCTGAAGGGTTGTCCCTCAAAAGGACTTTGGTACCCTAATGATGATGATTTTGATTTTATTGCTTTTAGTGATGCAGATTAGGGTGGCTGTGACAAAGATAGCAAATCTACTACAGCTGGTTGCCAGTTTTTAGGGAGCAGGTTAATTACCTGGCAATGCAAGAAACAGACTTCCGTGGCGCTGTCTACCTGTGAAGCTGAGTACATTGCAGCCTCAAGTTGCTGTTCGCAAGTACTCTGGATCCAACAGCAGATGGTGGATTACGGTTTGCAGTTTCTTAAAACCCATATACACTGTGACAACGAAGCCGCAATTGCTTTAACTAAAAATACTGAAAATCATTCTAAAGCGAAACATATCCGGATCAAATATCATTTTATCCGTGATTGTTACGCTAAGGAATTGATAGATATGGTCAAAATCCATACTGACTACCAACGTGCAGATTTGTTTACAAAAGCTTTTGACAGATCCCGCTTTGAATATCTTTTAAAAGTAAACAATATAAAAGAAAAACAGGACTAATCGGCACCTCGGTTTATCGCTTTTTAGTTATAATTTTTCTTTTTACTATTTTGCTAATTGGGAATTTCTCTTTGCTATCATAATCCTCAAAGAAGTTGATGCTTTCAAGGGGATTGTTTAATCCTCAAAGAAGTTGATGCTTTCAAGTGGATTGTTTCTTTCAAATTTTTGTTTTGTTTTTTTTCAGAAAAATTAAAAACCCAAAAATATGTTCTTTATTTTAGGGGGAGTCATTTTATCAGAAAAACCAAAAACATTGAAAAATTTCAAAAGACCTAAAAAATTAGAAAAACCAAAATGATTTCCTGGATAAAAAGAGGAAATGATAGTACATCAGTGGGGATCTGACACAGGCTAAAGAATTGTATAGTATAATGAGACGTATGTTGATTACGTGTGATATGATGATAGGCTTCGTAGACTAAATATTGCGTGCATTAGTGATACAAACATAACAAACTACGCGTTCGTGGCTGAACACCTCATGGGCATATGGTCTTAGTACCGTAATTTCGTTTGATAGGATTGCCAAAATCTGAGGTTTCGGGTCGTTATGTTATGGTTATCCGGGATATTCTGATTAAACATCTGTCGTATTGATTTACGGACCTAGTTTCATCAGAATATTTGCAAAAAGAGCTTATTGCCAAAACCGAAAGTTACCGAATTGAGGAACTTTATGTTTTATTGATCAAAGATCATTATTACATCGTATTGACTTTCTGATGCAAATCAGTGGTTAATATCAGCCTCAACCTAGTGTATACGCACATGTTACTTTGCTGCATTCATTTGCTGACCTGTACACCTCTGTGCTATATACTTTGTAAATTTTACGGATAACTCTGGCATAATCACGCGTTACGACAAAGCTTTGTGCAATTACTTGATACGGGAGTATGTCATGTGTGTGGGAACCACAATGTGTTAGTCTAATACTCCTAACTCGTATCATTTTAAAGCATTGCGTAATTGTCTGCATGTGAGCTTACGTGGACCACAATATCAGTAATTGCCGTGTCACATATTGTTTCTAATGATAATATTAAACAAATAGATCAACGCTGTGCTCAGATTTCTCAGAAAACTGATATGATCCTCTTACCGGATATCACAAAATGTTTACTGCTTTCATTTACTTTGATGCATTTTACTTTGTTGCATTTTACTTTTATTGTCAAAAAGATACAAAATCCAAAAAGATTTTAGGTGTGTTTTGATAAAATTTCAGAAAAACCAAATTTTTTTTTATTTCTGCGTTATTTTTGATAACCGGGGATGCTTGATGGTCAATTTCTGAGATTTGATAACACCATCTGGGCTTTGTATCATTCAAAGAGTGAAAATTTGAGTTTTGGAAGTTTAACAGATTGAAAAATGTTGAACGGGATTCGAATTCGTGATTTGGTAAAATTTTTAGATTTTTCCATTTCACATTCGCCCCTTAATTGGGTCGAATGTGGAAAAATCTTTACCTTCGGCCGTTCCATATTGGACGAATGTGGACATTTTATAATAAAATTTCACTTTCGGGTAAAAGTTCTACCTTCGGGTCAACAAAAGTGGGCGAATGTAGAAGTACCAGGGGCGAATGTAGAATTTAAGGCCTAAAAAATTTCGAAAATTTTCTATCGGAAGAATGGTGATGAGGTTTACCCAAATTTGTTGAAGAATTGATGATGATGAAACAGTTTTAATGTGGGGTAGTCATGAGAATCAAAAGTATGATAATCAGATTCAAATGACTATTATGGGCCAAAAACAGAAAATAAACAGATTTTATTCCGCATGATGAGAACAGTCAACCCAGTTCCTGTGTGTTTGAAGGAACTTGTTCTAAAGAGTTGTTATGAAGAAGGAAATCAAGTTTGAGATTTCAATGTTCTGAAAGTAATGAGGTATCCTAGTAGGAGTCATGTGGCACATAGGTTCAACGAAAGTTTCAAGATCACAGTCCTGAAGAATTTCAAGAGCTATTGGTAGATATTGTTGGCCCCGCCGAAAACTTCAGTTTCTGAAGCATTTCAAGTCCTTCAATTAGTACTGGTAGTTCCTGATGAAAGCTTCTGATTGCTTGTTCCACTCGTCTACGGCTTGTATTCTGTCGAACAGATGAAGTTACTCAAGAACATGATTGATTTATCATACGAGATCTCAGAGAAACTTGGTGAAGCATCAGTCAAGGGGGAGATTGTTGATGTAACAATGTGTCTGATACTTCAACAATAACTGACTCAAGATGCTAGGTGTGTTTGGGATTCGCCAGCAACGTCCAAGGGGGAGATTGTTGATGCACTTTCTGTGGACGTCACTGTCGAATAGACTAGGGTTGAGTCTTAGTAATGTGTTACATGAGATTGTGGTGATCCATAAGGGCATTTTATGGATCTGACGCATTTGTAAAATATAGGACAATACCACAGCTAGATTCGACCTATATACACTGGGCGAATGTGGAAGTTTTCCACATTCGACCATTACAAATGGGCGAATGTGGAAATGCTCCACATTCGACCATTCAAAAGGGGCGAAGGTGGCTTTTGGGTATTGGACTATAAATAGCAATCTCATGTGTTATTGTTCATTTGGTGATTTGAGTTTGTACTTTGAATGCTCTCAAGGGGGAGGTCATGCCCGACCTCCCCCGGCCTCGAGATAGATGTTTATCCTACTGATGACAGTGTCTGTAATCGTTTCTGAATTAATACGAATCTGTGATGACGTTGTTATCGTATGTTTCTGTCTCGTCTCGAATCTCCCGTCTGAAATCGAGTTGTTTTCGCTTAATCGATCCATGAATTCGGTTTTCAAACGGATTCTCATTTTTTTTACACCATCTCTTACTCAAACCCTAGAAATCAAACAAAAAAAAAACATTTAGACATAAAATACCAAAAATATGAGAAACAAAATCCCAACCTGAATAGACAGTTTCAAAACGAAAAAACAAAATCAGAAGTCGAAAACACTCAGATATGCATGGATCAATAGGTTCAAACAGGTTTAGCGATAGAGAGTGAAAAACAAAACAAAGGAATACTCGTTTTAATTTTGGAATGAAAGTAGGGTTTCCAAAGCTGGCTACGTATTTGAAATTAGGATGGGGGGTTCTGAAAGCTTTATGATTTTCAGGTAGGAGAAACAATACTAAAAAATACATACGATCAACAAAATTAATATAGAAAATCACGATGTGGACCAGTAGGAGAAATATTACCATGTGGTTCTTGCGAGGGCTCGTTCACCCAACTCCATCATTCAAAGATCTGGAGGGGCAGGCGATGATTCATTAGGGTTTTTGTTTGAAGAGGCCGCAGATCTGGAGTGTTTAAAATTGGGTCTTTTTGATATAGAAAGATTTGGATTGTAATTTTGGTACCAAAAGATCCTAAATGGTCCGATTAAACAACCCTCATCATCATTTAGCATCAAACAACAAGTTTTATGGGTCAATCATTCAAGAACAATGGCTAAGAGTTTCGGTTCATAAAAACGGATTTAACCCTTTAAAACCCGATGTTAAGATCTGAAAATTTGAGTATAAATTACCTTTATGATGATGAACAATATTCTAAGTTGGAATGGGTTTGGGCAACAAGGTTTGGTTAGGGCTGTTGAGAGGGAAACGAATGCACAGAGAGAAGAGTTTGAAAATAATAAGAAGAAACAACTAGGCGTCTGCTTTTATACCTGGCCCTACTTGCTTGATAGAATGGCACGATTAGGAAAGATTTAAGCGATTGGAGTCCCATTCGCTAGTGTTTTCCACACAATTTACCTAATCGCTTGACCAATCACACGAGTGGGACTAATTGCCAAACAAGATACACGAATAGAAATTCCTAATCGCCTTCTATGCTCAAACGTGTTATAAGTAACTAAGGGTCCTACTGGCATATACATAAGTGCGATTGAGATGTAATCGCCTTAACTGTTACACGAATAAGTCATAATCGCCTAAACCTATAGGCGATTGGGACACTAAATGTGTATACTTTTCACACAAATTACCAAATTGCCCCTGCAGCACCAAGTTTCACATATTTGACACGTTAAGGTTCAAAACATGTGTTTTTCACCCCGTTTTCACAGACGACACAGATGTTGACTCAGATTTTGAAATATTTTCATTTTTCACCCCTATACTTAAGAGAAAGTACGGTTTTGACCCGGCAAAAACACAATTTTCAACTAGTTGATTTTCGGCGTTTTATTTTTGAAGAAGTAAGATTACAATGGATTAGGATTCCGTCATCGGCAATAAAGAATGATTAAACAGATAAAACTAAGCAGAAATAAAACGAAAACGAGAGATCAACTAACTATACTCTATCATATTTTTGCGAGTTTCATCAGTTAGGGAATCATATCAGTGTACGGACCATACTAGTACCCTTATATATTCAGTTTTAGTTTAAATTACCAATAAGCATCCTACAACAACTGCCTTTATTGTTGTCCACCTAAACTCAAAATCAAGTTTTATCGTTAGGCACTTTAGATACGTTAAGGTAATATTAGGACTGATGTACAAGGTGTTCCCCACCACACGACACATTCCCGTATCAAGTCATGCACAAAGCTTCCTCGTAACTGGTGAGTAAGCTTTTATCATCCGTATTTTACAAGGAATGGACTAAGTGGTGTTCAGGTTTGCAAGAACGCTGCAACAGAGAGACCAGTGAGATCCAGACCAGGGTTCAAGTCAAATACCGTATTTTTGATTTTTCACGTTACGATGCTTTAGGTATATAATTTGATACCTTTGAGCGAATTCTCTTTGAGAATAGGGTTTTGGCATTTATGAATCTTTTTGCTCTTTTAGGATTCCCATACGTCTCCTTATCAGAATTTATTCTATATTTTTTTTTCGGGAAACGACATAGAGGTGTCTCAGCTGTTGGATCCGAGCCCAACGTACGACACATGTGCCACTCCTTTTTATTCTGAGAGACGTCCAGTTCACCCCGGATGTACCAACCTCTTAAAGACCATGAAACCTCGGATTTTGGCATGCTATCAAACGAGATTTCGGTACCAAGACCATATGCCAAAGCACGTTGATCCACACCTGTTTCAGTTGATTTAGGTTTATATCACCGTGCCGAACTTGGAAATTATTTCGAGCCTACCGACACATCATTGTAGAGGCTACTTATTAGTTCCAATATTTTTAAGATGATAATAGTCCAGACAGTCCAACTGATGGGTTAATACTATCTTCCCTATTTCACCAAAGAAACTCATTTTTGCAATTTTTAAATATTTTTTTTTTAATTTTGGGATTTTCTCATTTTTTTTTAATTTTTGCTTTTTCAGATGTTTTTGTATTTTTCTGAATTTTCTCCCCCTAAAAATCTAAAAATTTGCGAAAAGACAATATTTTTGGATTTTTCTGATTTTTGAAGAAAAATATTTACAAAAACGATTACCGATGAGGATCTAATCCTGCTTTACTTTAATGTCGTTTAAGATTAACAGGTACTCAAAACGAGGACCGTCAAAAGATTAGGTGAATAAATCGGCATGTTGGTAATCCGTGTGGATTTTGACCATATCGATAACTTTCTTTTCATAGCAATCGCGTATGAAATGATACTTAACCATGATATGTTTCTCCTTGTAATAGTTAACTGAGTCTTTAGCAAGAGCTATAGCGGACTCATTGTCACAGTGAATGGGAGTATTAAGAAATTTTAAACCGTAGTCTCTCATTTGTTGCTGTATCCAAAGAACCTGGGAGCAGCAGCTAGATGCCGCTACATATTCCGACTCACAGGTGGATAAGGCTACCGAGGCTTGCTTCTTGCACTGCCACGAGACTAGTCTTGGTCCCAAAAACTGGCATCTAGCCGATGTGGATTTTAAGTCTGTCTTGCATCCGCCATAGTCAGCATCACTAAAAGCGATGAGGTCAAACTTATCGTCATTAGGGTACCATAGACCTTTGGTCGGACACCCTTTAGATAACGTAAGATCCTCTTCATAGCAACCAGGTGGGACTGTTTCGGCCTTGACTGGTATCTTGAGAGTAGACATGTCGTGAACATTATGTTAGGTCTTGATGCAGTGAGGTACATTAGTGATCCAATCATCGCTCGATAGAGAAAAGGATCAACGGCTTGTCCTTTCTCGTCAGGACCAATACCGTGATTGGTCTGAATTGGTGTGCCTACTGAAGTAGAGTCTTCCATCTGGAACCGGCTTAAGATGTCAGCAACGTATTTTGTCTGGTGGATGAAGATTCCCGACTCTTGTTGTTCTACTTGTAGACTGAGGAAGAATTGCATCTCCCCCATCGAGCTCATCTCAAATTTGTCCTGCATAAGCTTTTCAAATACCCTGCACATTTCATCATTAGTAGACCCAAAAATAATATCATCAACATAAACCTGTACCAGAAGACGGTCACCACCCTTTTCCTTGGTGAATAAGGTGCAATCCACGAGTCCACGTTTGAACCCGTTGGATATAAGATAGTTGCTAAGCATTTGATACCATTCACGCGGAGCTTGATGAAGTCCGTACAACGCTTTGTTCAATTTGTAAACTTTTTCGCGATGAAGCGGATCCTCAAAACCCGGTGGCTGAGCAACATACACCTCTTCCTTCACGATACCATACAGAAAAGCACTTTTCACGTCCATTTGATACACCTTAAACCGTTTGTACGAAGCGTAAGCTAAGAACATCCAGATAGCTTCAAGGCGCGCAACTGGAGCGTATACTTCGTTGTAATCTATTCCTTCGATTTGACGGAAGCCGAGGACAACTAATCGGGCCTTGTTTCTGATAATCACCCCGCGGTCATCCCGTTTACACTTATAGACCCACTTTGTTCCAATTTTCTTCGAGCCTGGAGGTAAGTCAACTAAGTCCCACACCCCTAGCTTTTGGAACTGCTGAAGCTCGGCTTGCATTGCTTCAATCCATGGTTCTTCTCTAAATGCCTCTTGCACCGTTCTTGGTTCTGTTTGAGACACATAAAGAGCGAAGGACCAGTCGTTCTGAAGACCTACTTTCCTGATCTCCGAATAGAGTGCTAAGGTAACTGTTTTGTCGCTTGGACTAGCATTTCTGAGCTGACTGTGAGTCATGACTCTGCTAGCCGGATCACCAATCACATTCTGCATCGGATGAGTGTCGTGAATCCGAGATTCCTGATGTGCCAGAACTGGATCATCCGAATGCAGATTGAGGTTTTCCAAACCTTGAGATAAATTTGTCTCTGTGGCACTTGAACTGGAGGGAGCAGCGGGTTGCATATTAAAACCTGAGAGATCGATCCTAAGACCTATCTCTGGAGTTGCTGAAGAAGAAGGACCAGCTTGATTGTTTCCTGTCGGAATAACTAGAGCTGTAGTGGTAGATTCACCATTTCCAGCTTATTCTTCAGTAAGTGTTTCATGAGACTCTGCAAAATCGTCGTCTGAAGATGAAGATTCTAGAACCTCTGCTGACGCTTCCTGAAAGACTTCCTCAACTTCTGCTGCTGCGGTTTTACCAGGGGGACCGTGGATGCAGAGACATTAGATGTTGCTGGCGCAGGTGCATTCACACTCGTAATACATTTGCGCAACAGCATCATCTACCAAATTATCCACGTTGAAAGAATCAAATAAACTCTTATAATCGAACAACCAATCAGGTCCAACACCAGGTGCATTGGCAGTATAGCGTTGAACATCGACATTAAGCCACTCTTCAACGTTATTGGTTCTTTTGTTGTACACTCTTTTATTGGGAGTGCTGTAACCAACAAAGAAATCTTCTTCTGCCTTTGCACCAAACTTCCCATCGGGATGTATCATGGTGCATGGAGCTCCGCAAGGTTCCAGAAACTCTAAGTTCGGTTTCCTCCGGTTTAGAAGCTCGTAAGAAGTCTTGCCAAGCTTCTTTACCGTTAGTACCCTATTAAGAGTATAACACGCGTAGTGAACTGCCTCGTTCCAAAAGATCACAGGCAAGTTCGAGTATGCGAGCATCGTTCTGACTACCTCAATAAGAGTCTGATTCTTTCTTTCTGCAACCCCATTTTGCTGAGGAGTGTACGGTGCTGTAAATTCATGATGAATACCCTTTTCTGCACATAACGACTCCATAGCATGATTCTTGAATTCTGTCCCATTATCGTTTCTAATCCTACGGATCTTTAGCTGATATAGGTTTTCCAATTTTGTGAACAGATTCTTCAAGTATTCAAAAAGTTTCACTCTTGTGTTTCATACACACGACCCAAGAAAACCTAGAATAGTCATCCGTAACCACCAAGCAGTATAAGTCACCGTTCTTGCTCTTCCGATTGACTGGGCCAAACAGGTCCATGTGCAGATGTTCGAGAGGTAGACTAACTGGATTTGTCTTCTTAGGTTTGTGAGACTTCTTTTTCTGCTTCCCTTTCTTGCATGAGACACAGACGTCGTTTAGATGAAAATTTTTAACAGAAACACCTTCCGCCAGTTGATTCTGAACCAGGTGGTTCATTTTTCTCAGGTGGATGTGCCCCATACGTCTGTGCCACATGATCGATTCCTTTTCTATGTCTTTCGATAGAAAACAAGTGACTTGACCTTCTGTTGTCATGACTCGGCTCATATCCAGGACGTATAAGTTGTTGACCCTAGGAGCTGAGATCATGACCCACTCTTTAGGTATCTTAAATCCAGGTTTTAGAATGAAGCAAGCATTGTCATCAAAGAACATAGTGAACTTTTTATCACATGTCTGCAAGACGCTCAGCAAGTTGTGGTCTATTTGTTTTACAAAGCTTATCTTCTCAAAGCTTACTATTCCGTTACTCATACTGCCTTCTTTCGTAATATAACCCCCTTTATTACCAGCAAAAGCAACATACCCCCCGTTGATATTCTTTTTGTCAAAAAGTAGGGATAAGTCGCCTGTCATGTGCCCAGATGCTCCAGTATCAATAATCCATAGGCTATTGATCAGGCCCTATGGAACTCCCTGCACAACATTTAAAAGTTCAGTGGTTAAGGGGGACCCAAGCCTTCACGGTCTTGGGTCTACCATCTTCATCTAAAGTCGGAAAATCAACCCATCTTCCGTTTGGAGTTGGTGTTGTTCCCGATGGTCTGGTAGTGTTATCATTAGCAGATAATTTTGGTTGGTGACTTGGGTCTCCAAACCTGTTCTGGTTTCTTTGGCTTGGGCTTCTTCTTTGCTTTGGGGCTAGAAGATCCAGCCTTAGATTCCTTAGGAGGAATAGATTTTGGATCCACTTCAGACTTAACTGTACGTGGAGCAGTTTTAGGGTTGCTTTGTGGTTTAGCTGCAGCCTTTGCTGGTGGCTTAGGCGCTGCTTGAACCTTTGTGGGAACAGTGCTCCCCCTCAAATGTGGACCCCTGCCACCAACTTGCTTTTGGTTCATAGTAATTTTGTTTCGGTTGTCATAAACAATCTGCTTTCCCTTTTGTTTTTTAGAAAGTTTAGGGGAAACAGGTTGCCTAGATTTGCTAGAACTAGGAGCATCATCCACTTTGATCCTTTCTCGTCTAAATTCAGGGCACGCAGCAACCAAATGCCCACGTTCCCCACATTTATGACAGGATCTGTATTCTTCAAATCGAGGAGATTCGGACTTGTTTTCCCTTTTGTTCTTTCTATTAGAAGTACTGGCAAATGAGTTTTTGTGTTTCAGATTCTCAAGGCATTTTCTTTGCACATCGACATGAGGATCGCCGTTAATCTCATTTCCAGTAGATCTAACAAATTCAGTGACATGCTTCTTCGGACTTTTCTTCTGAGCATGACTTTGAGGATTAACAATTTTTTTCTTTTGATTTTTCTTGTTGTATTTATTTGACTGATTACCCTGGTCCTTTCTACCCTTACCCTTACCCTTCTTCTTATTCCAGGTTTCCTTTTCAACGGTAATGACAGATTGTTGCCAGATTTTAGCAATTAGACCAGGGGCGATACATCTGAGAGGGACTTCCTCATCAGCATATACCTTTTCAGACCCTCTAAGTTTATAAAACACCTAAATCCTTCTACCAACCTCGGTTTGCACTTTCAGTTCAAGTTCACTCAAAGTTTTAGTCGTAATGATATGGTTTTCAAGAGGAACATTTTTGGACTTTGACCGGTGCATACCTAGGAGGCTCATCAAGCTCATCGTCCGAAGAGTCTGTTTCGTACACACTGATATCATCAGCTTTCTCACCAAGTTTGACAGCTTCAGCAGGTGTTGCAACCTTAGTAACTTCAGCAGGTTTAGCTGCTTTAGTTGCTTTGGCAACCTCTGCAGCTTTTGCTGCCACGTCCACAAGTTCCTCCTTCGGCAAGACATCAAAATTGTGATTTTCGAATCTCACCAGAGGTGGACACTGAGAATATTTAGGACTGGTGGAAGTGCTTTCTTTCTCTGAGTGTTCAATGATGTGATCAAGAACATACTTGTAGTTTAGGTAACTTTCAAGTTTCTTCTTGATCTTCTCATAGTCACAATTTACAATGGCCAAGTGTTTCTTCGTGTATTCTACCTCATTTATGTAATTATTTATAGCAATTTGTTTGTTTGTTAGAGTTTTTGACAGTTCAGAAACATCCTTTTTATAGTTTTCAACCGTACTAAGAAAACTTTTCTCCTTTTTCCTTAAGGAATCAATTGACCTTTGTAAAGGACCTACATCAGCTTTAAGATTCAGATTCTCTTCAGTTAGTTCTTTGATTCTGAGTTTTAGCTAATCACACTCAGAAGTATCTTTCTTCAGAGTTTCAATGGTGATTTTAAGTGCCTTTTCATTAGCTCTCAAAACATCATTGCTTTGTTGGCATATACTTAAGTCAGCTTTGAAGTTCAGAATTTCTTCTGATAAGACATCAATTCTGTACTTCAGCTTGCCACATTCTACACACTCTATCTTAGAATTGGAGGAAGAACTTACCTTGTTTGACGATTCTGTAATAGCCATCAAAGCATAGTGAGCTGCAGTCTTCTTAGCTCCAAAGAATTCGCCAAAGTTGTTCTCTATACAGTCAGCATCCACGAGAAACGATCTTTTGCTGATCAGCGCATCTGCTTCAGCTAACAAATCTTCCAAGTCTTCCCCCATATCAGAATCACACTCAGAGTCACAGTCGGACGCTTCAGTTTCAGGAATAATAATGCCAGATTAACTTGAGCATTCTTTAACTTCAACTAGTGCATCAGAAGTTTGTTGGGCAAAACATGCTGCACCACCCTGGGGAGCTTCTTCTCCAGTGATTAAATGGTTCCAGTTGAAACCTTCATCAGCTTGAATTACCAGGGCTTGTCCTTGATTGTTGTTTGCAGGAGGCCTCTGGTTCTAGTTCTGGTTGTTTACTGGGACAAGAGCTCGCTCAGTATTTGGGTTAGGTTGTGTCCGAGCTTGTTGCCTCTGATTCTGATTGCCTCTGTTGTTGTTGAAGGGATTCTGATGCCCTTGTTGCTTCGGTCGGTCACATTCTCTTGCAAAATGTCCTTTGGTGCCACAGTTGTAGCTCGTGACCTTAGTTTTATCAAACCCAAACTTAGTGTTGTTGTTTATCTGAACATCTCTCCTCCCTGTCCTGTCCATATACTCCTTTGCCCTTCTCACCACACTTGCAAAATGCCACTGGATGTCTATCAGATCCATGTCATCTTTATCGATCTGCACGTAATCCTCTTGTGTGAGATGAGGATTCCCGATCTGTCCTGCAACCAATCCACTGTAGGAGTTGACCAGGGTTGACAGTAGAGCCATGTGTTCTTGGGCTAACTCTATCGTCACCTTCTCAAAACCTGTTGTGTTAAGCTGCTCTGTGACTGGATTGGTCCGATAGCCACCATGACTTGAAGTTGACGCACCTCCATATCCACCATAACCTGTAGATGGAACACCACCAAACCCTGATGAAGAAGGTCCACCAAAGTTTGAAGTTGCCTGAGCTGGTGCTGCAAGATAAGAAAAAGGGTTAACACCAAATTGGTTAGTATTATAATTTAAAGGATACTGGTTTCCTTGTCCGAAGGGATAGACTGGAGGAGGAACGTCAGTTGGGGGACTGATGTGTGTAAATGTATATATATAAATAACACAAGCTTTAATTAAAACGACTCACCTAAAAACTACACACGCACGGCAAGTGTACCGGTCGCAAAGAAGTAAACAGATAAGACCGAGTATCGAACCCAAAGACGCGAATGCAACTCTAGATCACAACCTCTACCGAATACTAGCCTAAATAAATAGATACTTATATGGGGGGTTAAACTAATAATTATAAACTTAATTAAAATATATTAAACTTAACTTAACTCGACAACTAATACGAACTTAAGGAACTGGAGGAATCAGATAGGAAGAAGGCTGGTTACTTAGGTAAAATCCCTAGACACTAGCAATAAATCCTGAATCTGGTAATTAACTTGAGACCCTATTCTTATCTAATAAACCTCCTGTCAAAGATAGCTCACTAGACTTAAGGCGGGACAAGTGTAGAAATGCTAAGATGGATTCGGATCGCCCTAGCGTACCGAAATCCCACAGAAATCAGATTAAAACCTCTCCTGGATTAAAACCCTCAAACTATGAAGCAGACTTAAACTCTACTGAAGAAAACCTAAGAAAACTCTAAACACGGACAAGTAGCGATTCCCGCCCTAGCGCTTGCCAACTACCGAACAATGCTAGTTAGTTACCTAGCAATCTCGAGTTAGATTTCTCACCCTCAAGAATGGACTGCACGTCTTAGTTAATTTATTATATTAGTTTGTTATACTTGTGTGTACTCCAACTCCAAATACTAGCACGCTAACCTAAGTTGACGAACTAGATTGATTTCTAGACCTAGGGGGTATCTCTACATGCCTAGTTCCAAAAAACCAATAAACAAACTTCAAATAAAATCAACACCAACACCAACACACATATATCAATTCCAACAATAAAATTAAAATCATGTAATTCTACACATCAAAGTTAAGAACCAAAAATCATTAAATACTGCAAATTACGTGTCTAGTTCATAAACCTAAGCAACCATAAAAGTCTAGTTCATAGTTATAATCAGAAACATAAATTCAAAGTCTCGAAAACAATGATAAACATGTCTCTAAAGATATAAAAACGATAAAACAAACCACCGGGTCTTCAAATAATTAATCTTTAGTGCACCCGGACCTTCTCCTCTCTAAAAATTCTCCAAGACCTCTGCTTATGGCTGCCTTCTGTCGAATGAATGAATGTCTGTCGAATAATTAACCTTCTCAAAATAATATTCTTGGCCGCTGTTATGTCAATAATAATATCCCCTTTTGTTCCAAATCGAAGTCCCTTTTTATATTATCTTCTAATGCTCCTCGCTCGGTTGTTCTTGGCTCGACCAAAGTTTCTCGTTTACGCTCCAACGTCCATGAACACATGCTCTCTAGTGTTCGTGTCTCGATTAAAATTCTTTCGTTTTGAGCTAATTTCCCACGAACACCTATAAAATAATAAAATAAATAAATACCTAATAAAAATGACACAAAACAAATAAAAACTTGACCAAATAATATACAAAATACATAGGAAATTAGATGTGTTTTACGACACATCAAACATCCCCACACTTGACTCTTTTTCATCCCTGAAAAAGAATTATGCAACGGGATCACAATCAAATAATCTGGCCTCAAAACATAGGTTACTTTAATTTTAAAAATCTAATCACGTGCCAACTGTGATTGCAGGTATACTTGTCCTCTTAAACCCAACCGCCGGTTTCTAAGCCCCTTATCATGTTAGTTTATCTTTAGGTTCATTTAGTCTACCTAGGGTCTCACACTAAAGAAGCCACAGTTTCACCTAATCCCGTCTCAAGCTTATGAAACAAAAGGAACAACCAATTGACTATTCCTAGCCGTTTTATGTAGAAAACCGAGAGAATTTAAAATCATTTGTTGTGTTTTTTTTCTTTTCATCTCAGCATACTTAACTCAGAGGGTGTGACTAATCCAAGTCGCTATCCCAGTGGCCAGGCACCTTAAGCTTCAGCATTTTCGCTTTGATTTCTAATTATTCATGAGCTTTTTTAGATATTTATTTTCAGACAATCCTAGAGGGAGTCGAGTCCGGAGTCACTATCCCTAGAAACGACACCATTGGCCTTGCCCTTATTTTATATCCAACTCTTTTTTTTTATTAGAAATTCTAGCGGTTTTAAACTTATAACGGTATTCCTTATACTATTATTGGCGGTTTCAGCTTCCCCATTTTTTCCTAGATGAGAACCCACAAGGTATCCTAATATATTTAAGTGTATTAGCTTAAAGGAAACTTTTCTACCGGCTGGGCCTACCCACACATCCCAAGTCAACACGCTTTCGATTATTTATTCTTCTAATACATATAATATTTGAAAACCAAACACTTGATTTTATCTATCATTTCCCATATTTTATAATGCAAACTTCAAAATCAGGGACATTTTTTTTTTCAAATTTTTTTTCATTTTTTTTGGACTCAAAATGACTGATACAGACTAAACGACAGTTTCCCATCCCCACACTTAAACTCTACATTGCCCTCAATGTAGGAATAGAAAACGACTAAAAATAAAAAATAAAATAAATTCCGAATACAAAACAAAAAAAAAAACAAAAAAAACGAGGGCAATTGGAAAGGACTTAGCTGGTTAATTTTTTTCTTCGTAAGCTCCAAAACATTAGTCCAATCCAGCTCGATCGTATAGCATTTCATTCGCGATCGGCTCTAACACAATGGTAAACTTTTGGGTTGCTTCAATATAACGTACAGCTCCAGAATCGCCCGAATGGAGATTGAGTACGAGCGGTACAATCCAAACCTGCACAAGATAAAACAAAAACCCAGCAGAATACCGAACTAAAAAAAATAATAATAAAATAAAATAAAAGACTCAAACTAATAACCTAAACACACAATAAAAGCAAAAACACAAAGACGACGCTACTAAGTAACGAACATGAAAAGAATATACAAACTCTACACTTGGGGGTATCCCCACACTTTCACAAACCTATTCGGGATTGATCTCAGGGAGGTCCGAAACCTCCACCTCCTCATCAACGCTCATCCCAGCCTCATAATGCTTCAACCTATGGCCGTTCACCTTCCATCGCTGGCCATCCTCACCTTCAATCTCAATCATACCGTAGGGAAAAACCTGAGTAACAACATAAGGACCCGTCCAACGCGACCTAAGCTTTCCTGAGAACAACCTAAGACGAGAATTATATTGTAACACTTTCTCCCCACACTTAAATTCTTTCACTATCTTCAGACGCTTATCGTGCAACTTCTTAGTTTTCTCTTTATAATCCCACGATCTCATATAAGCATCATCCCTCAACTCCTCTAACTCATGCAACTGAAGGTATCAATGCTTACCTGCCTTATCCAAATCTAAATTCACCCTCTTCAATGCCCAAAATGCCTTATGCTCTAACTTAACCGGTAAATGGCACGCTTTCCCATAAACTAACCGAAAAGGAGTGGTGCCTATCGGTGTCTTAAATGCGGTGCGAAAAGCCCACAATGCATCCTCTAGGTGATCTGACCAATCCTTTCGGTTCTGCCCCACTGTTTTCTCTAGGATTCTCTTGATCCCGCGATTGGTATTTTCCACTTGACCACTTGTTTGTGGATGATAAGCCGTAGAAAGCCGATGGGTGACCCCATAGCGTTTCAAAGCTTTCACCATCTGGTCATTGCAAAAGTGTGTACCACGATCGCTAATCAAGGACTTAGGAGCACCAAACCTAGAAAACAGTGTCTTTAAAAACCTCACAACAACCCGTGCGTCATTTGTAGGCAAAGCTTGAGCTTCCACCCACTTAGAAACATAGTCAACCGCAACTAGGATGTATCTATTCCCACGAGAATTGGGGAATGGACCCATGAAATCAATGCCCCACATATCAAATACTTCAATGGTCTGAATAGGATTTTGGGGCATCTCATTACGGGATGAGATATTACCGGTCCTCTGACAGGCATCACAATGTCTCACAAACTCATGGGCATCCTTAAAAATGGTCGGCCAGTAGAAACCCGCATCAAACACGCGTTTGGCGGTATTAGCCGTCCCGTAGTGACCTCCTATTCTACCCTCATGACAGTGCCTAAGGATATCTCTCGTCTCCTCACCAAAAACACATCTCCTCAAAACCTAATCTGGTCCTAACCTAAACAAGTAAGGATCATCCCACAAGTAGTACTTAGAGTCGGCTATTAATTTCTTTTTCTCCTGAAAAGTAATATCACTCTTAAACTCACCCGAAACTAAGTAATTAGCTATGTCGGCATACCAAGGGAAGTCCCTACAGATCCTAGCTACCACAGACATCAAACTCTCATGAGGAAAATCATCCCTAATCATCTCTTCCCTACCTCTCTCTAACTCCGGATTCTCTAAACGAGATAGATGATCCGCAGCTACATTCTCAGCTCCACTCTTATCCCTAATCTCAATATCAAACTCTTGAAGCAAAAGGATCCACCTAATCAGTCTAGGCTTTGCATCTTTCTTGGAGAAAAGATGCCTAAGAGCGGAATGGTCGGTAAAAATGATAGCCTTAGAAAGCACGAGATACGACCTAAACTTATCACAAGCAAAGACGACGGCTAGAAACTCCTTCTCTGTCGTCGTGTAATTCTCTTGGGCATCATTGAGTGTTTTGCTAGCGTAGTAAATGGGATGGAAATGCTTGTCCCTACGCTAGCCCAACACAGCCCCAACAGCAAAGTCGCTAGCATCACACATGATCTCGAAAGGAAGAGTCCAATCTGGAGAGACCAGAATTGGAGCAGTCACTAAACGCTCCTTCAGCAACTCAAATGCCTTGACACATTCAGCAGAAAACTCGAATGGTCGATCTCTCTCAAGAGGTTGGGTCATCGGGCGGGCAATCTTAGAAAAATCCTTAATGAAACGCCTATAGAAACCCGCGTGACCTAGAAAACTACGAATAGACTTCACAGAAGTAGGCGGCGGGAGTTGGGAAATGGTGTCGATTTTAGCTCTATCAACCTCAATCCCCGCCTGTGAAATCTTGTGCCCAAGCACAATACCCTCACGAACCATGAAGTGACACTTTTCCCAATTAAGCATCAGGTTCGTCTCCTCACACCGAGTAAGAACACGCTCTAGATTACACAAACAATGATCGAAGGAACTCCCAAAGACAGATAAATCATCCATGAAAACCTCCATGGAATCCTCGATCAACTCATGGAAAATCGCCATCATACATCGCTGAAACGTGGCCGGGGCATTACATAGCCCAAAAGGCATGCGTCGATACGCAAAAGTGCCAAAGGGGCATGTGAATGTGGTTTTCTCTTGATCCTCAGGTGCAATAGGGATCTGAAAGTAACCAGAGAAACCATCCAGAAAGCAGTAAAACTGCTGACCCGACAAACGCTTAAGCATCTGATCAATAAAGGGCAAGGGAAAGTGGTCCTTGCGGGTGGCGTCATTGAGTTTGCGATAGTCAATGCAAACTCGCCATCCGGTCACAGTCCTAGTGGGTATGAGCTCATTTTTCTCATTCGTGACAACCGTCATGCCCCCCTTTTTGGGGACAACCTGGACTAGACTCACCCAAGATGAATCAGAGATGGGATAAATCAAACCTGCATCTAACAACTTAATCACCTCTTTCTTAACCACATCCTGCATGTTCGGCTTTAGCCGTCGCTGAGGCTGGACAACCGGCTTAAACTCCTCAGTCATCAGAATCTTATGCGTGCAAAAAGAAGGGTGGATGCCCTTAATGTCAAAGAGCTTCCACGCAATAGCACGCTTGTATGCTTTCAGTACACACAACAACCTCTCTTTCTCATCCTCTGTCAACTCAGACGATATGATGACAAGCAACTGAGAGTCCTCCCCTAAATATGCATACTCTAGATGAGATGGTAACTCCTTAAGCTCAAGGGTAGGGGGTGTCGCAAGTGATGGTGTCTCTAGAGGTCTATCCGAATCAGTGGTCTTGAAAACCTGGGAGGCCTCATCAGAAAGGTGAGACTGAACAGCGGGTGGAGACATGTCCCGCTCAAGATCAAACTCAGTCATCTCAATGCACCCTTTATACTCGGCACCGAGCATCTGTGTGTCAAGGGTGTCTCGCTCGCAGAAGCTAGTGAGAAAGCTCCCCACCTGAGTCATGAACGAATCAATGAAGTACAGAGTATCATCGTTCTGGTTAGGGTGCTTCATGGAGTGCTGAACATCAAAAGTGACCTGCTCGTCGGCAACTCGAAGAGTGAGTTTGCCATCAAAGACATCAACAATAGCACGAGCAGTGGCTAAGAATGGACGACCAAGAATGAGTGGAACCTGTGAGTCCTCGTCCATGTCAAGTATAACAAAATCCACCGGGAAAACAAATTTATCAACCTTAACTAACAAGTTTTCCACTATCCCGTGTGGAAACTTCACCGATCGGTCGGCGAGCTGAATACTCATGCGCGTAGGAGACAGCTCTCCTACATTGAGCCTAGCAAAAACAGAGTAAGGCATTAAATTAATGCTAGCTCCAAGGTCTGCAAGAGCATTACTAACAGTGAGATTCCCTATCAGACATGGAATGGTAAAGCTACCCGGATCAGTCATCTTTGGGGCAGCTTATTCTGCAGCGCTGCAGAAACCTGCTCAGGAAGAGTAACAGAAGAGATCTCCTCAAGTTTCTTTTTGTTTGTGAGCAAATCTTTCAGAAACTTGGCATACTTAGGCATCTTCGAAAGAGCCTCAACAAATGGTAAGTTCACTTGGATCTTTTTCAGCATATCCAGGAACTTACGGTACTGATCAAAATCATCTGGTCTAGCAAGTCGACCAGGAAATGGTGGTTTAGGCTTGTAGGCCTTCACCGGAGTGTCATCTCTCTTCTCACCTTGAGACCCGCTGGTTTGTGCTGTACTTGCTGGGCGGAGCCTAGATTGCACCTCACCAGCTGGTGTCTCTCTCTCAACTCCCTCATCAACAGACTCATCCTCTCCTACTGGTAACGAATCATCTACCCCCTTCCCACTCCTAGTAGTGATGGCTTTCGCCTGATGCTGCCTAAACGATGAATCAGAGGAGTTAGGATTATTGATAGTGTTACTAGGAAGGCCCCCAGGAGGTCGCTCGCCTACCTGTAAAGCAAGATCCTTCACCTCTTTCTCTAGCCTTTGGAAGGCAACCTGATGTCCCTTAAAGAAGGTGGCATGGTCACGAAGCATGGAAAACATCTCAGCTTGAACTTTAGCCTGCTGGTCTAACTGAGCGGTTTGCGTTTCCAAGAGGGAGGTCAGATCACTCTCAGTACGACTAGAAAATTTCGGGGCATCCCCGGGATTGGGATCCTGGTGGAGATTCTGGCGTGGTGGATACCTCGAAGAGTTACCACCTTGCCAATTGGAGTTTTGATTTCTCCAATTCGGACCAGAAGATGAGGTGTAGTTTTGGATTGGTGGTCTAAGCCACCCAGAATTCAAGGAATCGATCTGCTCAGGAGAAGAAACTGGGCATTCAGCAGTATCATGTCCCCCCGACATATCTCACATCTCTCCATCCTAAACCTAAGCTCTTTAACCTCCCTAGCTAAAGACTCGACAGTAGCAGCAAGACTAGTATCAGGAGCAACCTGATAGACACCTCGAGTAGCGGGGGAGTTGTTACTAGTCGTAGGAGTGGAATTCCTAACAGCTTGCTTGCTCTGCTGCTCAGAAAGAGCGAAGCTCTCAAACATAGAATTAGCTGCATCAATGTCCATCTTTTCCATGACATGTCCCTGTGCAGCAGTGTTAAAACGCATCTGAGTTTCATAAGTAAGCCCATTGTAGAACTTCTCTACAAGAGCCCAATCGGACAAGCCATGCTGAGGACATTTACTCAACAGATTCTGGAATCGCTCCCAAGCCATGTAGTAAGGCTCGTCAGCTTCCTTGCGAAACGAGTGGATCTGTTCCCTAACACGAGCATCCTTGGACGGGGGATGATATTTCTTCATGAACTTAGAGCGCAAACCGTTCCAAGTGGTGATACCCTCGTGAGGAAGAGACTCAAGCCAAGTAGCAGCGCGGCCTGAGAGAGAAAACGGGAACAGATGCATATAAATGGTCTCAATGGGAACATTCACAATATTGAAAGTCTTGCAAATGCGGACAAAACGAGACAAGTGAGCTGGAGCATCCTCCTCTTCAAGACCATGAAACTGAGTCGAGTTAGCAATCACAGTCATGATATAAGATGGAATTTGCCAAGTGTTAGCATTAGCAATGGTAGGAAAAGCAATGGGTGAGTGGACTCCAGTGTAGCCCTCAGCAGCGCGCTGGTGAACAGTGCGTCTCTCGTCAGCCATCTCAGTAACAAGGGTTGGAAAAGGAATATGTGGCAAGGAATGAAAAGGTTTTTGTTCGGGTGTGGAAGATGAAGAAGAATGAAGGGGTGAAGAAGAACGTACCTGATCGATTTTCTTGCGGATAACCGTTCGAAATTCGCTAAGACGTTCGTGAAGGTCACGCTCAGGATCCGTGGAAGCAGTAAACTGTGGAGGTCCCTGAGAGCGGGTATGTGGCATACACTGAAAGTGGATAGCAAATAACTTAAGACTAAAAGCACAATTAAAAAGTAAAAGCACAAATAATCAGAAGCACGTCTAGCAAGAAACAAACAAGCAAAACAATTAAAGTAAATTCAACACAGTGCCTAAATCAAGTCCCCGGCAATGGCGCCAAAATCTTGATGTGTGTAAATGTATATATATAAATAACACAAGCTTTAATTAAAACGACTCACCTAAAAACTACACACGCACGGCAAGTGTACCGGTCGCAAAGCAGTAAACAGATAAGACCGAGTATCGAACCCAAAGACGCGAATGCAACTCTAGATCACAACCTCTACCGAATACTAGCCTAACTAAATAGATACTTATATGGGGGGTTAAACTAATAATTATAAACTTAATTAAAATATATTAAACTTAACTTAACTCGACAACTAATACGAACTTAAGGAACTGGAGGAATCAGATAGGAAGAAGGCTGGTTACTTAGGTAAAATCCCTAGACACTAGCAATAAATCCTAAATCTGGTAATTAACTTGAGACCCTATTCTTATCTAATAAACCTCCTGTCAAAGATAGCTCACTAGACTTAAGGCGGGACAAGTGTAGAAATGCTAAGATGGATTCGGATCGCCCTAGCGTACCGAAATCCCACAGAAATCAGATTAAAACCTCTCCTGGATTAAAACCCTCAAACTATGAAGCAGACTTAAACTCTACTGAAGAAAACCTAAGAAAACTCTAAACACGGACAAGTAGCGACTCCCACCCTAGCGCTTGCCAACTACCGAAAAATGCCTAGTTAGTTACCTAGCAATCTCGAGTTAGATTTCTCACCCTCAAGAATGGACTGCACGTCTTAGTTAATTTATTATATTAGTTTGTTATACTTGTGTCGTACTCCAACTCCAAATACTAGCACGCTAACCTAAGTTGACGAACTAGATTGATTTCTAGACCTAGGGGGTATCTCTACATGCCTAGTTCCAAAAAACCAATAAACAAACTTTAAATAAAATCAACACCAACACACATATATCAATTCCAACAATAAAATTAAAATCATGTAATTCTACACATCAAAGTTAAGAACCAAAAATCATTAAATACTGCAAATTACGTGTCTAGTTCATAAACCTAAGCAACCATAAAAGTCTAGTTCATAGTTATAATCAGAAACATAAATTCAAAGTCTCGAAAAACAATGATAAACATGTCTCTAAAGATATAAAAACGATAAAACAAACCACCGGGTCTTCAAATAATTAATCTTTAGTGCACCCGGACCTTCTCCTCTCTAAAAATTCTCCAAGACCTCTGCTTATGGCTGCCTTCTGTCGAATGAATGAATGTCTGTCGAATAATTAACCTTCTCAAAATAATATTCTTGGCCGCTGTTATGTCAATAATAATATCCCCTTTTGTTCCAAATCGAAGTCCCTTTTTATATTATCTTCTAATGCTCCTCGCTCGGTTGTTCTTGGCTCGACCAAAGTTTCTCGTTTACGCTCCAACGTCCATGAACACATGCTCTCTAGTGTTCGTGTCTCGATTAAAATTCTTTCGTTTTGAGCTAATTTCCCACGAACACCTATAAAATAATAAAATAAATAAATACCTAATAAAAATGACACAAAACAAATAAAAACTTGACCAAATAATATACAAAATACATAGGAAATTAGATGTGTTTTACGACACATCAGGGACCATAGTTGTCAAAGGCATAAACTGGATCCGGGTTAACCACAAAAGCAGTCTGTGGTTTGGATCCACCCACACTGGCGTCCTGATGAGGGTTCCCGTAGTAGATACTGGGATTCTGTGGAATGAGCACCTTGTTTGCCCTCCTGATCTCTTCTATCTCCTTGTTTTCCAGCTCGGTTATGAACTCATTGATGGAGAGTGTCTGATATGCATTGTTCGACTTCAGGATGTCCAGCCACTGATGCCAGTGAGGAGGTAGCGCCTCTGCAAATCTTTCCATAAGGTCTGCAGATGTGTACACGACCCCATACTGATACATTTCGAACATCAAGTGGTAGTATCTTGCAGGCATGTCTCTCAGCGATTCATTCCCAATAGCATTGAAGTTCTCGAACTCCTTCTTGAGTTGATCCATTTTGACCTTTCGAGTCTTTAGATTTCCCTCGTTTTGCTCAGCAAGCGCTAACCAAAGCATCTGTGACATAGTACACTGTGCGAATTGATGAAGTATGTCTTTGGGAAGAACTTGTTTCAACGCTGCCATCACCTTCTTTTCGTAGTTGTACTTCTTCCTCTGATCTTCAGTCATGTCTTCCGGTGAGATCGGAGTATTTGAATTCTCAACCATCGGTCTGCTGTACCCTGTCTCAATTGCTGACCATACAAGACCAAATACCCTTAACGTATGTCTGAAATCTGCCTTTCCATCCGTGGTAGTCGGACATGTATTTCAATTTCGGTGCCCTATTCGAACTACCAGTCTCTAAGTCACTTAAGAGAATGGATGAAGGATGATTTGTCTGTTGATTTGCAGCAGCTGCGAGTGCCCACGGATTCGTATTCATTGCCTGCTATTGAGCCGCTAGCGCCCACGGGTTGGTTCCGGCAACATTCGCTTGCATTTGCGCTTGTTGCATCCGTTACGCGTTGCGCTCGGCTGAGAATTGCCAAGGGTTCGTGGGTACGTTTGTTTGATTGTTCATTTGTTGATTATATTGTTGCCTTGGTTGAGTCAGATGTCCCCACGGGATTGCCATATGTTTAAGTTTGTTAAAAGTGCGATACTTAGTCAAATTTTCAGTTTCAGATGGTTATAGGCGATTAAGGAATGTAATTTACTGATTATAGGCGATTATAGATATTTATAGTCAATTACAGGTGTAATCACTAGTTATTACACGCGATTAGAGTGTAATTGCTAGTGAACAGTTGAGCGATTACAAGTTTATAGGCAATTGGAGATCTTCAGGCGATTAGAAGCTATGCCACATACACCTGAGGGCGATTAGCTTCTAATCGTGTGTAGAACCAAGAATGAAGGGCGATTATAATTGTAATCGCGTATACTTGATGTCTAATCGCCTATAGACAGGCGATTGGAATGATTAAGTCTGTGTAATCGCCTGATCTGATCTGTAACTTCACTTTTGCTCAAAAACTACCATTTTTGCCTCAAAATCTTATCCAAAACGATGTGTTTAATCCCCAAATGATTAGAAAAGTTTCCAAACCTAATCAAAAACACATGTTTTCATCCATAAAAATACACTAAGAATTTGAAAATAAGGGTTTTTTTTTTATGAAAAACTCAAAGTTTCAAAGTTCAAACAGGTTTTTGATTAAAAATCACAACTTTCACACAAAAACCCACCTGTTTTCACTCGTTTTTGTTCTCAAAATGCTCGTGATAAGAGCCTCGGCTCTAATACCACTTGTAGGATCGACGAACGGGTCACCCGACAATCACGAGGGTTATATTCAGAGTGCGGAATCCTCTGAATGTGTTCTAATAACAGAAACAAACACGAAACAATGATATACGAGTAATTAACACACACAAATGGGTCAAAAGATTAAAGATTTTATCATTAAACAGAGCACGAGTGTTTACAATGATCAAACCAGACCTTTCAGACCAGGGGAGGGTGTTTGGAGAGTGTGTGGCAAGAACTGATGATTAGGGCAATGATTGGGCCTATTTATACCTCTCGTACTCGTACAGAGCAGTACTAGTGATTAGGATGCTATCCACCATGCAGTGCATGCGATTGGGCCCTAATCGCATGAAATTATAGGCAATTAAAGCCTAATCGCCTATACCAATATTCCTAATCGCCTGAGTAGCCCAAACACCCCAAAAACGCTTATAAACCTCTCCAAACACCCCGAAACTTGTCCCAACAACATATATACTAGCCTAGGGACATCATGCACTAACATATAGTATAGATATTACACAACATACATAACCAATTTAATTTATAACATACAACATATTGTAAAAAAATTAAATATAGTATAAATGGGTTAAACGGGTCAAACCAATCAACCCGTCCTGGTTGACCCGAACATGACCCGTTTAGTTAAACGGGTTCGCGGTTCAACCTGAAACTGACCCGAACCAGTTTAGACTAAATTTAAACCCGCTAAATTCGTGTCAGAAATTCACACCCCTAATTGTTTATGGTTCACTTTCAAAGCAATAAAAAAGTTGAGTCATCTATGCAATTGATCTATATTTGAGGTTCTAGGAGATCATTATTAGTTCTAGCACCAACAGTGGTATCAGAGCTTAAGGGTGATATTTCCAATCTTAAGCGAGATATTTCCAATCAATCGTTCAATCAACTACTAATCCCCAATGGCTTATCAAACCAATACCCTTCCCCTACTCCGATTCGAGTTTTCAAGGGGGAGGGCTATGAACATTTGACCTTAAGGGTGAAGGTGATTATGAAATTAAAAGATATATTGGAATCGTTGATCAAGGTGCTAATGAAGCAGAAGCAGATCAACGAAAACTCAGAGGGTGTTTGGGTAAATTTTTTTGGGACCTCTTTATGACTTTTTACAAAAAATTATAAAGAGTTTTGAAAAGTTATACACTCCCCTTACTTTTTAAAAACTCCGTTTTTCATGTTTTAAAAATTCGTAAGTAGAAGCTAAAAGTCACATTTCTCAAACACTTTATTAACTTATCAACTTTTTAAAAAAGTAATAAGTTATAAGAAGGTGGAAATAAGGAGAGCCAAACATGCCCTCAAACACTCTAGACAAAAGGATGCTCATGCCATGGCTTTATCAACAAACGTTGCATGATCAAATTTTTTTTTCTAGAATTCCAGCAGTTGAATTAGTAAAAATGGAGTACCAAGGTGATATAGAAGTGAAGGCTATCAAAATTTAGGGTTTTGAGATGAGATATTTTGAACCTGGTTATGAAGGAATGAGAAATTGTGAGTAGTTTTACTCAAGAGCAATGGCTAAAGTTAATTAGAAAAGACCACATGGGGAATATGCATCTATGCAAATGAGCTGCGCTACTCAAACAAGCTCAAAACAAGCCGAGCCTTACCGAGCTTGGGCCTAGAAACAAGCTTGTTTAGCAAACGAGCTTTAGCCTGAGCTTCGGTTATTGAGCTCACGCAGGCTCGCAAGCCTTTACAAGCCTACTATATTTATAATTTCTAATTAATATATTAACTTTATATGTAAATAATATTGATTATTATTTATGAAATTATGAAAAAAAATATCTAAATTATATAAAAAATAATATTTATAAGTAATATTAATTAATAAATAAATAATAAACGAACCAAACCCGAGCTGAGCTCGAGCTTGGAAAACTATGTACGAGCCAAGCTCGAGCTTTAGAAAGAAAGTTTGAATCAAGCCAAGCTCAAGCTTAGCTTTCAAAACCTAAATGAGCTCGAGCTCGAGCCCAGTCGAGCTCGGGCTCGGCTCGTTTCCACCCCTACCTCTGATCAAGTGATTGTGGAGAAAATTTTGCTAGTCTTACTCCTATGTTTTACTACATTGTTCCTTCAATTGAAGTCTCCTTTGATCTAGCAAGCATCTAAGCCGTCAAGTTGCTGGCTTTTCTAATCTTGAGAAGAGAGGTTAAAGAGCTGAGTAAATGATAAGTCATAAAAGATAGAGAATATACACTGCAGTTTATTCAAGAAAGGAATCGGCCAAGTAATTCAAGAGGAAAAGGACGTGGTTCCTGCAGAGGCCATGGTAGAGGGAAATCTATTGATAGAAATGGTGTCCCTCAATGTTACAACTGTAAGAAGTTTGTTCACATATCTAAGGATTATTGATAAAAAGGAGAGGCTCTAGTTAATGTGGCAGCTGAAAATATTGATCAAGGGATCAGGGATGATACTGAAGAATAACACATATTTAAGTCATCATGATATGTCTTTTTGTTTAACGGCCAATATTGTCCCTGCATGTGGAACAAGCAACCTATGGTTCATTGATTCATGTTGTTTGAATGACAAAGATTTTATTAATTTGGATGAAACCTTCGAGCTAGACGTGAAATTGGAATATGGAAAGAAATTGGTTGCAGAATGAAAAGGTGTGGTTAGTATCGATACTAATTCAAATAGTTACAAGTTGCTATGTAATGTGTATTATGCACCTACTCTTGACTATAACCTCTTGAGTGTGAGACAACTTATGAGAAAAGGCTACTCCCTGCGTGTTGAAATTGGGACGTGTATCATGAAGAACAACGGCATGGAACAAATGAAGATTGTAGTTTCCGACAATATTATGTTTTTCCTACATGCTACTATTGTTGGAAAATAAAGGATCAGATCATCAATCATCATCATTTCCTTCTAAAGATCAAGTCAAACAGCTATCCCACAAGAAAAGGAAAGGAGCCGTTGGTTGCTTTCACTTCCCAATCAAGCATTCTCTCTCCAATTAAGCATTTACTTAATTTCCTTTTAACACATGTTTTTTATCTATTTATTCTCTTTTCTGTCACAATGTAAAGATAACTTCAACATAATACAATTCTCAGTTTTTTCACTCTCTAGATGGTATCAGAGCAGTGTTCATCCTAACCTGCTCATCATTTACCCCAATTCAGCATCAATCAGTTTTTATTTTCAAGAACGACAATGGGTGATGAAAACAAAAACAACGATCTTGCACTACAAATTACAAACTTACTGAAAACTAGCCTTAACAACCACGACCAAACTCAAAAACAAAGTCTGTCCAACACTTTAAAAATTAGTCTCAGCCTTAACAGTCAGAATTATGCTTTGTGGTCTCGGATGATCAGAGTGGCAATCGGGGGAAAATCAAAGGCCCTCTTGAGTCACTTGTCGGGAAATCCGGAACCACCACAGCCAACCGATTCAGAGTATGAAAAATGGGAGCAAGATGATTTAATCGTGTTCTCGTGGTTAATCCAGAATATCGATCCCGCGCTTGCAAGTAATCTCACCGAGTTTCCCACAGCAAAAACGCTCTGGGATGCTCTGGCGATTACGTATAGCAGCGGGAAGGACAAGCTCCAAACCTTTAATCTTCATGTTAAGGCGAATAGAATCAAACAAGACGATTCGCCACTCGAAGATCTATGGATTACGCTTCAAGGGATTTGGGGAGAACTCGATAGAAGAGACCCAAATCCCATGAAGTGTACAGAGGACATAAAAACTTACAGTCGAATCCGGTCAGAACAAAAGCTCTTTCAGTTTCTGAACGCCCTTGACAAAAAGTATGACACCATAAAGAGAGAACTTCTTCGGTGTGACCCGTTACCCTCGGCCGAGGGCGCCTACGCTTCTGTCCGGAAAGAGATGGCTCATCAGGGAATACTAGGATTAAGCAACACCGAAAGCTCATCTTCTCACGGGGTGGCGGCAGGATTTGCTACCAACAGATCACAGGAAGGTCAAGGCCTCTTCTCTAAAGGGCGAACAGGTCAGAAAAACTCAAACACTGGATCATCATCCCGGATTGACAAGATGAAACTGAAGTGTACCCACTGCGGTATGTTGAAACACACCAAAGAACAATGTTTTCATCCTGTCGGGTATCCCGATTGGTGGACAGATGGCCACAAAAAGGGAAACAAAGAAGGAGGGCAGGCGGCCGCCGTCGCCGCCACCAACGCCAATACCGAGAAAAAAACGGTAGTAATGGTGGGTTTGGAGGCATAGCATGCGCCGGAGAAGAAGACAGTGACGATGGAGGTACCGGGTTTGGCGAGAGATCCTCAGACCCCTCTTTCTCTATAAACCCTAATATCATTCTTTCAAATAATTTTAGGGTTCTTGATGTAGAGGCTGATTATAATAAACAAGAAGAAGGAACATATGGCTTGGTTGATGATATTAAAGGGACGTTTGGTTTGTCTGCCAAACAAACCACGAACCCTTATAACAATAATGAGGAAAAAATCAACCAAACAAACAATTTTTATAATACTCCTAAGAAGCAAAGTGGCGTGGCCTTTCATAAACCACAAAAGAAGAATAAAAGCATCGTGGCTTTTTACAAACCACAAAAAAGGAGTCAAACCTTTTATAAATCATCTTTCATATATAAAATAAAAAAAACGAAAGATTACTTTTTTTTTTCTAAGAAGGTTCGCTTTAAAATTAAAAATAGAAGCAAAAAAAATAAAATCATTGGTCAAGCGAATATGGCACATACATATAATGATTTAGAACAATCTTGGATATTTGATTGTGGTGCGACTGACACCATGACGTTTGATCCAGAGGATATTGTCTCAAAAACCAAGCCACGAATCAATAAAATAAAAACCGCCAATGGGGAAACTATGTCGGTTGAAGGGAGAGGGACTGTTGAGATAACTCCCACTCTTAAACTCTCAAACTGTCTTTACGTACCATCCTTGTCACATAAATTATTGTCTATTAGTCATGTGACAAAAGAATTAAATTGCATAGTTTTAATGCATCCCACGTTTTGTATACTTCAGGATATCAGGACGGGAGCGATCATTGGGCGTGGTACTGAACGTCAAGGATTATATTATGTAGAGGAAGTGGCTCAACAGGGTATTGTGATGCTTGCTCATGGAACTGCTAGGAGGGAAGCTTGGCTATGGCATAGGAGACTAGGCCATCTATCTATCGGTTATTTGCGTCTTTTATTTCCTAAGTTATTTCCCTTAAATAAAACTTTTCATTGTGAGACATGTGTTTTAGCAAAAAGCCATAGAAATACTTATAAACCAAATAACACAAAAGTTGAGTCACCTTTCTCTATGGTTCATTCTGATGTTTGGGGTCCCGCAGAAATTAATGGGGGACAAAATTTTCGTTTCTTTGTGCTCTTTGTTGATGATTGCACACGAATGACATGGATTTATTTTTTAAAACACAAATCTGAAGTTTTCGAAATATTCACTATTTTCTACAATATGATACAAACTCAATTTAAAACAAATATATAAACTCTAAGAACTGACAATGGAGGAGAATTTGTAAATGAATCTATGAAACGTTTTTGTCAAAACAAAGGGATTATCCATCAAACTACTTGCTCGCATACTCCTGAGCAAAATGGTACTGTGGAAAGAAAAAAACGTATTCTTTTAGAAATCACTCGGGCATCTCTCATTGAATCTCGAGTCCCTAAATCTTTTTGGCCCGAAGCTGTCGCTACAGCCACATACTTAATAAATAGACTCCCAACAAGAGCTCTTAACCTAAAAACACCTCTTCAAGTCCTTTCTGCGTTTACCAAAATTCCCCCTCCATTAACTCTTACACCTCGTGTTTTTGGAAGCTCCGTTTTTGTGCACATACCTAAAACTGATCGGGGAAAACTCGGACCATGTGCTGAAAAATGTGTCTTTGTTTGATATGGCATTGATAAAAAGGGATACCGATGCTATAATCCTAAAACTCGACATATGCACACTACCCTCGATTGTACCTTCCTTGAAACTGAGTTCTTTTACAACTCCCAACACAGTGGTGAGGGGGAGAAGGAATATGCTAACACACTGAGTTGGCTATCACTCCCATATACTCCCAAAGAAAATGAGAATCACGGTATCCCTCAAACTGAGCCAAATTCTTCCGCACAATCTAGCGAAGATGTCAGTGCTACCAACCATGATCCTCCTAGTCCAAACATTGAGGTAAGTAATTTACAAGATGACTCTCAAAATCACGAGGAAATTCAAGATTACTCTCAAAATAATTCTCAAAATAATGAGGAAACTCAAAATGAGACATGTGAGGAAAGTCATCATCATGACTTCGATACAAACATCTCTAATAATTTTCAGTTTCCTACAGAACAAATGGTGCAGGTAGAAACAGTACAGGGAAGAACAACCAACAAGTATAACCTTCCGCCCAAAGCTAACAGAGGAGTTCCTCCAAAAAGGCACTCTCCAGGAAAAGAAACAAGATCTTCCAGATATCCCACAGTGAATATTGCCAAAGGGTGTTTATCAAATGAAGCCAAAAACTTCACTACCGCCTTATACAACGAAGAACTCCCGAACTCCGTCGAAGAGGCATTAAAATAAAAAATTGGAAGGATGCCATGGAAACAGAGATGGAGGCTCTTATAAAATATAATACATGGGAAAAATATGTCATTCCCCCAGGAAAGAAATCTGTTGGTTGCCGTTGGGTCTTCACCATCAAATATAACCCAAATGGCACCATTGAAAGATATAAAGCAAGATTAGTAGCAAAAGGGTACACCCAAACCTATGGGATAGACTACTCTGAGACCTTCTCTCCAGTAGCAAAAATAGACACCATTCGTGTCCTATTCTCTATAGCCGCTAATAAGGGATGGCCTCTTCACCAATTCGATGTAAAAAATGCCTTCCTCCATGGAGAACTAATGGAAGAAATCTACATGAATGTTCCTCCTGGATTTACAAAAGACTTCCAAAATAAGGAAGTTTGTCGACTGAAAAAGACACTCTATGGGCTGAAACAATCTCCTCGTGCATGGTTTGGCAGATTTACCATGGCTATGAAAGGATATGGTTTTCGACAAAACAATTCTGACCATACACTGTTCCTCAAACGAAGAGGTAAACTCATAACCTCTTTAATTATATATGTTGATGACATGATTATTTCAGGAAACGATGAAGAAGAAATAAGGAAATTAAAGACAAACTTGTTCAGAGAATTTGAAATGAAAGACTTAGGAAATCTCAAGTACTTTCTTGGAATTGAGGTGCTGCAATCGAAGAAAGGGATCTTTATATGTCAAAATAAATACATCCTTGATCTCCTAGCTGAAGTGGGGATGGTCGATTGCAAGCCTGTTGATACTCCAATGATCGCTAATCAAAAACTTTGCATGGAAAAAGAAGCAGAGTTAACAGATAAAGAAAGATATCAACGGTTGGTGGGTAAACTTATATATCTCTCTCATACTCGCCCAGACATAGCTTATGCAGTCGGGGTAGTAAGTCAGTTTATACACCAACCCCAAGTTGCTCATATGGATGCGGTATGGAGAATCATGAGGTATCTCAAAGGAACCGTCGGGCATGGAGTTCTGTTTCAACCCAACAAACACCTAAAGATTCAAGCCTACACTGATGCAGATTGGGCCGGGGACAAAGAGGATCGAAGATCTACATCTGGGTACTTTACACTTGTAGGAGGAAATCTTGTAACCTGGAGAAGCAAGAAACAGAAAGTTGTTGCCCTTTCAAGTGCAGAAGCGGAATTCGGAGGAATTGCTCGTGGTTTAGCAGAAGTTTTGTGGATTCGCAAACTCCTAAGTGAAATTGGATTCCCTCAACCTAAAGCCAGTTCGATCATGTGTGATAACAAAGCGGCCATACAAATTTTAGAAAATACAGTTCAACATGATCGTACAAAACATATAGAAATAGACAGACACTTCATCAAGGAAAAGATCGAGGCAGGAATTATTGAGCTTCCTTTCGTCAACTCCAAAAACCAACTTGCGGATATTTTAACCAAAGCAGTCAATGGGAAAATCTTCAACTATTGTCTTGACAAGCTGAGCATTGGAAATCCCACTACTCAACTTGAGGGGGAGTGTTAGAAAATAAAGGATCAGATCATCAATCATCATCATTTCCTTCTAAAGATCAAGTCAAACCGCTATCCCACAAGAAAAGGAAAGGAGTCGTTGGTTGCTTTCACTTCCCAATCAAGCATTCTCTCTCCAATTAAGCATTTACTTAATTTCCTTTTAACACATGTTTTTTATCTATTTATTCTCTTTTCTGTCACAATGTAAAGATAACTTCAACATAATACAATTCTCAGTTTTTTCACTCTCTAGAACTATGACCAAAATGTGCACTACCCAAACCACTGTTCCTTACAGTTGTGGCAGAAGAGATATGCTCACCTGATTTTCAACAATTTGAATACTTTATATGAGAAGGCGGTGGTGATTGGTATGCCGAGAATAAGAGGAGCCACTATGTGGGAAGGCTGCATATTTGGGGAAACAAATTAGAGAACTATTCAAGTCTCACTCTTGGAGGGGTACTAAGAAGTTAAATCTGATTCATGTTGATCTTTGTTGACCCATACTGAAAGTAGGGGAGGCCCTTGGCTCCTCCCCACCCCCCCTCTCTTTCTCTCTAATATAAACCGTGAGTGTGAGAGTTTTATAAAAATGGTGAATTTAGAGCAGGTATATTGGCGGGTGGTTAATGGTTTTAGGTACAGCTCTTAAGAAACCATTGTTCCAAAAGAGATGAATGTGTTTGCCTATGTTACACACCTTCCTTTGATAACCTTTAAGCTGGTTCCCTTTGTCAGCATCATTGAACCTCATTAGCATTTCTAAAAATTGGAGGCTCAAAATGAATGGTCAAAGGAATTGATAATTCGTGTTAAATTATTGTTAACGTTTTACTAAATTATCTTTTCTTTATGTACGATGTATGTTTAATTATGTGTGACAATTGGTATGTTTTTAAGAATTGATTTATCTTCCTTACGCACTTCAGCAACTCTTTGATTTAATCTTCATGCACGTGGCTTTATCTTATTATCTGTTTTTAGTATATATCTATCTATCTATATCTATATCTATATCTATATCTATATCTATAATAAACCAATGTCATTTTAATGACATGTCACTTAAAGAGGGTATTCTCTTCATTGAGTGTGTCATGTGTCATCCATGTGGCAAGACCTTTATTTTAGGAAAATAATAATTTAAAATTTAAAAACAAAATTAGATTATTATCTCTAATGCTTCCTCCCATAACTTTTAAACGTTAATATATTTTATATACTAGATTTTTTAAAGAAAAAAATTACACCAAATTAACGAGAGTTTTATGATCTTTCCTACGGGTACCATAGTGCTATATAAAAAACAGAGAAAAAAACGACTATTTTTTGTGTGGTTTTGTTCATACAAGAAAGAAACACAAAGTGTTCAGGTTATTCATTAATTATGTATAGGCAAGTTATTAGTTATGTTCAAACCAGTAAATATGAATTTTATTTACAACATGTCTTAGCATTGAGTTGTACATTGTTTTAGGTTAGGTTTTAATATTAGGTTAAGTGCTACCCGAAGCTAAGTGATACATTGTTTAAGGTTATGCACTAACATTGGAGATACATTGTTAATTGTTTTAGGTTAAGTGCTACCCGAAGCTTTCCTGCATGTAACAGTAAAACGCATCAGTCTATTTCAGATGTAAAATTGATATTTCAAATTAGATTTCTCAACCCGGGATGCTCACGGGATATAATCTAGTATATATATATATATATATATATATATATTGCAAATCTAATAATCCTACATGTCATAATATTATACAATCTCTTCTTTGAGAGATGCCACATAGGATGTGATGTGGCAACTTTAGACCAATTAAAAAAAAGAAATAAATATGGTTTAAATATGGTTTAACCTAATCTATTAAATAGCTAATCTACTAAATGTAAATATTAAACCTTTATTATTTTGTCTCTCATGTTTCCTCTCATAACTTTTAAACGTTAATATCTTTTATATACAAGATTTTTTAAAGAAAAAACTTACACCAAATTAACGAGCGTTTTATTATCTTTCCAACGAGTACCATAGTGCTATATAAAAAACGGAGAAAAAAAAACGACTATATAAAAGATATTAACGTTTAAATGTAATGGGAGGAAACATGAGATAAAAAATAACAAAGTTTTAATATCTAGATTTAGTAGATTAGATATTTAATAGATTAGTTTAAAGATTATAATAGATTAGGTTAAATCATATTTATTCCATTTTTTTATTTGGTTTACACTTGCCACATCACATCCTATGTAGCATCTCTCAAAGTAGATATTGCATAAGAGTATGACATGTAGGATTAATCCCTTTGTAATATATATATATATATATATATACATATAGATTTTATTATGTCATATTAAATATTTCAACCCGGGACGTTCCCGGGATAAAAGCTAGTTTCTATACAAAACAAACCTTTCCTGCTTCTACATATATATATATATATATATATATATATATATATATATATATATATATATATATATAGAGAGGTAGAGGATCCGATAGGAAAATTGTTTTGTGTATGAAGTGTAGGAAGTGTTTTCAACCGTTGGATTAAATCTAATAAAAACTTAAGATGATGAGCATTTTAGACTTTTTAACCATTTTATTAATTATATCAATCCCACTTTTTTAGCAACTTCCTCTAGTGATTATGGAGATTTATTATACTTAAATAACTAATTATTTTTTCTTTTCAACTTGATTCATAACATCTCATTAATTCCTACATGATCTCAGTATCTTTTATAATAATCAGATTTAATTTTCATCTTATTATAATAATCGAATTATTCATACCAAAACACGATTTTCTAAATGCTGCGTTTTTGTTAACACGTAGTAATAAGTGGTGTTTTAACTAAGTGTTTTTAAACAGACGCAAATCAGTAGTGTTTTTAAACAGACGCAAATCAGTAGTGTTTTTAAACAGACGCAAATCAGTAGTGATTTTAAACATATGCAAATCAATAGTGTTTTTAAACAGATGCGAATTAGTAGTGTTTTATAGCACTGCTAGTTGGAGGTTTAAAACACGTGTAGAAGTTGGATTGAAGATGACTATAAAATATGAATACAAACCGGCGCGTAAGATATTGTGGGTGTTATTGCGTTTTCTTTTGGAATATGAACTGAGTTTGAATGTAGGAGAGAGAGAATGAATTGAATATTAATTATCTATAATAATATTTAGATGAGAGAGAGAGAGTCATTAATGTAGGAGCATTAAAACAGTTTCCAAAATACTTTGATACAAATGACTTTGATACCCTTAATTAAAACACATATTGACGATCTTACCCTTAATTCCTATACTATATTAATTAGATTTTAAACACATCCCATCTTTTAATCTCCACCATCCATCTTTAAAACACTTTCTACACAAAACCATTTTCTTACAGGAACCCTACCATATATATATATATATATATATATACTAGGTGAAATCCCGTGCGATGCACAGGAAGACTATATCATTTTTTACGGTTTGTTTTCTAAATACCAAATTAAGAAGTCAAGCATCTGTTGCAAACAAAGTCTGTTTACTAATGTCTGTTCCAGAGCAGTGGGTCTGTTAAGAAGATCTGTCTGAAACAGCTGCTGCTTCAAACAGTTGTTGCAAGCAAACTACTGAAGCATCATCTGTTTGAAGCAACATTTATTTTAGACAAATCTCTTAAACAGGCCGACTGCTCTGAAACAGACCTTAGTAAATAGACTTTGCTTGTAATATATGCTTTACTTCTTGATTTGGAAAGATAATAAAACGCTCGGGTTTTTTTTTCGGTTTTTGCATAGCACTATGGTATTCGTTGGAAAATAATAAAACGCTCGTTAATTTGGTATAATTTTTTTTAAAACAAAATGACATTTAAAAAAGTTATTAACGTTTAAAAATCATAGGGCAAAGTGCATATATTATGCACATGAGAGAGAACAAATAATTTAATAATAGATGGAGTATCCATAACCCATTTAATTGACCTGATAAAATGAGCAGGAAAAATAGAAACTATGCCCCCATATAGTGACATGTATCCCAACTTTACTTTCATTTATATATAGTAGTAGATATACACACACAACTACAACTTAATAACTATCTTATTATCTGTTTTTAGTATATATCTATATGTATAAAAGAAAACGTATGTGCTAACGTGGCGTGCAATGGAGGCCTCAACCTTTCCTTGAGAGTGCCACGTGGCATCATAATAGAGAGTTTTTGGTATTTTTGAATTGTTTCCTTTTTTAATTAAATTGAGTTATTTTAGTAAAAAAGAATTTAAAAATAATTTTAAAATTTTCTCTCTTATATTTCCTCCCATAATTTTTAAACGTTTATATCTTTTATATACGGGATTTTTTTAAAAAAAAAAATTACACCAAATTAACGAGCGTTTTATTATCTTTCCAACGGGTACCATAGTGCTATATAAAAAAAACAGAGAAAAAATCGACTATTTTTTGTCGGTTTCGTTCATACATGAAAAAAACACACAAATTGTTCATGTTATCACGTAAAATTAGATTTTGTGGGGAATATGAGTTATTACTGATTAGAATACTATGAACATGCAATGATTGAGAGATTTTGTGGTTAGTTAACTTGAGCCATTTGCAATAGGTTATCACGTAAAATTAGATTTTTCAACCCCGGGACCCTCCCGGGGTAATCAGCTAGTTTCTATTAAGTTTGAATTGGACTAGCTTGTTATTTAGTATGAGTTGTGTGGTTAACGTAGATGGTTGTTGGAGTCTGCCTATTTGTGTTTCGTTGTTGATTATTGTTAGGCGTTAAATGGGTCGGGTTCGTGGGTTAGTGGTCCAACCCGATCTGAACTCGAAAATTTTACACGAACCTGAAACACGACTCGAATCCAAAAATTCTGTCATAGATCTGAACCCGAACCTGAACCTGAACCTGAACCTAAACACTTTGTATTTGATCTTTACTCTACAAGTACTAGTAGGGGACCCGCGCAATGCGACAGCAATGTACAATGTAGTACATGTTTTGTTGGTTAATTGATACTCTCGTGATACATTGTATAAACTACTAATATAGTTGTTATGTGTGTTCAATATGTATTTGATTGTTGGTTCGATGAGATAAATTCGGATAAATATACTCGTCTCAGATTCTCATGCATTTGTGCTCTTGGTTTGTATTATATGTACTGATTCTCGTGATATATTGTATAGACTAATAATATAACTAATGATGGGTAATCTTTTATGTGTTTAAAAAAGTTGGGTCAAAAGTGGTAAATGCTATGTCCAACACATGTAGCCTAGTTGGTTGAGGGTTTAAAGTTTCCTATTGGAGGCTTGGGTTCAATTCTCACTACCTATATTTGGAGGACATTGCTGGATGGGAAATGAGGGATGACCCAGCCATTGGCTTGGGTTCGAGTCCTGATCCCGACCGGTTTTACCGATTATTTCACTGTCGTGCCTTCGGGCGGGTGAGTGGTCGGGTTTTCCCGGGAATTGGTGGCAATTGGTGGCCCGGGTACTCTCGAGTACCTGATTCGCCAAAAGGGTGCCCGAGAGTGCTCGGAAATTGATTCGTTGGCCGTTCAAAAAAAAAAAAAAGTGGTAAATGCTGCTTGTAACCCAAGCCAGCCATCCATAAATTTATAGAATAACCTAAACCATTGATTTTTGCACTAAAATCAGAAAACTTAAGGGTACAGTACTACTTACACTTGCAAAACTACAAAGATTACCATTAGCAATCACTTTCGCTTTTGCGTAATAGAGTTCATCTACAAATCTCCCATCTTTCTCATGTGTTCATCACATGTTATATTCAAACTTCAAACCAAATTCATGTGAGATCTAGCTGAAGGATCAAGTAACCATTATTGATGTTCCGTTTATTCAGCTTATTATATTCAAACTTCAAACCAAATTTATGTGAGATTTAGCTAAAAGTACAGTCAATCCATGTGAGAATATGGCCTCCATCCCTTTTATTTTACAACTCCATGGAAGCCATATGGTCGTTTTAATCTCTGACTACCAGGAGATCTGCTTCTTTGTATCAACTATACAACACAGTCAAACAAAAAGCATAATAAACTAATAAAGAGGCACAGGTAACAAATCCAAAATCAAAACACACCTGAAATTATATATATGAAAACAAATGTATAATTTTCTCTTATCTTAATTAAAAAATAGGCATGAGGCCCATGCCTATTTAATTAAAATGGGACTGCTATGTATATGAAAAAATTTGTAAAACCTCATGCCCTGTTTTGTCAAATAAAATGGGACTGCTATGTAGTGGTTTATGGCTGGAAAATACATCAGTTTTAGTCACCAATAGTCCTATCAGCAAGTTAGCAGAAGAGTCAATTATGTCAGAGTAACATGGAGCAAGGCTGCAAACACACATCATGTTACGAGTTATTAAAAACCAAACTACAACCATCCAATGTGTGCTATGTCAACTACTAAGAACAAAAAGAATTACAGAGAAGTAGGAAGGCCAAATGGATTAAAAAAAGGTCAAAACTGTAAAATATATGAACAATAACTAACTTAAGCTAACCAGAGGTGAAGCAACCCATATTTGAATATACCAACCCATACAAAACAATCCACATCTGCAGTAATGATACTATCAAAACACACAGGAGTTTTGTAATCATATCTCAGAAACTAATTCTTTATTAAAAAATCAAGGGTAAGTTGTTCAAAGCTCCACTTGCTAAAATAAATATGCATTTTAGAATATGCTGGGAACATTAAATCAAGGGCAAGTTCTTCTCCTTTACTTCATCAACATCTTCAGGCAACCAATTCTACAACTCAGAAAACCTCACCAACTTGAAAGTTATTAACAAAATGTACTAATAAATGGGAAATACGAAATATATTAATGATGCCATCCACTCTATTTTAAGCATATAGTGAGTAAAGTACAGTACCAAAATCAATAAAAACAAATAAAAACGATGACACACCGCTTCTTCAAGCACACGTGTCGGAGGATATGAATGGTTCATCTTATGCTTCTTTTTTTTACACCATCTCTTACTCAAAACCCTAGAAATCAAACAAATAAAACATTTAGACATAAAATACCAAAAATATGAGAAACAAAATCACAACCTGAATAAACAGTTTCAAAACGAAAAAAAACAAAATCAGAAGTCGAAAACACTCAGATATGCATGGATCAATAGGTTTAAACAGGTTTAGCGATAGAGAGTGAAAAACAAAACAAAGGAATACTCGTTTTAATTTTGGAATGGAAGTAGGGTTTCCAAAGCTGGCTACGTATTTGAAATTAGGATGGGGTTCTGAAAGTTTTATGATTTTCAGGTAGGAGAAACAATACTAAAAAATACATACGATCAACAAAATTAATATAGAAAATCACGATGTGGACCAGTAGGAGAAATATTACCATGTGGTTCTTGCGAGGGCTCGTTCACCCAACTCCATCATGCAAAGATCTGGAGGGGCAGGCGATGATTCATTAGGGTTTTTGTTTAAAGAGGCCGTAGATCTGGAGAAGAAAGAGAGCAGGAGATGGGAAAGAGGGGAATGAGTGAGTGGGAAAGAGAGAGAGAAGGGATCGAATTTTGGATTGTGTGCTTTTGTTTTTTGAAGGGTCAAGATTTTATCGCGTGGATTAGAATGTGAATGAAAGCTATAGATTATGATTCTTCTAGTGTTCTACTATTGGCTGTGTTTTTTAGGTTGGATTGTGCTTCTTGAAGCTTTAGGAGTTATACAACATGTTTAGAAACTTGTACATTTCTTAAAAGTGGTAAATGACCATTTCTGCCCATCCTATATGCTTATTAATATAGTGTAGGATCGACGAACGGGTCACCCGACAATCACGAGGGTTATATTCAGAGTGCGGAATCCTCTGAATATGTTCTAATAACAGAAACAAACACGAAACAATGATATACGAGTAATTAACACACACAAATGGGTCAAAAGATTAAAGATTTTATCATTAAACAGAGCACGAATGTTTACAATGATCAAACCAGACATTTCAGACCAGGGGAGGGTGTTTGGAGAGTGTGTGTGGAAAGAACTGATGATTAGGGCAATGATTGGGCCTATTTATACCTCCCATACTCGTACAGAGCAGTACTAGCGATTAGGATGCTATCCACCATGCAATGCACGCGATTGGGCCCTAATCGCATGACATTTTAGGCAATTGAAGCCTAATCGCCTATACCTATAGGCGATTACATGCTAATCGCCTATACCAATATTCCTAATCGCCTGAGTAGCCCAAACACCCCAAAAACGCTTATAAACCTCACCAAACACCCCGAAACTCGTCCAAACAACATATATACTAGCCTAGGGACATCATGCACTAACAGAATCCCCCTTGGACCAGGCTAGTATACGTACAGAGACTTTAAAAGACAATGTTTATAACAAAACAAAACAACTTTACAGACTCTAAAATAGAAAACAAACATAACATAACATAACAAGCAGCATCTTCAGTCTTCTCATCACTTTGACATCGTCCTGATCCTAGTAAGTCTCGACCAGTTGCATCCAGCATGAACTTTGTTGGCGTGGAAAAAGCGAATCACCCTCTGAAACTTCAAGGCTTGATCGGCTTCAGCTTTCAAGTGCTGAATGGGATACAGGAACAACGTCTCCACATCTTTCTCCGAACAGTTGATAAGCCACATCGGGTCCCAAATTCTGATCTTTCTGCAAGGTTTAGGAGAGTTGCTCAAGACGATCACTGCCTCAGTAGTAACTGCATCATAGTGCCAATAGTAGAACTTTGAGGAGAAGTCATGCTCAACCGGGACAATTGGAATCTTCGTAACACAATTCGGTGGCTTGACCTTGTGTTCCCAAATAGGACTTTTGGTGGATGGATGAATCTTGTCTGTTTTGTAAGACTTGGGATACTGAGGTTTAAAGATTCTCCATTGAGTTCGGCTTTCTTCAGCTTGAAGGTTGTAAAAAGTATCTAGGCTAGACTCTTTCTCATAGTACAAACGAAAATCTAGTGTGATGAGATCTCGGATATACTAGAAGGGGAGACTGAGGACATTCCGATAGGGATTGAATTATAACAGACCTTCTTCCAACTTGACGCCCAACATCTTCGTCTTCTCCACATATGCCCAACTGATAACGTTTCCAGACATCTTAGACAGACGTTTCTTAAAGATAGAAGCTTGTACAGGACCCTTCTTCTTCTTTTCCTATTCTACTGATGGAAACCATTCAGGATAGTTCTGCCTGATCTTATCATGTCTTTCTTTCACTTTATCAGGAACAGGAGTAGGATTAGTAGCCTTTCTTCAGCCTCATGAATCATCTCCTTAGAAATATTAGGAATCCCAGTGCCCGAATGATCAACCATGTATTCCGGAGTTGGCACACTGGTTCCTTCTTCTAAATTCACCTCGCTGTTCTCTGGATGCATCTCTGGAGGAGGACTTTTACTTGCACCGGAAGATTCTCCGTGTGCGTGTCCATACACCTCTTTCATATCATCAGATGTCATCTCAGGAGGTATCTCACCTTCTTTTAAGTCATACTCTGGAATAGCAGGAGGAAGGAGTAGGTTGCCTTCGTCATCATAAGCAAAGTAATAGTTTAAAGGCTCAACATACTCAACTTGAACTACGACTTTCTTCATAGCATCCCGTAGTTGCTGAAACTTGTCTTTCACAGGCCCTGGCTCCCCCCTGAGCAGAAGAACCTGCTTTGGGATCCTTGCCTTGTCTGTCATGATCTTTCTTGGTACGTCTAGACCCAGATCCAGCTGATAATCCGCCACCACCTGTGGCTCCAGGATAACCACCATCACCACCTTTACTAGTATCATCATCATCATCCGATTCATCCTCACTATCGTCCTCGTCATCATCTTCTTCATCGTCACTTTCTTCATCATCACCACCAGCACTAGCACTAGCCCCAGCTTCTGAACTTGCACCACCAGTGAGTCTAGGTTGAGTTCCAGCTAACTTGTTTAACCTAGTCCTCAGTTCCGTGTTCTCCTTCGCGTATTTGGTGATTCTGCGTTCATTATTCACATTAGAAAGTTGAAGCTCGCTGTACTTGGATTCAACACCTGTAAGTCTCTCCAAAGTGCTTTGGTTTGACTGTATCAGTTGCTGGTGAGATTCCATGAGCTACCTATTTGATTCAATGATCTGCTGATTTGACAGTGTAAGCGCGTTGACAGTCGCTTGCAGCTCTTTGTTGGATTGAGTTGTTTCACCGATCATCTCTAGCATCCCTGTTTCATTCTCTTCAATAGTTGCATTCTTGGTTCTTAACTAAGCCAACTCATGCGATTGTGCAGCAACTATAGCAGTTAATTCGCTGATTTTGCGCTGAAGTTGTTCATTTGATGCAGATGCTGAGGAAGAAGTCGGCTGATCAAAAAATTTAGAAGCTGGTAGTCTAGCATCTTGTCTTAGCTTCCGAATCTTGTCACCAATTGAATTAGAAACAATCTGAGAGCTTGTCGCTGCTTCGGTAACTGAGATTTGCTCAGTGAAGATTACCGAAGTAGGCATTGACATGGTGACTCTTGCAGGCATAGCTGCACTAACTGATGTGGGAACTGATGTGGTTGCTGTGGCTGTTGTTGTTGTTGTTGTTGTTGTCGTTGCTGTTGAGGTTGTCGTTGCTGCTGCATGGGAAGACTGAGTGTCTAGAACCCCAAATGCTTCAGGAAGAGTAAATCGTCTTTTCTTTGAAGTCTTCTCCATTTGAGGTTTGTGCGACATTCTCTTCTTTCCAAGAACTTGATCTTTCTTAGCTGTAGTCTTTTGTCTCGTGGGAGGAGGAGAAGTGTCGAGCTCTGCGTCTATTTCTGTAACTACATCGCCCTGTTCCACAATAAACGTGGGATCTTCAGCAAGAGCTCTCGCCTCAGCTGCGCAAGCTTTCTCCTCTGCTGCCTTTCTCTTTATCTTTTCTTGCTTCTTAGCGAACGTATCAGGGGAATCACTCTCTGTATCATCTGAGACATCTTCTGCATCTGTTATGTTAACTGGGGCGTCTTCATCAATTGGTGCTTTACCTTTAGCTGATTGTGAAGATTCTTGTTCTATTGCTGCACCGGAAGGTTCCGTGAAATCTAGAACATCCGGATGAAACGCATCCTCATGACCTGCAGCAGTATCAGTAGTCCTGCCATGAGCGTTTTCGCCTAATTCAGCTGTCTCTCTCCCAATATTATCCCCCTCTTTGAACACCAGCTTATGAATCTGGGCGTCATCCTCAGAATCACTATCATCGTGTCTCCACCTATTGCCCGGTGGAGACACATAGTCTTCTCTGCTCATGTGCCCGTATAAGCGCCTGCTTGGAGGATAATCAAACTTCTTTCTGTTCTTGTAACCTCTCATTCTGCTCATTTCTTTCTCACTTATGTCCTTAATCCCAATGAACTCCGCAGGATGCTTTATCAAGTCTGGAATTTGGCGATCGATAATCATTTGCAGAAAGCGAGGATAAACAATGAATGAGGTCTTTGTCGCCTTTGCAATATGATCTCCTTCAGGTGATGTAAGATCATTTTAGAAAAATTGAACGACTTATTGAGCGTCAAAGCGACTATCGCTGAAGCCAAAGTATCTCTGATAGCATCAAACGTCCCTTTCCTTGGACCAATGCATTTCAAGACTACATGGGTGAGGTACATGAGTTCGGGCGGTAATAGACCTTTCATTAGCATCTTTTGTTCTTTGACTATTCCCAGGTACTTCATTCTCAAGAAACCGCCTTGAATTAAGATGGCGTCGAACACAATAGGATCAGTAGCTGCATCCCCAAACTGCAACTCTTCTCGTATTATTTCTTCAGTTATAATCACCTCATTGCCATGAATCGTACTTGTTATCACAATAGGCACCGCCTTGTAGTCCACTTTAGCGTTCTTGTAAAACTACAGCAAGATGTCTTTATACGCCGCATGTTGCTTAGTTATCGCATAGTGGATTCTTGAACGCTTCAGAAAATCAATAACGCCTTTGAACGTTTTGCACTTCTCCATCGTAATTGGTCCGAGGACCGCACAACAGTTGTGCTTGAGAGAAGTTTTCCAATTCATGATCCTGAACATAGAGACAAGTCATAAGCATCACAAACATGTTAAAAATCAACAAGGCGAACAAAACGGACCAAATTTTGACGAAAAATGGTGAAACAGCAGCTACTGGCGATTACAATCATGTAATCGCCTATAATTAAGCACGAGTAGCATTATTACATGCGATTAGACACTAATCGCTAGTGAACAGTACACGAGTGAGCATACTCGTGCTACTGTTCATGCGATTACAGTTCAGTTGTGTCCAGACGTGTTACTGTTCACGCGATTAGATGATCTAATCGCATGAATAGTAGGTTTCTTCATCAACTATATCAAACTTTGCAATTTTGCTGTTTTGGATCCAGATTTTTATCACCTTGAAGCCTAGAACAACCAACTAGAAAAACCCCTTTGCTAATTTATGTTATCAGGTCACAATTTAACAGTTTGCAGAATTAGGGTTCATAATGGTTTTAATTTGGGGCTTTTTGATTTAGGATGTTTTAGATCAATATTTTGGAACGAATTCAACATCAATTGACATTAACAGACCCAATATAAACGTAAATCAGTCAATAACATGAACCTAGGGTTCTTAGAGTGTTTAAAATTGGGCCTTTTTGATATAGAAAGATTTGGATTGTAATTTTGGTACCAAAAGATCCTAAATGGTCCGATTAAACAACCTTCATCATCATTTAGCATCAAACAACAAGTTTTAGTGGTCAATCATTCAAGAACAATGACTAAGAGTTTCGGTTCATAAAAACGGATTTAACCCTTTAAAACCTGATGTTAAGATCTAAAAATTTGAGTATAAATTACCTTTATGATGACGAACAATATTCTAAGTTGGAATGGGTTTGGGCAACAAGGTTTGGTTAGGGCTGTTGAGAGGGAAACGAATGCACAGAGAGAAGAGTTTGAAAATAATGAGAAGAAACAACTAGGCGTCTGCTTTTATACCTGGCCCTACTTGCTTGATAGAATGGCACGATTAGGAAAGATTTAAGCGATTGGAGTCCCATTCGCTAGTGTTTTCCACACGATTTACCTAATCACTTGACCAATCACACGAGTGGGACTAATCGCCAAACAAGACACACGAATAGAAATTCCTAATCGCCTTCTATGCTCAAACGTGTTATAAGTAACTAAGGGTCCTACTCGCATATACATAAGTGCGATTGAGATGTAATCGCCTTAACTGTTACACGAATAAGTCATAATCGCCTAAACCCATAGGCGATTGGGACACTAAATGTGTATACTTTTCACACAAATTACCAAATTGCCCATGCAGCACCAAGTTTCACATATTTGACACGTTAAGGTTCAAAACATGTGTTTTTCACCCCGTTCAAAACATGTTGACTCAGATTTTGAAATATTTTCATTTTCACCCCTGTACTTAAGAGAAAGTACGGTTTTGACCCGGCAAAAACACAATTTTCAACTACTTGATTTTCGGCGTTTTATTTTTGAAGAAGTAAGATTACAATGGATTAGGATTCCATCATCGGCAATCAAGAATGATTAAACAGATAAAACTAAGCAGAAATAAAACGAAAACGAGAGATCAACTAACTGTACTCTATCATATTTTTGCGAGTTTCATCAGTTAGGGAATCATATCAGTGTACGGACCATACTAGTACCCTTATATATTCAGTTTTAGATAAATTACCAATAAGCATCCTACAACAACTGCCTTTATTGTTGTCCACCTAAACTCAAAATCAAGTTTTATCGCTAGGCACTTTAGATACGTTAAGGTAATATTAGGACTGATGTACAAGGTGTTCCCCACCACGCGACACATTCCCGTATCAAGTCATGCACAAAGCTTCCTTGTAACCGGTGAGTAAGCTGTTATCATCCGTATTTTACAAGGAATGGACTCAGTGGTGTTCAGGTCTGCAAGAACGCTGCAACAGAGAGACTAGTGAGATCCAGACCAGGGTTCAAGTCAAATACCGTATTTTTGATTTTTCACGGTACGATGCTTTAGGTATATGATTTGATACCTTTGAGCGAATTCTCTTTGCGAATAGGGTTTTGGCATTTATGAATCTTTTTGCTCTTTTAGGATTCCCGGACGTCTCCTTATCAGAATTTATTCTATATTTTTTTTTTCTGGAAACGACATAGAGGTGTCTCAGTTGTAGGATCCGAGCCAACTTACGACACATGTGCCACTCCTTTTTATTCTGAGAGACGTCCAGTTCACCCCGGATGTACCAACCTCTTAAAGACCATGAAACCTCGGATTTTGGCATGCTATCAAACGAGATTTCGGTACCAAGACCATATGCCAACGCACGTTGATCCACACCTGTTTCAGTTGATTTAGGTTTATATCATCGTGCCGAACATGGAAATGATTTTGAGCCTACCGACACATCATTGTAGAGGCTACTTATCAGTTCCAATATTTTTAAGATGATAGTAGTCCAGACAGTCCAACTGATGGGTTAATATCATCTTCCCTATTTCACCAAAGAAACTCATTTTTGCAAATTTTATATATATTTTTTTAATTTTGGGATTTTCTCATTTTTTTTAATTTTTGCATTTTCAGATGTTTTTGTATTTTTCTGAATTTTCTCCCCCTAAAAATCTAAAAATTTGCGAAAAGACAATATTTTTGGATTTTTCTGATTTTTGAAGAAAAAATATTTACAAAAACGATTACCGATGAGGATCTAATCCTGCTTTACTTTAATGTTGTTTAAGATTAACATGTACTCAAAACGAGGACCGTCAAAAGCTTTGTTGAATAAATCGGCACGTTGGTAATCAGTGTGGATTTTGACCATATCGATAAGTTTCTTTTCATAGCAATCGCGTATGAAATGATACTTAACCAAGATATGTTTCGCCTTGGAATGGTTAACTGAGTCATTAGCAAGAGCTATAGCGGACTCATTGTCACAGTGAATGGGAGTATTAAGAAATTTCAAACCGTAGTCTCTCATTTGTTGCTGTATCCAAAGAACCTGGGAGCAGCAGCTAGATGCCGCTACATATTCCGACTCACAGGTGGATAAGGCTACCGAGGCTTGCTTCTTGCACTGCCACGAGACTAGTCTTGGTCCCAAAAACTGGCATCCAGCTGATGTGGATTTTAAGTCTGTCTTGCATCCGCCATAGTCAGCATCACTAAAAGCGATGAGGTCAAACTTATCGTCATTAGGGTACCATAGACCTTTGGTCGGACAACCCTTTAGATAACGTAAGATCCTCTTCATAGCAACCAGGTGGGACTGTTTCGGCCTTGACTGGTATCTTGAGAGTAGACATGTCGCGAACATTATGTCAGGTCTTGATGCAGTGAGTTACATTAGTGATCCAATCATCGCTCGATAGAGAAAAGGATCAACGACTTGTCCTTTCTCGTCATGACCAATCCCGTGATTGGTCTGAATTGGTGTGCCTACTGAAGTAGAGTCTTCCAACTAGAACCGGCTCAAGATGTCAGCAACGTATTTTGTCTAGTGGATGAAGATCCCCGACTCTTGTTGTTCTACTTGTAGACCGAAGAAGAATTGCATCTCCCCCATCGAGCTCATCTCAAATTTGTCGTACATAAGCTTTTCAAATACCCTGCACATTTCATCATTAGTAGACCCAAAAATAATATCATCAACATAAACCTGTACCAGAAGACGGTAACCACCCTTTTCCTTGGTAAATAAGGTGTAATCCACGAGTCCACGTTTGAACCCGTTGGATATAAGATAGTTTCTAAGCATTTGATACCATTCACGTGGAGCTTGATGGAGTCCGAATAACGCTTTGTTCAATGTGTAAACTTTTTCGCGATGAAGCAGATCCTCAAAACCCGGTGGCTGAGCAACATACACCTCTTCCTTTCCGATACCATACAGAAAAGCACTTTTCACGTCCATTTGATACACCTTAAACCGTTTGTACAAAGCGTAAGCTAAGAAAATCCGGATAGCTTCAAGGCGCGCAACTGGAGCGTATACTTCGTTGTAATCTATTCCTTCGATTTGACGGAAGCCGAGGACAACTAATCGGGCCTTGTTTATGATAATCACCCCGCGGTCATCCCGTTTACACTAATAGACCCACTTTGTTCCAATTTTCTTCAAGCTTGGAGGTAAGTCAACTAAGTCCCACACCCCTAGCTTTTGGAACTGCTGAAGCTCGGCTTGCATTGCTTCAATCCATGTTTCTTCTCTCACTGCCTCTTGCACCGTTCTTGGTTCTGTTTGAGACACATAAAGAGCGAAGGACCAGTCGTTCTGAAGACCTACTTTCCTGATCTCCGAATAGAGTGCTAAGGTACCTGTATTGTCGCTTGGACTAGCATTTCTGAGCTGACTGCGAGTCATGACTCTGCTAGCCGGATCACCAATCACATTCTGCATCGGATGAGTGTCGTGAATCCGAGATTCCGGATGTGCCGGAACTGGATCATCCGAATGCAGATTGAGGTTTTCCAAACCTTGAGATAAATTTGTCTCTGCGGCACTTGAACTGGAGGGAGCAGTGGGTTGCATATTAAAACCTGAGAGATCGATCCTAAGACCTATCCCTGGAGTTGCTGAAGAAGAAGGACCAGCTTGATTGTTTCCTGTCGGAATAACTAGAGCTGTAGTGGTAGATTCACCATTTCCAGCTTGTTCTTCAGTAAGTGTTTCCTGAGACTCTGCAAAATCGTCGTCTGAAGATGAAGATTCTAGAACCTCTGTTGACGCTTCCTGAAAGACTTCCTCAACTTCTGCTGCAGCGGTTTTACCAAGGGGACCCGTGGATGCAGAGGCATTAGATGTTGCTGGCGCAGGTGCATTGACGACGATCAGACGCATTAGCAGTGAGCTAGCTGCGTTTTCACACTAGTAATACATTTGCGCAACAGCATCATCTACCAAATTCTCCACGTTGAAAGAATCAAATAAACTCTTATAATCGAACAACCAATGAGGTCCAACACTTGGTGCATTGGCAGTATAGCGTTGAACATCGACATTAAGCCACTCTTCAACGTTATTGGTTCTTTTGTTGTACACTCCTTTATTAGGAGTGCTGTAACCAACAAAGAAATCTTCTTCTGCCTTTGCACCAAACTTCCCATCGGGATGTATCATGGTGCATGGAGCTCCGAAAGGTTCCAGAAACTCTAAGTTCGGTTTCCTCTGGTTCAGAAGCTCGTAAGATGTCTTGCCAAGCTTCTTTACCGTTAGTACCCTATTTAGAGTATAACACGCGCAGTGAACTGCCTCGTTCCAAAATTTCACAGGCAAGTTCGAGTCTGCGAGCATCGTTCTGGCTGCCTCAATAAGAGTCCGATTCTTTCTTTCTGCAACCCCATTTTGCTGAGGAGTGTACGGTGCTGTAAATTCATAATGAATACCCTATTCTACAAATAACGACTCCATAGCATGATTCTTGAATTCTGTCCCGTTATCGCTTCTAATCCTACGGATCTTTAGCTGATATAGGTTTTCCAATTTTGTGAACAGATTCTTCAAGTATTCAAAAAGTTTCACTCTTGTGTTTCATACACACGACCCAAGAAAACCTAGAATAGTCATCCGTAACCACCAAGCTGTATAAGTCACCGTTCTTTCTCTTCCGATTGACTGGGCCAAACAGGTCCATGTGCAGACGTTCGAGAGGTAGACTAACTGAATTTGTCTTCTTAGGTTTGTGAGACTTCTTTTTCTGCTTCCCTTTCTTGCATGAGACACAGACGTCGTCTAGATGAAAATTTTTAACAGAAACACCTTCTGCCAGTTGATTCTGAACCAGGTGGTTCATTTTTCTCAGGTGGATGTGCCCCATACGTCTGTGCCACATGATCGATTTCTTTTCAGTCGCTTTCGATAGAAAACAAGTGACTTGACCTTCTGTTGTCATGGCTCGGCTCATATCCAGGACGTATAAGTTGTTGACCTTAGGAGCTGAGATCATGACCCACTCTTTTGGTATCTTAAATCCAGGTTTCAGAATGAAGCAAGCATTGTCATCAAAGAACACAGTGAACTTTTTATCACATGTCTGCGAGACGCTCAGCAAGTTTTGGTCTATTTGTTTTAAAAAGCTTATCTTCTCAAAGCTTACTATTCCGTTACTCATACTGCCTTCTTTCGTAATATAACCCCCTTTATTACCAGCAAAAGCAACATACCCCCCATTGATATTCTTTATGTCAAAAAGCAGGGATAAGTCGCATGTCATGTGCCCAGAAGCTCCACTATCAACAATCCATAGGCTGTTGATCAGGCCCTGTGGAACTCCTTGCACAACATTTAATAGTTCAGTGGTTAAGGGAGAGCCAAGCCTTCACGGTCTTGGGTCTACCATCTTCATCTAAAGTCAGAAAATCAACCCATCTTCCGTTTGGAGTTGGTGTTGTTCCCGATGGTCCGGCAGTGTTATCATTAGCAGATAATTTTGGTTGGTGACTTGGGTCTCCAAACCTGTTCTGGTTTCTTTGGCTTGGGCTTCTTCTTTGCTTTGGGGCTAGAAGATCCAGCCTTAGATTACTTAGGAGGAACAGATTTGGGATCCACTTCAGACATAACTGTACGTGGAGCAGTTTTAGGGTTGCTCTGTGGTTTAGCTGCAGCCTTTGCTGGTGGCTTAGGCGCTGCTTGAACCTTTGTGGGAACAGTGCTCCCCCTCAACTGTGGACCCCTGCCACCAACTTGCTTTTGGTTCATAGCAATTTTTTTCGGTTGTCATAAACAAGCTGCTTTCCCTTTTGTTTTTCAGAAAGTTTAGGGGAAACAGGTTGCTTAGATTTGCTAGAACTAGGAGCATCATCCACTTTGATCCTTTCTCGTCTAAATTCAGGGCACACAGCAACTAAATGCCCATGTTCCCCACATTTATGACAGGATCTGTATTCTTCAAATCGAGGAGATTCGGACTTGTTCTCCCTTTTGTTCTTTCTATTAGAAGTACTGGCAAATGAGTTTTTGTGTTTCAGATTCTCAAGGCATTTTCTTTGCACATCGACATGAGGATCGTCGTTAATCTCATTTCCAGTAGATCTAACAAATTCAGTGACATGCTTCTTCGGACTTTTCTTCTGAGCATGACTTTGAGGATTAACAATTTTTTTCTTTTGATTTTTCTTGTTGTATTCATTTGACTGATTACCCTGGTCCTTTCTACCCTTACCCTTACCCTTCTTCTTATTCCAGGTTTCCTTTTCAACGGTAATGACAGATTCTTGCCGGATTTTAGCAATTAGACCAGGGGCGATACATCTGAGAGGGACTTCCTCATCAGTATATACCTTTTCAGACCCTTTAAGTTTATAAAACACCTAAGTCCTTCTACCATCCTCGGTTTGCACTTTCGGTTCAAGTTCACTCAAAGTTTTAGACGTAATGATATGGTTTTCAAGAGGAACATTTTTGGACTTTGAACGGTGCATACCTAGGAGGCTCATCAAGCTTATCGTCCGAAGAATCTGTGTTGTACACACTGATATCATCAGCTTTCTCACCAAGTTTGACAGCTTCAGCAGGTGTTGCAACCTTAGTAACTTCAGCAGGTTTAGCTGCTTCAGTTGCTTTGGCCACCTCTGCAGCTTTTGCTGCTGCTGCCACGTCCACAAGTTTCTCCTTCGGCAAGACATCAAAATTGTGATTTTCGAATCTCACCAGAGGTGGACACTGAGAATATTTAGGAATGGTGGAAGTGCTTTCTTTCTCTGAGTGTTCAATGATGTGATCAAGAACATACTTGCAGTTTAGGTAACTTTCAAGTTTCTTCTTGACCTTCTCATAGTCACAATTTACAATGGCCAAGTGTTTCTTCGTGTATTCTACCTCATTTATGTAATTATTTATAGCAATTTGTTTGTTTGCTAGAGTTTTTGACAGTTTAGAAACATCCTTTTTATAGTTTTCAACCGTACTAAGAAAACTTTTCTCCTTTTTCCTTAAGGAATCAATTGACCTTTGTAAAGGACCTACATCGGCTTTAAAGATTCAGATTCTCTTCAGTCAGTTCTTTAATTCTGAGTTTTAGCTGATCACACTCAGGAGTATCTTTCTTCAGAGTTTCAATGGTGATTTTGAGTGCCTTTTCATTAGCTCTCAAAACATCATTGCTTTGTTGGCATATACTTAAGTCAGCTTTGAAGTTCAGAATTTCGTCTAATAAGACATCAATTTTGTACTTCAGCTTGCCACATTCTACACACTCTATCTTAGAATTGGAGGAAGAACATACCTTGTTTGACGATTCTGTAAGATCCATCAAAGCATAATGAGCTGCAATCTTCTTAACTCCAAAGAATTCGCCAAAGTTGTTCTCTATACAGTCAGCATCCACGAGAAACGATCTTTTGCTGATCAGCGCATCTGCTTCAGCTAACAAATCTTCCAAGTCTTCCCCCATATCAGAATCACACTCGGAGTCACAGTCGGACGCTTCAGTTTCAGGAATAATAACGCCAGATTGACTTGAGCATTCTTTAACTTCAACTAGTGCATCAGAAGTTTGTTGGGCAAAACATGCTGCACCACCCTGGGGAGCTTCTTCTCCAGTGATTAAAGTTCCATTTGAAAGCTTCATCAGCTTTAATTACCAGGGCTTGTCCTTGATTGTTGTTTGCAGGAGGCCTCCGGTTCTAGTTCTGGTTGTTTACTAGGACAAGAGCTCGCTCAGTATTTGGGTTAGGTTGTGTCTGAGCTTGCTGCCTCTGATTCTGATTGCCTCTGTTGTTGTTGAAGGGATTCTGATGCCCTTGTTGCTTCGGTCGGTCACATTCTCTTGCAAAATGTCCTTTGGTGCCACAGTTGTAGCACGTGACCTTAGTTTTATCAAACCCAAACTTAGTGTTGTTGTTTATCAAAACATCTCTCCTTCCTGTCCTGTCCATATACTCCTTTGCCCTTCTCACCACACTTGCGAAATGCCACTGGATGTCTATCAGATCCATGTTATCTTTATCGATCTGCACGTAATCCTCTTGTGTGAGATGAGGATTCCCGATCTGTCCTGCAACCAATCCACTGTAGGAGTTGACCAGGGTTGACAGTATAGCCATGTGTTCCTAGGATAACTCTATCGTTACCTTCTCAAAACTTGTTGTGTTAAGCTGCTCTGTGACTGGATTGGTTCGATAGCCACCATGACTTAAAGTTGACGCACCTCCATATCCACCATAACCTGTAGATGGAACACCACCAAACCCTGATGAAGAAGGTCCACCAAAGTTTGAAGTTGCCTGAGCTGGTGCTGCAGGATGAGAAAAAGGGTTAACACCAAATTGGTTAGTATTATAATTTAAAGGATACTGGTTTCTTTGTCCGAAGGGATAGACGGGAGGAGGAACGTCAGTTGGGGGACCATAGTTGTCAAAGGCATAAATTGGATCCAGGTTAACCACAAAAGCAGTCTGTGGTTTGGATCCACCCACACTGGCGTCTTGATGAGGGTTCCCGTAGTAGATACTGGGATTCTGTGGAATGAGCGCCTTGTTTGCCCTCCTGATCTCTTCTATCTCCTTGTTTTCCAGCTCGGTTATGAACTCATTGATGGAGAGTGTCTGATATGCATTGTTCGACTTCAGGATGTCCAGCCACTGATGCCAGTGAGGAGGTAGCGCCTCTGCAAATCTTTCCACAAGGTCTGCAGATGTGTACACGACCCCATACTGATACATTTCGAACATCAAGTGGTAGTATCTTGCATTCATGTCTCTCAGCGATTCATTCCCAATAGCATTGAAGTTCTCGAACTCCTTCTTGAGTTGATCCATTTTGACCTTTCAAGTCTTTAGATTTCCCTCATTTCACTCAGCAAGCGTTAACCAAAGCATCTGTGACGTAGTACACTGTGCGAATTGATGAAGTATGTCTTTGGGAAGAGCTTGTTTCAACGCTGCCATCGCCTTCTTTTCGTAGTTGTACTTCTTCCTCTGATCTTCAGTCATGTCTTCCAGTGAGATCGGAGTATTTGAATTCTCAACCATCGGTCTGCTGTACCCTGTCTCAATTGCTGACCATACAAGACCATCAATACCCTCAACGTATGTCTGAAATCTGCCCTTCCATCCGTGGTAGTCGGACATGTATTTCAATTTCGGTGCCCTATTCGAACTACCAGTCTCTAAGTCACTTAAGAGAACGGATGACGGATGATTTGTCAGTTGATTTGCAGCAGCTGCGAGTGCCCACGGATTCGTATTCATTGCCTGCTGTTGAGCCGCTAGTGCCCATGGATTGGTTCCGGCAACATTCGCTTGCATTTGCGCTTGTTGCATCCGTTGCGCGTTGCGCTCGGCTGAGAATTGCCGAGGGTTCGTGGGTACGTTTGTTTGATTGTTCATTTGTTGATTATATTGTTGCCTTGGTTGATTCAGATGTCCCCACGGGTTTGCCATATGTTTAAGTTTGTTAAAAGTGCGATACTTAGTCAAATTTTCAGTTTCAGATGCTTATAGGTGATTAGGGATTGTAATTTGCTGATTATAGGCGATTACAGATATTTATAGGCAATTACAGGTGTAATCACTAGTTATTACACACGATTAGAGTGTAATTGCTAGTGAACAGTTGAGCGATTACAAGTTTATAGGCAATTGGAGATCTTCAGGCGATTAGAAGCTATTCCACATACACCCGAGGGCGATTAGCTTCTAATCGTGTGTAGAACCAAGAATGAAGGGTGATTACAATTGTAATCACATATACTTGATGTCTAATCGCCTATAGATAGGCGATTGGAATGATTAGGTCTGTGTAATCGCTTGATCTGATCTGTAACTTCACTTTTGCTCAAAAACTACCATTTTTGCCTCAAAATCTTATCCAAAATGATGTGTTTAATCCCCAAATGATTAGAAAAGTTTCCAAAACAATTTTAGAACAAAACCTAATCAAAAACACATGTTTTCATCCATAAAAATACACTAAAAATTTGGAAATAAGGGTTTTCTTTATGAAAAACTCAAAGTTTCAAAGTTCAAACAGGTTTTTGATTAAAAATCACAACTTTCACACAAAAACCCACCTTTTTTCACTCGTTTTTGTTATCAAAACGCTCGTGATAAGAGCCTCGGCTCTGATACCACTTGTAGGATCGACGAACGGGTCACCCGATAATCACGAGGGTTATATTCAGAGTGCGGAATCCTCTGAATATGTTTTAATAACAGAAACAAACACGAAACAATGATATACGAGTAATTAACAAACACAAATGGGTCAAAAGATTAAAGATTTTATCATTAAACAGAGCACGAGTGTTTACAATGATCAAACTAGACCTTTTAGACCAGGGGAGGGTGTTTGGAGAGTGTGTGGCAAGAACTGATGATTAGGGCAATGATTGGGCCTATTTATACCTCTCGTACTCGTACAGAGCAGTACTAGCGATTAGGATGCTATCCACCATGCAGTGCACATGATTGGGCCCTAATCGCATGACATTATAGGCAATTAAAGACTAATCGCCTATACCAATATTCCTAATCGCCTGAGTAGCCCAAACACCCCAAAAACGCTTATAAACCTCTCCAAACACCCCGAAACATGTCCAAACAACATATATACTAGCCTAGGGACATCATGCACTAACATATAGTATAGATATTACACAACATACATAACCAATTTAATTTATAACATACAACATATTGTAAAAAAATTAAATATAGTATAAATAGGTTAAACGGGTCAAACCAATCAACCCGTCCTGGTTGACCCGATCATGACCCGTTTAGTTAAACGGGTTCGCGGTTCAACCTGAAACTGACCAGAACCAGTTTAGACTAAATCTAAACCCGCTAAATTCATGTCAGAAATTCACACCCCTAATTGTTTATGGTTCACTTTCAAAGCAATAAAAAAGTTGAGTCATCTATGCAATTGATCTATATTTGGGGTTCTAGGAGATCATTATTAGTTCTAGCACCAACAGTGGTATCAGAGCTTAAGCGATATATTTCCAATCTTAAGCGAGATATTTCCAATCAATCGTTCAATCAACTACTAATCCCCAATGGCTTATCAAACCAATACCCTTCCCCTACTCCGATTCGAGTTTTCAAGGGGGAAGGCTATGAACATTTGACCTTAAGGGTGAAGGTGATTTTGAAATTAAAAGATATATTGGAATCGTTGATCAAGGAGCTAATGAAGCAGAAGCAGATCAACGAAAACTCAGAGGGTGTTTGGGTAAATTTTTTTGGGACCTCTTTATGACTTTTTACAAAAAAATATAAGGAGTTTTGAAAAGTTACACACTCCCCTTACTTTTTAAAAACCCCATTTTTCATGTTTTCATGTTTTAAAAATTCGTAAGTTTTGAAAAGTTACACACTCCCCTTACTTTTTAATAAGTTATAAGAAGGTGGAAATAAGGGGAGCCAAACATGCCCTCAAACACTCTAGACAGGAGGATGCTCATGCCATGGCTTTATCAACAAACGTTGCATGATCGAAATTTTTTTCTAGAATTGCAGCAGTTGAATTAGTAAAAATGGAGTACCAAGGTGATACAGAAGTGAAGGCTATCAAACTTTAGGGTTTTGAGATGAGATATTTGAACCTGGTTATGAAGGAATGAGAAATTGTGAGTAGTTTTACTCAAGAGCAATGGCTAAAGGTAATTAGAAAAGACCACATGGGGAATATGCATCTATGCAAATGAGCTGCGCTACTCAAACAAGCTCAAAACAAGCCGAGCCTTACCGAGCTTGGGCCTAGAAACAAGCTTGTTTAGCAAACGAGCTTGAGCCTGAGCTTCGGTTATTGAGCTCACGCAGGCTCGCAAGCCTTTACAAACCTACTATATTTATAATTTCTAATTAATATATTAACATTATATGTAAATAATATTGATTATTATTTATGAAAGTATGAAAAAAATATCTAAATTATATAAAAAATAATATTTATAAGTAATATTAATTAATAAATAAATAATAAACGAACCAAACCCGAGCTGAGCTCGAGCTTGGAAAACTATGTACGAGCCAAGCTCGAGCTTTAGAAAGAAAGTTCGAATCAAGCCAAGCTCAAGCTCAGCTTTCAAAACCTAAATGAGCTCGAGCTCGAGCCCAGTCGAGCTCGGGCTAGGCTCGTTTCCACCCCTACCTCTGATCAAGTGATTGTGGAGAAAATTTTGCTAGTCTTACTCCTATGTTTTACTACATTGTTCCTTCAATTGAAGTATCCTTTGATCTAGCAAGCATCTAAGCCGTCAAGTTGCTGGCTTTTCTAATCTTGAGAAGAGACGTTAACGAGCTGAGTAAATGATAAGTCATAAAAGATAGAGAATATACACTGCAGTTTATTCAAGAAAGGAATCGGCCAAGTAATTCAAGAGGAAAAGGACGTGGTTCCTTCGGAGGCCATGGTAGAGGGAAATCTATTGATAGAAACAATGTCCCTCAATTAGAGAACTATTCAAGTCTCACTCTTGGAGGGCTACTAAGAAGTTAAATCTGATTCATGTTGATCTTTGTTGACCCATGCAGGTATAAAGCCTTGGTGATAGTTGGTACTACTTATTGTTCATAGATGATCTATCTAGCTTGTGTTGGGTATATTCTATTTGCTAAGAAGTTCCCTTTAAAGCCTTGATAGAGAAACAAAGTGAGTATGCTATTAAGGTGTTAAGAACTGATAGAGGGGGTGAATTTTGCCCCAGGTAGTCAGTCCAATTCCTTCTGTGAGATACATGGTACTCAAAGAGAGTTAATTGAATCACATACACCTCGGCATAACGGTGTAGTGGAGATGAAAAATAGGACTATCATTATAGTTATCAAAGGTAGGCACACTCAAGGCGCATAGGCCTCCCCTGGTTCCTAGGCGCAAGGTGCAAAAAAGAGGTGATGGCCAAGATAAGTATTAGAACGGAAAGATTCAATAGATAATGAGCGATTGGTTCTAAGCCATCTCTGGCGATTAATCAACAATTCGAGGTGATGGTCCAAGATAAGAAAAGTGAACACATAAAAAAGTAAAAATATATATATATATATATATATATATATATATATATATATATATATATATATATATTAAAAACATAATACTATTCATCAAATAAAATAAATAAAAGCTATTATATACATTTAATATGATCTAATTTTTATAAAAAGTTTTAGAATATTAGTATGTTAGTGTATAAAAGTAGTTTTCTTTTGATAACATAGATATCTGACTAGGATCTAGCCATAATTTAGAGAACTTGGTTGAAAATTCTCTGGAATATGGGAATCTTGTCAGAATCTATGCCTAAACCATCACCGGGAAAATTAAAGGACGATTGCATCGCTTCGCCTGAAAATGGGCAAAAGCACAAGAGGAGATGGTGAAGGTGCTTTCGGGAATCGAATTCCCATATTCTACTCTTGCTCATGTGTGTAAGTGTGTGAAAGTGCGGATACCAAACACACACAAATAACCAAATGCTAAAACGTGAATAACAAAGATCAAACACACATTAAACCGGGTTTTCTAATTGATTGATTTGACACCTGGATACAATAAAACCTTAAGAGAGATGAATACCGAAAAGAGAGAGAGTATTAGCTAAGGATGTGACAATTATGGTAAGTCTTGGTGAAAACCTAAAGATTAAGCCTATTTTTTGGTGGGTTTAATCTCTAAGCCCATGGCCCGATACTCTCTAATTCTAACTAAAATTAGCCCATTATTCTTATAATACATAATACATTAATCGTTCAATAAAACTGGTGATAAATCCTGGATACAGACATTTCTATATCAGGAAATAGTTTTTAACAAAAATGACTATTGTTAGTGCACCATGTTCCACGCTAGTTATTGTAATCGTGTTTTGCATGTTTTGGTCTTGTCTTATCTAGTTTTCTATACCTAGTGGTAATCAGCATCCAACACTAAGCCTCAGTCTCCTCATGCAAGAGACTAAGATAATGGGGATACTAAGATATAGTATAAATATCCTTAGCCTCCCCCATGGCTTATTAGAACTCTCATTTGTGTGTGTATCCTAAGGTGAGTCCAGTAGCTGCTACATAGTTTCTTGTAATCTTTGCTTTGCGTAAGCCTAATCAAAACGGTGTGTTCTCGTGTTGTTTACTTCCTTGTTTCACATAGATGATCTTCCAAAGCTCAATTCTTTGTTTCCGCCTTTGATTTGGGTATAAAACCAAGTTAGTCTTTTCTTGTTAGACCAGAATTCGTCCTACAAGTGGAATCAGAGCATTTCGTGGTGGATTCATTGGTTGTATGGCGATTATCTTGGATTCAAACCTGTGTTTTTGTTGATAAACTTGAAAATTTTTGGTTAAAAATGAGTTTTACAAGTTTTTTCATCATTTTTTTGACTTTTTGGATAAATTTTTACGTTCAAAATTTGTTTTTAGTGCGTAAACGAATTCGAAACATGTTTTTCAGTCATTTTGATATAAAAGTTTGTTAAAAATGGGTTTGGATTGAGTTTTCAGGCTTAAAAGTAAGATTTGTACTTGTTTTTGTCGTTTCCGGTCTTCCATCCGATTAAGAAATCTTAAAATTGACTAACATCCTTATTCAAGCCGACTAAGAAATAGTCGGCACCCTCATCCGGCCGATTAAGACAAAAGCTTCTATTAAATGGTCAGCCTAAGTCACTTAGGTTGAGTTTGTTGTTTAGTTGATAGGTTAACTCAGTCCTCTATTATCCTTTGTCGACTTGTAATTTGATTTCTGCACCATGTGACCTTTTTTAATCTGATTTTTAAGTGTTTCATGTGCGATGTCTCAGTGGGGGGGTGGGGGTTCGGGTCTTGACAACCAAATCAGGAATCGAATATCATGCTATAACAGTGGTAAATCCATGGGCAAATGTTGCAGCAATGAATGTTCAAAGAATGCAAGCAATTCCTAAATGAAAGACTACGGTTTAAAATTTCCTAAAACTCCCATTTGTAGTGATAAAGAGGCCGATGTAGCTCTCGCTAAAGACTCAGTAAATCATCCCAAGGTTAAACATATACACATTCGGTATCATTTCATATGCGATTGCTATGAGAAGAAACTGATTGATGTAGGGAAAATCCACACTGACTATCAATGTGCTGACCAGTACACAAAAGCGTTTGACAGACCTCGGTTTGAATTTTTTTAGTGGTCAATGGCATAATAGAAAAGCTGTAACACCTGGAAATTTCTAAAATTTGATAACATCGTTTGTATGTTTATTTTGATAGAGGTGAATATGTTTTAATAAGTGTAGGGTCCTTTAGACTTTTTTTTATGAAACTCCATGTAAACTATTCATGTTTTAACATGGAGACGTGACGACTAAGCTAAACTATCAGAATAGTTACCATATGTATAACTTGGAAAATCCATTGATAAACATATGGTAACATCACTACTTCGGAGAACTTATGGCACCGTGGAAATAGTTCGAGGACCATTTGCGTTTAGCTACATAACTAAATGAGATCATTATGTTATACTACTAGATTTTTTCCCCCGTGTACACGCGGTTCACCAACGTACATCTATTTAGGGAATTATAACGTATAAGAAAAATACAGTAAAAATATTGTATTAAAGTATAAAACAACGAATACAAATTTTATTCAAATATCACTAAATATTTCTTTATACACCACATTTCTGGTTTTAGTTTTCACATTCCCATTATCATCAAGTATAAGTAACTTCATTCCTGCCCTGCTTTTAACTCTTGACAAAGCGACATAAAGTTGTCCATGTGAGAATACAGGTTCTCTTAAATACAATCCAACCTTAGATAAAGACTGACCCTGGCTTTTGTTGATGGTCATTGCGAAACATACGCTTATTGGAAATTGACGCCTTTGGAACTTTACAGGAATCTTGATATCTGATGGTATCATATTTATTCTAGGAGTAAGAGTTTTGATACCAATGTTTCCACCTGATATGATTTCGGCCTCGATAACACGCTTTGCAAGTTTGGTGATTCGTAATCGCGTACCGTTACACAAACCATTTTGTTGATCTATGTTTCTCAACAACATAACGGGAACACCGACCTTTAGTGTTAATCGATGATTAGGCAACCCATAAATTTTTAAACCATTAAGGACATCAAGAGAATATAAGTCTTCCTGCGAACGGTTATTAGCGTTCTCAATCTGACATATACTATCAGAGCTTAGATACTCGACTTCATCCCCAGGCAACAATGCAAGCAACCTTTCATTAATTTCATGTACTACTTCGTTTGTAGGTGCAAGTATTGCTCGTTCTCCAAAGTAATCTTTATCTTTGTAAAGTTGAAGAAGTGAAGGGTAGACGAAGTCAATTAATCTTGAAATCGGATCTGATGAATCCTTAATAAGAAGAGAAGATCATCTGGAATCTCCACATCTGCCTCATCATCATGAATTGAATCACCAACTTTACCCTCACCTAATTCAAGAAGCCAGTTTGCAAATTCCTTTGTTTCTTCGGTTCCAAATGTGTTGTTACCCAACGTTAACCTCATGTTTTTGGTTAATGTAAGCACTTTGCAACTATTCAAAATAGGAGAGGAAGTTATTGAGTCATTTAAAATATCTCTTCTACTACCATTGGAAACAACAGGAAGGATCTGTCTAAAATCACCACCTAAAACCATAACCTTACCACCGAAAGGCAACTCAGAATTAACTGAAGAAGTTGACTTCAAGACGTCCTTCATTGTACGATCAAGTGCTTCAAAAGCATGTTTATGAATCATTGGAGCCTCATCCCAAATAATTAACTTAGTTTGTTTCAATAAAGCAACATCATCACTATTTGGCTTTATACCGCACAAGGACTGTTCAGTAACATTCAAAGGTATACGGAACCTAGAATGCGCTGTCCTTCCACCGGATATCAAAAGAGAAGCAATACCACTGGATGCAACGTTCAAAACAATTTGTCCTTTTGATCTTATAGCAGCAGACAAAGTTTTCCATAAAAAGGTTTTACCAGTGCCTCCAAAACCATAAACAAAGAAGAGACCACCCTTGTTACAATCAACCGCATGAATGATTTCATCAAAAATTGAGCGCTGCTCATCAGTTAAAGAACGTGCGCTTGTAGCAAATTCCTCAGCCAGCACACCTACTTAATAATTCAGCTCATCAAGAATCAAACGGTTATTTGCAGATGCTATAGAATCATTATTAGGATAAGGCATAGAAGGAAATCTACGTAGGCTTGAGTTATTTCGAAGCAACTGTTTCTCAATTTCAAGCAATGTAATGTTCTTGATTTGATCATCAGTAAGAGACAACCCTAATAATGATAAAGTGTGTAATTATTAATATAAAACAAAAGGGACGTAAAAAAAAATTTTAAACGTAAATTTTTTACCTTCAATTTCGAATAAATCTTCGTGTCTACGCATAATACCATCTGACAGGCACTTCCATGTTTTTTTCCCAAACATGCTCAGGCCTAGATAAGGTATTAGACAGCAACATCGTTGCAAACAAATTATGAAGAGAGTATCCTGAACCAGTATAATGAGCTTCCTCGATAGCTTCTACATATTCTTTGTCATCGTCTAAGAGGCCAAGAGCATAACATGCATCACGAAATGTTGGTAAAACTTCTCCATTGACCGTTCTTATCTCCTCAAATGATCTAGGGCCTTTTACTTTATTGAGAAGAACTCTCAAGAAATACGCCTCGCCCATGGATGGAGTAACCATGTGAACACGACCAATTGACTTACCTATCTTTCGAAAGTCCCATTTTTTTTCTTCTGTTTTCCAAAAAAAATTTACTTGGGATTTCAATGTAACTTAGTTCACGTGCCACAGCCTCAATTTGGTTTAGTTCCATCCATTTTAGAAACATTGTTGAAGACACTGTTGGTTTGTCGAGAACGTTTTGAAGATTTTCTTTTGGACCATATACAACACTTTGCTCACCGGGAAGATGAAATGGAAGCCTTATAACTGGAGGGTATCTATAATGCACTTCGTTTTTAAATATCCTCCATGAAGCTTCACATGCAGAAAGGAACCTACAATCAAAATGTTTTTTGATTTCATCTTTTTAAACCACTTCTTGACCTTCTCCATCATCTTCTACAAAAGCAACTTTAGCCCTATCAGGTCCTTTATTAATGTATTTGAATAAATACTTAATTGAAGCAGCCTGGTTACACCATTCAACATTGATATGTGCTTGGTAACGCTTTAAAAGTTTTGCGTTATAAGGAACCACATTTCTGTTGTCTAACTTAGCAGTTCCTTTTTCAACAAATAGCCCTGAGTCTCTTCTTCTATAAACCGGATATCCATTTGAATCTAACGTTGATGCAGAAGAAAACTTCTTTGGAAATTTCTTGGAGCACTTACCGTCAAACATGCACGGACAGTTGGGATATTCACGTCCGCAGGGTCCATGAATCATAAAGTCACTCACAAGACTAAACAACTCCGGATCTACTTTCTTATCAGGGATTTCAGCAGAAACAAAACGATCAACATGGTCAATCGTGGGAAGCTTACTGTCATCTTTGAGAAACAGACAGATGTGAGCGTGGGGTAGACCACGTTTTTGGAACTCTATAGTATAAACCGCTGTAATATTAAGTTAAAAAATGTAGTTAGAAACTTCATAAATATAAACATGATAGTAATTATATAAACAAATAAATATTTTATAAGTATAAGTGAATTACGATGATAATCAATGAATACGTATTGAAACTTAATTTTTTTTGTAAATAATTTTACCTGCTGAAGTCTTGCCCAATAATGCTTTTTCACGTAAATTTTTCATGATTGAGTCTAGCTTAACTTTGAATAGTCTAGCTAAAATGTCTGGCCTATCTTCTGGATTTCTCTTCTTGTCCTTAAGAAACCTTCTAATTTCAGGCCATTTGGGATTGCATGTGATTGTAATAAAAAAATCAGGGTATCTATGCCTTTTACAAATAGCCATTGCATCAAGATAATTTCCCCTCATGTAGTATGCCTGTCCCCCTTCGCGAATTGCTGCATTTATTCGAGTGATCCACAAACGAAGAAAATTTATTTTTTGCCTATATAGCGGGTAGCGGGAATCGAACCCGCATCGTTAGCTTGGAAGGCTAGGATGTCATTTCTAGTCTATCTCTTTCTATTTCTTTTCTATATATCGAAAGTTTCAAAATCATCATATAATTATCCAGAAATTGCAATAACCCTAATAAACCTAAAAAAAGGATAATAGCCCAGCAGAAATTACTAGTTTTTCGAGCCCCCTTTTAGGTTTATGTATAATAATATATATAGATATTTATCATTGATTAGTAGGAGGCGAACTTTATGTTAAAATAAGAGAATTCATGAATGGGTGGTCAATTTATGGACCAATAAAGGATTTTTATCTTCGAAACCCATTTTTCAGTCATTCATTGAAGATGAGTCGCAGGATAAAAGATGGAATATTATATTAACTTCACTATTTTAGTTATTTTCCTCATTGAATTTAATTTTTCCATTAGAAGGGGCTCGCACATGTTCTGCAGTACCCCCTATGAATACTCCGCCAGTATGAAAAGTTCTTAATGTTAATTGAGTGCCCGGTTCTCCAATGTGCACCACCAGTAAAAGAAGAGGGTAAAATTACAGGCTTCCCTACTTTTGACAAATCAGTAGGTCCATTTTGGATCAACGTTTGAAGATTGGTATAAGTCTCGCACCTAAGTTTATGTTGCTGGAAACGGACATAAAATAAGCGCTCACTCTCTATCATGGTATAAACGTCAACCAAAAAAAGTTGAAGAAGTCGCCTTGCATTCAAAATCAATGTGAACTTACCAACTATGTCTTGAATATGATATGCAAAATACTCTCTCATTGAACACTTTGAATCTACTTTCTTTTTAGATTTCATTTCTTCCCTGTGTGGTATATCAACCCTATAACAATCTTCTCCAAAGGGAATAAGCAATGGATACGGGAGAGCTAGATATGACGGATGAAGTTCACTTATACGCTGAAGACCCTCTGATCTTGACTCGACAACAATATCTCTATTGTCAAGCTGGTCATCATCGTTTGACAAAATAAGAGCGGCAAATTCTGATGAAGTGGGTAAGTTGTATGTTCGGCTGTCTTTAGATCTCCTACCAATAAGACGTAATTTAAGGTTAACTTCAGGATTTTCTTGAAATCGATCACGTACAATCCTATAGCTTTTCACAAGTTGATTATTTGAGTCTAACATCGACTTCAAGTACTGAATGATTTCAATGTCAAGTTCATGAGAATATCCTTAGACTCTCCTTTTTCATTACTGAAAAGATCAAAAAAAATTTGAGAAAAATTAATATTTCCATAAACAGCTAAAAAATAAGTAACAAACTGAAGAATATTACCTATAAATGGTTTCCCTGTTTGAGACTTCATTTTCAGTGTCATATATATATATATATATATATATATATATATATATATATATATATATATAACTGAGAAAATTTCGGTTTAGAACCATCTTTAGGAATAAGACCACCCAAGGTGTGATAATTTTCACCACTTATTCTGTATATGAAGGGAGCCTTTCCTCTATTGATATTTGAGTCAACCTTGCCTCCCATTGAAGTAAAACAAAACATAGAATTGAAGCGGCGAATGTGTTTAAGAAATATTTGCTCTTCGATTCTATGTTTTTGAAAAGATTCTGATAATCTAAACTGCCCTCTTTGAAATCTGGAAGTTGTACCTTTCCATAACAACAACATATCATGTAAGTTGTTCTTCCAGAAACCCTAAGGCCTTTACCAGCTTCTGATCTCCACAATTTTGCGTTACATATTTCACATACAACCGTTTGATCACCGTGATCCAGATAATCTTGAAAATAGAAACCACTAAAATAATTAACGCATAAAAGAAATCAATATAGTTGTAACTGTTTTGTAAATTTAATATTTACCTTTAGAGACACCCTTATATTGCAAGTCTTTAGTTGGTTGATGGTTGACAGCTTCTTCATCAGACAAACTAACCATGCGAACAGGTGAGATGCAACGTCGATTACTTCTTAATGTATTCATGGTTTCTGTTTGAGCAGAAGATGATGCAAGTGAAACTGTATTAACATTAGTGAGTCCACCTGAAATTAATAATAACTATTTCAAACTTTATATTAATAAAATTAAAAATTTTTAAAATTAATCGACACATAGCAAGTTGTACCAGATGTGGTTGGATAAGTAGGAGTCGTAACATTAGATTGGTTTTGAGTTCTAGTAACAGAATTTACTTTACGTCTTTTTGCATCAAGTTGTAATTTTCTGAACTTTCGAAACTCTACAGAATGTTGTGTTCTGAGTTCAGGCACTGAAACAATAGATAAAAATAAAATAAGTTTGGACAGAAGTATAATAAAAAGTTAAGTAAGATAGAATTATAATACCGTTTGTAATATTGGACAAAGGAGTGCATTCTGTAGAACCTGTTGATAAATAAAGTAAATAAAAAAACCCGGGGTAAAGTAAAAAAATTGACATAAAGTGAAAAAATTAACGCTTAAAATTATTAAATGTTACAAACAATTATTACCGGAAAAAGATGCGTTAAAAGGGTTGTTGAATCTTGATGTAACGGATGATATATCGATTGACACTAAATTGTTTTTGAATTGTGAGGGATTTGTATTTTCACATTGCTTAACACTCTTTCTCTTAGCATCCATTTGCATATTTCTGGATTTTCGAGACTCCGATGCAATGTTAATATTGACTTCAAACGTATAAAGAACATATAAAGTAATATTAGTTTATATAATAAAGTGAATAACAAAGTAGTTATTTCATATAAGATGAAATATGTTATTTAAATAAATAAAAATACCGTTTGAGACAGTAGACAAAGGCGTTGGTTGCAATTGACCTATAAAAAATACAAAAACAAATAAAATTTACTTTAATCATAAATAGGGATTGGAAGTTGAAACTTTATATATAGATATAAATTAAAAAGTGTTATTCGTTTACCGGGTGTAGAAACATTCAATGTACTTTGGAAGGTTGAGCTTTGCGGAATAGAATGGTTGGAACATTGAATTGAGTCACCGTTAAATATTCCAGGTGGCGGTAAATGTTGTAGTACATTATTATGATTAGTGACCTTGCATCTCTTTGCATCCAATTGTAATTTTCTAATTCGGCGACACTCGGCCGCGTTCTTAATTTTTTCTTCATCAGACAAAGCTGTGAAAAAAAATTTAATTACTTACATAAAAATAAGATAATGTAAATAAAGATGTCAATAATATGAAATTTGTGTACCGTTTGAGATATTAGATAACGGCGTTCGTTTGTCATCACCTTATACAAAAATTGAAAACTTAAATGAGAAAACACAAATAATAGAAATAGAAAAACATTGTAGATAGACAAAAAAAATTACCTTTTGAAGTATTAGACAGTCTTTTACGTCCCATTCACCTAAAAGGAGGAAATTTCTAAATAAAATGTTTAATAATAGTGATACATATAAACATTCAAAGAAACATAATAATAAACAAACAATAGATTTTTCCTTAGTTAGGCTACCAATAGTGAAGTATTATTGAGAAATATGGATTCAAGAAAAATAAACATAAATCACGATGATCAAGTTTTAATAAAATAATTGATATTGAAATAAAAGAAGGACATACATTCAACTTGTACGATAAAAGATTTGAGCAAGAATAAAAACAGCCAAGGAGAACTCTTGAAGGTTTGAGTGATCTGATTTTTTGGTTTGATTATTTGTTTAAAGTAGTATGGTTTTTATAGACTTAGAATTAAATTAGTAATTAAAAATGATAATTAATATGTTTAATTACATACCATTATTAAAGAAGACTAAAAATTTGAATTTTTGGTGTAATTTGAATTTAAAATTTAAAAATTTTGAATCTTTTCGAAAATGAATTTTTCGAATTTTTTTTAATTCGAATTTTAGTAACTGTTTGGTATAATTACTTACCATTATTAAATATTTCTACACATTTGAATGTTTGGTGCAATTAAAACTTAAAATTGAATTTTTTTAAATAATTCGTATTTTAAATTGAACGGTTTTTTTAAACTCGAATTTTAGTAAGTCGTTAATTACAATAAATGTGTTTAAATTGAAGGTTATTATTGCAACTTTATAATTTGAAGGTAATAAATTCATTTTATTAATTACCATTTGTATATTAAACTACTAAAAATAAATTTTGTTAATTATAAAGTTATCAATGAAATTTAATTATAGTTTTTTGTAAAATTGTTTGATTAATATTATTGAGTGTATTACATGTGACTATTTACTGCAGTATTATCCATAAATATAAATCTGATTGAAAAATGTCTTATACATTTTTTTTGTAAAAAACTACAAATTTTCTATTTGTAACCAATGAACATTGGGTTATATCATAAAAACGCATTCAGCAATGTAAAATTTTCACCAACTTGATAAAAAGAAACATAAAATGCAACCACACAATTTATATATGTAAAAATAGTCTCAAAAACCAAACAAACCATTAATGAAAAACAAATTGTCACCAAAAATTTTAGACATGAAAAACACAAATTATTCATATGAAATTTGTCCAAAAAACCAAACAAACCATAAACAAAACGAAATTATCCAAAAAACCCAACCAAGCATAAAAAAAACGAAATTGTCCAAAAAACCAAACGAAGCATAAATGTTTAAAGAAATTGTTCATTGTTCCTATTTCTCAACCTTAGGAACCAAAAGGGGGATCTCAGATGATTTCTTTGCAGCTTTTGTTGTAGATTCATTTGCATCATCATCAAGGTCATACACTTTGTCTAGGCTACGCTTCACTTCCTCATCATCACGTACAGCACCAACTCTAGAAGATGACTTTGGAGTAGTGTTATCTCCAACAGAATCCTACAATATTAAATGAAATGTAAAATTTGTTAGAATAAACTACATTAAAAACTTAATTAGAATATATGATTAAATAAAAGAACAACCTTCAAAGACAATGCATTTTGTGTTGAAGATTCATCTATATCAATGTTTTCAAAAATAGGTTGATCGAGCTGAAAAAAAAATATACATGTAATACTTAAAAGGAAACGTTGATAATAAAAACAAAAAAAATTAATAAGAACAATAATAAAAATGTACTAATGATTCATAAGAGTAATAATAAAGGAATATTTCAATGATAATAATAACCTGAATGTCAGGGAACCTTTGTTCCAGCGAAGTAACTATTGAAGAATTGTCGGGAAGTTTGCGTATACCATAACCATCCAGATGCTTATCAATGTTAAATTGCCCAATTTTAATTTTGAAAAGCAAACTTTTTATCTTCAAAAGAAGCAAATTCTGCAGGAGTTATTTTGTCTTCAACACAAACCTAGATAAAAATTTTCATAAGTAACATTAGGTATAATAAGATATATTGTTTAAGGGAGAAAAAAAAATTACCTGCTTGGATTTTTCTAGCAGCTGCATCGCTGACATGCCCAACATTTTTTTCGCTTCTCGATCAAACAATGTGAGTGATGTTATTCCAGTACAATCTTGTACCCTTATTTGAATTCTAAACCTAAAGGAAGTAATAACAACAAATTATTTACTAAATAATATCGTAAAATTTTAATTTATGTTTATGAAAAATAATTCTTACACAGGATCAGCAGATACAATATGCTTGGGACAGTCATTGTTGGTGCAAACCAAAACCTGCTTAAATGAATTAACATCTTTTTCATCCTCATCATCAGGTAACATCAGAGTTGGCTCAACCTTGCGATTACATGCCTCACAACCTAGGTAATACCAATCATCGTTGGCATCCACACCCTTCACTGTACCAACAACAATGACTTGTTTGTTGACCTGCAAAATAAAATAATATTAATTTCAACATTTAATAAAAAAATAATTCCACACAAAATGACTATTAGTGTATACATTAAAATACATAAGTGATAATCTTTTGAATGGAATATAAACATTCATATTAGTTTATTATAAGTCAAAAATAATATACCTCTGTTATTAACAGAAGATCACGAATAGTGCTGAAATGGGTCTTGTTCGAAAATTCATCTGCCAAATTCATGCTTCCAGAAGATCCGAGAGATCGTTGAGCAGAAGAGGATTCGGTAGTGTCACACCCTCAAAATCCACTTGCGGAGTTTTACCGCGAGGCGCATGACAAACCAGGATCCAAACCAACGATCACAATAAACAAGTCTAAATTAACATATGCAATTTCAAAAACATAGTTTAAATCTCCGGTTACAGCGGAAGCTTATTCTCAAAACATAATCCAAAAGTAAACCAAATGTTCAATGTTTGAAAACCAAGCAATCCTAACTAGACGCCGTGCAGACGCGTGCGCCCTAGTTCCCTTGTGCTACCTTAGCGACCTGAGAAAACATGTAAAAGTTTACGTCAGCACAAAAATGCTGGTGAGTTTACAGGTTTTGTAATCACAGTACCAAGTTCAACATGTCCATACTATAACAAATTGAAAACCAATGTACGCTAGCTAGGCGTATGTTTTGTTACTACTACGATTGGAAAACCATTACTAACTCGCAAACCAGATGTCGTGCCCGGATAGTAAACCTGTTGTTCCTGTTTGAGACAATATGCACTCGCCCGGCCCTCCAAGCCGACGAGCGGGGTTGGTCACTCCCAATAGCGCTATTCACATTTCCCCGTTGTGCTAACCCGCACACTCATGGTTCCCCCCGGGACTTCCAAAGATCGTATAGTAAACCATAGAAACCCATAGTATAACAGTAGTTACAAAACATAAGTTTTAACACATGTTTTCTCCCCCGAAAAGCGAAACCAGTTAAAAGAGGGGCCGTAAACTCACCTTAACGTGCCAGCAAAGAATCCGAACAGCAAGTAATATATGCTACCGACACCCTAATAACAGTGTCATTAAGTGATTATAGGCGTAATATCATTACACCATATAACTCGTTTGTCCAAGGCGTTTTAAATGTTCAAAAGCGTGTGAGTGACACCTAGTGATTCTACATGCATAAGTAAATCCTACGGACCCGTTGGTGAATACGTTGGTTACAATTAGTTTCTACATTCCGTATGTGTCTCAGACAAGTGTTCTTCAGTTACATGTCAATTCCATACCACCTAAGACCTCAATTAATCACATAAGCACATAATACACAATCTGTGTTTTCAGGACAGATTGTGCGCCATCAAAACGAATTTATTTAAAATAGAAAATCAGCGAGTTAACCTCCCAAATTTTTACTGAATTTTCTTTGGGATTCACTTAACAATACCTATTTTGGTTTTGTCTTAAATCCAAACACAAAAATAATTAAAATTCGTCTAATACATCTATGTTCAGAAAACCTTCCAAACAGGTCAGTTTGGTAGATAAATTCCCAAAAATTTTGTATTCATCCAAACGGGATGAATCCACTTGGAAAACTCATATTACTCCAATATTAACCTTCTGTAAAAATGTCACAACCCAACTCTTTATAAAACTTGATTTATGATGTTTCAAAGTTGACTCAGTTTGATACCCGAAATTCTGACCTGACCTATTTTAAATGAAAATTCCAAAAACATATCAAACGACATCCAAATCAGATGATTTTGCCCATTCTAAAAAGCTAAGACAATGTACAATCTATTCATGCAAAGAATCGATCAAACCAATTATTTTCAAGCCACGAAACAGACCCTACAAGTCGACATTCAGAATCTGTCCAGATTCTAATCATGCAATATTATCAATTATATCAAACCCTAGTTGCATATTATCAATCAATAACACCTAATGATCATCATACAACATTAGTAAGAACCACATCTGATCAAAACCCTAATTATACATCACAAACATCATTATTCACAAACCCTAGAAGTCTAAAACATCAAGAACATGCATAATCATGCAAAACATATAACATTCATAATATAACAATGTGCTTGACCCTTTTAATCTTCGTAATCCTCATGTTTTAACTTTTATAAAATACTTTCAGACCTGGACAAACAAGGTTTTGGTGTTTTAAAACAATTTAAAGAAGATTAAAACATAAGGGAATGAAGATTATACCACAAACACTCCAAAACAACCAACCGAATGCTCTCCAAGCTTCCCGATTGATGTTCTTGAGCTTTAGCAGGTGGTTTAGGGTTAATAATTCGTGTGGGGCAGAAAGGGGGCGATTAGGGTTGAGTTTAGGAGATACAAGAGGCTTAAGGTTGCTTAAATAGTAGTTTAAGGCGGTTTAACCACGTCAGCGTGTTCCGAACACCCGTTCGGAATGGTTTAATCCGTTTTGAGCGGCCCAGTTTGTTGAATAGCCTGTTTTCTTTGATGTTTTCATTATTTTGGGCCATACCAAGCGTAACCCCATGTTTTAAGACCCCAACCAACCTCATGCTCCACTTTTAATAATTTTTATTAACGTGTTCGGTTTAGGTTCACATAATCACGTATGGTTTACACATAAGTTCATCAACTATCACAGTGACACATAAGTTCGTTATTCACCAACGTCCGAGGTTCACTAATCATGTAATCACATATTAACTCACAACAATGCACGTATGTCCCATCTAGCTATCTAGCTAACCCTAGTTATGTATAATATACGCGTGACTCGCTAAGGTAGACTTTAATCTAGACAACGTTGTTAACCAGAATTTGCCGGGTGTCACATCATCCCCACGTTAAAAGAATTTTCGTCCCGAAAATTGCACAAGTACCAAAAGGAATAAGAAAAGAAACAGACAAAAGATAGAAACCAAGAGAGAGATTTACCCGAGTTGTCACATCATCCCCACGTTAAAAAGGAATCTCGCCCCGAGATTCATTCAGCTGCAGTGGTAATATATCTCGATTCGAACGCTTCCTTAGGAAAGAGATGAGGAAACTTAGACTTCATCTGATCCTCCCGTTCCCAAGTGTACTCTGGTCCCCGGTTCGAGTTCCAGCGAACCATAACAATGCGAATCTTGCTATGACGTAGGCTACGAATCTTGTAATCAAGAATCTCAATAGGTTCCTCCACAATCCGAAGACGATCATCAACCTTGATCTCTTCCGGTGGAACAACAAGAGACTCGTCAGCCAGACACTTCTTTAAGTTGGACACATGGAAGACGTTATGTACGTTACCGAGCTCCGTCGGTAAATCAAGACGATATGCCACCAGTCCAATCCGTTCCAGGATTGTAAATGGGTCGACATACCGAGGGTTGAGTTTGCCACGCTTTCCAAAGCGTGTGACGCCCTTCCACGGTGAAACTTTCAGAAGTACTTTGTCATCAACTTGGAATTCCAATGGCTTGCGACGCTGATCGGCATAACTCTTTTGCCAATCCCGTGCCGCTGCCAACCGGTTACGAATCTGTACGATCTTTTCTGAAGTTTCGTACACTAGCTCAGGCCCAGTGAGTTGACTCTCACCCACCTCAGCCCAACAAAGAGGAGATCGGCATTTCCGCCCGTACAGTGCCTCGAATGGAGCCGCCTTGATGCTCGTGTGATAACTGTTGTTGTAAGAGAATTCTACTAACGGTAGGTGAGCTTCCCATCCTTTGCCAAAATCGATCGCACATGCCCGCAGCATGTCTTCTAAGGTTTGAATCGTGCGTTCACTCTGACCGTCAGTCTGTGGGTGATAAGCTGTACTCATGTCTAGCTGGGTACCCAAAGCCTTGTGCAAAGATTTCCAGAAGTGAGAAGTAAAGTGGGAGTCACGATCCGAAATAATAGAAACCGGCACCCCGTGCTTAGAAACAACTTCCTTCAGATAAAGACGAGCCAAACGATCCATGGTGTCGGTCTCCTTAATAGCGAGAAAATGGGCTGATTTCGTCAACCGATCAACAATCACCCATATCTTATCATTCCCGCTCGGTGACTTAGGTAATTGCGTGACAAAATCCATTGTAATCCGTTCCCATTTCCACTCCGGAATTTCAGGTTGTTGCAAGAGACCCGACGGTTTCTGGTATTCCACCTTGACCTTAGCACAGGTCAAGCATTTGCTCACATATGAGGCTATATCCGACCTCATGTTTGGCCACCAGTAAAGCCCCTTTAGATCTTGGTACATCTTATCCGAACCAGGATGAATAGAATACCGGGACTTATGAGCCTCATCTAAGACAAGCTCCCAAAGTCCCCCGAATAAAGGAACCCATATGCGTTCTGCGAAGTAGTGCAGGCCATCAGGCCTTCGCTCGAGGTGCTTGTCGGCACCGTGCATAGTCTCAGCTTTAAGGTTTTCCTCCTTCAAAGCTTCTAACTGGGCAGAACGGAGTTGGTCAGGTAGGGAGGAATGAATGGTGAATTGTAACGCCCGAACGCGACGAGGTTTAATTGATTCCTTCCTGCTCAAGGCATCAGCTACTACATTCGCCTTGCCAGGATGGTACTTAATGGCGCAATCATAGTCATTCAGAAGTTCAATCCAACGACGCTGTCGTATGTTCAAATGTTGTTGGTCGAAAATATGTTGAAGACTCTTGTGATCGGTGTAGATGGTGCATTTGGTACCGTACAAGTAATGTCTCCAAATTTTCAACGCGAAAACCACTGCACCCAACTCTAAGTCATGGGTGGTGTAGTTCTTCTCGTGCACCTTGAGTTGACGAGAAGCATACGCAATCACTTTCTCGCGTTGCATCAACACGCAACCGAGACCATGAATAGAAGCATCACAGTAAACAACGAAATCATCAGGGCCTTCAGGTAAGGACAAAATAGGAGCAGAACAAAGTTTAGACTTCAGTTTTTGAAATGCTGACTCTTGTGGTTCACCCCAAGCGAATTTTCTATCCTTCTGAGTAAGAGTGGTGAGGGGTTGAGCGATCTTTGAGAACCCCTTAATGAAACGACGATAATAGCCCGCAAGGCCTAGGAATTGCCGCACCTCAGTTGGCGTCTTTGGTGCTTCCCAGTCCTTGATCGCTTCGATCTTAGCTGGATCGACATGAATTCCTAGTTCATTAACCACATGTCCTAGGAACTGAACTTCGCGTAACCAAAAATCACACTTTGAGAACTTAGCGTAAAGTTGTTCCCGTCGCAAAAGTTCCAAAACCAAACGCAGGTGTTCCTCGTGTTCGGTCTTGTTCTTGGAGTAAATCAGGATGTCATCAATAAACACGATGACGAACTTGTCAAGATACGGTTTGCAAACGCGGTTCATCAAATCCATGAAAACCGCCGGTGCGTTTGTGGACCGAAAGGAATGACCAAGAACTCAAAATGGCCATAATGCGTACGGAAGGCAGTCTTTGCAACGTCAGCTTCCCTTACACGCAATTGGTGATAACCGGACCTCAAATCAATCTTAGAGTAGCAGCTAGAACCCTGGAGTTGGTCGAATAGATCATCAATACGTGGAAGAGAATAACGGTTCTTGATGGTCACTTTGTTCAATTCTCTGTAATCCACACACAATCGAAAACTTCCATCCTTCTTCTTAACGAACATAATCGGGGTTCCCCAAGGGGAAGAACTTGGTCTAATGAAACCCTTGTCCAAGATTTCCTGTAACTGACTGGACAATTCCTGCATCTCGGGAGGTGCAAGACGGTAGGGGGCCCGAGCAATAGGAGCAGCTCCCGGTACAAGATCAATACTGAACTCAACCTGACGATGGGGAGGAAGACCAGGTAGATCATCGGGAAATACATCAGGAAACTCGCGTACAACAGGAATATCGTCGATCTTCTTCTCATCGGTAGAGGAAACAGATAAAAGTGCCAAAACGGCCGAATAACCCTTTCGAAGATACTTAAGGGCTTTCATGCTGGAAATGAGATTTAGCGGAGCATCGCCCTTGATACCGTACACAGAAAGGAATTCCCCATCAGGGAGGGGAATCCGAATAATCTTGTCGTGAGAAACGATCTCAGCGCGATACAAAGACAACCAATCCATGCCTACCACAACGTCAAAACTACCCAAAGGTACCGGCATAAGGTCGATGGGGAAAGACAAACCCGACAACTCTAGTTGACACTCCCGAAGGATACAAGTAGCTTCAATCTTTTAACCGTCAGCCAACTCAATTACATACTTAGCCTCTAATGGTACGGGTACTGCATCTAGCAATCGACTAACTTCCATAGATATAAAACTTTTATCGGCACCGGAATCAAATAAAACGCTAACAGAGCGATTATTGAGAAGGAACGTACCGGTAACTGTGTCAGGATCCTGTCTAGCCTCAGCGGCTCCAATGACGAAGGCACGTGCATTTCTGCCACCGCCCCCGTTGTTCCCGTTACCGTTCCTATCCCTCACATCCCCGCCCTGCTTCAGTTTCGGGCACTCCTTCTTGTAATGCCCAGTCTCCCCACAGTTGTAACAACCCTGTTTCCTCGTAGTTCCTTGAGCAGTAGGAGCCGGGGTAGTACTTGGGGCCTGGGTCGATGGGAGTGTAGCCCGACAATCTTTAGCAAAATGCCCAAATCGCTGGCAGCGATGGCAACGATTACGGTCACAGTCCCCCTGATGATGATGCCCACACTTGTTGCATTTAGGTAGTTTCCCCGCATAACCACCCTGTTTGTTACCAGAAGAAGAAGAACCCCCGCTATCGAATCTCTTACCCTGTTGTGCTGGTGTTGGCGCAGATCCTTTCCCCTCATTATCCCATTTACGCTTGTTATTTTCCGGGGCCTTGACAGTCGAACCCTTAGCAGGTAAGATACCCTCATTCACCTTCAAGTTTGTCATCCTATGAGCCGATCGAACCACCTCTGAGTATGTAGGAAGATTCCCCGCAGCCACTAACCCTGCGATCTCTGGTACTAGCCCCGAGATATAGTGTTCAATCCTCCTGTATTCTGGCACATGCAGATCAGGACACAGCACTGCCAACTCATTACGCCTCACCGTATACTTTTCAATCTCTGACCCGGTCATCTTGAGGTTCCACACCTCCACGACCACCACCACCACGCCCACCAGCGCGGCCACCTCCACGTCCTCCTCGCACTCCAGACATGATTCCGATAAAAAGGACGAGAAAATTTAGTTTCACAGCTAATGGTAACCACTAGCATTCGCAAGATCAAAGCTAGATCCAACCCAGGACTATCCATTCAAACCCAGAGCTCACTAGGGCTTTCATGCATTTCGGTTTATGATTTTGTGTGCACCCAAAATGATAAACCGCTCTACATGGTCCTCCAAGTGTTCTCCTAGTTCAAAGTTCAAATCATCGGACATAGACTCTTAGCTATACACCGTAATGCTACGGTAGTTTGTGGCAAGTGTTTCTATTGGAGTATGAAAGGGAGATGTCCGAGCCTTGGACAAATCTCAAGAGTATACGATTTACCCCAATATACCACACTGCCTAGAAAGCAAGTAACCCGACTTAGGATAGAACGGATGATGTAACATAGGAAGGTCAGATGATTTAGAGACACCCCGACAAGCCCATACGTAATCCACCAAAATGTTTAGCACTAAGTGATCGTCTAGTGTGTGCTACTCGGCTATAGTCTAGACTCTACATGCAGTCCTAGTTCACTATAACCATTGGCTCTGATACCAATCTGTCACACCCTCAAAATCCACTTGCGGAGTTTTACCGCGAGGCGCATGACAAACCATGATCCAAACCAACGATCACAATAAACAAGTATAAATTAACATATGCAATTTCAAAAACATTGTTTAAATCTCCAGTTACAGCGGAAGCTTATTCTCAAAACATAATCCAAAAGTAAACCAAATGTTCAATGTTTGAAAACCATGCAATCCTAACTAGACGCCGTGCAGACGCGTGCGCCCTAGTTCCCTTCTGCTACCTTAGCGACCTGAGAAAACATGTAAAAGTTTACGTCAGCACAAAAATGCTGGTGAGTTTACAGGTTTTGTAATCACAGTACCAAGTTCAACCTGTCCATACTATAACAAATCGAAAACCAAAGTACGCTAGCTAGGCGTATGTTTTGTTACTACTACGATTGGAAAACCATTACTAACTCGCAAACCAGATGTCGTGCCCGGATAGTAAACCTGTTGTTCCTGTTTGAGACAATATGCACTCGCCCGACCCTCCAAGCCGACGAGCGGGGTTGGTCACTCCCAATAGCGCTATTCACATTTCCCCGTTGTGCTAACCCGCACATTCATGGTTCCCCCCGGGACTTTCAAAGATCGTATAGTAAACCATAGAAACCCATAGTATGACAGTAGTTACCAAACATAAGTTTTAACACATGTTTTCTCCCCCGAAAAGCGAAACCAGTTAAAAGAGGGGCCGTAAACCAGTTCGGGCGTTGCAACTCACCATTCATTCATCTCTACCTGATCAACTCCGTTCTACTCAGTTAGAAGCTTTGAAGGAGGAAAACCTTAAAGCTGAAACTATGCACGGTGCCGACAAGCACCTCGAGCGAAGACCTGATGGCCTGCACTACTTCGCAGAACGCATATGGGTTCCTTTATTTGGGGGACTACGGGAGCTTGTCCTAGATGAGGCTCATAAGTCCCGGTATTCTATTCATCCTGGTTCGGATAAGATGTACCAAGATCTCAAGGTGTTGTACTGGTGGCCAAACATGAGGTCGGATATAGCTTCATACGTGAGTAAATGCTTGACCTGTGCTAAGGTCAAAGTGGAATACCAGAAACCGTCGGGTCTCTTGCAACAACCTGAAATTCCGGAGTGGAAATGGGAACGGATTACCATGGATTTTGTCACACAACTTCCTAAGTCACCAAGCGGGAATGATAAGATATGGGTGATTGTTGACCGATTGAAGAAATCAGCCCATTTTCTCGCTATTAAAGAGACTGACACCATGGATCGTTTGGCTCGTCTTTATCTGAAGGAAGTTGTTTCTAAGCACGGGGTGCCGGTTTCTATTATTTCGGATCGTGATTCCCACTTTACTTCTCACTTCTGGAAGTCTTTGCACAAGGCTTTGGGTACCCAGCTAGACATGAGTACCGCTTATCACCCACAGACTGACGGTCAGAGTGAACGCACGATTCAAACCTTAGAAGACATGCTGCGGGCATGTGCGATCGATTTTGGCAAAAGTTGGGAAGCCCACCTACCGTTAGTAGAATTCTTTTACAACAATAGTTATCACACGAGCATCAAGGCGGCTCCGTTCGAGGCACTGTACGGGCGGAAATGCCGGTCTCCTCTTTGTTGGGCTGAGATGGGTGAGAGTCAACTCACTGGGCCTGAACTAGTGTACGAAACTTCGGAAAAGATCGTACAGATTCGTAACCGGTTGGCAGCGGCACGGGATCGGCAAAAGAGTTATGCTGATCAACGTCGCAAACCATTGGAATTCCAAGTTGGTGACAAGGTACTTCTGAAAGTTTCACCGTGGAAGGGCGTCATACGCTTTGGGAAGCGTGGCAAACTCAACCCTCTGTATGTCGGTCCATTTACGATCCTGGAACGGATTGGACCGGTGGCATATCGTCTTGATTTACCGACGGAGCTCGGTAACGTACATAACGTCTTCCATGTGTCCAACTTGAAGAAGTGTCTGGCTGACGAGTCTCTCATTATTCCACTGGAAGAGATCAAGGTTGATGATCGTCTTCGGATTGTGGAAGAACCTGTGGAGATTCTGGATTACAAGATTCGTAGCCTACGTCATAGCAAGATTCGCATCGTTAAGGTTCGGTGGAACTCGAACCGAGGACCAGAGTACACTTGGGAACGGGAGGATCAGATGAAGTCTAAATATCCTCATCTCTTTCTTAAGGAAGCGTTCGAGTCGAGATATGTCTCTTCTACAGCTGAATGAATCTCGGGGCGAGATTCCTTTTAACGTGGGGATGATGTGACAACTCGGGGAAATCTCTCTTTTGGTTTCTATCTTTTGTTTGTTCCCTTCGTTATTTCTTTTGTTCTTTAGTTACTTGCGCAATTTTCGGGACGAAAATTCTTTTAACGTGGGGATGATGTGACACCCGGCAAATTCTGGTTAACAACGTTGTCTAGATAAAAGTCTACCTTAGCGAGTCACGCGTATATTATACTTAACTGGGTTAGTTAAGTCGTGTTATGGTTCGGGAACTATCGGTTTAGTCTAGAAGATCATTGGATGTTGGTCTAGAGGTTCATTAGATGTCAGTCCTTAACCAAGTCTACAAACGGTGACGATTTGTAGGATCGTCAGGGCATACGGAACATACAAGTCTCGAGTCCCGGGAATTGGTGAACGAGTGTGAATATGTGTATTTACAAGTGTTATGTGTTTACAATCATTATGTGACTTGTCGGTATGTGAATATGTGTTAACATATCTTAAAACGGGGTTTAACGCGCAAAATACATCGAACCAACCCCTATAGGCGATTAGGGGAGGCTAATCGCCTATAGGGCATGCAATTGGGGAACATTACATGCGATTAGGAGGCCAATCGCATGTAATGTCTGGCGATTGGGCCTAAATGCATGAAGTTACATGCGATTAGGATCCCTAATCGCGTGTAAGTCTGCACAATCGCGTGTTATGTGCTGGACGACTAAAAACGACTATAAATACAATGTTTAACCTCCTAAACTTCATAATACAAACCCTAGTCGTCCCATAACCCGCCCCAACTCACACACAACCTCTGGAACGCGATTTTTGATCAAAACACAGGGTTTCAAGCTTAATCCATCATTCTTTCACAAATCTAAGGTTTGGTTTCCATCCATGCAAACTTTATAAATGTTTTTATTCAATCCCTAATGGTCCAGACCTGTTGTAAAATGAAAAAGCTTTCTGAAAATCGTTAATAAGTGTTGTTAATCGGATTCTAACAATCATACATGTGTTATGTGTGTTTATGATTAATATCTAGGGTTTTTATGATTAAAGATGAGTGATTAACATGTTGTTAGGTTAGTTCAGAATAATATTGATGTCATGATTTATGAAATCTGAGTAATTGATTATTAGGTTATAGTTATGCATGTTAATGTGGTGTTCATGCTATGTGTATGGTGTTTGGATTACATGGTTGCATACAGGGCTGATAATACGAGGCTAAACGAAGGATTTTGGTTTAAACATGTTTAGAATAGTTGTTGGGTTGATATTGGATGGTTACACACGTTCTGGATCTGATTTGGAGCGTTAAACGCGCGAAAAACCGGAACATCAAGGTTACAGGCGATTAGCAACCCTAATCGCCTATGTTAGAGGCGATTAGGAGGCCAATCGCCTATGTTTCATGCGATTAGGGGCTAAATGCTAGTTGTTACATGTGGTATAGCCCTAAATTCTAGTAGTTACATGTGGTATAGCCCTAAATGCTAGTAGTTACATGTGGTATAGCCCTAATCGCCTATAAAGTCAAGGTTTACATGTCTTATGACCCTAAATGCCTATATTACACGCGATTAGCCTTCCTAAATGCCAGTTGACCAACCTAAATGCTAGTTGACTTTTCCTAATCGCGTGTACTGCTGCTGTAAGTGTAAATTAGCATTCCGAGACCCGATTTGACCTGTAGGAACATGCTAGGAACCCCGTAACATATCTAATAACTTGGTAACATATGTTTGGGTGTAATTATGTGATACGTGAGCTATGTTCTATAACTTGTTGTGCGTTAACGTATGTTAAGTGTGATTGCATGATTGTATGTTTGAGAGCGTAAACATAACACGGGGAGTCTCGGGTCACCAATGGGATGTCGAGTCTTGTGCTTTGGGTCAGTTAAACAGTCACGGTGTTTTCAAATGAACTTGGTTATGGTCTGGACATCTAGGGACTAACTAACCTGCGGGTTATTAGTCTAAGTACTTGTAACTGTCATATGTTAGGTCGCCGCTTTATGGGACTAGCATAGCTGCTGAGTTATTCGTATTACGAAGTAACGCAACTTAAGGTGAGTTTACGGCCCCTCTTTTAAACTGGTTTCACATTTTCGGGGGAGAAAACATGTGTTAAAACGATTATTTGGTAACTACTGTCATACTATGGGTTTCTATTGTGTACTACACGATCTTTGGAAGTCACGGGGGGAACCATGAATGTGCGGGTTTGCACAACGGGGAAATGTGAATAGCGCTATTGGGAGTGACCAACCCCACTCGTCGACTTGGAGGGTCGGCGGGTGCATATTGTCTCAAACAGGAACAACAGGAACAACAGGGTTACTACATCGGGCACACATTTGGTTTGCGAGTTAGTAATGGTTTTCCAATCCTGTAGTAACAAAACATACGCCTAGCTAGCGTACACTGGTTTTCGATTTGTTATAGTATAGACAGGTTGACTTGGTACTTGGATTACAAAACCTGTAAACTCACCAGCATTTTTGTGCTGGCGTAAACTTTTACATGTTTTCTCAGGTCGCTAAGGTAGCACGACTGGACTAGGGCGCACGCGTCTGCACGGCGTCTAGTTAGGGTTGCATGGTCTTACAAACGTTGAACAATTGGTTTACTATTGAATATTGTTTTGAATAAGCTTCCGCTGTGAACGGGGATTTTAAACATTGTTTTGAAATTGCATTATGTTCATTTTAAACTTGTTTATTGTGATCGTTGGTTTGGATCCTGGTTTGTCATGCGCCTCGCGGTAAAACTCCGCAAGTGAATTTTGAGGGTGTGACATTGTATCACCTTAATGTCAAAGATTTTTTCATCCAATGTGTGAATTCTGGTTGTCCCAGTTTTATACTGCTTAATCCATTCATTGTACTCGGAAGGTAAGCCCTACACATAAAAAAAAGAAAACATTTGAATGTACATATAATGAATATGAATTAAACGACATATAGGATAGTCGACTGACTCTAAGAAATCTAAAAGTATTTCATCATTCAGATTGTGACATTGCTTACCAAACAAACACGCTCGTTGCTTTCGGACTTCACCCAAAAACCGTAAACCATTATGTCGCCTTCCTTTGAAAAGCCTGTTTTAGTTAAAAACCATATTGGATTATGATTGATATGAATACAATCCTATACAACTAATGAATACATTCATGAGAGAAATAAAGAGTATATTACACATTTCAAATAAAGAAACATTTAATTGAAACATAAGGATTAATAATCAAAACAATAATTCTTAACAACCAAAAAAACCTAAACAATGATTAATTATAAAACATGAAACATATTCTAACAAATCCCTAAATTATTAGAATCTGTGTGATTATTAAAAGGAAAAGCAGATGTATACTAAATAATCATAAACCACAAAACATTAAACCTGATCGGTACCTAAACAGTTAATCGACGAAATCTGAATGATGAACCAAAATCCCCTAAAATCTGAAAACTTAATAAAACAGATCAACAATACAAAATTGATGCATATTACAGACAATACATGAACATTAAAAGGTAAATCAGATCTACACATATAAACCCTACAAAAATTATCGAACATCAATTATGAAACACGGACCATCAAACATGAACCCTAAAAAACTAAATCTTAATAAAATCGATCAATAATAGATGTAAATGCAAGTATTATAAGTAAATAATTGAAATCAAACCAAAAAGACATAAAAAACAGGAATCGACGGCGAATCAGTAAGAAATCCCAAAAAAATCGAGCAAACAGAGATATACGAAGGACAATTGATTGACATAATGATAGAAGAGATAATACCTTGAATATGAGATGAAGAAGAAGACGGTTGATGGAGTGATTTCGCCGATCGCCTCTGTGCTAGGGTTTCGTTGAAGGAGGCGACGATTGTGATTTGGTTATACAAGTTATGTCCGGTTTTTCTTTTTATGCTTATATATTTTATGTATTTTAATTTTTAAGAAAAAGAAAAATTTTATAAATTCTCACACTTGGACACTTGGCACAATATGATAGGCTAGAGAATTGAAGGATCAACATGGGAGTGCCATGTGTCCATATTGAGTTTCATATATTAGTTGTATAGATGAAATTGAGGTCCTAAGTGTAAATTGGGAAAACCTTATAGAAAGGTCAATAGGAGGGCCATGATGCGGATGGGTAAACATCATCACCAACGAAAACCCTAAGCCGCATTAATAAAATGTCAAACATCCTTTGTGAGAAAAACACATCAGGCAGTCATAGATTCCATCATAATACAATCCATCTAATCCAAGCTATCATCACACCTTGTTTTTCATGTGAATCGGTCTGTGTGCGGTTCTAATAAAAGGGTTTCCAGATTAGCGCTTCCTTCTCTTTTGCAAGGAATGGTGGTTATCGGAAAGCGTGTGGTTTCGAGGACTCATGGTTCAATTGTCTTCGTACTCACATGGGGATCGAGCGGGATACAAACGACGACACCGGTGGTCGTTTACGGTGGTTGTGGTTACTCGACCCATGCTTCATTACAAGGTAAATTTCTACACGTTTTATAACCACCCGGTTACTCGTTTAGATTTATTTTTTCATAAAGATAAACTACGGTGATTTCGATGAGGTTGGACCTAAGAAGAAATAGTGTTTGGTGGTAGTCATGGGGTTGACCGGAGTGTGCTCCGGTGATGGTGACCATGGTGTGCGACGGATCCATGGTGAGAGTGGTCTACGGTTGTGATGGAGCGACCGACGAGAGCCAGCGACACCATGGTGGTGGTCGTTGGTCTAACTTCTAATGATAGTGATCAACCGGCAGGGAACCAAATCCAAATACAATGGGTACATGGTACGGTTCATGTGGGTTAGCGCATGTAGGTGGATGTGTGTGAGCATATGAGTGTTAGAGGAAGGTGATGGTAGATGTCTGTGTTTAATAGACAAGATATGTGTGGTGATGTTAATTATATAGGTCACCTAAGTATAAGAATTTGGTAAAGCTAGCTTTTTGATTTGTTTATGGTAAGGCATATACATGCATGCATGAAGGACTTCATGTGGGTGTTGAAAACAAGCTGAGTGTGGAAGGTGATAGTTGATATATCAAGATGTTAATTAGTTATTATGGGTGGAATAATGATGATATCTTGATTACTTGGGAGTATGTGAATCTATAATTGTGATCAAGGAAAAAAAACGAGTGAAGTGTTTAATTGTTTTTTGGGGCTATACATGGATCGACTCCGCTATGTGATGCAATTTCAAACGCGTAAGTTGTTGAAGCCCTTCTTGGATTCACACCTTCTCGCATTTCTTTAGCTTGTGGTGCGTATATTTTGATAAGGTGAGTTCTTGTGCCCACTCTTATGAATATTGTTTTTCTAAATATTTCGGGCTGACGTGCATGCTAAACATATATGATTATCTTTATCAAGTCACAAAATATTTTTATGAAGTTATAAATATTTTTGTGTACGAAATAAATTCATATTAACTCATATATATTATTTTGGCTTGAATCGTGAATAGGCGGAATGCGCCTAATGTGTCATTACTATGGCTTGAGTTTTATGTATTATTAGAAGTGGGATAGGCCTGCTATGATTTATGGTATAGTTTTTGTCATGGTTCATATAGTTTATGGCTTATGTGTTATTAGAAGTGGGATACGCCTGCTCTGGTTTATGATATTAGTTTTGTGTCATGGTTGTTACATGGTTTATGTTATATGGGCTATTATAAACTGAGCTATGACAAAAGTGGGAGATGCCTGCTTTGATCTCTAGACTTGGTTGAGTTAAATAGACTTGATTGTGCTTTGTGTTGATAAGCGAAATGCGCTTATTATAGTTGGAATTTGAAGTCTTGGTCAAATAGGCAGATTGCGCTTATCCTAGACTTTGATTGTTGCTTGGAAAAAAAATAAACAAATTAGCGGATTGCGCTTATTGTTAACTCTGAGGTTGAGGTAATTTGTAAATTCTTATTTTGACAAATTACTTGTTTATATAAATTTATAAAACTTGAACTCACTCAGCGTAGCTGACTTTTGCATACACGTTAGATTGATTTCAGGTTTGTTGATGAATAAAAGGGTGCCTTGGCATGCAGTGGAGCTACTCAGTTGCGGTTGACATTTCAATTAAGAAGACGTCTGCGAGATTGCTCGAACGTTATTTACATTATATTCCAAAGATTTTTAGTTGTTTATTAAATATTCTTTTGACCCATCTTGGGAAAAACCATGTTTGGAAGTTTAATAACTTCTTTTAACATTCCGCTGCGTATTTTCTGAAATAAATAAGATTTCTTTTGAATTGATAACATGGGTTTAGTCTTTGAATGTCAACTGTTTGACCTGTCGGTTTTGAGGGCCTTACAAAAGCAAGATTGAAATCCGCATCAAAAATCATTTTTGTAAATATTTTTCTTCCAAAATCTCTGAAAAAACTAAAAATAAAGTCAGTTTCGTAAATTTTTAGATTTTTAGGGGAGAAATTCAGAAAAATTCAAACTTAGTAAAGCGTGTTGGGCATTAAGAAGTTACAAATGCGACCAGACTTGGTATGGTATACAGATAAGAGTGTTGGCCATTAAGAAGATACATGCGTGTAAGCTGGAGGTATCAGAGATGATGAGGATGTTGAGGTGGATGTGTGGGCACAATAGGTTAGATAGGATAAAAAATGAGGATTTTAGGGAATGGTTGGGGGTAGCTAGTATATCAGATAAGATAAGGGAGGGAAGACTGAGATGGTTTGAGCATGTAAAGAGGAGTTAAGTGACAGAAACCGTTAGAACAATAGAAAGTCTCACTGTTAAGGGGAAGAGGAGTAGAGGCAGGCCTAAACTTACTTGGATGAGCGAATTAAAAAGGATTTGCTAGACTTGCACCTCTCAGAGGACATGGTTGAGGATAGTAGTTCGTAGGGATGTGGGATTAAGGTTTAGGACTTGTGGGGGGGGGGGGGGGGTGCTATCTGGATTAGTATAGGATTGTAGGTTTTCAGTTATGTTTGGGTAACTTGTGGAAGTTATCACATGGGTTTGTGTTGATATGATTTGTATTTAATTTAATTTGTATTCCTTTTAGTATATTTATGTGTACTTTCTTTACCTAGTTGTGTGTTATTGTATGTTCCCTAACTTTCATATATGGTTGTCTTTGGAGCCGGGGGTCTCAACGTAGGCAACTTCTCCATCCCTTGGGATATAGGTAGGGTGTGCCTACATCTCACCCTCCCAAACCCGACTAATAGCTTATAATTAAGAGTGGGATTACACTGAGTATGATTGATTGATCCTACGTGGCTGATAAACTGCCTATAGACGAACATCAAGACCTTATATTATAGTCCCATTCATTTTGATGTTTTGGATATTGATCAAGCACTGAAATTTTAAAATATGGTCAAATTTTGCTTTGCATTTGTTATCCTTAGTGGATGTGACTGGCCTAGACTCAACATAGTTAGACTTTGAAGTCTTTGAAGGTTGTTGGTTGCTAATCCTATTTTTGCTAAAGATTTTGAAAAATGTTTGAAGACATACTATACTAGCTATGTCTAAGGGGGAGTCGATTTGTACACTTGTTTATCATGTCCCTAGCCTTGTATAGTGTTTTGTACGTTGTTTGTTTGTTGTTTAGCTTGTTTAATACCCTAGGGGTATTTTGGTAAATTGGTTTAGGAGAATAGGTATCTATTAGTACATGTTCATTATATGTCCCTAGCCTAGTATAGATGTTTGTTAGTTGTGTTTTCGTTGTTTTCAGCTTGTTTGTAAGCTAGGGGTAATTTTGTCATTCTGTTTAGCGAAAATATCACTTTTACACAAAGGGCTCACCCCTTTGTGTAATGTATCACCCTGATCCGAGACCCCAAAATTTTTTCACGTCTAAAGTATATTATAACTGAAGAAGTAAGAACCTGGGTAATGCTCTGAATCTTCTAGATGATACAAAAAGATTTTCCCAATTCGTTCAAAATGAGTGTAAAGATAGCTCCTGCAAAAAAGAACACCGTTAGGACTCGCCACAGGATTGGGGGTAACCCTGTGACCACCCTCCGGCGTGAGAATAAGTAATGTTTTCTGGTAAATGTGAGAGTAGTAAGAGTGAGAATAGAGATGATGACGATGTGTCTTGCTTTTACCTTTCATCCTCCTTTTATAGCTGTTGTGTTGCTATTCTCCCGTTCTCTTTGCGAAAAGAGATAATTGTTGCATGATTGTTTGCCCATTGACTTCGCCTTTTGACCATTATTGCATTAATTCTATTTGACTATTTATGTTGACCAATTTGACTCATTCGAGTTAGCTGGGTCTTTCTTTATTAGGCTTATGTTAATGTGGTATGGGCCAGATTTATCTGGGCCCTACCTCGTCAGGTCCCCCCAGTCTAGTGATAAGAACGTGTGAATATTACAAGACTTTTTGTAAATAGAAAAAAGGTGAAAAATCGAAAAAAGTGTAGTTTAAATCTAGATTGGGAATCGTGTTTTATGGCTTAGGCACATGATGTAATAATTACAATAACCGTCGCATCAATCTTCCTCATAAATGGTATGAGTGCCTAGGGAGTGGACACCTGGCGTTGTTGTATTTGAATTTAAAACATCCCCATTACCTCTGTATAAGAGGTCCTTTTTTGTTCAAATAATCTCATTTCAACCGTTTTCCTCTTCCTTTGAAAATGGCTCCCAGGGCAAGTTCATCACGCGTCGTCATGAATGTGTCTGATATACCTTGTAATTGGCCTTCGTTTCCTTCATTCATAAGTGACTATCAGATTCCTTTGGAGTGGGGACCGATACTTCTGGGTATAGATGACCGGGCCTTTCCTCTCAAAGAAGGCAAGATCACATTATACGGGGAGTTCTTTACTTTTTCCCACTTTCGACTGCCGACCACTAATTTTATCTTTGATCTACTGTCGTATTATAAGGTAAACCCCTCCCAATTGCATCCCTTAGGCTTAATAAAAATTCGCCATTTCGAGTTTTGTGCCCTAGGGTTGGGTAGAAAACCTCGTCTGGAGATTTCCTGGTACATTGTCCTGTATAGACAATTTCCCCCAGAGCGTTCGTGACAAAGAATGGAGAAAGAAATTCTTCTTTGTTGATGAACGTGTTCTTCCTGTCCAGACCCCAATTAGGTATCCAGAGGCCAAAGCTAAATTGGCCGACGAGTGTCCTCTTCCTCCTGTTTATGAGAAAGATCCATTGTATCTTGCTCTGACCAACAATCCTACAGAATGTACTTTTATTCCAGAGAGGGCTTTGGTTGCTGTTGGTATGAGCCGGATATGGGTAGATGATACTGTGTTTCCAGAGTATCGGCGTAAAGATCAAGCGTCGTGGCAATATTTTGATGTTCTTGATTCGGAAATTTCTTCTCAATTGGTAGAACATGATCGGCCACTAGGTCCTGATGAACTTGACGTTCTTAGTCAAACGGTTTCTAATTTCCTTATTCCTGCCCCTATTGGTCCTGTCTTAGAGCAAGTTGCTGGTTCGTCTGTATCTATGGTGGAGTCTGTGCACTTGGATGTTGGAAAAGATGTTGTGGATCCTATTGATGCGAATCCTATCAATGTTGCTCCGCCACAAGGTGATGTGAGTGCGGAGAAGAAAAAGGATAAATTAAAGAAAAGAAAGGCCGCTGCTGTTCCTGGTGTTGAAGCCTTGTTAGCCAAGAGAAAACAAATGCTAGATCTGAAGGAAAAATCCCTTTGTAAGTATTTGATCCTTGCTTCTTTCTTTTGCGGTACTGTTTTCCGCCCCTTTCGTAATACCCTGTATGATTATTGTCTATAGGTGAAAGGATAGCTGTCAGTCTGCCTCAGTCTGGGTCTGAAGAGGTGACTACATCCTTAGTTGATGCTGCGCAGGTCATTCCGGATTTTGTTGGGAGCAGTATCGGGGAAACTGTTGCTGTTACTTCGTCTCCTGCATTTAGTACCGTTGCTCAGTCTTCGGTACCTGTGATTAGTGTTTCTGTTTCTTCGCAGGCTCCTGCGTCAGAGGCTGTTGCGGCTCCTTCTTTGTCATTGCCCAGTGTTTCGGTCCCTGTGTTTGTGAAGCCGATATTTTCTCCTGCTAGACCCTCTATTACTTCCAGTTTTGTGGCTGGTCAAAGTTTCTCCCAGCTTTTACAGGATGTGCAGAAGAATCCCATCCAATTTCCCGGTGGGATTCGTACCGGGATTTCACCGTCTCATGGTTCACCCAGTGCAAGTGAGATTGTGACACCCGGCATGTTTGGCTTAAACATATTAGTAACATCTAAGTCTACCTTAGCGAGAAACGTTTATAAACGAACTTAACTGGGTTAGTTGAGTCGGGTCAAGTTAGGATTATCCAGGGTACAATGATCTGGAGGATCATTGGGAGTCGTTTTGGTAATACACTAGTACCGGGTTCCGTTGTTGGTGACATTACTTGAACTAATTAACTATATGTGTAGAATATGGGTCGCGTGGTGGATTATATACATAGATATGTTTAAATGATGTGTAAACGATTATTTATGCTTAAATATGTTAAATATAGATTAAGGATGCATGCTTATGTGTTAAGATGTGTTAGAATGCGTTAAACACGACAAACTGGAAAACTAGTTAAAAATGAATTCTGGTTCGACCACTTCGAATGGTCGAAGGAGAACATTGTGCCTGGTTCGACCCTTTGTAAATGGGCGAACGTGGGGAGTGAAATTGAAAGAATTCCTTTCGACCAGGACAGGGCTCATTCGACCCTGTCGAAGGGTCGATGGAGGCCACCTTCGACCATTAAGTTGGGGCGAAGAAGGATTAGTATAAATACCAACCTTTGTCATTTTTCATCATTTCACAAACCCTAACCGTCCCAAAACGCTCTCAAACGATCATAATCACTAAGGAAGGAGTTTTTGCTCTTCTTTTTCATAATCTAACCTATCTACAACATCTAAACAAGAATCCAAGGTGTGTTCTTAATCCTAAACCTTTTAAAAGCATTTTAATTCGTTTTCATCTAACCCTAATTGTCCGGATCTGTTCTAAGGGTATTTTTATGATTAAAAACCTTCTAAACATCTTTCTAAATCAAAACATTATCATTTGACGTAGGTTTTCATGGTGATAAACATATGTAGATTGTGTATTATGTGGTGTTAGGTATTATTCAATGATTTGCTGCTGTGTCTATGATAGAAACATGATATAGGATTGTTATTGATGCTAGATTATTGTTGTTTAGGGCTAGGATTGGATAAATGATGATATTATGGGTATTGGGGGTTTTAACGAATCTAGACTTGATGCATGATATTTATGATGAATAGAATTGATAAGAAAAGATCGAACACTCGACAAACTGAGCATTTCAAGTTGAATATGAATAGATTTCAAAAGTTTCCAAATTGGGTAAATTTTTCATGCATGAAAGTGATGTTTCCATAATCTTTACCATTTTGGGAAAGGGCTGAAACGGACGTATTATCGGGGGAAATCGGTGGGGTTTTGTAGGGATAAGTTATCCATGCTTGCCTGCTGTGTTTGATGAGGTTTCGAGTCGTTTTGAATGTGTTTGAAGCGTTTTTAGGAAAATTTGCACAACAGGGGCGAATCTGGCCTCCTTCGACCAATCGAAGGTGCGAAGGAGGGAATCTAGGGTCGAACCTGGGTTTTTGTTGGGCGAACGTAGTAAAACGGGCGATGGAGGCATCAAACGGTCGAACGAAATGTAAAACGGGCGAAGGAGACTGAAAACGGGCGAAGGAGACTTAAAACTGACTGGTTCGACCGTTCTGATGCAGAAATGAGATTTTTTATACAAACTAAGTGTTTTATGCTTGAACCTTGTGTGTAATCTATGTGTACTTGATTAGTTAGGGTAATGGGTCACCAACGGAATGTCGGGTCGGTCTAGCGTGTCGGTTAAACATTTAAACACGTTTTAAAACATACTTGGTTACGATCTGGACAATCGGGGACTAGATAACCTTATGGTTATTAGTCGGAACACTTATGTGAACATTTTGATAGATCTCCGGTAGAGGGATTATCAAGGGCTTAACATATTTACTTATAACCGAAGAACGCTATCAAAGGTGAGTTCACGGCCCCACTTTTACTGCTTTAACTTTTGGGGGAGAAAACATGCACTAAACTATTTTGGTAACATATGTCATACTATGGTTTTAAACTTGTGTACTATACGATCTTTTAAAGTCCCGGGGAAAACCATGAATGTGCGGGGATGCACAACGGGGGAAATGTGGATAGATCTATTGGGCTTGACAAACCTCACTCGACGGCTTGGAGGGCCGGGCGGGTGCATATTGTCTCGAACTGGTAACGCTCGTAGCATGGCTACAACACATCGGGCTGAACACATGGTAACAGTCTAGTAATGGTTTTCCAATCGTAGTAGTAACAGAACATACGCCTAGCTAGCGTACTTGGTAACATGGATATAGTATGGACATGGTAACATTCTGGTAACATCTTGATAACATTTTGAACAAACCTGTGGACTCACCAGCATTATATGTTGACATCTTTTTGGCATGTTTTTCTCAGGTCGCTAAGGTAGCAACAAATGGAACTAGGCGCACGGGTCTGCATTGGTGTCTAGGCATAGTTGCACGTTTTGTAATAAAAAGTGTTTTGAATACTTTGGATAATAGCATAGCTGATTAAATGCTTCTTAAATGCTTCCGCTTATAAAATCGTTGTTTATGGTTTTACGCTTTTCATATAGAGTTGTTTATTGTGATCGTTGACTTGGATCCTGGTTTGTCATGCGCCTCGCGGTAAAACCCCGCAAGTGGTAATTTGAGGGTGTGACAGATTGGTATCAGAGCCAATGGTTATAGTGAACTAGGACTGCATGTAGAGTCTGGTCTATAGCCGAGTCGCACATACTAGACGGTCACATACTTGAGTCCATTAGTGGGATACGTACTAACATTGTCGGGGTGTCCTTACATCATCATCATGCTTCTCCGTTACGTCATCCGCTTTTACTTGGGTTCTTACCCACTCTTGTCTTCTTCTTCTGGATTGAAGAAGGAGGGGTTGATTTGTTGGTTCTAGCACACACATGCCTTCTTACACTTGCACCTATCGTAACACGATACTAGGCGACGAAATTCGGTGGCCGGAGTCTGGATTAGGAGCACATCTAGAGGACCATGTAGAGCAGTTTATCATTTCGGGTGCACACGAAATAATAAACTGGAATGCATGAAAATTCCGATGGACTTCGAGTTTGGATGTATAGTCCTGGATTTGTCCCTAGGTCAACTCTTGTAAATTTCTAGTGGTTGACATTGGAAGTGAATCTGAAACCCTCAATTTCTTGATTTCTTAGATCATGTCTGGTGCTCGCAGTGGTGGACATCGTGGTGGCGGCGGTGGCCGTGCTGGCGGTGGTGGTCGTGCTGGAGGCTGTGGTCGTGGAAACATCAACATGACACAAGCTAAACTGAACAACTTGCTACAGCAGCAAGTGAACATGGCTATGGCTAATTTCCAGGCTGGGATTAATGCCATGGGTGGTGAGTTGATTTCTGTCGACCTTGCCTCATTTTTGGGTTTCGTGTCCTTTCGTTTGTATTTTACTCGTATACCGCGTTTCAGGTATGGGTGCCAATCCACCTCCACCTCAGTGCTCGTATAAGAAGTTTCGGGACTGTCAGCCCCATAACTTCGCTGGAACTGAGGGAGCGGTGGGACTGCTCCGATGGTTGGAGAAGGTTGAGTCTGTGTTCGTCATGTGTAACTGTCCTGCTGGGGACCGGGTGAAGTATGCTACTGCGACATTTGAAGGGCCTGCACTGTCGTGGTGGAATGCTACCACTCAGAACATGGGATTTGGGGAGGCTATTGCCATGCCTTGGGCGGATTTTGTGCAGCTGTTGAGAGGTGAGTATTGTCCGAGAGAGGAGATACAGAAGTTGGAACATGAGGTCTGGAGTTACAAGATAGTTGAGTCTGAGATTGAAGAATGCACTCTGAGGAGGAATGAGCTGGCGGTGTTGTGTCCTGATTTGCACACACCCGAGTACAGGAGGATCGAGCACTATGTGTCTGGACTAGCGCCCGAGATAGCTGGATTGGTGGCTGCTGGGAATCTTCCCACTATTGCTGAAGTTGTCCAATCAGCTCATCGGATGACAAACCTGAAGGTGGCAGAAGACGTTTTGCCACCCAAGGGTGCTGCTGTGAAGGTTGCTGAGGGGAACAAGAGAAAGTGGGATGGTATGGGAAAGAGTGTTGTACCGGCGCCGTCTCAGCCGGCAAAGAAGTTTGAGTCGTCTGGATCGTCTTCGGGGCAGAAGACAGGTGGGTATATCGGGAAGCATCCCAAGTGTAACCGGTGTGGTTACCATCACTCGGGAAACTGTGATAAGGCACGCTGTCATCGGTGCAACCAGCTTGGACACTTAGCCAAGGATTGCAGGGCAACACTTCCGTCGGCCCAAGCTCGTACCCCTACTCCTGCTCCTGCTCCTGCTGTTCAGGGGACTCAGGGGAGGCAGGGGTGTTATAACTGTGGTGACACGGGACATTTCAAGCGTGACTGTCCCAAGCTGAAACAGGGCGAAAATGGGAAGAACGGGAACGGTAACGGGAACAACGGCGGCGGAGGCAGAACTGCACGTGCTTTCGTCATTGGATCTGCGGAGGCTAGGCAGGATCCAGACACAGTTACCGGTACGTTCCTTCTTAATGATCGTTATGTTTCTGTCTTATTTGATTCTGGTGCCGATAAGAGTTTCGTATCTTTGGATGTTAGTCGATTGCTAGATATAGTACCCACACCTTTAGAGGCTAAGTACTTAATAGAATTGGCTGATGGTAAGAAAATCGAAGCGACACACACCCTTAGGGAATGTCGCTTGGAACTGTCGGGTTTGTCTTTCCCCATTAACCTTATGCCGGTGCCCCTGGGTAGTTTTGATGTCGTGGTCGGCATGGATTGGTTATCGTTGTATCGCGCGGAGATCATTTGTTTTGACAAGGTTATTCAGATCCCTCTCCCTGATGGAGAGATCCTTTCGGTTCGTGGCGAGAAAAGCGGTGCTCCGCTGAGTATCATTTCTAGCATGAAAGCCCGTAAGTATCTTCGGAACGGCTGTTCGGCCATTCTGGCGCTTGTTAACGTTTCTACTGACGATGAGAAGAAGATCGAGGATATTCCAGTGGTTCGTGACTTTCCTGATGATTTACCTGGTCTTCCTCCCCATCGTCAGGTTGAGTTCGGTATTGATCTTACTCCAGGCGCAGCTCCTATTGCCCGAGCTCCGTATCGTCTTGCACCTCCCGAGATGCAAGAGTTGTCCAGCCAGTTGCAGGAACTCTTGGAAAAGGGTTTCATCCGACCGAGTTCTTCCCCGTGGGGAGCTCCGATTTTGTTTGTGAAGAAGAAGGATGGAAGTCTTCGCATGTGTATTGATTATCGTGAGCTGAACAAAGTGACCATCAAGAATCGTTATCCTCTTCCTCGCATTGATGATCTCTTTGACCAGCTTCAGGGCTCTAGCTACTATTCGAAGATTGACTTGCGGTCCGGTTATCACCAGTTGCGCGTCAGGGAAGCTGACATTCAGAAGACTGCTTTTCGCACTCGTTATGGCCATTTTGAATTCTTGGTCATGCCTTTTGGTCTCACTAACGCCCCGGCGGTGTTCATGGATTTAATGAACCGCGTTTGCAAACCTTATCTTGATAAGTTCGTCATCGTGTTCATTGACGATATTCTGATTTATTCCAAGAACAAGGCGGATCATGAGGAACATCTGCGGTTGGTCTTGGAACTTTTGAGACAGGAGCAGTTGTATGCTAAGTTCTCGAAGTGTGATTTTTGGTTACGTGAAGTTCAATTCCTAGGACATGTGGTGAATGAACTGGGAATTCATGTCGATCCGGCTAAGATCGAAGCTATTAAAGACTGGGAAGCACCAAAGACGCTATCTGAGGTGCGGCAATTCCTAGGTCTTGCGGGTTACTATCGTCGCTTCATTGAGGGATTTTTGAAGATTGCTCAACCCCTCACTGCTCTTACCTAGAAGGACCGAAAGTTCGACAGGGATGAACCACAAGAATCAGCATTTCAGATGCTGAAGCTTAAACTTTGTTCTGCACTTATCTTATCCTTGCCAGAGGGTACGGATGACTTTGTTGTGTACTGTGACGCTTCCATTCGTGGTCTCGGTTGTGTGTTGATGCAACGCGGGAAGGTTATTGCTTATGCTTCTCGTCAACTCAAAGTTCATGAGAAGAACTACACTACTCATGACTTGGAACTGGGTGCGGTAGTCTTTGCGTTGAAAATCTGGAGACATTACTTGTACGGTACCAAGTGTGAAGCATATACCGATCACAAGAGTCTTCAGCATATTTTTGACCAGAAGGTGTTGAACATGCGGCAGCGTCGCTGGGTTGAACTCCTGAACGATTATGACTGTGCCATCAAATACCATCCTGGCAAGGCGAACGTTGTGGCAGACGCCTTAAGCAGGAAGGAGTCTGCGAATCCTCGTCGTGTTCGAGCCTTACAGCTCACCATACATTCGTCGTTGCCTGACCGAATCCGTTCTGCACAGTTGGAAGCCTTGAAGGAGGAATACCTTAAGGCTGAAACTATGCACAGTGCTGACAAGCATCTTGAGCTCAGGACCGATGGCTTATACTATTTTGCGGGACGTGTTTGGGTCCCATTGTTCGGGGGATTGCGCGAGATGTATCAGGATTTGAAGATACTTTATTGGTGGCCAAACATGAAAGCTGATATATCTTCTTATGTCAGCAAATGTTGGACTTGTGCTAAAGTCAAGGTGGAGTATCAGAGGCCGTCTGGTCTCCTGCAACAACCAGAGGTTCCGGAATGGAAGTGGGAGCGAATCACGATGGATTTTGTCACCAAGCTGCCAAGATCACCTAGTGGTTACGATATGATCTGGGTGATTGTTGACCGGCTGACAAAATCGGCACGTTTCATACCTATTAAGGAAACCGATGGACTCGAGCGGTTGGCTCGGCTTTACCATAAGGAGGTGGTTGCTCGGCACGGGGTGCCTGTTTCTATTATCTCTGATCGTGATTCTCGTTTCGCTTCGCGTTTTTGGAAGGCTCTGCACAAGGCTTTGTGTACTCAGTTGGATATGAGTACGGCTTATCATCCACAAACTGATGGACAGAGTGAGCAGACGATTCAAACCTTGGAAGACATGCTTCGGGCATGTGTTATCGATTTTGGCAAAAGTTGGGAGATCCACCTGCCATTAGTGGAGTTCTCCTACAACAACAGCTATGACTCTAGCATCAAGGCAGCTCCGTTCGAGGCTCTCTATGGACGGAAATGTCGATCACCACTTTGTTGGGCCGAGGTGGGCGAGAGCCAGCTCACTGGTCCGGAACTCGTGTACGAAACTTCGGAGAAAATCGTACAGATTCGTCAGCGTTTGGCTGCTGCTCAGGATCGTCAGAAGAGTTATGCCGATCGCCGTCGAAAACCTTTGGAGTTCCAGGTTGGGGACATGGTACTTCTGAAATTTTCACCATGGAAGGGCGTCATACGCATTGGAAAGCGTGGCAAGCTTAACCCTCGTTATGTCGGACCATTCGCAATCCTAGATCGGATTGGACCGGTGACATACAGACTTGACTTACCGGCGGAGCTCGGTAGTGTGCACAACGTCTTCCATGTGTCTAACTTGAAGAAGTGTTTGGCTGATGAATCTCTCATTGTACCACTGGAGGAGATCAAGGTTGATGATCGTCTTCGCATTGTGGAGGAACCTGTCGAGATTCTCGACTACAAGATTCGTAGCCTTCGTCGGAGTAAAATCCGCATCGTTAAAGTCCGTTGGAACTCGAACCGTGGACTGGAGTTCACATGAGAACGGGAGGATCAGATGAAAGCTAAGTATCCTCATCTTTTTCCGAAACGCGCGTTTGAATCGAGGCATGTTACTGCTGAAGCGGAATGAATCTCGGGTCGAGATTCCTTTCAACGTGGGGATGATGTGACATCCGGTAATTTTCTTTTTGTTCTGTTCTTTTCATTCCCTTCTTTTTGGGGCTTTGCGTAATTTTCGGGACGAAAATTCTTTCAACGTGGGGATGATGTGACACCCGACATGTTTGGCTTAAACATATTAGTAACATCTAAGTCTACCTTAGCGAGAAACGTTTATAAACGAACTTAACTGGGTTAGTTGAGTCGGGTCAAGTTAGGATTATCTAGGGTACAATGATCTGGAGGATCATTGGGAGTCGTTTTGGTAATACACTAGTACCGGGTTCCGTTGTTGGTGACATTACTTGAACTAATTAAGTATATGTGTAGAATATGGGTCGTGTGGTGGATTATATACATAGATATGTTTAAATGATGTGTAAACGATTATCTATGCTTAAATATGTTAAATATAGATTAAGGATGCATGCTTATGTGTTAAGATGTGTTAGAATGCGTTAAACACGACAAACTGGAAAACTAGTTAAAAATGAATTCTGGTTCGACCCTTTGTAAATGGGCGAACCTGGGGAGTGAAATTGAAAGAATTCCTTTCGACCAGGACAGGGCTCATTCGACCCTGTGGAAGGGTCGAAGGAGGCCACCTTCGACCATTAAGTTGGGGCGAAGAAGGATTAGTATAAATACCAACCTTTGTCATTTTTCATCATTTCACAAACCCTAACCGTCCCAAAACGCTCTCAAACGATCTTAATCACTAAGGAAGGAGTTTTTGCTCTTCTTTTTCATAATCTAACCTATCTACAACATCTAAACAAGAATCCAAGGTGTGTTCTTAATCCTAAACCTTTTAAAAGCATTTTAATTCGTTTTCATCTAACCCTAATTGTCCGGATCTGTTCTAAGGGTATTTTTATGATTAAAAACCTTCTAAACATCTTTCTAAATCAAAACATTATCATTTGACGTAGGTTTTCATGGTGATAAACATATGTAGATTGTGTATTATGTGGTGTTAGGTATTATTCAATGATTTGCTGCTGTGTCTATGATAGAAACATGATATAGGATTGTTATTGATGCTAGATTATTGTTGTTTAGGGCTAGGATTGGATAAATGATGATATTATGGGTATTGGGGGTTTTAACGAATCTAGACTTGATGCATGATATTTATGATGAATAGAATTGATAAGAAAAGATCGAACACTCGACAAACTGAGCATTTCAAGTTGAATATGAATCGATTTCATAAGTTTCCAAATTGGGTAAATTTTTCATTCATGAAAGTGATGTTTCCATAATCTTTACCATTTTGGGAAAGGGCTGAAACGGACGTATTATCGGGGGAAATCGGTGGGGTTTTGTAGGGATAAGTTATCCATGCTTTCCTGCTGTGTTTGATGAGGTTTCGAGTCGTTTTGAATGTGTTTGAAGCGTTTTTAGGAAAATTTGCACAACAGGGGCGAATCTGGCCTCCTTCGACCAATCGAAGGTGCGAAGGAGGGAATCTAGGGTCGAACCTGGGTTTTTGTTGGGCGAACGTAGTAAAACGGGCGAAGGAGGCATCAAACGGTCGAACGAAATGTAAAACGGGCGAAGGAGACTGAAAACGGGCGAAGGAGACATAAACTGACTGGTTCGACCGTTCTGATGCAGAAATGATATTTTTTATACAAACTAAGTGTTTTATGCTTGAACCTTGTGTGTAATCTATGTGTACTTGATTAGTTAGGGTAATGGGTCACCAACGGAATGTCGGGTCGGTCTAGCGTGTCGGTTAAACATTTAAACACGTTTTAAAACATACTTGTTTACGATCTAGACAATTGGGGACTAGATAACCTTATGGTTATTAGTCGGAACACTTATGTGAACATTTTGATAGATCTCCGGTAGAGGGATTATCAAGGGCTTAACATCTTTACTTATAACCGAAGAACGCTATCAAAGGTGAGTTCACGGCCCCACTTTTACTGCTTTAACTTTTGGGGGAGAAAACATGCACTAAACTATTTTGGTAACATATGTCATACTATGGTTTTAAACTTGTGTACTATACGATCTTTTAAAGTCCCGGGGAAAACCATGAATGTGCGGGGATGCACAACGGGGGAAATGTGGATAGATCTATTGGGCTTGACAAACCCCACTCGACGGCTTGGAGGGCCGGGCGGGTGCATATTGTCTCGAACTGGTAACACTCGTAGCATGGCTACAACACATCGGGCTGAACACATGGTAACAGTCTAGTAATGGTTTTCCAATCGTAGTAGTAACAGAACATACGCCTAGCTAGCGTACTTGGTAACATGGATATAGTATGGACATGGTAACATTCTGGTAACATCTTGATAACATTTTGAACAAACCTGTGGACTCACCAGCATTATATGTTGACATCTTTTTGGCATGTTTTTCTCAGGTCGCTAAGGTAGCAACAAATGGAACTAGGCGCACGGGTCTGCATTGGTGTCTAGGCATAGTTGCACGTTTTGTAATAAAAAGTGTTTTGAATACTTTGGATAATAGCATAGCTGATTAAATGCTTCTTAAATGCTTCCGCTTATAAAATCGTTGTTTATTGTTTTACCCTTTTCATATAGAGTTGTTTATTATGATCGTTGACTTGGATCCTGGTTTGTCATGCGCCTCGCGGTAAAACCCCGCAAGTGGTAATTTGAGGGTGTGACAGAGATGCCGGCCAATGTATATTCGCCTGGTATTAATTGGCGGCCGTCTTTGAAAGATGTTCGTTACACGCCAGGGTGGCAGATTGCTGAGTCAAGTCGTTTGATACATCCGGACGTCATTCGTCACTGGTCAGAACATGCCTTCCCCCTGGCAGAAAGGTCCTATTTACAGGGGTTGGATAATGCCCATATTGCTGAAAACGAGCTGGGTTCCAGTGTTTGTTACACCGCTGCTTCTTATGAGGTTCTTCGGCGATGGCGGGCTGATCTTGCTAGCCTTTTGGAGATTCGTGATAAGCAAATCTCCCTTACGTCCCAAAATGAAAGGTTGGACAAGCAGTTGGCAGAGGCTGAGGTAGAGCTGGTGTCTCGGCAAGTGGCTATAGAGAAGTTGGAGGGCGACAAAGCCCAGATGGTTATGGGTCATATGGAGGAGAAATTGAATTTGCTCCGGGCTAGTGATTCTCAGGGCGGTATAATTTCTCGTCTGGAGAGCCGTGTTAATACTTTGTCCAAAGAGCTGGCTGCAGAGAAAAGCACTATTGCCCGGAACCAAGCGGAGATGGAGAGATGTAGGCTGCTTTTTGCCGAGGTTGAGAACTTTGAGTCCCGGATCAGACGGGCAGAAGAGGAAAGGGATTCCGTGATGGAAAGGCTTAATGAGTGTCAAAGGCAATTGACTCTTTCAAACCAGCGTGCTGTTCAAGCTGTTGATTCTGCCGAAGCTGCCAAGGCTCTCGCCATCTCACTTCAGTCCCAGCTGGAGCATGTTCGCATTGACCGGGATTGGTTGATAACACGAGGTATTCCTGCTTCATCGCGCTTCATCCGGACCAGCCAAGCATATCAAGATCGTATTAATGCTTTTTATGAGGTGGCTATGGAAGCCGGGTATCTTGGTGGGTTAGCATATGGTAATCAAATTGGCCTTGTTGGTCAAAAAGTACCCCCACCCACAGAGCAGGAAAAAGAAATTCCCACCCGGGTTGCTGATTCTATGCAGGCTTTAAGCAGTGATTCCTTGGAGGCTATCTCACAGTTGAGCAGTCATGTTGGTGATGATGGTATTTCATCTCTTCGATCCTTGCTTGAGCCTTTTGTTAAGGGCTCATCTGATGTTGAAATCTCCTCTTCTAGTAGAGATTAAAATCCCTTGTACTTTTCACTTTTTTATTTATGTTTTTACTTTGCACGTGTGGTTTGTAATATGTGGTGTGTGTTTGTGCCACTTGTCATTATTTACATTAAAGTGCGCTGACAATGGATTTGACGGCCATTGATGGCCTTTTGCATGTCATGATTACATGACGTTATGAGTCGCCAATTTCACTGTTTCCACAGATATTTGTGTCAGATTCATTAAATGCTTATCTCTTGGTCTTCCCAAGAGGATCTTTATAAGTCACTTGACTTATCAATGGTTCATTTATCCGGTGTTCGTAATTTTTCTCTCCCCCTTTTTCTTTCTTCCATGGCTAGTCGTTCAACCTCTATAATGGAATTATTGAGGGAGCTTGATGCTATTGATGGATTGCAAGTGCTCTATCAACATTCTCGTGATATGGATGGACGTCGAGATGCACTTGAAAAATTTAACTTTAAGTATGCTGATTATGTGCCTGCATGAAGATATGGAAAGACATATTCTCGTGGTCCACGAAAGTTGTTTTTTGAAGTGGATCGTGACGTTGATCAAGAGCATCTTCCAGGGCCTGACCCGAATGTGATTGTTGACATGCCGGTGGTTCATGTTCCGGAGGTTCCCATCACTTTGTTGAACGATGGTGATGGCTTTGTCAATAATCAGGAGGATCCTCATGCTGGAGCTGTTGAAGATTTTCCTGACCATCCAGTTCCCCCGGTTATTCAGGCAGAAGAATTGTTGTACACCCCTGCAGAGGTGTTAGCAATTCTGGATGGTAGGTTCTGAGAGGTCCTATGCTTGTGAACAGGCTTATTTTTGCTTTTGTTTTAACTAGCTAGTAGGGAAATGGCGTCTGGATTTTTGTCCTGCCCCCTGTTTTTGTTTTGCAATTTGGTCCCAGCTTTCCTTGATCCTCGGATCTACTTGCCTCATTGTCTCGCATCACGAGTTCTCCTACTTTGAACGTCTTCTCGAGGACTCGCTTATTGTAGTACATTTCTAGGAGTCTCTTGTACCATGCTTCGTTGACATATGCTGCCTCGCGGCGTTCCTCTAGCATCTCCAGATTTGCACGAATCAATTCTTCATTATTTACTTCGTTGCTGTTTCTTCTTAAGGAAGGGATTCCTATTTCTGCCGGGATCATTGCTTCTGAGCCGTATGTAAGACTGAACGGCGTCTCACCATTACTTGTTTTTGGCATAGTTCTGTGTGCCCAGAGGACATGTGGCAACTGTTCAACCCAAGATTTTCCTTCTGCATCCAATCGTTTCTTCAATCCCTCCAGTATGCTCCGATTTGTTCTTTCCACCTGACTGTTGCCTTGCGGGTGGGCGACGGAAGTGAAAACCTGCTGGATGTGCAGCCCCGTGCACCATTCCTTGAGCGACCTATCTGTGAACTGTGTTCCATTGTCACTGACAAGGTATAGTGGGACCCCAAAACGATAGACTATGTGTTCCCATAGGAACTTCTTGATGTTTGACGCTTCAATTTTTGCCAATGGTTTGGCCTCGACCCATTTCATGAAATAGTCAACGGCAACCACTAGATATTTCAATTTTTCCGGGGCCAAAGGGAACGGCCCCACCAGATCCACTCCCCACTTTTGGAATGGCCACGCGGCCGTGACCGGTATCAATTTGTTCTTCGGTCGTATTGTTGGTGGTGCATATTTCTGGCAGCTGATACATTTTGGCAGTTCCTCTACGGCCATGTTGTCCATTCCTGGCCAGAAATATCCCGCGTTTGTTATTTTGGCTACTACTGCTCGAGGCCCCGCGTGTATGCCACATATGCCTGCATGTATGTCTTGTATTAAGAATCTTTCTTCTGATGGTGCTACACATCGCAGAGCCGGACCTAAGTAAGATTTCCGGTACAGGTTTCCTCCGTGCATTTTGTATTGCAGGGCTTTGGTCCGTATCTTTAGTGCCTCGCCTTTACTTTCCGGGAGTGTTCCTTTTTCCAGGTATTGTTGGATGGGGGTCATCCATGATACCTCTGCCACGAATACATTGTGCACTTCCGCCATATGGGTTGATGGCTGCTTTAAGGTTTCGAGTGAACATCCTCTTCAGTACCTGAAGATGCCAGCTTGCTAAGAGCATCTGCAATGTCATTCTTGTGTCTTCGCACATGAATGAGTGTTATCTTCTCGAACTTTGACATCAGTGCTTTTGTTTTCTCCAGGTATCTTGCCATCGTGTCATCCTTGGCTTCATAGGACTCGTTAACTTGATTGTTTACTAGCAACGAATCCACATGAGCATCAACTCTTTTTGCTCCCATTGAAAGTGCCAAACGCATTCCCTCTATCAACGCCTCGTATTCTGACTGATTGTTCGAGCATTCAAAGTCAAAACGCAGCGCGTGTAAAGATTTCATTCCTTCCGGGCTAACTAGCATGAGACCGGCTCCCGCTCCTTTTCTATTTGACGCGCCGTCTGTGTACAGTTGCCATGCTGGGCTCTCGTCTCCTGTTGCAGATTCATTGTTGCTCCCTGGTAACTGTGTTGTTTCGTCCTCCGGGATTTCAGCCATAAAGTCCGCTATGACTTGCCCTTTAATGGATGTTCTTTTCTTAAATGTTATATCCAAGGCCCCTAGCTCAATGGCCCATTTCGCTAATGTAAGTCCCAAATACTAGATCTTGTTAAGTGCAAGAGATTGTTATCACTTAGAAACACCTATTTGTTAGGTGTTTTAAGTGATTAATCTTGAAAAACAAAGATACTAGATAAAACTAGCAAAACCGACACACAAGATAAAGAGATTCAAGCTTTCCATTACTGATTAACATCAAAGAACCATGGATTACACAGAATAAGTACGCACCCTTTAACTTGTGCTACCAAGATAATATCCAAAACCCTAACCCTAGAGCTGCACACAAGCATCCTTTATATAGCAGGTCAGATGGGCCTGCGCACTTAAGCTAAGTGCGCAGGGCCCATCCATTAAGTGCGCAGCCTAGGGTTTTGTACACAAACTAAGTCATAATTACATAAACAGCCCTTCTACTTACAAACTACTCAACAAGCTATCAAAAGTCTATGATCTGGTAACTGTGGTCTCAATATAACCCAACAGCTAACCACCTTGAGACTTCTGGCTGATTCAGAATTTTGCTAAAGGAAAACTGGTTAGCACTTCCACCTTGTGCCCTTGGAAGTATCGGCGTAATCGGCGGGATGCATGTACTAATGCCAACACCAGTTTTTCCAGCGTTGGATACCTTCCCTCCGGGTCGGAGAGGACCCGGCTGATATAGTATACTGGTGTCTGTAGGCTTTCCCGTTCTACTAGCAGGATCGCGCTGACCGCATGATGTCCTGCTGCTATGTACATCTTTAAGATCTCCCCGGGTTTAGGAGCAGTAAGTGTAGGCAGGTTGCCAACAAACACCTTCATTTCTTGAAACGCTTTTTCCGCCTCTTCCGTCCATCTGAACTTGTTTTTGTTCAGACATTCTTTCAGGGTGGATATGAAGAGGAGAGATCTTTCCGCGTGTCGTGCCAGAAAACGATTAATGGCTGCTAGCCTCCCGTTTAGAGTTTGAGCTTCTTTTAATGTCTTCGCGGAGGACATGCTTGTGATGGCTATTATCTTTTCAGGGTTAACCCTGAAACCGTCTTTTGACACCACCACCCCTAAGAATTTTCCTTCTTCCATTCCAAAGGAACATTTCCCGGGATTGAGCTTGATGTTGTACTCTCGCAACGTCATGAACGTTTCTTCAATGTCCGTGATGATTTTTTCCTCCGTACAACTCTTGATCACTAAATCATCGACGTAAACTTCCAGGTTATGACCAATTTGTTTCTCAAACGCTTGGTCCATTAACCTTTGGTATGTCGCTCCTGCATTCTTTAGTCCGAAAGGCATCTTTGTGTAACAGTAGATGCCGGCATCAGTGTGGAATGCAGTCTTGTCTTTATCCTCCCGGGCCATCTTAATCTGATGATATCCTTTGTACGCATCGAGAAAACATTTAAACTTGAATGGTGCTAGTGAGTCTACCTTGAGATCGATCTCCGGAAGAGGATACGCGTCTTTCGGGCAGGCTTTGTTCAAATCTTTGTAGTCTACACACATCCGCCAAGTTCCGTCATGTTTTTTGACCATGACCGGGTTGGCAACCCAAGTATGGTACTTGGTCTTCCGCAAAATGCCTGCTTCTTCCAGCTTTTTTACTTCATGAACTGCCGCGACTCGCCTTTCTGGAGCCATGCTTCACTTTTTCTAAGTGACGGTCTTGATGGATGGGTAGGTTGACAGCTTATGCTCTGCTTTCGATCTTGTTATGCCCGTCATGTCAGCGTGTTTAAAGGCAAACACGTCTAAGTTACTCCTTAGCACCTGCTTGAGCCTGTCTCGTGCTGCCGTGGACAGGGTGTCCCCTAACATAACCGTCTGTTTTGGGTATTCCGTGTTTAACACCCACCTCTCCGGGCCAATGAGTCCCGTTGGTGCCTGACGATGTGATTTGCGGCCTGTGGCCGCACAAGTTTTGTCTCTAGGCACCGTGACTGCCCCTTGGGGAGTTGGAAACATCAAGAAGCTCCTGGCCGTTGAAACCAAGGCGTCAATTTTTCCTAGAGTATATCGCCCCATGATCACATTGTATTGGGAATTGGCCGGGATGACCAAAAAGGTGACCAATACTGTTCTTTCTTTGTGCCCGTCTCCGATGGTGACCAGAAATGTGAGCTGCCCCAGAGGTTCAATGCTTTCCCCCGTGAAACCTCTCACATGACCTCTGGCAGGTTCGAGCCACCTTTGATCTTCTGGAAGCATACGCCGGAAGCATGGCTCATATATGATATCTTCAGAGCTGCCAGTGTCTACCAGAACTCTCCTCATGCTATAATCCCCTACCGCGGCGGAGATCACCAAGGCTTCCATGCTCAACATCCGGTAATGAGGAGGTATGGTAATGGGTGCCTCCATCCATGGTTCTATTTTTTCGAATGATCTTTTTCGATCGCATCTTGATTCAAACTTCACCATATTTATTTCCCAAGGTCTCTTTCCAGCAGCCTTATCCGCTCCGGCGGATGAGGTATTTGGTTTTACGTCCCTTACCAAATGTGCCAACTTTCCTATCTTGAAGAAGTACTCGATTTGTTTCTTCAGCTGGAAACAATCGTTTGTCTCGTGCCCAACACCCTTAAGATAGGCACAGTATTTAGATTTGTCTTGAGATGGCGATTCCTTCAAAGGGCGAGGCGTGTTAAGCCTCAGATCTTCAGATTCCAATATTTGGAGTGGTGTTTTTGTTAGCTCCGGATATTCGAATCTTGGCGTCGACGAGCTTTCTCCTTTTCCCATGAATGTATCTTGGGACCTTCGGATCGTCGTCGATCATCTCTTCGATCTTCCCGGCTATCATTCCGGGAGTACGGGTGCCTATCCGACCTTCCCTTGTTCTTGGAGCTTTGCTGCTCCCGGAAACTTTCAGAGTTTTTGACCGCGTCTTTTTTCTTTCTTACGGCGTGGTTCATGGCTATGGATTTTTCTTGTTTTACATATGCCTTCGCAATGGTCATCATTTCGTCCATGGTCTGCGGGTAGCCTGTCGGGCCGTGTAGTTTTCGTAACAAACCATCGTCATTTACCCCCATGGTGAAAGCGGTACATGCTAACTCCTCGGTGAGCCCGGGGATCTGCAATCTTTCTTTGTTGAATCGAATGATAAAATGCTCCATTGACTCATTATCCCTTTTCCGTATGTGCATTACTTCATCTCTGTATTTGGTGTGCCTTCTTTGTTGACTGAACTGCTGTGAGAAACCCTTCACAATTCCATTCCAGTTGGATACGGATCCGGGCAGTAGGCTATCCCACCAGACCCATGTTGCTCCGACAAGAGTCTGGACAAACATGTAACACCAAGCTGGCATGGGCCAATCCTTCGATCGTCACGCAGACTCAAAAATACTCAAATGGTCATCCGGGTCCCCAGTGTCTTCGTATTTTCCCACAGTTGATGGCAACTTCAGATTGGGAGGTAAAGGGGCGTTGGCTATCCGGGTGGTGAACTTTGAGTATGTAACCATCGCTTGAGGTCGGTAGGGTCGAGTCAAGTCTTCATCGTCCCCTTCTTCTCCGTGATCAGGAACGCGGTTACGCGCTACGTCTTGTGTCCCGGGCTGTGACGTTTGAGGTAATGGCTGGCCTGATATTGGTGTGTCTTCATACGACAATCTTGTCCTTACTCCCTCGAGATGAGTCCCTGTATTCTATGGAGTCGGGTCTGTTGTGTTTCCCGGTCCCGTCATCATGGGTTGAGTTGGTGGGTACACATAAGGGAAGGTGTATGGGTATAGGCTTCTCGCCACGAGAGGATACATGTATCCATAAGGTGGCATTGGGAACTGTGGAAAGTATGAATGGTTTCCGGGGGTGACCGGGGTGTATGTGGTGAAAGCCGGATGTGCTGGTGCTGTCATGGGTGCGGATGTCACAGACGCGTTAATTACCGCGGAGAACAAGGGCAAACTTGCAGCTGCAGTCATCCATGATGTGACTGTTGGAATAGGTGGGTCTCCTACGACCATTACAGATGTCGTTATTGGTCTTGGGTAAGCGTTAGCCGAAGTAGGCCTGTCAAACGAGAGTGTGGAGACAGCTGATACCGCGGGAGGCATAGATCGCAACCCGCTTTGTGTTGCCGGTAATGATTCGAATCCCGGGGGCTGCTCCATCAGTATTTCTTCATCTATGGGTTCCGCTGAGTAGCGGTCCTCTCCTGGTCTCAACAGGATTTCGGACACTACTCCAGGTTGAGCTGTGTTGTTTGTCGTCATTTTGATCGAGTGAGAAAAATATCTTTTTGCCTTGTTTCCGTCCCACGGATGGCGCCAATGAAGAAGTAAGAACCTGGGTAATGCTCTGAATCTTCTAGATGATACAAAAAGATCTTCCCAATTTGTTCAAAATGAGTGTAAAGATAGCTCCTGCAAAAGAGAACACCGTTAGGACTCGCCACAGGATTGGGGGGTAACCCTGTGACCACCCTCCGGCGTGAGAATAAGTAATGTTTTATGGTAAATGTGAGAGTAGTAAGAGTGAGAATAGAGATGATGACGATGTGTCTTGCTTTTACCTTTCATCCTCCTTTTATAGCTGTTGTTTTGCTATTCTCCCGTTCTCTTTGCGAAAAGAGATAATTGTTGCATGATTGTTTGTCCATTGACTTCGCCTTTTGACCATTATTGCATTAATTCTATTTGACTATTTATGTTGACCAATTTTACTCCTTCGAGTTAGTTGGGTCTTTCTTTATTGGGCTTATGTTAATGTGGTATGGGCCAGATTTATCTGGGCCCTACCTCGTCAATAACAAATAAAAGAACAATAAAAATGTATAAACAAATACGAAGATGAATCGGTGAATTACATAATTATTTTTAATAAGTAAAATAATATTATACGCATTGAGCGAACGAACCGACACCTGATAACGAACATGTCCCGTAACCGCTTGATGAGTCATAGGAAGGACACTTGTCCTCTCCAATCTCTTGACACCACTTCAATCCAAACCATTAGAGGGTTAATGGTTTGGTTAAAAACCACTATAAAAACCCCTAAAAACCCACACCTCTTCATTTTGATCAGATATCATTCCCACACACATAATAATACACAGGAGAGAGAGAGAGAGTGAGCCAAGGAGGCTCCCAGCCACCACCTCCACGGCGGAAAGCCGGCGGCGCCCTCCCCTTCTGTCCAGTACAGCCACCAAACGACAACTACAACCACCTCGTACCATTTGCACCAAGAGAGAGAGAGAACTGAGAAAGTGAGACAGATAGAGAAAGCTTAAGAGAGAGAGAAAGGAACTTCGGTCGGATCTAGTCAGTGACAAAGAAGAAGAAGACTCGACGGTGATGGTGATGTGCAGGCTTTGTCACGAGGTACCGTCGAACAGGTGAAATCCCAAGAAACTCTTTTCCTTTACTAAAATCCTTAGATAGTTATGGTGATGATTATAGAGCAGCGATTCATGATGGATATGATGGCTTCGGCTCATAGTGGTGGAGTATATTGGGGGTTTGAAATCGGTATAAAGATGGCTCGGTAGCGGTGATGATTAGGTGTAGTGGTCGGAGGCGGTTCAGGGTGGTGTTTGGGGTTGCTGTGGTAATGTCAATATGGTATAGATAATTGTTGTTGATGATGGTGATGGCTAAAATCGGTCAACAAGGTTCAAGGGGTGGGTCATGAAGATTGCTCGATGATTGTGTTGCTATGGTGGTGGTTAGGATGATGTTTAGCGATGGGGAAATTCTGTTGTGGATTGTGTTTTGGTAGAAACAGTAGTGACGTTTATGGTGCAAAGATTGGGTTCAAAGCATGGGTCCAACAAGACGGTCAACATGAGTCAACGGTCAAACCTGACAGTCAACACGAACCATGAACCGAGGAAGAGGTATAACCAGGCTCGCTAACTTGATATATGTAATTAATTATAAACTATTTATTTATATAAGCTACGTGTGGTACTTGACGAGCTTCTACGAACCAAGACCAAGATCACAAGTTAAATCGGACATTAGTTATATACCTTGAGCTTGACATATGGAATGGATATAACTAATTATATTAGCTAATCGGATCGATCATGATTAAGGATAATTGGACATAAAGGATAGACTTGGAAACATAAGATTTGGACTTGAACATATAACCAAAACATAACTAAATATTATTCTTAGCTTGTATTAGCATATAAGGCGTGAACGCAAATATAGAGACGAATCATATTAGTACTTACACTTGATCATTTGGACAAGAGATATTAATTGTGACAAAGAGACATTGGAGATCATAGACTCGGAACTTTGGGCATTAAGGACTTGAGACACAAATTAGATTATAATAATATATTGTAAATATATAGACATATACAAAGATATATTAGATATTGACTTATAGATTAAAGCGGATACTAGTGTGTGACAATTGACCAATGGGACTAAGATGCGACTAGACATTGATATGCAAGGTTTTAACAGGATTGTAACCATCACCCAGTAGATACGAATGGATAGACTAGGAACCATGCGCCCAAGCTCGTCCACACGCATGACCTTTGTAATCAAAGACCGAACACTAATAATATTTATCGACTCAGGATTCGAACATGAGAATACTAGTACGAGATATCACGCGCCTCGATTATTATAAACTATTCATATGCATTACTTCAAGGTGAGTCCAGTGAACCATCCCCTATTTTTTTGTTTTAAACTGTTTTAGGGTGAATACATACTTCCAGTGGCTAACCAGTAGAATGTGATAAACCAGTGATGTGACAAGATGTGCTCCCGACAACCGAACCGTCACACTCATTAACCCAATGGGAGATTGGGCCGCCTAATATGTGGGTAGTACTACTTGGGGAATCCCCCGCACGCTGTGGACCCGAAAGCCCGGGAAACCCTCCACTGAGGTATGTGTCATGTATTTTGCCATGGGAGTCCATAATGGGAGCAGATGGATCCAGTGTTAGGATTGGGGTGTGACTTGTACATCACCAGTGCTAAACCATGAGTTGAACCGTATGAACTTATTAAACTTGTTTTTGAACTATAAACTGTTTTGAGATGATAAACTTATTTTGAAAACCATTTAAATGCACTCACGGACTCACCAACATATTTGTTGACCCAAACTCTTTTAAGCATGTGTTCAGGTACTACTTATGGATGGATGTGAAGTATAAGGTCATAAGCAAGCTTGGGTATTAGAGATGCGTACGGATATAACTACAAGGTAGAGGATTGCTAAATGCTTTATAGAGGATACCTAGTTCAAGGACTGCACTACTTGGATATTAGGGATACGTTCAGTAGATACTGCTACCGCTAGTGGACCTTTCATCCAAAGCTGCTCCGACGAATGCCACGATTCGTCCCTGCAATGGTTAACTATTTTAAATATGTATTAGATTGTATTATTATTTTGGATTAGAAATTGTATAAAAACCTTTAAATATAATAATTGTTACTTCCGCTGTGCAAGTTTGGTATTAATCTGCATTCCGACCAGGCCCACCTGGGTCGGGTTGTGATAGTTCCTAAGGGTGAAGGAGTCCACTCATTCGCTTAGACCGCTTCGTGTCCCATAACCCATTCATTATCAGACCTTTAGCGAGGGGTGCAGCACTATAAATATAATGTGTTCTTTCCTAGCCTGTTTAGTTGTCATTTTGAGAGAAAAACATGGTGTAATTGATCTGATTATTGTAACACTCGAGCTCTATTATAAATAATCATTTATCATTGAAAACCATATTTGGGCAACTCGTATTTGTGTGTCTATTATTTATTGATAATACACTAGTTTCCAAACACAAAACAAGGATTCCACACTTTGTTTTGTCAAACCCGTGATTGTCGGTTATCCAAAATCGGTCCTACAAGTGGTATCAGAGCTTTGGCTCGTATGACAGGGGTTTTGGTAACAAATTTTGTGCAAAGACATCAGCTTTTTACTAGTTTTTGAGGTTTTGGGTTTTGAAAAACTTGGGTTTTATAAAAAAAAAAATCACATTTTCAAATATTTAAATGATGTGTTGGTGTTAAAAACTTGTGTTTTCAATTGGGTGATCCTAAACTATTATTACAACTTTCCTAAACATCCGATCATCAAATACATTAAGTTTGAGTGAGATTTGAGCACAAACGTCAATTTTCGTCAAAAACAATGTTGCATATCGATTTTTAGCGAAGGGCTCCTTACACACGAAGGGGTCAATAGCAAAGAGGTCTCCTGTACATGAAGGAGTGACTCCTTCATCTTGTTTTTGAACCCCTTTGCCTAAAGTCCCCATTCACCTAAACTTAAAATTTTGGAACCCTTTTGCCTATAAACCCAACCGCTTCACCTGTTTTCTCAACTTCTTTGCCTAGGTCAACATCCCTTTTCCCTAGAACAAGCCCTTTGCCAAAATTACAATGTTAGTCAACCCTTCACCCAAAATTAAACCTCTTCGTGCAAAAAGTTAAGTTTTGGATATTTTGACTAAGTATCAGACTGTTTTGGACTATAATTGGACTGTTAATAATGGCTAATCCTTGAGCTAACCTAAATCAACTAAGAAAATCATATGAACAACCATCAATGAATGTACCGACTAACCATGGGCATATTCAGCTAAACGTAATGCGCAATGGATGCAACAACAACAACCATATGTTGCCCGAACAAATCCATGGGTGTTGGCTGCTTAACAATACGCTCAGCAGCAAATCTCTCGGGCACGAAGTCCTGGGCACTTGCTGCCGCTGCAACTCTACAAAGTTACCACATTTCAACGATGCTGATGAGTGACTTAGAAACCGGGACTTCCAACAAGGCACCGAAGTTATAGCATATGTCCGAGTATCATTCATGGAAGGGTAAATTCAAGACACATGTTGAGGTTATTGATGGGGAACTATGATTGCGATAGAGAACGGATATGCTAGGCCAATGGTTGAAAATTCAAATATTCAGGTAGCCTTGGATGACATGAGTGAACTGCAAAGGCGTAAATTTAATGTTGAGAAAAAGGCGATGGCTACTATTACTCAAGCACTTCCAAAGGATATCTTGCAGTAGTTTGCACAATGTACGACTTTCATAGATGCTTTGGGGCGTTTTAGCAAAACGGAATGAAGAACGAACACGCAAAGCAAAAACTGATCAGCTTCAAAAGGAGTTTAAAAACTGTAACAACCGAGAAATTTTTTTTTTTCTTAGCAACTTCAAGAATTTTCGGGACGAAAATTATTTCAAGAAGGGGATGATGTGATACCCGGCAAACTCAGGTTAACTTTCCTAACAAACCCTTAAGTCTACCTTAGCAAAACATTCATTAAACGAACTTAACTGAGTTAGTTAAGTCAGTTCGGTGATTCGAGGAATCACCGGGTCACACACACACGAGGTTTGAACCCCGAGCGTTGGTGAAATAATAAAATACATGAATCGTGTTTTGGTTCGTTTGAAATTATGTACAAATACGTGACTATGTGAGACCATGTGGAATTATTTGATAATTAGTGATATTCCGTGATTATACGGTATCAGGTTCATGACCGAGAGGGAACGGACCAGAACTCGAAAACATATTATAAATACTATGTTCTAGAGTGTGTACTTCATGTCTAGTATTTAATTGCAAGAAAATTAAACAAAAATAAAGATAAATAGAAATTTAAGTAAAATAGTTGGAATTGCATTTGATATATAACTAAACTAGCTTATACCTCGGGAGCGTCCCAGAATACACAGATTCTAGTTCAAATATTATGATTTAGGATGTCCAATGTATGCATTTTTATTTCCATCTCAATAAGTCTATAAAAACTCATAATCTTCCATAGATGTCGATAATTTTCTACACCTACTGTCAACCCTCACCAACCAACAAACTATACAAACTTCTAATTCAAACCATTATGAACCAAAATTGAACTTACCAGTTACCAATAGTTATTTACTTATGGTTATTTAACATCATTACAGCTGAATTCAAACTTGTTGCTAGCAAATATCCACTCAAAGTCTCAAGGTACATAAACATAATCACATCTCTCCAATCCCTCGCACTCAATCACTGCATGTCCATAGTATTCTAATCAGTAATAACTCATATTTCCTAACATAAAACCTAATAACTAATCAGCTAAACAATCACGTAAGTAAGCTGCAACTATTCAAAAACTCATCACATCTCCCTAATCTCTCATATTCTAATGACTCCTATAATTCCTAACCTAATCAACTAAACAATCACTTAAGTTGGAAGTTGCAACCATTGAAAAACTTATTACATCTCTGTAATCTCTCACACCAACCATCTTGAATAATTCCAGTAACACAATTTGAAGATCGAACAACAATGCGTTCCTATTAAGCAGTAAATTAAAACTGAAAACAACAACAGATAGAGAGATATCAACATATGGAATAGTAAAAAAATTAATACCTTTAGTTTACGCCAACCCCATTCATTTACTGTTCCATCATGCTCTTTAACCATGAGGTTGTCAATTTTGGTCTGTTCAATGGGATTCTATAAGTATATAAGATATTATAATCAATACCAGGGTTAAAATTGAGCTTGTATTCTAAATTATCAAATGAAAAAAGATGACAAAAAGAGTGTAGATGACATGCCTTGCCAATCAAAGTAGGACCAATATCCAATAAAACACAAGGATTCTTCTTCTTACTCATTTCTTCACAATGCAGACCCTAAACCACTCAATTAACATAAATAAAATTAAAATTTAAAGCACTATAAGTTAATAAAAATGCACATGTTTAAATAAATAATACAACCTTAAACCCTAGCAGTGGGAGGTTACGATAATTATAATTTTTTGATATGGTTTGTGTAATAATATTTGTGTGAATATGACAATATTATGATTAATATAGGATAGGAAAGAGAAACCGAAAGATCTGATGGGTTAATTAAAAGTTTGAAGTGAAAGAAGACATGGGTGAAGGTGTCGATTGAGATTAAATACGATGTAATTAATGATAGAGAAGAAACTTACCGGCGGACGCAGGAGGTGGTGATCCATGTAGGGTTTTGATATTATTAGGAGAAGGGGAGAAGCGGCGGCGGTGGTGCAAGAGAGAGAGAGAGCAATCGGTGATGTATAGGAGGTTGAAGGAGGTAATATTTGTTTAGGTAAAAGAGGATGAGTCGAGAGAGAAAGAGTAGAGAGAGCAGGAGAGCCTAGAGTTTTGGTTTGTGAAAAAGGGAACGAGAACGGGATGGGGTAGTAGGGTTTTCTAATCTATAATATTTTTGAATTTATTAAGAAACTAAAAAACCTTAAAAATCTCTGATGGTGTCACATGGCATATTCAAAGGAGGAGGAAATGCACCTATGAGTAACATGTCATCATTAACACCTTTCCTTTATATATATTAATAGATAATAGATAATAGACTAGCATGCTTAACCTTTAGGAGACATAGTCATCATTAACACTTTTCCATCCTGGCAGCTCCAGAAAAGATATGCAAGTGATCCTCGGGGTCACCTGTGTCATCATAAATTTTATGTGGGAAGGCATTTTCAACTTAGTAGGGAACTCGTTGTCAGCGATTTGTGGAGAGAAGCATGAGAGACTGTTAGGCTTGTAGGGTTTGTTCATATCATTTTTATGTCATGAAGTTAAAGACTTGAAGGCTTTCACGTGTCATCATGTAGTTGGTTCCCATAGGCATGCTCATGGCTGCACTCCGAGCCATAGGTAAGGAGGTCATCGCTTATTCCAAATAGGTAGGTACAGGGGGTGGAACGCTCGAGACCGGTGATTGTAAGAGTTGGTATAGAGCGAACTCATGCCCTATGGGTGCAATTGGGACCAAAGGTTGGGAAGTGAACAAAGGGAAAGTAGTTCAGCTCGGTCTTCCAGGCTGATAAGGGCTGGGGTTGAAGGGAGTAAAGGCTGAGCTCGGACCAGCTCCTAGGTGAGAAGGTGTAGCTTTGGAGCTTGAGGAGGGAATGTAAGAAGGATGTGGTGGTTGTAACACCCCAACCGATGGCGGAAACATCGAGGTGTCACGTAGTGACGATTGTTCAATAGCTCATGGACTAAAAGTGTAAATATTGATATATTGATTAAATAGTTTATTACATTGAAATGAAATACAACGATTCTAAATGCTAATTAACTGAAATACAATGAATCCAAAATCTAAGTAAAATTCCAAAAGCTTAAAAGTCATCTCATAAATAACCTGAAACATGTACGAAAATAGTATATGTCAATACAAAATGTATTGGTGAGCATACCCTGTTTGAATACATATAGTAGAAAAAGAGTTTCGCAATTCACGTGTTATATTGTCTACAATTTAGTGTTCAAGCTGCGTACAGATGCCACCCAAAATCAAACCTTTAAGAATAAAGAATCAAGAATCATATATATAATAGTCGCTCATAAGTATCATTATATATATTAGGCGACAAGACAACGTAGTTTACACATAACAATAATCAAGTACTATTTATTGCTATGCTAGGCCCCACCGGGTTAATGATTAAGGTCATAAGTACACGCTATCAGCGAATCAACAAGTAAAACACATCAAGAATTGTGATTGTGAATATGATAATAAAACATGTTTAAGTGAGTGAGATAAATAAGCGTACATGAGTCACCCCAAAAGTGTAAAAGCAAAAAAGGGGAAAGATATACTCACTGTTTGCAAAAGCGATCAAAATCCAACTTAAGCGGTCGCGAACTAAGTAATGAGAATTCCGAGGAATTCAACCGATAAAGTTTAAGAATACTAATAAGGGAATGTCTAACATTCTAAGGTATCTAGGATCTAAGGCATTAGGGTTTGCTAAGTCGATTTGGGGAATTATAGTTTTTATGATAAATCACATTAATGTAAAAGTTGTATGTCAATAATATGTCAAAGTTTGTAAATGTGGTTTAGGTAATATAATTATTACCAATTGAATATTTCGAGAAAAATATCTTTTGAATAATTAAGGCAAGATAACTTAGTTAATTACTTTAATTAATTATTGTAAATAAATACAATAATCATTAATATTGAAACAAATAATTATGAGTTACACAATGCTCCAAACAAATGAGAATTGAGATTTTCAAACATAAGACTATCTTTATTTTATAAGAAAAGTATTTATAAAATAGATGTTAAATAGTATAAATAAATAAATGATTAATATAATTAACCATAAATAAGACTTAAAAAACAAGACATGATCCTAAAATATTATTTTTATAGAAAATTGTTGGATCAGTTTGCTCTTTTTGCTAAGTAAGAACTTGCTATCTTGACACTTAAGTGTTTAGCAAGTCCTTGTAAATCAGATTATAAGCACAGCGGAATGTTATAAGTTAAAGCAACACTTTTTACACTAAGGCAGAGTTATAACTCCCCCTTGATGTTTGAAACTAATAAATGACAAAGTATTTATTATGAATCTAAGTTGTAAATGAGAATTAGATACTTAGAGAGATTCACAATAAATACAGAAATGGAATAGAACAATGAGAGTGTTTGAAGGATTTTTCTATTAAAATCAATATCTAAAATAGAAGGTTGAAGCCTCCTATTTATAGACGTTTACATGCATGTATCTTGCCTAAAAAGCAAGTAAAGAAACTACAGTGACAAGTTGCACAAGTTGCAACATTGAAACAAACAAATACAGCTAAAAGTAATAATAAACAACAAACTACTGATGCAAAAAGGCGGTGGGAAATATCTATTGCTAAGTGCTGATGAAGGACAACTACTGAAGAGTAGTTTTGTCTTCAGTACTTCTGAAGTGAACTTGTCTGGTTTGGACTTCAGAACTTCTGCAACTTCAGCACTTCTCATATCTTCTAATCAGCAGTTTCTTGTCTTCTCTTCAGTACTTCTATACTTAGCCAAAATGACAGAAGTGAATTAGACTAAGGTTTACAAAAGTGGTTTCACCAATCCTCTTTGTCCTAACAATCTCCCCCTGGATTGATGAAGCCAAAACCTTACTAATTCCTTATGTGTTTCTTCTGTCTTGAACAATCTTCCATATCTCTTTGTACATGGTGTTCTTGAGCTGGTTTAACTGACCATCAGATAGAGATCCTCTCTGTGGTTCTAGATGTTGAATTGTGAGCAGGTCTTGTGTTGACAGTTTCTTCAGATCACTGATCTTCTTGTAAGCCCTGCTTGAGAGGTCTCTTCTTGTCAACAGTACTGAGTTGTTATCAGTAAGTGACCATCTGATGATAGGGATCTTTGACTTGTTAAAGTCAGAAGAATAGGGAACCAGACTTGTCCCTTGGGTTGATGGTCCTGAGTGCTGGATGTCTTCAGTTTCAGATAGCCTCAGGTGGGATTCTCTTCCTTGTTGTTGTTGCATATCAGGCATCTGAACAGTTGGGAGATGGTGTTCAGTCACTACTCTGGTATGCAGTTTTTCTTTGATGGTCTTTTGTATTTGATAAGCAAAAGTGGAAGGATCCCTGAATTGTGTTAACAGAGGTTTCTCCTCAATGTCAAAATCTGAATGGACTATTGAACTTCCTTCAAGTAGTACCATTTTAAAATCAGTTTTGACATTGTCCTCTGCCTTCTTCTTCTGAGTAGCAGTTCTTCTAGATGCACCAGAAGTTCTAACTACTGATCTTGAAGGATCAGCAGTTTGAAACTTCTCAGGATTTGCAGCCTTGGCAGCCAAGTATTTTCTATAAGTATCCATCAGTCTTTCTTCTTTCCATCTGGATACTGAGGCTTTTGAACCATATCCTTCTGCTACTAACTCTTCTATTATCTGGGCTCTCTTGGCCTTTCCATCTTTGCTTGTGGCCACTTTGTCTGCAAGCAGTTGTGCTCTTCTTGTCAGCTCTTGCATAGAGAGTCCTTTGAGTGTAAAGGCTTTAGTCTTGCTGTTCTTGGTAATATAAGACACCAGTTGTTGTCTTTTATCTTGTTCAGCAATCTCATCAAGGTTAGCCTGCCTTTGTAGTTCAGCTGCATAAGCCTGAAGTTTTTCTTCATGGCTTAAATCCAAATCATCCCTTTCTTCCAGAGATTTCCAAATCTGATCTTCTCTGGCCTTCTTGTTGGCTGCAATTAAGCTCTTCTCTAGTAGTTCAGCTGATTGAGAGATAGGAGAAGGGTTTAATACAGTCATTGTAGTAACAGTTGTAGGCCTGATGGGATCAGATGTTGGTTGAATGGGAGCAGTGGTTCTGGAAGGTTCAGTTGTTTGAGGTTTGGAAGTGTTAACTTCTGATGTGTTGACAACTGCTGATGGTTTGTCAGCTACTGAAGGATTGTCTTCAGTACTTTCTGATTCTTCATCAGAAGTTTTGTCATCAGAAGTTTCTTCATTTTGCCTTAGGGATTCTTCAGATGTTTGGGTCTCATCTTCTTTCTCTGCAGCTTCAATTTCTTCTATTGAGACACCAAACTGTTTGGCCAATTTTTCTTTCCTGGCCTGATCTTTTTGATCTCTTTCAAGGAGTGCCACTCTTGCCCTTATCCTGGCTTGGAATGACTCCTTAGGTTCCCTGATCTTCTCCCCCTTTTTGGATTCATCAATTTTAACCCTTGAAGCAGAGGGTTGGGAGAATTGTCCTTGAAGATGAGCAATCTATTTGCTGTTGAAGTCTGTTTTGTTGGACTGATCGTTCATTTTTGTCTTGATCACTCCAAATTGGTTCTTGATGGACAGCTCCAAGTCAGCTGTATATGTTTGGAAGTGATTTCTGGTGAGTGTATTCATCATGTGGTACAGGGGACCCTCTGGGCTGCATAGCTGGTTCAGGTCTATGCTTGTTTGCCCAGGGAATTGGGTAGGCATTTGTTGTGAAGGGGGTGTTTTTGGGAGATCCTCATGTTGTACAGAGGATGCCACTCTAGGGGTTTTAGGGATTGAGTGGGCTTTAACTTGTGCAGAGGTGACTGGCTTCTTGAGCCTGGATACCTTTGCAACAGGACCTTCAGAAAGTGCCGTCAATTCAGTAGTTTGAGTGTGTGAAACATCATCCAAACTAATGGAATCATCTGAATCCCTGATGTTGCCCTCAATGAGGACTGTCTCAGTTAAATCATGAGCTGAGCCCAACTCAGTTCTCTCATGAACCTCTTTTTCTTGGTACTGAGGATTTCCTACTTCAGGCATTAAGCCTTCATCAGTAGTTGCCACATCTGAGGTCTTAGCTATGTTACTTCTATCCTCAGATCCACCACTGGGTGGTAACTGAGTAGTAGCAGCCTCAGATGCCCCAAGAGTCTCTAAAATTGGGCTTAAAGACTCTGGTCCACCCTCATCTCTTGGGATAGGGCTAGAGATGTCCACATCCATGTCTGATGTAGTAGTTATGTCCCCTGTTTGTTGTGGTTGTAGGGGACTGACATGATCAGATGGGACATTCTCTTTTAGCCCAGAGAGAAGTTTGGCAATTTCTATTGCCTCTTGTTCAGAAATTTGTGGGGTTGGTTCAGTAGTTTGGGCAATAGGTGGTGAAAGTTGTTGTTCAGCAGTTTCAAAAGAAGAGTGTGTTTGATATGTTTTTCTAAGTCTTTTTCTTTTGAATAAAACGGTTATGGGTGCTCTTGGTAGGGTTTGAGATGGATGAGACTGAGAGGGTGTTTCAGTCTCATCTATTTGAAGAGCAGAATGCTCATGAGCATGTTTAGGCATCTCAACCTCCTGAACAGCTTTTCTTTTGGGTTGGTGGGGTGCAGTTTTTGTTGGCTTGGGCTTTTTGGCTTTTGGTGGTGTGAGTTTGGAAGATGTGGGCTTCAGGGGGACTTGTTGTTGTTCTCCCTGATCATCTTCTGGCCAGGCAGCCGGTTTGTTATGCCTTGAGTATGCTTGTGATGTTAAAGGATTTAAAGTTGAAATTTTTCCCACAAGCACCTCATTACCCAGTTCCCCTATTATGCATTGCATAATGAACCTTGGGTATAACAAAAACTTTTTCTTGGTATTATTGTGATGTAACACCAACTCATTGAAAAATAGTTTTGATGCCCTGAATTTAGTTTCACTCACAATGGAATGAAATATTGGTTGAAAAGTGGAGGGCATCTGGTCATAAGACCCTGTTTTTGGACTCAAACACATAATAATATAATGAAACAAAAGCTTGTATTTTGGTTCAAAATATTTTTTGAATATTGTAGCATGGGAGAGAGTACCTTGATAACCACACTCAGTCATGGTTAGATGAATATCAGTGTTAGCAACATGGTCAGGGGCAGTTACATCATCCAGACCCAGTCTTGTTGCTAGTGTGGCCGGTGTGATGGTCAGTTGTTTCCCTTTTATCCTTGAGTTGAGGGAAATGACCTCATCACCCATTGTAACCGTCTCAGCATTTGCCCAGAACTCATTCAGAGTTTCAGTGTGAATTGGTGGGTTTATTGTGAGAGCAGTAAAATATTGGGATTTGACGACAAGATCAATGATCTCATCGTATTGGGACCAGCCTTCTTGTTTTTCAAGAAAGGCTCTTTGATTGTGCCCCTGTTTTAGAACTAGAGCCATGTGGTTTGGGTTTTTGATCGAACAGTGGATTTGCAGGTATAGGTTATTGCGAGAGTTTTGAGAGAGAAGGAGGGATATTTTGAGTTTGAAAGGATAAGTGTGTAGAAAAGGTATTTATTAGAAGTTTTAACCGCTTGAATCTTCTTTATTAGAAGTTTTAAAACCGCCTTTGGTTAAAAATCTCTTTATCAGAGGTTTTAAACTGATTAGGTCAAACCTCTGATGATGGGAAAAGTCAGATTTGCCCTTTTGACTTAAACTGCTGATGAAGGATTACTTCATCAGTAGTTCCCATTTTCTCTTTAGCAGTTTTAACATCTGATGAGAAATGTTTTTATAAATACTTTATTCATAACTTCTGAAGGTTATTTTATCAGAAGTTACACACTTTTTCAGAAAATTATCCCCATACTGATGATTTTTGTTCATCAGTAGTTTCTCTCAAACTGATTTTGTTTTTCAGAAGTTTTTTTTCAGACTTTTGTCTTTTGTAAGTGAAAACCAGAAAAAAGAAGGAAAAGGTTAACTTGGATTCCACCAAGGTAGACAGGATGGAATCAAGGATGGAAAAAGGAAAAAGAAAATGTTTTATGCATAACAGTAGTGATTGATGTAGAAGTTTGATGTAGAGTTGGGTAGAATCAAGTGTTAACTTGGATTCTAACTGATATGCAAAAAAAAATAAAAATAAAGTAAACACTTACAAATTTAGCATTCCAAGCATGGATACTAACTTCTGATATGTTGATGTGTCAAGGGGCTTAGTGAAGATGTCAGCTATTTGATTAGCTGTTGCTACATGCTTCACCTCAATCTTGCCTTTTTCATAGCAATCTCTTATGAAATGGTACCTGATCTCAATATGTTTGGTTTTTGAGAACTGTACCGGATTTTGAATGATGCTAATGGCAGATTTGCTGTCTACAAACAAAGGTGTCTTGGTCTCTTTGATTCCATAATCAAGAAGTTGATATTGGAGCCATTGTATCTGTGATGTACAACTTGCAGCTGCAATGTATTCAGCTTCAGCAGTTGAAGTTGCAACAGATGTTTGCTTCTTTGATTGCCATGACACTAGACAGTTACCCAGGAATTGACAACCACCAGATGTTGACTTTCTTGTCATCTTACACCCTGCATAGTCACTATCTGAAAAAGCTGATAACTTGGTATTGCTTGAAGCAGGATACCAAATTCCCAGTGTTGGAGTTCCTTTCAGATATCTGAAAATTCTTTTGACTGCTATAAGGTGTGATTCCCTTGGTGCTGATTGATATCTAGCACAGACACATGTTGAGAACATAATATCTGGTCTAGAAGCAGTTAAGTATAAAAGGGAACCTATCATGCATCTGTACATGGTTTGATCAACCTGTTTTCCTTGATACCAATGTTGGATCAGTTTGCTCTTTTTGCTAAGTAAGAACTTGCTATCTTGACACTTAAGTGTTTAGCAAGTCCTTGTAAATCAGATTATAAGCACAGCGGAATGTTATAAGTTAAAGCAACACTTTTTACACTAAGGCAGAGTTATAACTCCCCCTTGATGTTTGAAACTAATAAATGACAAAGTATTTATTATGAATCTAAGTTGTAAATGAGAATTAGATACTTAGAGAGATTCACAATAAATACAGAAATGGAATAGAACAATGAGAGTGTTTGAAGGATTTTTCTATTAAAATCAATATCTAAAATAGAAGGTTGAAGTCTCCTATTTATAGACGTTTACATGCATGTATCTTGCCTAAAAAGCAAGTAAAGAAACTACAGTGACAAGTTGCACAAGTTGCAACATTGAAACAAACAAATACAGCTAAAAGTAATAATAAACAACAAACTACTGATGCAAAAAGGCGGTGGGAAATATCTATTGCTAAGTGCTGATGAAAAACAACTACTGAAGAGTAGTTTTGTCTTCAGTACTTCTGAAGTGAACTTGTCTGGTTTGGACTTCAGAACTTCTGCAACTTCAGCACTTCTCATATCTTCTAATCAGCAGTTTCTTGTCTTCTCTTCAGTACTTCTATATTTAGCCAAAATGACAGAAGTGAATTAGACTAAGGTTTACAAAAGTGGTTTCACCAATCCTCTTTGTCCTAACAAAAATGAAAACTTTCTGATGTAAATAAATGAAAATAATTTTCCCATAATTTTTCTAAACTTATTTATATTTAAAATTGATTTAATGAATTTAAATCATGTTTAAATGATTAAAAATAGGAAAAGTCAATAAAAATAAATGTTTTCTGATCCAATAATTTTTATCTCAGTTCATGATGATTAGAAATAATTTCCCAAAATGTTTGAGATTAAATATATTAAAAATGAATTTTTAATCAATTAAATATGATTAAAAAAAATTAAATCAATAAATATATAAAAATAAGATATTTTCCAGAAAATAAAAGTGTGGTAATTTTCTTTATGGTATCAAGATGCTACTCCTAAATTTTTGGAGAAAAAAATGAATTTATGATGAATATTGTAAGATTAATATATTTATATAGTTAATATATTAATAATAAAACAAAAATCTGAAAAAAAAAATAGAAAACGTGGGCGGGTGTGAGGTTCGAACACGGGTACCCATGCCACACACAAGGACATCAACTACTCCACCACCAGTGTTTATTGTTAACTTCATTCAAAAAAAAACATTTTATGTTATAACAACTATTCACCTTCTTCCCCAAATACAACCTAAGAACCCTAACCCTAGAACCTAAATTAATAAACCCATCCATACATGATAACTAATCTGTAATAGAGGGCTTTCATTCACAACTAGACAAGAATCAAAACGACATAATAATATTGGGCTTACATCACGAATTGAGGGTTGAAAATGAAGCTTTTTAGTCGAACAGAAAGCCTTCGATTTGCAGGCATTTGGGACGAGTTTGGATGCGTTTTTCTTGTGGGTTTAGAGCAATATCAAGTGCAGAAAGTTAACGGAATGGTAAATTTATATAGAGGGTGGTTAAAAGTCAAGTCTTGATTCGATTTAAACATACGGTCGGTTACACTCTTTAAATCATTATTAAAGTTCATTAAACACGTTAATTGTCCGTTAAAAAATGAGGGGAAACGACCAGGACTTGATGAAGAAACGTATTGCATTAATTATTAGGGGTAATGGTGCATTAACACGCGAATAATGTGGTTGCCGGAAAACAGTTCGCGGCCGGAAAAGGCGCCAGAAAACTGAGATACAAGGAGGAGGAGGCAGATTTCTTTTAAACCTTTTGGTAATTGGCAGTATTAGTCCCTCAACTTAAACTTAGTTAGTTATATAATGAATTTGTTAGTTTTTCCTTTATAAAAAGTTAACTTGGTTAACTAACTTAACTTAAAAGTCTTTAAAACTTTATAAAACTTAATTTTTTTAATACGCTTTAAGATCCGCACTTGATTAAAACTTTTACCGATCCATAATAAATATAAATGATAAAATTTTAGTTCGCTTTAAAATTAAATTTGAAAACGACGAAACTTACAGGGACTATAATGGAAATATTTGAAGGACTATTTGTAACAACCCGACCAGGAGGGGGTTGGACGTTACGACAGTTTGGTAACAGACTTGCACAACGGAAGCAACGATAACTAATATTTAAATGTTATACAATTTCTAACCCAAAAATATAAATACAAAACTAAAATAAATAGTCTAATATTTATGCAGGGACGAAACGCGGCGGTCGTTGAAGCAGTCGATAAAGTGGGATCCGCTAGTCGATCCAAATCTCAATCCCGCTTATCTCTAGATGCTCTAACCGTAACATATATAGCCGAATCTTCTAACCAGATAACCTCTAATCCGCTACTAGCAAGCATATACCTTGCGGTTATCATCCATCCATTTGCAGTACCTGAACACATGCTTAAAAAGAGTTGGGTCAGCAATTACGTTGGTGAGTCCGTGTAATAGTTAAGTAAATCCAAAACAGGTTTGTCATCACAAAAACAAGTTCACACGTTTCCACGACACAACACATGGTGATGTACAAGCAACACCTCAAACCTTAACAAAGAATCTATCTACTGCCATTATAGATTCCCCTGACAAAATACATGTCACAACCGCCCCATGGACCTCAGTGGAGGGTTTTCCGGGCTTCCGGATCCACTGTGTGTGGGGGTTTCCCCAAATAGTACTACCCACATATTAAGTGGCCCAATCCCCTGGGTTAATGAGTGTCAGTGTAATAACCGGCAGCTAGTGTCTTGTCACATCAAGTAAATTTAAATCACACACACAAGCACATGTTCACCCCAAAACACTTAAAAGACAAAAGGGGGAATGGTACACGGAACTCACCTTGGCAATATATCACATCATGTCAGGTCACACAGTCGTACGGTATTCCAAGTCAGGAGCCCGCCTATGGTTCTCATGCAACGTCCTATTATATTTATAAGCATTAGTGTGTACCCGAGTATCACGGTTACACGTGTGGACGAGCTGGGTATTTTAATTGTTAATGTGCACTACTTGTAATCATTGGTTCATAACCTTATTTATCTACTAATGCCTAATTATGGGTTCGTATAAATGAACATCCAACCTCACTTGTATCCATAAAGTAATAGTATTAGTACTAAGAATTCTCATGGTAAAAATGATACGTTGGTATTAGTAGGTGCTTTGTGGAATTAGTAGTCTTTTAGCTATTCACATTCACAGTCTCTACATGTCAACTCTAATTTCAACGTTTACCTATATTCACCTATTGTATATATAACAATAACATGCTTAACTGTCCAGGTCCAAATTCATTAGTCCATAAACGGTTGCTCAAGAGCTTGTGATAATATATAATTCATCAAATGGTTGTCCTATGTCCAATGTCTCATATGCCCCAGTGTTGTTCCAATGTCTTTATCATTTTTAATCATAATATGATAATGGGTTGTTAAACATTTGAGTCCCAAGCCACGTCCTAGTTATAAGTCTATATTTCTAGTGCTAGTTACCACATATTATACTTTCAGTCATTAGTGTCCGTTTATTAGTTATTTGGTATCTTTAGTCGGGTCGGGTCGGGTCTTATATACTGATCAGCGTCCCACACGTGTTAATCGTATCGAATAATATGAATACAAGAATGGTTAAGGTTCTCGTTTTATACCTCCTCCCTACTGTTGACCGAGTTGAATGGTCTGTTGACCGGCCCTTGACGGTTGTTGACCGAGTCAACCGAGTTGACTAGGGTCTTAACCTTTCATCTTCTTCCTAACTCTCACATACAATGCTTTTCCATCACAATAGGATCCAACCTATAACCATCAACATAACTTGTCATTCTAATATTGAATCCTTATTACAATCCACAACCCAAATCTCTATACTTCAGTAATCTAAGTAGATACAAAACGGATCTAGAGACTCACCTAAACCGGTTGCCACTATAATCCTTCTTAATCACTGATCTCGAAGTCGGGAAGTTACACGCGCTGGATTATGGAAACGCGCTGCCATGTGCGGCGGCGCTCCACCGTGCTCCGCCATCCTCATGCCCAGGGGCGGATCTAGGCTATTCGGGTGGTTCCCAGAACCCATTCGGTTTGTAATTTTTAGTGTTAATGTATATAGAAAATTAGATAGGAACCCATAAGATAATAATGGTAGGAACCCATTACTAAATACAGGAGCTGCTCTACTGGTTTAAACACGGTATCACGTGCACAAGGTTTCAAGTTCGAACCATGTTTCAGGCTCTGTTTTTTTCTTTTTTGGTTTCTATTATTTTTTTAATTCAAACCTAGGAGCAGCCAAACATAAACATACAGCAGCAGACGATGGTGGAAATTCCTCCCCCCTGACCCCTGCTTCCCGCCTCTGCCTGACTGCCTCTCTTCCTCCGCCGCCACCGTCCCCCTCCTCCTCCTCCGGCTTTGCCCTCCTCCGCCTACTGTTACCTCATACCTCAATTGTAAGATTATTTGATTTGGAAATACCAACCTATAGTTGTAACTTGTAAGATTAGGTGATGTGGAAATACGAACCTATAGTTGTTAGTATTAGCATATTATAATTATAGAATATATTGTACCAATTCAATTGTGATTATCCCTTCCATAATTATAGGGACTCTATTGTATTATAAATATATTATAAATATATTCCCGCCTTGGACTTCATCTTGGCCCACTGTCCCATACGGTTCCTCTCAGTCCACCAACACATCCCAACCTTCGGCCCAATATCCATTCTCACCAGCCCAAAACTTCTCTCCCTGGCCCACACCCCCTGCCCTTACCCAAATTCTGGTCGGCCCATAGGTAGCTCCGCGGCCCAGCAGCAGGGTCTCTTAGGCCCACGCCCACATCAAAATAATTATGCTGCCTACAGCCCAACGGATATTGAGCAGGCCCTCTACACTATGTCGCTGCAGCAACCTGACCCTACACAATACATGGATACTGGTGCTTCCTCCACAATGACTCATGACAAAGGTGATTTCCATTCTTTTTCTAACTCTTGCATTCCTCAACATATTATTGTAGGTGATGGTAATACCATTCCGGTCTTAGGTCAAGGCACTAAATACCTTCCCAAACCATTCCTGCCCTTTATCTTTAGAAACGTACTGTACTCACCCAAATTAGTTAAAAACCTTATATCTGTCCGTCGTTTCACTAGAGAAAATTCTGTGTCTGTTGAATTTGACCCGTTTGGTTTTCTTGTGAAGGACCTCAAGACGCGGACTCCGCTCCTGCGGTGCAACAGCAACGGTGATCTCTACCCTCTGGTGCTTGGGTCCTCCTCCACCGCTCCCACTACCTTTGCTGCAATCACTTCGGACCTTTGGCATCAACGTCTTGGCCACCCAGGACGTCAACTTTTGAATTCTTTTAAAAATGTTTCTTCTATTTCTTTTGATACTTTGAATAATAAATTTTGTGACTCGTGTGTTTTTGGTAAAAGTACTAGATTACCGTTCTTTCCTTCTAATTCTAATGCGTTACAACCATTTGATTTGATTCATAGTGATGTTTGGACTTCTCCCATTGTTAGTTCGTCTGGTTACAAATATTATGTTTTGTTTTTGGATGATTATACTAATCTTTTGTGGACCATACCCCTTACCCATAAATCCCACGTTTTCCAAGCCTTCACTCAATTTGCCACCACTATCAAAACCCAATTTGAACGCATAATAAAAACATTTCAGTGTGACAATGGTCGTGAATATGTCAACAACTCTTTTCAAATTTTTTTCACGACCAATGGCATACTTTATCGTCTTTCATGCCCTTACACCTCCTCACAAAATGGCAAAGCCGAAAGAAAAATTCGTACAATCAACAACCTCATCCGTACCATCATGGCCCATGCCTCCCTCCCCACACACCTTTGGCCCTTTGCCCTAGAAACCGCCACCTATCTAATTAATATACTTCCAAATAAAGCCACCAAAAACAAAACACCCACCGAACTACTTTATCTCCTCTCACCGACCTATGATCACCTTCGCGTCTTTGGTTGTCTTTGCTACCCTTTATCTCCCACTACCACCATTCATAAACATGAAAACCACAGTCACCCTTGCGTCATTCTAGGTTATCCTCCTACCCATAGGGGATACTGATGTCTTGACTTGAAAACCAAACAGGTCTATATTTCTCCGCACGTTGCTTTTGATGAAACGACTTTTCCCTTTAGGCAAACCGTTGGACCTTCACCCACTTATGAATTCCTAAATGACCCCTTTCCTTTCCACTTAACCCAACACATCCAATCTGCCATGCCTCAGACCTCACCCGCTGACCCCACAATCCAACCCAATACCTCCACCCAATCCGGCCCACATGACCACCCCATCAATTCACACCCATCCGGCCCAACTTCCATACCCGATAATCATCAGCCCACTCCCGTCCAGCCTTCGCCCCAACCTTCCTCACCCGAACAACCTTTACCTAACCCCACGGCCACCTCATCCTCACCTCCGACCACTACGACCGCCCCACCACCACCCCCACCACCTACCCGCACGATACACACCCGCTCCATGAGCGGCATTCACAAACCCAAGCTACCCTTCAACCTCACTACATCTACCACACCTTCTGTCGTACCTCTTCCCAAAAATCCTACTGATGCCTTGTCTATACCGGAATGGTACTCTGCCATGACCACCGAGTACAATGCACTAGTTAGAAACGGAACTTGGGAATTAGTACCTAGACAGCCTGACATGAATGTTATACGTAGTATGGTTATTTAAACATAAATATAGGTCTGATGGTTCTTTGGAGCGTTACAAGGCTCGACTAGTTTGTGATGGCCGTACTCAGCAGGTTGACATTGATTGTGGAGAGACTTTCAATCCGGTTGTTAAACCGGCCACCATTCGCACTGTGCTATCCATTGCATTATCTAAGCATTGGTCTGTCCATCAACTGGATGTCACCAACGCTTTTCTTCATGGGAATCTCCATGAAACGGTTTATATGTATCAGCCAATGGGTTTTCGCAATAAACAGTTTCCAGATTATGTATGCTCTCTCAAGATATCATTGTATGGGTTGAAGCAGGCACCTCGTGCATGGTACCAACGGTTCACTGATTTTGTATTGTCTATTGGGTTTCATCACAGCAAGAGCGATGCCTCATTGTTTACTCTTCTACAGGGAACCGACACCGCATATCTTCTTCTCTATGTCGACGATATATTGCTCGTCACTTCGTCTGACCGTCTTCGACACTCTCTCATGGAAAAGTTAGCAGGTGAATTTGCCATGAAGGACCTAGGTCCTCTCAGCTATTTTTTGGGCATTTCAGTGTCCCGCACCCGTGACACTATGTTTCTTTCACAGCAGACATATGCAAATGAAATCATCACTCGGGCCGGCATGCAATCCTGTAATCCTGTCGCTACTCCAGTTGATACTAACAGCAAGCTCAGTTCCACACAGAGCGATTTGTACTCTGACCCTACTTTATTTCGTAGCCAAGCAGGTGCTCTTCAATACCTCACCTTTACAAGACCTGATATATCATATGCAGTTCAACAGGTATGCATGCACATGCACTCTCCTCGGGTTGATCATTGGAACGCTCTCAAGCGTATCATACGGTATGTTAAGGGGACCGTGACTTTTGGACTCACTCTACACAGCTCACCTGCCCAGTCTCTTATCTCTTACACCGATGCGGACTGGGCAGGATGTCCTGACACTAGGCGTTCTACAAGCGGCTACTGCATTTACTTTGGTGATAATCTCATCTCATGGTCTTCGAAACGCCAGTCTACGGTCTCTAGATCCAGTGCTGAAGCTGAGTACCGCGGGGTTGCAAATGTTGTTGCAGAAATTTGCTGGTTACGAAACCTTCTCCTCGAGCTTCACCTTCCATTATATCGTGCAACTTTGGTTTACTACGATAATGTGAGTGCCATTTATTTATCTGGAACCCAGTCCAACACCAGCGGACCAAACATATCGAGTTGGACATTCACTTTGTGCGCGAGCAGGTTCAAAAGGGTCAGGTCCGCGTGCTACACGTTCCTTCACGATACCAAGTTGCCGACATCTTCACCAAAGGTTTACCTCGAGTTCTTTTTGAAGATTTTCGAGACAGTCTCAACATCCGGTCACCTCCCGCTTTGACTGCGGGGGTATATTAGCATATTATAATTATAGAATATATTGTACCAATTCAATTGTGATTATCCCTTCCATAATTATAGGGACGCTATTGTATTATAAATATATTGTACATCAATGAAATCATTAAGGGATTGTACTCTTTCAGTTAGTTACCATGGAAATGTTGGTCTACTATATCTCTCTGTTGCCTACCTGTTTACATTATGAATATTGATATTTTTAATTCAACATTTAGTAATTAGTTTTTTTTTCTTTGGTTTGCATGTACAACTCTTATTTTATGAACGACTCAATTATTCTGATTCGAATGTGGGGTTTATCTTTGGCTTTAGTTGCTTTTTTTTGTGGCTAACACACATTCCTTTTGGTGTTCCCGAGGGGTTCGATTATGAGCTCTATAACCGCAATGATATTAATAGGATCTTGGTCGTAGCATGACTAGCATCAAGGAGTGTTGCTAAATTAAGAGATGCTTAAATTGATATTAAGAATAAATTTGCAAGAAACTTATTGAGGCATGAATACACCAAATGCAAATCATGAATCCTTTTGTTACCTTAAGGTAAGCTATATGTTGACTTTTAAGGTTATTAACTGTTTTCGGATTAAAAATTGGTATCCCTTGGCTTTTGAATTACTTATTGTATTACTTAGTCTTGATTGATTGTTTAGAAGATATTAAGAGAATGCTCTGTGACATTGGGCTTTTTTATACATTTTAAAAAATTCTTCTTGTAAACAGGTTTTGACTGAGAATCTTGCGGTCTATGACTCCAGTGAGAAAGAAATTGAATCTCACATTCTCTCAACAGATTCACATCTTGCTAACACCCTCAACACCTTTCTTCTTCAACACATTGTATGATCCATAAAGAGAAGGTGCCGATTTCGTGAAGGGTACCCCTTCAGCAGAAGGGAAGGTTCAATCATCACCATCTCGCACGGTATGTATTTTTCTTATGTCCAATGGCGAAGCTTGGTTGTCGAATCGGTGGGGGCCGAACTCAATTTTTTCGATTGGTAGTGGCCGGAAGATCAAATCGAAGGGAATGTGTCATCACCACCTCCGCCCCTGCTTATGTCAATGTTTTTTTCATTATTGTACCGTATTTTTATTATGTGATGGACCTTACCTGACCCACCCAAACTATCAAACCAACCCGAACCCCTAAGCCGACCCGAATTTTTTTTTATATTCGGCCATATGAAAATAGAGCATCTAAAAAAGGGAACCCAGTGAAAAAAATTTCTGGGTCCGCCACTGCTCCTGCCCTATCTTTCTCTCTCTAACTCTCGGTTCTCTCCCTCTCTCTCTCTCTCTCTCTCTCTCTCTCTCTCTCTAGATCGGGTGAAGTGGATTGTGAGGGGAGGTGGGTTTTGCTGGGGACTAGCTCCTCCTCTCAGCTTTCTCTCTCTAGTATACAGAAAGTGTGGTGGTGTTTGTTCAAGAAGATAAGAGGGTTGGGTTTTTCTAATGGTGGGGTGGGTTACGTGGTTTCAAATGGATAGGATGTCAAAAGTTTAGGTGGGGCACATGGCACCTTGGAATGGTGCCATGTGTCCCCCATGTTGAGTAATCAAGGTCACGGGTCGGATTTTTTAACGCGTTTTAGCTCGATCTCGCAACGTGTATAATACTTATTTATGCTAGTAATATTTATGTATAATAGTTCGTGATTTAGTTTATTACCTAAACATGTGGTTTATTATTCACATTTGGTCGTTTAATATTTATATATCATCAATAATATAGAGCGAAAAATTATGGACCCTAAAACCAGGGTGTTACACTATTATTGTCAATTAGATGAAAGACGAGGGTGACAGATGTCATAGTGGTCCGGGTGAAAGTGAGGGTTCCTCCTCATCATAGTCCAGTCTGATTCTCACTCCCTTTTCTCTTTCTTTGTTCACATGTTGGTTGAGAAGATCTCAGTTGAAAGAAGTTCCTTGCAACACCCTCGGGTGTTAAGTCTATGCATTCAGGTGTACGCATAGGGCCGAGTTGAGGAGATGCAACCCCTGAACGAGAGGGAATTGGAGTTTGAAAGAGAGAGAACTCCGGAGATGTAATCCCCGTGGGAGTACTTCCTAGGGTAGAGAAAGGAGTAGACATGTTCAAAGAGGCTTGATCAGTGTTTGGTGTCTTGCCGGTGGTGTGAGGCACTTGATTTACTACTTCCAGAGACTCTTGGTCGGACATTTCGAGGAGTTAGAGCTACAAAACTGATTTATGAAATGAATTCAATGGTAATAAGGAGTCCCACATAAGTAGAAGGGTTAAAGGGTTTAGATTGACCAAACGCAGATCGTGGAGTCCCTTTACATTGCAAGCGTAGAGGAGATTCGAGTGTTTATAGTTTTAGTTTTTATTGTTATAATTCTGATTTGAGATTAACTCAAACATAGAATGTTGGTATCAATGTTGTTGATTTGTGAGATGTGTAGTAAAGAAAAGATCATACGTAAAGTATGATCTTGAAGAAGGAGAATAGAAGTGTCTTAGATGTGTCGTGGATAGTGAGCAGGGCCAGCTTTTATAGACAAGGAATCCGCTATAAAAAGAATGGCAGAGCTCTCGATCCTATGCTGTGTAACACCCCAACCGATGGCGTAAACATCGGGATGTCACGTATTGATGATTGTTCAGTAGGTCAGGGTAAATAATAAGTTTCAATAAATGATTTAAATAAATTACATACAATTGTTCTAAGAATTTGTACATCAAAATGAAAAATACAAGCTACGCATCTTCAAGCATTAACTCTAATCTTCGAGCATGTTATAACATGAAACATGTTAAGTTTGAAAATATTTTGGGTCAATAAAAGTTGGTGAGAATTACATAGGTTTTGATAATCGAATAAAAATGTTGTACAATTCAAGTGTCATGGCAAGTCTAGTCCATATGTGAAAACATACTAGAAGTAAATCGAGTGCATAATCAACCCTTGTGACTGTTATAATGTGGTACATCCCATACGCTCATGGTTCACTCGAATATGTTATGCGATAACAAACACCCACGCTACCTTTGTAGGAGGCACGTATCCGGGTGGGATTGTCAGTCCAATAGATCTATCATTGTATACCGTCCGCTAATCAATGTTAATGATTATCCTAGAATTGTGCTTACCCTAGTCATGTTTAAGACATAATGCAACATAGAAAAACACATAGACACTTTGATGATTGAATTGCATGTAGAATGTTGTAACATGTTTCACCCCAAAAATGGTGATAAATAGAAAAGGGGCTATGTAAAACTCACCTTAGCAAAATGTTATATCTTGTGAAAATTAGAATATTGTGTTGCCCAACAATGCCAAGTATTACCCTATAATTAAGGTAACAAATATGTCTAAGTATTTCTAGTCTACAAATATATATATTCTAGGGCTTCGAATTGGGGATAAGTGCTCGTTTGATTAATAATTAAAATGTTTGATAATTGAGAGAAATTTGATAAATAAATAAACAAAAGTCTCTTTATAAAATTTTAAATTAAAGATGGTCACAATAATAAGTTTAAAGTATGAAAATAATTTTTATAAAATTATTTTCTTAAAAAAATAGAATATTAAATCTATTTATTTCAAATTGTCAAAATTTAACTTTAATATCTAAAAATACTAAAGTTAAAGAATTATTAGATTAAAACTTATATTTCTGTTCCAAATAATCAGAAATAATTTATATAAAATTTTGGTGCGAAAATATTGAAAAATGAATTTATTATGATTTATTTATGATTAAAACTAACAAAAATTGATTAAAAATATTAAATAAATGATTTTTCAGAAATAAAAATCATTTCAGAAAAGTTTATTGTTATAAAAACTCAGAATAATTTTTGTGGAAATTTATAAAATTGTTTTGATATTTTTATAGAATTTTATAAATAAAATAGAATAAATTTGAATTATTTATTATATATATTAAATAAATAAATTTTTAAAAACTAAAAATTGTATGTTAAACTTTTTCACTAGATTAACACAAAATAATTTTTGTAGAATTTTTAAAAGAGTTTTAGTATTTTAAAATGAATTTTTAAAAATATAAAGGAATATATATATATATATATATATATATATATATATATGTTTAATTAAAAAAAATGTTGTTGATGTCGTGGTTCGAACCCGGGCCCTAGGCCGGTTCGATGGTTTTAAATCACAAGCCCAGACCAACTGGTCTGGACCCTGAGAACGATTAGTTTCTGATTATTATAATTAAATAGTATACAAGAAAATGATTTATAATTGTTTAAAAAGAAAAGATCAAAACCGTTTTACACGGGACTCGAACCCGTGCGTATGGTGTAACCAACATCAGACACAACCACCTGATCTAGACCAGGGGTTGTGTCTAATTCTAGTTTTATTAAAATATAACATCATGTACTGGAATGTGATTATCCCCAAAAATGAACGATTCGAGCCCTAGATTTCCAATTGTTCAAATTACACAACAATAACCCAATTAATCTTAGGGTTATTGTTGTGTATATGCCGAAGATCAAAACCCACATGAAAAAGAACACTTACAATAACGAATCGTGTTCAATTCGTTGGTCAAACAGGAAGGTCAACCTCGTACAAGAAACTTAGAAAGGAAGATTTTAAGTAGAAATTGGAGGTATGAAGATGATAATCGGCGAGTTGTGATGGGTTAGGGATGTCCAATTTATAGTGACAAGATCTGGATCATTGAATTGGAATGTTTGACCGTGCATTCATGGTGTGCCGCGTAATTAAGTAAGATTGGGGACGAATTAAAGCTAATTGATCGTGTCTATGACGTGTAATAGACCGGAAATCACGATGTCATGCCAATCCAGGATCAATACGCGTTCAAAATGGTTTGATTATGGTAATTGTTGTCACAGTTGACTTTCCAAGTCAACTGTGAAGAGCTGAATCACGTGATATAACAATTATAGGTTGGAATTGAAACAAGATTTGTGTGTAGCTCAGTTGGTGGCGTTGTTGGTGTTAGAGACCCGGCTTGGGGCGCGGGTTCGATTCCCGGCCCAAGCATAATTTTTTTTGACATTAAAAACTATATATATATATGTATATTAATAATATAGTATTAGGGTTCCAAATACAACACAATAATAATTAAAAATAATAATAGTAACAATGAAACTTGATGTTTTATTTAAATTATTCCTAACGTATAAATATTAAATGCGAAATGTTACATGCTGCAACAAAGGACTTTCCACTTTAGCATGTGGAAGGCTTGAAACATGCGGATAGTAGTGTGTGTTCTCCACACGTGGTGGCTGTGGCCAGTTGTGGAGAGTCAACCGAGAAAGTAGTGACAAGACATGTCACTGATCTTTGTGGCAGTTGTCAGCTTTTGATCCTTTTTAGCCTTTAATCTTTCAAGCAAGTTTTGTCTTACAATCAACTTTTTAGCCTTAAACTACCCACGTCATCAGTGGCGCAATTTATTTTCTGTGAGTTAATTATTGGTTCTAGTACAGCATCATCATCATCATACTCAGTTAATCCCACCTATAGCAAAGCTAAGGTAGGGTCTGAGAAGGGTAAGATGTAGACAGCCTTACCTCTACCCCTATAAATAGAGAGGTTGCTTCCATGAATTATTAGTTCTAGTACAAAAAGTTTTAAAGTTGCCATTTAATTTTCATGGAACTGGGAGGTTGCAACTACTTGTGGGGGTTTCATCTGGAGAGATCTCCAATTCAGGTGGGGTGGGTAATCAGTACAGGCTGACCGAGGGTGTAGCCAGAGCTTCACCGGTTGCACTAGTTGCCGTTAAAAAAACTACTTTTTATTCATAAACCATGTGACCAAGAACATTGATGAGAGGATATTCGGCTAGGGCCATTCAAATTGCTCGTTGCTCGTGGATCGCTCGCCGCTCGTTCAGAAAATGCTCGAAAGATGCTCGCTCGATCCTCTGATCGTCGAAAGATGCTCGCTCGATCCCTTGCTCGGATGTAAATGAGCCGATCGGCTCGGTTCGGTTTGTAAACGAGCCAGGCATGAGCAAAGGTCCGTTCGGCTCGGTTCGGCTCGAATAAATTATTATTTATGTGTCATGTATACAATTATACATTCACACCCAAATAACAATAATATTTGTAGCTTTATATATGACATTTAGCCCAAGATAAACAAGTAAAATATAACTAGCTCGCTTAATCCAATAAAAATTTAACACCAAGTTTAATATTAAACCTAAAGTCGTGAAGAAACAGTCTTGACTTCATTATGTTATTAGTCGTCTGTTGCTAAACGTCGCTTAATATCACCCTACGACACAATGCGACACTTGTTCTCTACAATGTGCTCATCTCCTCACTACCTCAACATAAGCCTCATCTTCGGACACTCGAACCTCAATATTAAGGTCAACAACGGACAATTTTACCTTGGGTGTCACCCCGACATCGAAAACATTGAAAGAAACATCCTAATTGTATGGTTGTCTGAGTTCCTCTCTTCTCGTTAATCGCTCGACGGTCGCTCGGAATGATTCAGGCTCGGTTGTAAATGAGCGAACTCCAAAAGATTGATAGAATACTCGCTCGGCTTTCGGCTCGGTTGTAAATGAGCCGTTCAACTCGGTTCGGTATGTAAACGGGCCAATCACGAACAAAGGTCTGTTCGATTCGGCTCGACTCGTGAACAGCCCTATATTCGGCTTGGGTGAGGAAAAGCATACCTCTTGTGCGTGACCAAGCGTGTTGCACTTTCTTTGGGAGAAAGCATTAAAAGAAACTGTCCGTACTGATAAAGAACAAATAAAAAAACAATACATTAGTTATTACTCAAATCCACTTGGTATAAGTGTGATTTTTGTAATGGTGTCACTTGTTTGATCTCCTCTATGTTCTTACACCATGAGTAGAAAAGTTTCTCCAAAATACATATCTTATATTTATTTATTTCTTTATTTGATTTCTTCCAAAAAAATTTCTTAGTTTCACAGCCTGTTCATCAAATTACACTAAAATCACTATTTCACCTCAAAATTTTCACTCTCCTTTTTAAACAAATAATATTTTTTTCATATCTTTATCATTATATTTTCTCTCTCCTCACTCACAACCACTTACAAAAATATTAAAATATAAATACGGGTGAACAGTGTTTTCCTAAATATAGGGGTGAACAATGTTTTCACCAAATATTTTTTCTCTCCCTCACTCACAAGCACTCACACTCACTCCATATAATTTGAAGGGAGCATTCACGTAATTTGATTACCTGGCTGTGAATGCTCTTATTAGAACTGGGTTAAGTTTGATTTCCCAAGTGAACTCCACGAGAGAGTATCTCTACCTTTAAAATGGGCATTGAAGAGGGAACTCCTCAAAAAATCTACTGAGTGTAGGAAGTATTCTCCGGATGTTAATTGAAAAGCCGAGAGATCACCACCAATAATATGGTTCCACGACTTGTAATAACCTAAAGGATCTTCTTTCTTCCCGTATACAAGACTCATCCCACTACGGTAAATAGAATATCTACTATACTTTTCTAGACTTATAATAACCTCATCACCAACTGCCATCTCATTCATCCCAAACATCCAATGGCTTAAAAATACCAGACTCTCTCCACGTATAGAGAATGATTCAATACAATGCTTGTATATCCAGGTGTGGTTCTTTGTAATATTACTAATTTTGATCATTGGCAATTCAAAGAACTTCCCCACAAAGCAGAAGTTCAGTCCTGTAAGCTTGTTAGGATATGATGGGATGGTAAATGATATTGATGGCCCGGAGAATTTATATGAAAACCAGTTTGGCAACCACGTCCCTTTGTAAATTGTGCTGAATATTCCAAATTCGTAATACATCTGCCAAATATAAAATACCGTAATCAATATAAATGGTGTACTGTATACATATTCACAGAAAAGACAGATGGTTAACTAGAAACCTGGATTTGAGATTCATCTGACCCTCCATAATTATAAGTAGTTGCCATGCTCCTATCTTCAATGAACTTCAAACTTTCCCAACCCAAACTACTTAATACCTTTTCGTTAACATCGGCCAGAGGTTGAATTTTTATCATGCCTTCAATCTCAAATGAAGAAGGTGCTAACAAATTCCTATCTGCTATTAACTCGAGTGGAGCCATTTCTGGATCAAAGGAAATTTTCCGTAGCAGATTCTTATAGTTGAGTTTACAACAATTATTGTAGAGATTCATTTTTCTTAATGTACAAGGAGGATGCTCGACTGACATTAGCATTAGACAGTTGTTCATACCAAGTATCTCAAGCCTAGGAAGGGTTCTCACACAGTCGGGCAGGGAAACTATCGGATTGCCATCCAAACATAAATCCTTTAACATGGAAAGGCAACTGAAGTCCGTGGGAAATGATTGATTGGATAAGTTATTATTTGCTAGCGACAACCTTGCTAATGAACTCGGAAAAGATATTGCAAAGCGCTTTAAATCATTTGGTATAGCCACAATGGCACATGATGAGTTTTGTGAGCTTATACTAGTGATTTTAGCCACCAAGGCTTCCGACGAGTCCATATCATCCACGTCCCGTTTCTTTATTGGAAGATCGGAAATATCACAACAATCTAGTAATAATGATTTGACATTCTTTAACCTCCCTATGGTTTTTGGAAGCTTTTTTAGCTTTTTGCAGTAACTCAGATTAATGTAGACAAGTTCAACACATTGGTCAATTGATTCACATATATCAATCAAACCTGTGCAATATTTAACAATTAACCTCTGAAGTGCAGGGAGTTCAAAAAAGCCACCAATTCTACGGAGTTTTTTAGAGAAACTCAATGTAAGAGACTTCAGTGATCCAAGCAGCCTTTTGTCTTTTGAGCACAAGCTGGTTAGCTGTTTAAGCAAAGATAAGTAAAAATTTAGTAAATTTATTTATCTTGCATGGAAGGATATTAAAAGTCAATGTAGATCCTTAAAATTTCCTACCTTTTGCCTCTTCGCAGGTGGTTGTGGGTTACTACAAGACATGTCAAAAAAATCAATATTGCTATAGGACATGTCAAGAGCAACCAGATTGGCCATTGGTAAGTCGGAAGGTATAGACTTTAAAGGGAACCCATGCATACACAACCATCTTAGTTTTTGAGGAAAATTCTTATAAGACCCACTGAGTTGCACAAAGTTGAGCAGTAGTAGCGTTAGGTTAGGCATTTTACTCAATGTAGATGTCTCTAGCTCAACTGATCCACATAACATCTCTATCTCAAGCATTTTAATGTCTAGCATGAGGCCCTTAATATTTCTTGTACCCTGAGAAGAAAGCCAAGACTAAAAGATTAACAAAACCTTACGTAAAATTTCAAAATACTAATGAAAGACTTGCACCATTATTACAAGGATACATGGCTTCATACCTTGTTTTCTTCCAACACACTGAATGACTCCTTATGACACCATAATAGACTACGCTCCTCAGGCCTTTCAGGCGATTCACGACGTACTACATCTCTTCCCATCTCCTGAACCAATTGATGCATCATTAAAATGTTATCTGTGCCAACCACAAGAAGGCATCTATCAATGAGATTTTTGATCCCTGTAGTGCGAATACCACATGAGTTCAATATTGTTTCAGCAAAACCTCTATTCTTCTGAACGAAAAAACAAGCAATATGCTTAAACAGTTCCTTATCATTGTTGGATTGCAGAGCGTCAAAGCTAATTTTTAAGGCATTCATAATACGTGAATTGGTTTCTTCCTTCAGCCCAATTATGCAATCCTCCCATTCAGCTACAGTTTTGTTACACAGAGACTCACCCAAAACTTTAAGAGCTAAAGGATGTCCCTTACAATATGCCATAAGCTGTTTTGAAACGTCTTCATAACCGTCATTGGGAAAGTTGCTCATGAATGCATGATGACTTAAAAGTTGTAAAGCTGCTTCCTTATGTAGGCCTTCAAGTAAGAGCTTTGTATGCTTTGGTTTAACTAACAGGTTGTTTGGTGCATATTTCTCCGTCAAGGATGCGTCTTTGGTAGTTATTATGATTTTGCTTCCCGGATAAAAACCTTTTTTTCCAAGTAATGCGTACAGCTGGTCGACACTATCAATATTATCAAGAACTATGAACACCTTCTTACGAGTTAATCCTTTCTCAATCATAGCTGTGTACGCCAAACTATCGTGTACTTGAATCTGACTTGTTTTTGAAATGTCACCACAAAGTTGTTTTTGTAGATCAAGTAGTCCATTTTGTGCAGCACATTTCTCACCGATGCATTCGAGAAAGCTACTTTTGGCGAATAAATAATAATGTGACCCATGGACATATCTGGCCAAAGATGTCTTGCCGATCCCGCCCATACCCAAGATAGTTAGAATGTCTGCTTTATCTGAGGTTCCATCTTTCAACCATGAAGTAATGAATTCAATGGAATCTTCCATCCCAAAAAGTAATGGTAACGTACATTGTAAGTTTCCACCTAACCTACGGTGGATGTTTGTTACGATCTCTCCGATAAACTCTGTCTCCTTCCTGTGAATGAACGCTTTTCAGTGAGAGTCGCAAGAACAGATAAGCTAGATTCAAATGATTGAAAGCCAAAATTATTTATACCGTATGGAAAATTATATTGAGCACGTTTCTTCTTCATCGATTTATATATGCGATGTCATACTAATACAATTTATCACTCCATAAATATCTCTGGCACATTATTAGCATTTTTTGTGTAGTTATTTTGTATCCATATTTTATAGTTATAGAATGATCTCATCCCGTGTATTTATAACGTTTGTATTTAGGCAACGATTGTAATTATTCTAGCATGGTATCAGAGCTAGAATAAACCCTACCCCTATATTCAATCGCCGCCGGTTCCTTCCTCCTCCTCCCTAACCGCCAGCCATCTCCCTCCTTTCTCCTTCCTTCTCCTCACCATGGAAACTAAACTTCACCCTGCAGTCACAGTTTCTAACATAAAGAATTTCATTCCCATCCTGTTAGAATAAAACAACCACCCCTAAGACCACCGAAGAATCTTGGGACAGGCTTGATGCTATTGTGTTACAATGACTATATAGTACTGTCTCCAACGATCTTCTCAACACCGTCATCGTTCCTGGCAACACCGCCTATGATGTCTAGGACAGGCTTGCCGGTCTTTTCAATGACAAGGCTGCCCGGGCATTACACCTCACTCACAAATTCTCTACCACATGCCGGCTTGCAAGTTTTCCTACCATGTCGGCATATTGCCAGGCCATCAAATCCATCGCTACCAGCTTGCAAATGTTTACTGTCTGGTTGATAACAAACGCATCGTGTTGCAACTACTTGTTGGCTTAACCGAGCAATACAAGAACATTAAAATTATCCTATAATCTCGGAACCTTTACCTTCTTTCTATGAAGCCAGATCTTAGTTGTGTATGATAGAGAGTCAAAAGGCAGAACAGGCGCTCGAGCCTCCCAGGCAGCTTCCACGCCCTTACGGCTTCATCAGGTACATCCGCTAAATGCCCTGCTCAACATGACTCCTCCTATGATCGAGGACGCGGACGTGGGAGGTCCCGGGGTTGAGGCCGTGGCCGTCCCAACCAGTCATGGGGCCGTCGATCTTCGCAGAACTCTGGTTGGCCGTCTCCTCCTGCCTATGGCTGGCCCTCGGCACCATCCAACTCTTGGCAGCCACCATACATGCCTCAGCAGCCCTGGTACCCTTGGCCGACCCTTCCCTGCCCGTACCCAACAACACCTCAGCCCAATTCCACTCAATCTAAATCGGGACAGGGTATACTCGGGCCTCGACCATCTCAAGCCCACAATGCTACTTACTCGCGAACCGACATCCAGCAAGCTTTGTACACAATGACTTTGAACCCTCCGGATTACAATGATGGCATCATGGACTCGGGTGCAACAATCTCAATGGATCCCAGCTGAGGTAATTTTCGTACTATTATTAATAATAACATGAATGAAAATATTATCGTTGGGAATCGTAACACCATCCCGGTTCTTGGACATGGCCCTCAAACCTTTAAACCACCCTACCCACCTTTTGTCCTTAACCAGGTCCTTTATGCAACCAAACTTATCCGAAAACTTATTTCCGTTCGTCAGTTCACTAGAGATAATTCTGTTTCTGTCGAATTTGACCCTTTTGGTTTTCTTGTGAAGGATTTCAAGAGACGGATGCCTATCATCCGGTGCAACAGCAGCGGTGATCTCTACAGCTTTTCAACCTAGGCCAAGTGTTTTTCCACCTCCACCATTGCTACTCAATCCTCCACTCTTTGGCACCAACACCTTGGACACCCTGGCCCGACGTTACTTCAATCTTTAAAGAACTCTCATTCTATTAGTTTTAAGTCGTAGAATAAAAATCTATGTGAACCTTGTGTGTTTGGCAAAGGCACTAGATTACCATTTTATCATTCGTCTAATGCTACTTTGCAACCTTTTGATGTGATTCACAGTGATGTTTGGACCTCCCTAGTTTTATGCTCGGGTGGTCACCGTTATTATGTTTTATTCCTTGATGATTATGCAAACATTCTATGGACATACCCTATTTCGAATAAATCTCAAGTGTTTACCATCTTTACCAATTTTGCCAAAATGATACACACCCAATTTCACCGAACAATCAAAACCTTCCAATGTGATAACGGAAAAGAATAAATAAATGTATCATTCACCAATTTCTTTACTACTACTGGCACTCTTTTTTGTTTATCATGTCCATACACCTCTTCACAAAATGGGAAAGCAGAACGTAGAATCCAATCAATAAACAACAGCATACGCACCCTTCTTGCTCAATCATCCCTACCAAACACGTTTTGGCACCATGCACTCGAAACCTCCACCTATCTAATTAACACTATACCAAGCAAAACTCATCAATTTCGCACCCCTACATAACTTCTATATCACCAACTCCCTACCAATGATCACTTTCGAGTTTTCGGTTGTCTCTGCTATTCCATACTCCCGCCCACCAACGTTCACAAAATTCAGTCTCGCTCTCATCCCTGTGTGTTCATCGGTACCCCTCATCTCATAAGGGCTACAAATGTCTTGACCTTAAAACCAACCGCATCACCATATCTCGTCATGTGATTTTTGACGAATCGATCCGCCAGTCGTTATTGTGTTTATTATGGGGATTGTCTCATCTCTTGGTCCTCTAAGCGCTAGCCTACCATCTCTCAATCCAGCGCGGAAGCTGAGTGCCGGGGTGTGGCAAATGTTGTAGCAGAAATATGCTGGCTCAGAAACCTCCTCCTTGAGTTACATCGTCTCCTCACCAAGGCGACTCTTGTTTACTTTGATAATGTTAGCGCCATTTATATTTTAGGAAATCCAGTGCAACATCAAAGAACCAAACACATCGAGCTGAATATCCACTTTGTTCGGGCGCAGGTTCAGCAAGGCCAGGTCAGGATTCTTCATGTTCCCACCCGTTATCAGATAGATAGCTGGCATATTCACAAAGGGGCTCCCACGCATTTTATTCGAAGATTTTCGCTCCAGTCTCAACATTCGGTTACCTCCCGATTCGACTGCGTGGGAGTAATAGAGTATATCACTCCGTAAATATCTCTGGCACATTATTAGCATTTATTATATAGTTATTTGTATCCATATTTACAAGTTCTAGAATGACCTCATCCCGTGTATTTATATTGTTTGTATTGGAATGAGAAAGGCAACGATTGTAATTATTCTAGCACATACATATGTTTATAACATTTAGCTATATTCATTATTTTTTTTATTTTAGTACTAGTTTATACCTCGGGAGCTTCTTGGAATACACAAATCTAATGCAATATATTCTAAATTTGACTTGTTACAATGAAAATTACTTAACGACATTGTTGACAAAATAGAATGTGATGATGATATAGGAGGAAAATTAACGATGAAAATAAAATAAAATAAAATAAACCTTACTCATGCTAATATAAATATACCAAAGTAACGATGAAAATATTTTCTTTCAAAAAACGACTCGAGTGAAAATAAAAATTTTAAAAAACTTTCATCTCTGTTAACGCACTCAAGCAGTTAGAACAAAGATAACAGCATTTAGCAGAACGAAATAAACAAACAAATACACAATTATACAAAGTATTCGAATTATTATTTACAAATAAACCATGTATATTATACACAGGTTAGAAACTTTTGGATCACACAAGTTATAACATTCTTTTTATTTACTATTAGGTTAGAAAATTTAATATTTCATGATGTTGGATCAATGAAATACTAGGAAATGTAAAAAGAATTAGGTAAAAAGATAAATACTAAATAAATGAGAGATAAACGTGGAATTATGATTTAATAATATTATTTCATATGAAAGATAGGTTAAATAATTATAGGATTTTTAGTGTTTGGTATGCAGGAATGAGGGGCGGGAATTGAATGGGGTATTGCAATAGAATGAAAAAAAAAACGGTGTTTGGCTGGTCAAAGTAATCAAATCATCTGTTACCTAGTCCATTTCAATCCCTCTAAAAACAACCAAATTCATTCATTCCACCCCCCCCCTCCGCCGCGCTTTTTCATTCCATTCCCTTTGTCTCCCTTCATCCCCACCGCCAACCACCACCGCCGCCTGATGCCGCCATTGATCATTTCCACTACCCACCCATCGCCCAGCGATGCCGCCACTCACTGTCGCTGCCACAACCACCAAACGTCGTCGTTGTCGCCACCATCGGCCATCGTTGTCGCAACTGTTAGTGCATGTTTATTTAGATGTCCCTAGCCTAGTATAGGTGTTTAGATGTTGTATCGGTTGTATTTAACTTGTTTTTTGTATGAAAGGGTAATTTGGTAATTGTACAAGGGCGAGTAGGTTTGGGCATTCATGACTGGTTTAGCCAATTGTGTACCAAACCAGGTGAGTGGGTTACTACCCACTCGTGTCTGCAAGCCAGTCGCCCCTAGGGCCTAGGGTAAGTGGCAGCAACTATAACTAGGTGCAATCATTATCCTAATCATTTCAGTTATCATTTAGAGAGGTTTAGAAGGTGTTTTATGGTCTGATTCAGTTGTAATCACTTGTGCTCTGATTTTCTAATCGAATAACCATTTAAACCATATATGGCAACTCGATGCGTGTGTTTTGATATCTTTGTTACTAAAAACCAAGACCCGAGGATTATACACTTGAGTCTCGCACAACCCGTGATATTCGGATCATCCGTGACGGTCCTACAGCAACCTGTCGCTTAACGTTACTGCCACGACCACCTAAGGCCGATTTTATTCCTTCACCTTTTCCAATCTACCAAACAATACAAAGTAATAATCCATTTCATTTCTTTATCCCTTCTATTCTCTCGTCAATTCCATTAACTCATACCAAACAGATGATAAGATAAGAGGTTTATTAATTACATAGTTCTAGATTTAGAAACTAATTTATAATATCTATCAAATACTTCAATGTGAATACACTATAACAAGGAAAATTATCTCCAACAACAATACGCTTCAATAGTCTGCTAATAATTTGTTGTCGAAAACTTATTATAATGACCAAAATCATCCCTGAGGTTTGATCAGTTTTGCCACATCAGTGCAAAATTAAAACTTTTTACATCTAGTTCCTTGAGTTTTACGTTTTTTTTTTTGTGCCAAAATCATCCCTTGCACTAACCCGGTTAAATATTGTTGTTTAGTTGGGTTCTTTTTTTTTTTTTTTTAACCTAGGAAATGGAGGGCATTTTGTACATTTTGTATACTTTATTTATTTTAAATAATTTATTTATTTTTTAGCCTTTAAATAAACCCACCATTTAAGAATAAAAACACACACACATAACTTTGAGAGAGAGAGAGAGAGAGAGAGAGAGAGAGAGAGAGAGAGAGAGAGAGAGAGAGAGAGAGAGAGAGAGGGAGGAGGGAGGGAGGGAGGGAGGGAGGGAGGGAGGGAGGGAGGGAGGGAGGGAGGGAGGGAGGGAGGGAGGGAGGGAGGGAGGGTGGGAGGGGGGAGGGGGGGGGGGGAGGGGGAGGGGGCGGGGAGGGGGAGGGGGGGAGGGAGAGGGAGAGGGAGAGAGAGAGATAGAGAGAGAGAAGAAATCAGTGCCTCCACAACCTCAAACGGCGGCGTACGACAAAACCCAATGGCGACACCCCCCCAACTTCCAGGGGATCAAGAAATAAAGACATAGTCGGTTAGAGAGAGACGAACATAACGACTGTAGGGTTTCGATTGAGGTTTCTGTAAGGACTGGGTTAATTGTTGTGAAGAAGATGGTGAAGGACCTATGGGACTGACGGTGGGTTATCAGACGACGGTGGTGTACGGCGGTCTTGGGTTGATGGTCGAAGCACCAGATACAGAGGAGGCTGACGATGGCGTTGTTTGATGATAATGATTGGTTGTGGGTTCAGGTGGGGTTGTGGTGCGATGGTTATCGACGAGTGATGGATGATTGTTGTCATTCTTAATGGCGGCGGGTTTAGTGAGGAGTTGGTCTTTGGTTTAGGATTTAGTTAACGGTGTTCGGTGGTGGTTTAGTTGATGGCTGGTGGTGATAGTGGCCGGTGGTGGTGGCGGTGGTGGTTTAGGGTTTCACAGGTCAATGTGGCCTAGAGGTAAGAGAAGGTGGGGAGGTGGGTCCCACTTATTAAATAAAAATATTAAAATATAAAGGGTCAGGCAAAAAGTCAGAAATACCCCCAACTTAACGACATTATTTAACTGAGTTAGTTTGAGAGACGAATTTGGCAACAAAATGTAAAACAGAAAGACCCAGATGTAAAGAAGTTTTGATATTAGACTGATGTGGCAAAACTGGCCAAATCTTATGAATGACTTTGCCATTAACTCTATGTAATAATTAATTTTTTTGGAATAACTTATGTAAGGACAATAATAACAATTAATTGTGAATCAATAATGTATTTGTAAATCTATCATCTGTAATATATTATAAAACATTTTAGATAGACAACATGGTAATTTCACAAAATTTTAAGATACATGTTAGGCAGCTACTGCTTTCGAAATATATGATACAAGTGGTCTATGCAATAGTACCTAATTTGCATTTATCTATACTACTATATAGTGCATTTTAAATGGGCAACAAGGTAATTTAACTTCATTATAGAAGGACATCATTGTAATTTACATCAAATCATTAATACATTATTTAATATAAACTTCTAACTAATTAATACTTTATTTAATAAAGTTATAATTATAATTAAATGAAATAAATGCATTTTCTCAACAATAATTTTTATATTTATAAATAAAAAAATAAGGTAGAGATACATATATAATTAGAACAAAACAAAATTAAAGAAATTTATAACTATGGAGCAAATAAATAGACTTAAAGTTATCTATTTCTAAAAAGCACTGTATTACTTATTAGGAACATTATATAAAAAATTACCCTTACACAGAATATAATTTGAAGGTACGTGAGGAGATGAGTTCGATGCAATTATCACCAGATATTCCTATCGGTTCAAGTTCTCTATTCGTGCTTCCGAATAAATGAATTATTGAGACTAAATGTATATTGAAGTGTTTTTTAAGAAACTTATATTTCAACATCTTTGACAACAAAATAGAGAAAAAAAAAAGGCTCGAAAAGTGTCCATTACATTAAATTAGCCTAGAGATAACCCTTTTTTTCTCAAACCGGTTTGGGTTTAAAACAAGTTTGGGTTCTTTTAAGTTCTTTGGCCAAATCAACACCGGCTAGAAACCACGATGGGACAAAAATACACCAAACCTCCTAGAAGACGTTGGGGAAAACTAAAGAAATTTTTTTTATTTTTACAATATTTTAGTTTTAGGTTTTTTTTTTATTAGTGTTATTATTACTATTTCGTCTACATTTCTATTTAACATTCATTCAAAATTAGTTTTTCCCGCTGCGTAGCGCGGGATCACTTCTAGTTTAATAAACGTCTCCTAACTAATACATCTTTTAATGCACATAGGATTATTTCGTTCACTATTATAATAAATAATACTAATTTTAATATTATTATCTATATCTATATCTATATCTATATCTATATCTATATCTATAGTACCTTATTAAGGAGGAGAGGTGACTAAGATGGTAATTTCACATTAAGTTTAAGATGGGAGTTGAAGAGGCTCTTTAGAAATGTATAATTTTTGATCATTTTGTTCCATTTATGCCCTTGGTGTACAAGATATAATGCTAAATGTATATACATTAAGTTTAAGATGGGAATTGAAGAGGCTCTTTAGAAATGTATAATTTTTGATCATTTTGTTCCATTTATGCCCTTGGTGTACAAGATATAATGCTAAATGTATATGTCTATAATACACACTTTATATCCCTACCCACCTTCGTAACACCCAATTCAATACTGCATTAGTTACACATCCGTTCCATCCTTTGCATTTATATATTCAATCCCCTACTTTGTTGAACCCCTTCACATTCAATCAGAGAAGCATTCAATTCGTAACCCCACATTTGAAGTTGAAACATACACTTACAATGAAGGGGATAAATTGGGATGGTTTGATAATCAGGGTTCGATTGTTGGAGATTCTCTTTGGGAGGTGGTTAGAGGCGAAGTATGAGGTAATTGGAATTCACTGAACTTGACTCAAACTAAAATTGTTGTAGCTTTTGAATTTATGAGTTTGTGTTAATAAATTTCATTTAATTTAATTTTAATGTATGTATTGTTTCTTACCATCAACATTTGGATGCAATATGTCTTTATGTTGTTGAATCTTGTGGTTACTAATAACATCTAAGCTTTCTAAAATTGTTTCAGGAAACAAGCAGTTGGTTTAGTCGATTTGTAGGTATTCCTTTCTCCAAATTCATGTCATGCAATAGTTGTTTGGTTTTAACTTCATCAATACTTCAAAGTAATATATTTTATGCAAACGTTTACTTACCATGTGTGGTACTAAAGGAAAAAACTAGAAACTGGTTGTATATATTTGATCATTTTAGCATTTTTCTTAATCATCTTATTTAGGAAAAGTATGTTCCATTGTCATCTATTAATGAACTATCATCTGCAATCTCTAACTTTTACAATTTTCTTTCATCTATGCCCTTATGTACAAGTCACTAATACAAATCAATTGCACCATTCAATACATTTAATTCATGTATTAACTTTTTGTTACCTAGAACCATTACTAAGTAATAGATTAATTCATGTAACTTTTTTTAATGGATTAACTTTTTGTTACCAATGGAATTTGAATTATCACCACAAGAAAAGGCTAAGCCTTATTTAACACTTTGTAACCAGTAGGCTAAAGGCTCTTTGGTTCATGTGTGTAACTAAATGTTGCAAATAAAAATCAATCACGGATCGGATTGGAGAAATGATAGTATGGTGTATAAAGTTTTGACAATTTAAAATGTGAATAAAAATACATACCCGCGGCAACGCGCGGGCATTCCACTAGTTATTATTAATATCTAAATATAATTAAGTATTATCTTGTTTAAATACTTGTGTATATAATTACTAAATATTTTATAATAACAATAATAACAACTAAAACAACCATACATAAACAGGTTTAAGGCATCGCATGGTAGACTATGCTATCTAAAATGGTTTAAGTGACACTTGCCGCATCACGTAGTACTATATTTTTTTTGAACGGTCAACAAACTGACGTGCCAGCTACCCGGGCAACCAACAATCGTGAAAGCACCCATACGCTCCTAGGTGAAGACACGTCTTGGGTGCCCGTCCTAGAATGCGCCGGGTAGCTAACACACACCAAGCCACCTATTCCGAAGAAAACCCGACCCTTCACCCGCCCGAGAGCACGACAATAAAGAGCCAGTAAAACCGGTTGAATCAGGAATCGAACTCCTGACCAAGTGGCCAGAAGTCTTCCATCATATCCCCCAACCACTAAGCTATAAGCTAGTGGTTTCGTAGTACTATACTACTATCTTATTTAAATATATAAGTATATTACATAGGTATATAATTAAATAATAATAATAATAATAATAATAATAATAATAATAATACACGAGGGATACGATCAAATATAAAGGGATACTTTTTTTCTAGGAAGGATAGGAGGATTCTAGTCCATTGATCATAATTTAAAGGGTTGTGATTAGTTTAAGTGAAAAAATAAATTTTAAAAGGCGAAGGCATAAAAGGAAAACTCGCATTTGTTGATTTTCTCTTACCCACAAGCGTTTCTTAATCTTTAATATAAGTTTGATATTGCTATATAATAATTAAGAAAATACGTGTTAACTGGTTTTCTTTTTCATTGTGTCTTCTGTTTGTCCATTTTGTTTTCAGTATGCACATGTGTTATAAATATGTTCATTGTGTTTTTTAGTCTGAACATGATTTATATTTGTCTATTGTATTTTTAGTATACTTAACATTGTGTTTTACATTGTTCATTATGTTTTACGCAAGTGAGTTTTGTGTCTCTAGTGTACATTATGTTTTATGTTGTTCATTTTGTTTTAGTCTGTTGTTTATTTTATTTTTGTATGTAGTTCATTATGCTTTTAGTTGGTTGTTCATTGTGTTTTAGTATGTTGTTCATTACGTTTTATACGCTATTGTTCATTTTCTTTTTATTTTGATACCCATTGTGTGTTTACATTATGTCCATTATGTTTTTTGCACTGGGTTTCAGGTTTTTTCAAAAGTATACCAATAGGGTAAAAGATAAAAAGACGCTCCTTTTTTTTGGTGTGTGTGTGTATATATATATAGAGGGGTGGTTTTAATGGGAACATTAACAACGTGCGAAAGCTGAGAACCATGTATTTAACATGTTAAATATACCATAAAAATTCAATTTAACATGTAAAAATATGTTTTTCAAAATTTCTTTTGGAGCCTTTGCATATAAATGCATGTATAAGCCTTTTAAATAAAAAAGTTCGAAAATAGAAAACTTTAAAAATGAATTAGAAAAAAGTTAAAGAAAAATCTTTTACAAAAAATTAATTTATTAGAATGATTTCTATATATCTTTATATGAAAAAGCTTCAAAAAAAATTCAAAAAAAAAATTACATGTTAAAATGATTTTTTTATGATTTATTTACATGTTAAATGCATGGTTCCCCGGTTTCCCATTATATATATACATACATGTTCAAATCTTGTTTACGTCATTTATTTTTTATACAACCGTTTATTTATTCATCGCATATTTTAAAGGTTATGTGATTTGGTTTTGCAGTATATACGGTACCTTTTTCTTCGGTAACCTTTTCTGCCGCAATAAGGCTAAATGGAGCGGAGTTGGGGAGGATCGGTGACTTCGGGGGTTATTCCACTGACTCCCCGAGTGTATAATATTATATTTTATTATATATAATAATTTGAAATATGTATTTTACTTTTCTTTTATATGTAATAATATTATATAAAATAATAAAAAAAAAAGAAGGGGGAATACTATTTCTAAACTTTGAAGGAGGAAATGGGAAAATGAGGTGACGCTTATAAAGTATCAAATTTGTATCTTCTCATTGAAATGAATTGTAAATATATACACAGAATCAAACTAAAAACTAGGAAACTGAAAGCTAAACTATAGGAGCTAAATAAGTTAATTGTTGACTTGACACAAAGTTGTTACAACATAATATGTATTTCAAATTCAAATGTTTTGGTGGCAAACTCAGTTTCCACCGAGTTGGATTTAATATGCCCCCGCAAGATGGACGAACGTGAGAGAAGACCAATCTTGGATGTGAGAAGCTGAAACCGTTGACGTAGTAAAGGCTTGGTGAGAGCATCCGCAAGTTGATCATCACCGGCAATGTGAGTAACTCGTATAGTTCCATCACAAACTTTTTCATGAACAAAATGAAAATCTAGTGCAAGGTGCTTCATTCGTGAGTGAAATAATGTATTTGCTGAATAGTGGGTGGCACTTAGATTGTCACAATCGATTGATGGAGTAACTATAGACTTGTAACAAAGTTCAGACATGAGAGAGATGAGCCATTGCATTTTGGTGGTCGTTGAAGCGACTGCACGAAACTCACCTTCTGTGGATGAGCGGGCAAGAGTAGGTTGACGTTTTGAGCTCCATGAAACTGGATTGGAGCCGAGGTAAACAATGTAACCGGTAGTACTTCAGTAAGAGGGTCGATCACCGGCCCAATCAGCATCGGTAAAAGCATGAAGCTGTAATGGGGAGTTGCGTCTAAAAAAGAGACGATGATGGAGAGTACCATGTAGGTAGGTAGCGAAGCAATCTTTTCAAAGCTTCCCAATGGGTAGTGGTAGGCTTGTGCATGAATTGTGAAAGCTTATTAACAGTGAAGGCGATATCCGGATGTGTTAAGGCTAAATATTGTAGGGCTCCTACAAATGCACGATAGTCGGTAGCAGAGGATAAAGGTTCTCCATCCAATATAGTGATAGTAGAGGAACTCAACATAGGTGTAGTTGACGGCTTGCAATTACTCATGTTGGCTTTGGTAAGAATATCAAGAATATATTTAGATTGAGAGAGGAAAAGACCATTATTGTGAGGAATGACCTCGATGCCAAGGAAATAAAATAGATCCCCGAGGTCTTTTAGAGAAAAGCGAGAGGCAAGAGATTGAATAAAAGATTGGATAAGAGAAGAATTAGCACCGGTGATGATAATATCATCAATGTATACTAGAATAAATATAGGAGATGAGGTAGTTTTATTGATGAACAAGGATGGGTCCGAAATTGTAGGTGTGAAATGAACCGAAAGAAGGTATTTTTTGAGCTCATCATACCAAGCTCGTTAGGCTTGGCGAAGACCATAGATTGCTTTGTTAAGTTTGCAAACATGGTTACGAAGGGAAGGATCAATGAAACCGGGCGGTTGAGTCATGTAGACTGACTCGGTTAGAATGCCTTGGAGAAAGGCGTTGTTAATATCATGTTGCCGAAGAGGCCAATTAAAAGATGTGGCTATTGCAAGAATGAGGCGAAGAGTGGCGGGTTTGACTACGGGACTAAAGGTTTCAACATAGTCTAAACCGGGGCGTTGATGAAAGCCTTTAGCAACAAGTCTTGCTTTGAGGCGATCAACGAAGCCATCGGGTTTGAATTTAGTACGATAAACCCATTTGCAACCTACAAGATTAGGAGCATGATCACGAGGGACAAGAGTCCAAGTTTGATTTCTTTTAAGGGCATCAAACTCGGCTTGCATAGCATCACGCCATAGTGGTTGTTTGAGAGCTTGAGTAATTGTGGAGGGTTCGGGAAGAGAATGAACTGTGGAATGATACAAGACATAGTCGGAGTTGTGATATTTGGGATTTGGTTTTCTGGATGTTCGAGCACAACCATGCTACACCTAAGCACAACCATGTTCAATCCTAAGCACAATCATGCTTTGTGGATAAGCATGATCATGCTTGCTTTTCTCCAACATGCCAAACCTAGATCTCCCTTTTTGCAATCACGATCATGGCCACAACTAAGCATGACCATGCTCATCCATCTCGAGATCAAAGCCTATTCTAGTCCTAGGAAAAGTGTTTCTTGGGCATTGAGGACCAATGGGCGTGGGGTCAACATACAAGCACAACCATGCATATTTTTATTGTACATTGAGGGCAATGTACGATTCAAGTGTGGGGAGGCAATTTGTTTGGATTTTGCTTGTCCTAAAAATAGAGAAATAAGTGATTTTATTTTATTTTTTGCAAAATACTCCTAAAATAATTTTTGTGGCGATCTAAAAAGTGTGACGACCGGGAAAATTTTTCTTTTTATCGCTTCGTTCTCTTTGACTTCGGGAAATTTTCGGGACGAAAATTCTTTCAACAGGGGGGATGATGTGGACACCCGGCCATGTTTGGGTCAACATTTTATAAACACATAAGTCGTACCTTAGCGAAAAACGTTTATTAAACATACTTGACGGGGTCAGTAGAGTCGGAACACAGTCCGTATTGTCCAGTCCAGGGTCCAATGATTCGGGAGATCATTGGGATTAGTCACACACACACACACGATACGAGTCCCGTTAT